>OZ019981.1:22031419-23231419 GCA_963970395.1 Ephialtes manifestator | reverse complement strand
TGCTAAGGATTTTATTTATAGTTGTTTTCATGAACAGTACGAAAAAAATGTCATACCTTGATTTTCTATATTTTTCGGAAAAAAATACTTTCAATTATTAAAATAGATTTTTTCCGCAATTATGATATTATTTTAAATCCGAATTATTGTTTTCCACAGCTATACAAAAAAAATTTGGAGGATTAGCAGTAAACGGGATAAAAAAAGTTTTTTTTTTAATGCCATTTACGCTTTTCATGTCCTTTTTATACAGTTTTTATATTTTCGACGGTAACTTGTCTAAGTCAAAAAAATATGTTATCTGCAATGTAGATATTACTCTTTAGTGGCAACAATGTTTTTATGGTTAATACAATAATTAAATAATGGGCTGACTAAATTAATAACAGCGCGAATAATTATTTACATAATTATTTACTTTATTTATATGAGGAATTCCACGTCATTCCAGACAATTCAGACTTTAATGTGTCGGATCGTTTTGCAACTCGAGTATATTTTAATACTCGGTCGTATAAAATTATTCATATATGTATGTTGCATGATCATATCAATTGTTGTGGAATTAGAGGCAAACGAAGATTATTACTAGTTTTTTTTTTTTTTTTTTTTTTTTTTTTTGAAGCTGTATTATCTCGAAAGTACCAGATCGAAATGCAAAAGTGCTAAGGATTTTATTTATAGTTGTTTTCATGAACAGTACGAAAAAAATGTCATACCTTGATTTCCTATATTTTTTGGAAAAAATTACTTTCAATTATTAAAATAGATTTTTTCCGCAATTATGATATTATTTTAAATCCGAATTATTGTTTTCCACAGCTATACAAAAAAAATTTGGAGGATTAGCAGTAAATGGGATAAAAAAAGTTTTTTTTTTTAATGCCATTTACGCTTTTCATGTCCTTTTTATACAGTTTTTATATTTTCGACGGTAACTTGTCTAAGTCAGAAAAATATATTATCTGCAATGTAGATATTACTCTTTAGTGGCAACAATGTTTTTATGGTTAATACAATAATTAAATAATGGGCTGACTAAATTAATAACAGCGCGAATAATTATTTACATAATTATTTACTTTATTTATATGAGGAATTCAACGTCATTCCAGACAATTCAGACTTTAATGTGTCGGATCGTTTTGCAACTCGAGTATATTTTAATACTCGGTCGTATAAAATTATTCATATATGTATGTTGCATGATCATATCAATTGTTGTGGAATTAGAGGCAAACGAAGATTATTACTAGTTTGTTTTTTTTTTTTTTTTTGAAGATGTATTATCTTGAAAGTACCAGATCGAAATGCAAAAGTGCTAAGGATTTTCTTTGTAGTTGTGTTCGTGAACAGTACGAAAAAAATGTCATACCTTGATTTTCTATATTTTTCGGAAAAAAATACTTTCAATTATTAAAATAGATTTTTTCCGCAATTATGATATTATTTTAAATCCGAATTATTGTTTTCCACAGCTATACAAAAAAAATTTGGAGGATTAGCAGTAAATGGGATAAAAAAGTTTTTTTTTAATGCCATTTACGCTTTTCATGTCCTTTTTATACAGTTTTTATATTTTCGACGGTAACTTGTCTAAGTCAGAAAAATATATTATCTGCAATGTAGATATTACTCTTTAATGGCAACAATGTTTTTATGGTTAATACAATAATTAAATAATGGGCTGACTAAATTAATAACAGCGCGAATAATTATTTACATAATTATTTACTTTATTTATATGAGGAATTCCACGTCATTTCAGACGATTCAGACTTTAATATGTCGGATCGTTTTGGAACTCGAGTATATTTTAATACTCGGTCGTATAAAATTATTCATATATGTATGTTGCATGATCATATAAATTGTTGTGGAATAAGAGGCAAACGAAGATTATTACTAGTTTTTTTTTTTTTTTTTTTTTTTTTTTTTTTGAAGCTGTATTATCTCGAAAGTACCAGATCGAAATGCAAAAGTGCTAAGGATTTTATTTATAGTTGTTTTCATGAACAGTACGAAAAAAATGTCATACCTTGATTTTCTATATTTTTCGGAAAAAAATACTTTCAATTATTAAAATAGATTTTTTCCGCAATTATGATATTATTTTAAATCCGAATTATTGTTTTCCACAGCTATACAAAAAAAATTTGGAGGATTAGCAGTAAATGGGATAAAAAAAGTTTTTTTTAAATGTCATTTACGCTTTTCATGTCCGTTTTATACAGTTTTTATATTTTCGACGGTAACTTGTCTAAGTCAAAAAAATATGTTATCTGCAATGTAGATATTACTCTTTAGTGGCAACAATGTTTTTATGGTTAATACAATAATTAAATAATGGGCTGACTAAATTAATAACAGCGCTAATAATTATTTACATAATTATTTACTTTATTTATATGAGGAATTCCACGTCATTCCAGACGATTCAGACTTTAATGTGTCGGATCGTTTTGGAACTCGAGTATGTTTTAATACTCGGTTGTATAAAATTATTTATATATGTATATTGCATGATCATATCAATTGTTGTGGAATTAGAGGCAAACGAAGATTATTACTATTTTTTATTTTTTTTTTTTTTTTTTTAAGCTTTATTATCTCGAAAGTACCAGATCGAAATGCAAAAGTGCTAAGGATTTTATTTATAGTTGTTTTCATGAACAGTACGAAAAAATGTCATACCTTGATTTTCTATATTTTTCGGAAAAAATTACTTTCAATTATTAAAATAGATTTTTTCCGCAATTACGATATTATTTTAAATCTGAATTATTGTTTTCCAGATTCTACGAATTTTTTTCTCATAAAACACCGTCATTCTCCGAAGAGAGCTCGATTTATGTATATTACAAAATGAAATGAACATAACAGAATACAAATAAATGCATGGAAATTAATTATGAAAGCATATATATTGTAAAATCATAAAATTAATAATAAAAGCAAATACGCTTTTATTTTTATATTACATTTTCATGCATTTATGTGAAAATCCATGAATTCGGAGAATGGCAGAGTTTTATGGGAAAAAGTCCGTAGAATCTGAAAAAACAATATCCCTAATAAAAAAAAATTTATTCTATTATAAAACGTGCAGTTAATTTCTCAAATCGTCTCTTTTCCAAGCCATAAAGTTTCCCATATACATCCCACTCTTTTGGTATATATCGAAGATGGTAACAATATCAACATACCAAAAAATGGTGCCAACCTTCCAATAGTATAAAACTTGAAACTGTAATAAAACGGCCACAAAAAATCCATCTGCTGGGCATAAAACGTTGTTGCATTCTTTACTTCACCGTGACACCATGAAGACGCCGAATATAAATTGTTCACGAGAATTTGAATGTCACGGTAAAGTAGACGGACGATCTTACCTGACGTGAGAAAATGATATATCTCTGGTACACAAAGTTTAGCATAAATAAAAAGGTGTTTAAGAAAGCTCTCGGATGTCGTTATCGTGCTGGAAGTGACAATAGTGCGAGGAAACTGCACAGGTCTAATATAGCCTAGAGGAACGTAGGCAGAACTTCAATTTATCATGACAGGGAATCGATGACATATTTCTATACCGTCTTTACTGTAGCTTCGCAGGGAAGAAAGGAAGGGGAGGTAGAGGACCTCGCATTTCCTCCAGACTTCACAAAGGCGTTTCCTACGTTAATGGAGTTCAAACGATCATTCACTACTCGCGTTGTTGACGCCAATACCTTTGCTCCCCAGTAGTTCTATACTCAACCTCTTCTCAACTTGCCGTCAATGACTTCAATGGATGTTTACGTCTTCGTGCACGAAAGACTTGCCTTTCCTGAGACTCTATGTGACCCAACTGTCGTGTTATCCATCCACCATTAAGTGGACAATTTCAATGACAGTGCAAGTTGTGGTAGCTGTGGTTTATTATCGTGGGTTGTATACAATTTGGGTTTGTGTGTGAAGGGCGTTTCAAAAAACGACCATTTTTAGATATCGATTTGTTCATTCATATTTGGATACTCTGTTAATTAAAAAAAAAATCTACGGGCGAAATTGGAGGCCTGTATGTCAATATTTGGTACTGCAACGTCAACGTTGAAAATGATGTTAAAAATTCCATTTCTGGCTTTTTTTATTATTTTGTAACGCTCATAGAGTTTTACTTAATAAATCGTGAAGGGGAGGTAGAGGACCTCGCATTTCCTCCAGACTTCACAAAGGCGTTTCCTACGTTAATGGAGTTCAAACGATCATTCACTACTCGCGTTGTTGACGCCAATACCTTTGCTCCCCAGTAGTTCTATACTCAACCTCTTCTTAACTTGGCGTCAATGACTTCAATGGATGTTTACGTCTTCGTGCACGAAAGACTTGCCTTTCCTGAGACTCTATGTGACCCAACTGTCGTGTTATCCATCCACCATTAAGTGGACAATTTCAATGACAGTGCAAGTTGTGGTAGCTGTGGTTTATTATCGTGGGTCGTATACAATTTGGGTTTGTGTGTGAAGGGCGTTTCAAATAACGACGATTTTTAGATATCGATTTGCTCATTCATATTTGGATACTCTGTTAATTAAAAAAAAATCTACGGGCAAAATTGGAGGCCTGTATGTCAATATTTGGTACTGCAACGTCAACGTTGAAAATGATGTTAAAAATTCCATTTCTGGCTTTTTTTATTATTTTGTAATGCTCATAGAGTTTTACTTAATGAATCGTGAATTTGTGCGAAACCGGAAAGTTGCCGGAGTATAATTAATATTGATACATCGATGTTGAAAATTGATTGAAAATAATTATTACATGATACTAAATTTTTATACTGGTTTGTCTAATATTGCACCGAGAGAAAAAGTTTCATTGATTCACGGAAATCTTTGCCAATGAAATGAAATACTTGAATTTCAATACTATCTTTTCTTTTGAATGATCTCAAACTCTATGAAAAGTAGTGACATTGATTCGAAGAAACATTTCTTTAAACCAATGAACCATTTTCATTCATTTCAAAGATATCGTCTCTGATTCAATGAAACCTTCTTCTTACCAGCTCAAAATTTCGAAACCTATTTTTTCCTGAAGTACGCGGCGGATAAACCTCAAATTTTGTGTGTATGTAAGGAAATACGGCAGAAATAGGTTAAGCTTCTGGCTCCTCAAAACTCAAAGCCGTTCGTTCGGGAGAACCGGAAAACAAAAAAGTGAGGTTAGGTGCGAGAGAGAAATCAATGAAAACGTTTCTTTGAACCAATGAAAACGTCTCTTTAAATCAATAAAACTGTTTCTTTATTATATGCTCACTAAGTAAATCTCTATTTACAGGCAATGAAATATTCTCTTGAAAATTCAAATGCACTATTTCATTGAAATCAAAGAAATATTTCGTTGGAATCAATGAAAAAAAAATCAATCCACCCATTTCTTTGGCGTCAATGAAATCTTTTCTCTCGGTGTATTCCTCGCTTTTTTTCAATTTTGTAACGCTCATAGAGTTTTACTTGTTTATCTTAATGAATCGCAAATTTGTGTGAAACCGGAAAGTTGCCGGAATATAATTAATATTGATACATCGATGTTGAAAATTGGTTGAAAATAATTACTACATGATACTAAATTTTTACACTGGTTTGTCTAAGATTGCACCGAGAGAAAAAGTTTCATTGATTCACGGAAATCTTTGCCAATGAAATGAAATACTTGAATTTCAATACTATCTTTTCTTTGAATGATCTCAAACTCTATGAAAAGTAGTGACATTGATTCGAAGAAACATTTCTTTAAACCAATGAACCTTTTTCATTGATTTCAAAGATATCGTCTCTGATTCAATGAAACCTTCTTCTTACCAGCTCAAAATTTCGAAACCTATTTTTTCCTGAAGTACGCGGCGGATAAACCTCAAATTTTGTGTGTATGTAAGGAAATACGGCAGAAATAGGTTAAGCTTCTGGCTCCTCAAAACTCAAAGCCGTTCGTTCGGGAGAACCGGAAAACAAAAAAAATTGAGGTTAGGTGCGAGAGAGAGATCAATGAAAACGTTTCTTTGAACCAATAAAAACGTCTCTTTAAATCAATAAAACTGTTTCTTTATTATATGCTCACTAAGTAAATCTCTATTTACAGGCAATGAAATATTCTCTTGAAAATTCAAATGCACTATTTCATTGAAATCAAAGAAATATTTCGTTGAAATCAATGAAAAAAAAAATCAATCCACCCATTTCTTTGGCGTCAATGAAATCTTTTCTCTCGGTGTATTCCTGGCTTTTTTTAAATTTTGTAACGCTCATAGAGTTTTACTTGTTTATGTTAATGAATCGTGAATTTGTGCGAAACCGGAAATTTGCTGGAGTATAATTAATATTGCTACATCGATGTTGAAATTCGGTTGAAAATAATTATTACATGATACTAAATTTTTACACTGACAGCAATGCAGGTTGATTTGTATTATCGCATGTGTTTTCAAGCAAGAAAAAATTTGAATTACCTATGAGTCACCAGACAACCAAATTTCTCAATGATATCCTGAAGAATACTTTGATCAATATACAATATTTAATTCTACAGGCTACATAACGGAAACTCCCTATTCCAAAAGATTTCGACCAATGCAGCAGTATTGAATATCATCCCACTTTCGAAATTTCGTGTAGTCGATTTTTCTTTGCAAAAGGACGCGTATTATATGATGAGCTACCAGATATTTCAATACCGAGACATATAGCATGAATATTGGATGAAATTTTGAAAACTTTGTTATAGATGTAGCAGTTCTAAACGTTATCCGATAGCTCTCCATTTTCACAAGACATATACTGAGTGCAAACACAATGGGAGACGTAATGAGAAACAGTGTAGCTCTGAAAAAAACGAAATTGATTTTCCGTTTTTTTTAATTTCAATATCGATACCGAAGTATTAAATATACTCCTGCAACTTTCCGGTTTCACACAGTTTCATGATTCATTAAGATGAACAAGTAAATCCATGAGTGTTTTGAAATTAAAAAAAAAAAACGTGAAAAATGTCATTATTTCATCATTTTAAATATTGGAGCGGCAAAATTACAAATCTCCCGACTGGAAAAATGAGTGTAATTAATAAACAAATTGGATAAATTAAAAATGATGTTTAAATTAAAGTTCGTAGTAAATGAAAACCTAACAAAACAAATGAGAAAATTTTCTTATTTAACTATTTTTCATTCACCCAATTTGTTTATCAATTACATCCATTTTTCCAGGGGGAAGTTTAAAAAATGTTTATAAAATTATTCTGAATATGGCATTTAAGTTGTCAGGACTGTTCACTGCTTTTGGTGTCTAATGTTCTTCCGGTAGAAGATATACACTCGTGGGACTTGCAAGAGTGTTACAATGGTTAAATAGGAATCATATTTCATTTACCCAATTTGTTTATTAATTACACTCATTTTTCCAGTCGGTAGTTTTTTTAATTTTAATAAAATTGTTTTTTATAATTCAGCAGATACGTCACTCAAATTGTCATTACGTGAAATTTGAGGATATGTCATACGCCGAATGCGCTGTAAGTTACATTAAGCGTTCACTGCTTTTGGTGTCTAATGTTCTTCCGGTAGTGATATACACTCGTGGGACGTGCAAGAACCAACGTGAGACTTCTCTTTCTTCCCTTTCCGTATATATCTATGTGTATCCGATAAAAAGCTACCGAACTGACTAGTGGAAAATCCGCAAAAAGCGTATAGTAGTATTACAAAAAATAATTTAATAAAAATTAAATAACTCCCGACTGGAAAATGAATGTAATTAATAAACAAATTGGGTAAATGAAAAAATGATTCTAATTTAACCAGTTTTCATTGGGTAAACAAAAAAATTATTCTTATTTAGCCATATTTCATTTCCCCAATTTGTTTATTAATTACACTCATTTTTCCAGTCGGTAGTTTTTTTAATTTTAATAAAATTGTTTTTTATAATTCAGCAGATACGTCACTCAAATTGTCATTACGTGAAATTTGAGGATATGTCATACGCCGAATGCGCTGTAAGTTACATTAAGCGTTCACTGCTTTTGGTGTCTAATGTTCTTCCGGTAGTGATATACACTCGTGGGACGTGCAAGATCCAACGTGAGACTTCTCTTTCTTCCCTTTCCGTATATATCTATGTGTATCCAATAAGAAGCTACCGAACTGACTAGTGGAAAATCCGCAAAAAGCGTATAGTAGTATTAGAAAAAATAATTTAATAAAAATGACATAACTCCCGACTGGAAAATGAATGTAATTAATAAACAAATTCGGTAAATGAAAAAATGATTCTAATTTAACCAGTTTTCATTGGGTAAACAAAAAAATTATTCTTATTTAGCCATATTTCATTTCCCCAATTTGTTTATTAATTACACTCATTTTTCCAGTCGGTAGTTTTTTTAATTTTAATAAAATTGGTTTTTATAATTCAGCAGATACGTCACTCAAATTGTCATTAAGTGAAATTTGAGGATATGTCATACGCCGAATGCGCTGTAAGTTACATTAAGCGTTCACTGCTTTTGGTGTCTAATGTTCTTCCGGTAGTGATATACACTCGTGGGACGTGCAAGATCCAACGTGAGACTTCTCTTTCTTCCCTTTCCGTATATATCTATGTGTATCCAATAAGAAGCTACCGAACTGACTAGTGGAAAATCCGCAAAAAGCGTATAGTAGTATTACAAAAAATAATTTAATAAAAATTAAATAACTCCCGACTGGAAAATGAATGTAATTAATAAACAAATTGGGTAAATGAAAAAATGATTCTAATTTAACCAGTTTTCATTGGGTAAACAAAAAAATTATTCTTATTTAGCAATATTTCATTTCCCCAATTTGTTTATTAATTCCACTCATTTTTCCAGTCGGTAGTTTTTTTAATTTTAATAAAATTGTTTTTTATAATTCAGCAGATACGTCACTCAAATTGTCATTACGTGAAATTTGAGGATATGTCATACGCCGAATGCGCTGTAAGTTACATTAAGCGTTCACTGCTTTTGGTGTCTAATGTTCTTCCGGTAGTGATATACACTCGTGGGACGTGCAAGAACCAACGTGAGACTTCTCTTTCTTCCCTTTCCGTATATATCTATGTGTATCCAATAAGAAGCTACCGAACTGACTAGTGGAAAATCCGCAAAAAGCGTATAGTAGTATTACAAAAAATAATTTAATAAAAAATAAATAACTCCCGACTGGAAAATGAATGTAATTAATAAACAAATTGGGTAAATGAAAAAATGATTCTAATTTAACCAGTTTTCATTGGGTAAACAAAAAAATTATTCTTATTTAGCCATATTTCATTTCCCCAATTTGTTTATTAATTACACTCATTTTTCCAGTCGGTAGTTTTTTTAATTTTAATAAAATTGGTTTTTATAATTCAGCAGATACGTCACTCAAATTGTCATTACGTGAAATTTGAGGATATGTCATACGCCGAATGCGCTGTAAGTTACATTAAGCGTTCACTGCTTTTGGTGTCTAATGTTCTTCCGGTAGTGATATACACTCGTGGGACGTGCAAGAACCAACGTGAGACTTCTCTTTCTTCCCTTTCCGTATATATCTATGTGTATCCAATAAGAAGCTACCGAACTGACTAGTGGAAAATCCGCAAAAAGCGTATAGTAGTATTACAAAAAATAATTTAATAAAAAATAAATAACTCCCGACTGGAAAATGAATGTAATTAATAAACAAATTGGGTAAATGAAAAAATGATTCTAATTTAACCAGTTTTCATTGGGTAAACAAAAAAATTATTCTTATTTAGCCATATTTCATTTCCCCAATTTGTTTATTAATTACACTCATTTTTCCAGTCGGTAGTTTTTTTAATTTTAATAAAATTGTTTTTTATAATTCAGCAGATACGTCACTCAAATTGTCATTACGTGAAATTTGAGGATATGTCATACGCCGAATGCGCTGTAAGTTACATTAAGCGTTCACTGCTTTTGGTGTCTAATGTTCTTCCGGTAGTGATATACACTCGTGGGACGTGCAAGATCCAACGTGAGACTTCTCTTTCTTCCCTTTCCGTATATATCTATGTGTATCCAATAAGAAGCTACCGAACTGACTAGTGGAAAATCCGCAAAAAGCGTATAGTAGTATTACAAAAAATAATTTAATAAAAATTAAATAACTCCCGACTGGAGAATGAATGTAATTAATAAACAAATTGGGTAAATGAAAAAATGATTCTAATTTAACCAGTTTTCATTGGGTAAACAAAAAAATTATTCTTATTTAGCCATATTTCATTTCCCCAATTTGTTTATTAATTACACTCATCTTTCCAGCCGGTAGTTTTTTTAATTTTAATAAAATTGTTTTTTATAATTCAGCAGATACGTCATTTAAGTTGTCAAGACGGTGAGATTTGAGGAGATGTCATACGTCGAATACGCTGTAAGTTACATCAAGTGTTCACTGCTTTTGGTGTCTAATGTTCTTCCGGTAGTGATATACACTCTTGGGACGTGCAAGAGCCGACGCGAGACTTCTCTTTCTTCCCTTTCCGTATATATCCATGTGTATCCGATAAGAAGCTATCGGGCCGACTAGTGGAAAATCCGCAAGAAGCGTATAGTTGCCTACCTCAGCAACGAAGATGCAGCAAGCATCAGTGGCACGCCGAGACCGAGAGACTTCTTTCGAGATTTACGTCAGGTTATATATTCCGGGTGAGTAAAGTACCTAACCTCCATCCTCTCACTCCCACAGACCCCTCACCAGTCGCGGACTTCTGCTTCTACAGTTCCTGTCTGAAAAGAGGTGGAATTTCCGTTCTCGCTTCATTCTTTCGCGGTTCAACCTCTGCCAGACATGAAACTGATTCATACCAAGCGAAATCATTGTTCTCGGTGACGTATATTACTACCTCCTCACGGATCCGACTCTTTTATGCTTGTTTCCCCTGGCGTGAAACTGAACCATATCCAGCCTGCTTATACAGTTACGGGAACTGCTTGTATGCTTGCAAGTACTGGTTTCACTTACTCGACTCACGCGAGACAAATGCTTAAGATATCTTGACAGACACGTTCGGATTATACAGAGCTTCAAGAATTTTACGCGGAGCCCTTTTACCTCCGAGTTCTTATCTAGATGTAGTGATGCGGTTCGAGACGAGATTTTCTCGGATCGAACTCGTTTTTTTCTTGAGTTTGTCATTTGTTCCAATTTCTCGTCTCGATCGTGTAGAATGAAATTTAATCGTAGTCTCGTCTCCCTTGGCTTGAAATAACGAGCGAGATCCAGTGAGATTTTGGAAATTGTTGGACATATCGCGCTAAAAGGAAATTGTGTGTCCTCACAGTTCTGCAGAATGATAGATTCGAAGAATTGAAGACTTAGGTTGGTCTTTTATATAGACCTATACATAGACCTTTTGTCGTAGGTCTAAACGTACACGGAAAAAAAAATAATTGGTTCAATATTCTCCAAGGGACAAAATTGGTTGGGAGAATAAACTAATTGGTTAAAGGAATAAATCAGTTAGTTGAGGCGACAAACTAGTTGCATAGAGCGGCTAATTAATTTGCAACTAACGAATTGGATGTCACAACCAACTAGTTTGCGGTCCAACAAAAAAAATAGTTAACCTAGCCAACTTAGTCGCTTGGAGCGTATTTAGCAATGCCAATGGTTGGGGCAACTAATTATTTATCTTCGTATAGACCTTCTCACGTAAAATGACTACGGAAACTTTTCGAAGTTCTGGGACACCGATTTTGTAGTTATCGAGTTTTAGATCGGTTTTCATTGAGTGACTACTAGTTGAGCTTCTATTCTAGTCTCCATCCAGAAATGCTTAAGACTTTCTGATTTTTGCTTCCTCATAGGGGAAGCTTTGTTCTCGTGCAACCATTTTTTTCGAGATTTTCATGTCAGGAAACTCGAAATAGTCCAAAATGTTGAGAAAAGTGGTTTAGAAAAAATGCGCGCGTGCGCGTGCGTGTGCGCGTGCGCGTGCGCGTGCGTGTGCGCGTGCGTGTGCGTGTGCGTGTGCGTGTGCGTGTGCGTGTGCGTGTGCGTGTGCGTGTACGTGTGCGCGTGCGCGTGCGTGTGCGTGTGCGTGTGCGCGTGCGCGTGCGCGTGCGCGTGCGTGTGCGCGTGCGTGTGCGCGTGCGCGTGCGCGTGCGCGTGCGCGTGCGCGTGCGCGTGCGTGTGCGTGTGCGTGTGCGTGTGCGTGTGCGTGTGCGTGCGCGTGTGCGTGCGCGTGTGCGTGTGCGTGTGCGTGTGCGTGTGCGTGCGCGTGTGCGTGCGCGTGCGCGTGCGCGTGTGCGTGTGCGTGTGCGTGTGCGTGTGCGTGTGCGTGTGCGTGTGCGTGTGCGTGTGCGTGTGCGTGTGCGTGTGCGTGTGCGTGTGCGTGTGCGTGTGCGTGTGCGTGTGCGTGTGCGTGTGCGTGTGCGTGTGCGTGTGCGTGTGCGTGTGCGTGTGCGTGTGCGTGTGCGTGTGCGTGTGCGTGTGCGTGTGCGTGTGCGTGTGCGTGTGCGTGTGCGTGTGCGTGTGCGTGTGCGTGTGCGTGTGCGTGTGCGTGTGCGTGTGCGTGTGCGTGTGCGTGTGCGTGTGCGTGTGCGTGTGCGTGTGCGTGTGCGTGTGCGTGTGCGTGTGCGTGTGCGTGTGCGTGTGCGTGTGCGTGTGCGTGTGCGTGTGCGTGTGCGTGTGCGTGTGCGTGTGCGTGTGCGTGTGCGTGTGCGTGTGCGTGTGCGTGTGCGTGTGCGTGTGCGTGTGCGTGTGCGTGTGCCAAAATTTTAACTTGCATATCTCAAGAACGGCTTTAACAATCTAGGTGAAATTTGGCACACATGTGCGGTAGATCAACGGTATTACTTATGATGATTTTTCAAAAAATTCCAAAACATGTTCAAATTTTATTCAACTTTGAAATTTTCGAAAAATGTCTTTACGCTCTCTAGCAACCGCAAATTTTTAGCTATTGAGCTAAATAATTTTTTATGAATAAAGCTATGTTAAAGGAGGATCGGTATTGAATTTCGAATGAATCCATGAAAAAGTTCGAATTTTACGGGATTTTTAATTTTTCGAGAACTATATAGGTAACGAAAAAAGTTGCAAAGTAGAACTTTGCACATTGTTTCTTCATTCATTTTAATTTTTTACAAATCTTCCTTTATGAGGAAACGAACATTAATAAATAAGCTTACTCATAAAGGTGACTTTGTGAAAAATGAAAATTAATGACGAGGCAATGTGCAAAGTTCTACTTTGCAACTTTTTTTTTCTTATTCGGCACCAGTATGAGAAAAATTGTCATAGTGATGGTTTCTATTCATTCCGACTGTGAAAGTTCGTTCGCGTAAGTCGAATATCATCAACAAGTCAGAACATTTTCAAGTTACTATGTTAAATAAAATTGTCTGCGCGCAGATTGTTCTCTGATAGTGCTTTGTTTGTTACATAGGTTAAGTCGTAGCGGAACATATGTAAAGTAAATGTCGACACATGTTTGAGTTAGCCGGGGTCGAGAAGCTTCAGCCTAGTTTGTGTATAAATTACGGAATCCAGACAATAGATCATGTGTGACCTAATATTTGGAGCATGGGCCATCGCATATTTCAGCACCAGTCAAGCGTGCGGCTCTGGGGTTCGTTAGGGGGTGGCGTTGTTATACTAAGTCCTTAACGACCGAGCCACTTTCCATGTGAAATTAAAAAAATTTCATAAAGACTGCACATTTTTCCGAATGAATAAATTCGAAGAAAATCGCAATATTAAGAAATCCACCTAATAAAAAATATTACAAATATAATATTCTTGATTACGATATTCTTCACATTAACGCGGCAAAATTACGCGTGACAATTTAATATTTTGTCCTCCTCGGTCTTCCGCCCAAAGGCGATTTTGCAGAATCAATACAGGGAAAACCAGAATAGTTATTTATTATTTTTTCAATTCTTTTTTTTTTTTATATGTACTATACTACAAAGGATGAGATAGAGATAATATATTTTAATGCTGTATGCGAGTTCTGGCTTTTCCATCGAAAACCACCAGACTTCATGTAATTTGCGAACTGACAGTTCGTTGCACTCTTTGTAAATCTTCACCTTTGCATGGGACAACATGTCATTGTCGGATTGTGACGGTTTTTCATCGCAAAAAAACTCTCATTTCGCCAAGGACCATAATTGAGCTGTCGCGCTCAAAAGGATCGAGCGTATGATCAGCAGAGCGTGTTGTTCAACCTTAATACGCAGCATTAAAGGCTTATCAAATTAATTAAGTTTTCGGCTCGCCTCCTCATTTTTTAATCCAGAGAATTCAAAGCTTCGAATATTGATCTTTGTTAATGAGAAATGTCATTTATTAAAAAAACTATTCGCTTGCGAATTACCAAAAACAAACGTTGTCAACTTGATTTTACTTCTAATTCCAACAATTTCATATGAGATCAAAAAAATATCAAATAAAAATATTATAATTTTATATAAGATCAATGAAAAAAATCACGCTAAAATTGGCAAAACAATATTTTATCGATTGAATATTATATGTGATTGTTCCCCCATGGAAAATGAAATATACCCAAAAATATATTTTGGATATACTGCAGATATATTTTTCGCTTGCATATATTTCACATATATCCTAAAATATATTCGACATATACAATTTTTCGGTGCTAATATATTTAGTATAAAAATTATATATTTCCGAATATACTTTATTTCCATTAGGATTAGAATAAAACCTACACGAAAAAAAAAGCTTGGTCGAAACTACCAATCGCTGGTTTAAATAGGCACCAGCCAATTAATTGTTGTTGGTTACGTTAATATTTCTCCTACGATTGTATATTTTTAACATTAAATGTAATACAAAAATTATATAATTTATATAATTTTTCAATAATGATATAATAGGTAATAACATTATATAATTTTTAAATAATGATATAATAGGTGATAATATTATATAATTTAAAAAAAAAATTTAAATAATAATATTCAGCCTAGTTTGGGATTATAGGATATGGAAAAAACATATAGGATTTCGATCGTAAATTTATGATAATACTTTCTAAATTCGCGAACCAAATTCCATATTCGGAATAACACGATTTTTTCAAGGGATCTTTTCAGTGTGACGGCCTGAAAAATAGCCTATTTTCACGATTTTTTTTCGGACGGTTACTATATGCCGATCAATCTGAAATTTTTATGATATATTAAGGTAATCATGAATGACAAAAAATGATTTTTTATAAGACGATTTTTATTGTTTAAATATATATTTTTAATTGTTGAAAATAATGTTGATAAAAAAGATAGCCTCATGGTGGACGTCCTAGGGGTCGCAAATTTGATCTAAAAAAAAAAACTTAAGGATTATTAATTCGTATGCGATTGGCTATCGCGCTATGGAGGCTTTTTTAAAATCAAAATTGACAAAATGGCGGCAGTTTTAGCCGTTTTAGCCGTTTTTTTCGACAGTTTTTCTTAAAAAAAAAATGGGAAGATTAAAAAAAAATGCTTCCATAGCCCGATAGAGAGTAGCGTGAAGAATGTTCTTCCAAAATTTGAAAACGATCGCTTGAAAACTATTCCCTGGAGAATGTCCACCGTTTTGAAAAATGTCGTTTCGAGATAAACGCGTTTAAAGTTTCGAGTGTAGAAATTTCATATACCTAAATTGTGTACTTACGACTAATCGGCGATGGTCCATAAAGTATGCCATCGAAGTATTTCGAATTTCGCTTTAAAAATTTAAGAGGATATTTTTGACCGTATATATTAATGGATAAGAAGAAAAAAAAATCCTTTTTTTTCACACTGGAAAAATCCCTTAAATCATTTATTTTCACCAGTGTATTTTGGCAATTTTAAAGGGTTATGTGAAATACCAATCAACATGAATAATGCCCTACAAATCTACTTCCCTTGATCAGTCTTCACTTGTGTAAAGTTTATTCTGGTCCTTCATATTGTTCCTAAATTTCGTTGGATTAAGCCTGGAGAGTTGGAAATCTTAACAGGAACGTGCCGATGGTATTTCCGTGGTTCGGTCTATTTACAGTGGTTACTGGAACGCGGCGAGAACTAATATCGCTGGCAATGAGGCGTCAGGCACGTTTCTCTCGGAGAACTAAATTTGTTTTCTTCTCTCACTATGGTTGAAGGCTTCAGGTAGCGACTACCAAGTTCCTCAATGAAGAAACATAGTGGATGCATATTATCTAGTGTTTCCAGTCACAAGAGTCTCGAGTGTAGTTCGTGCCTGCTTTATATTCGTCGCGTACCGGTAACCGCACGTCAAAGCAGACCATCGTCAGCAGCACATGGGACGAATGGCTCGTTGTGTGTATTAAAACATTGCAGAATGATGCGGGACGACCACCGCTTCACCGCGTCGCGAGTGAAATATGGTTTGTATGTAAATTACGGATTGCCTGGCAGGGAGGCAGGTAGCTTCGACACTAGGGGTATAACTTCGGCGGTTATTCCCCGTAGCGAAGCTTGCGACTACATTGAACTATGTGGAGCAAACCTAGTACTCTCAACTCGGTACTATCCTCCCGATATACTACAGACAACTCTATTGCAACGGTCCGCAGGGATTTACCACTGCATCACACCGAAGGATTTCTACCCAGGGCATATCAACGTCGTTTATCATTTCCCACTGGATTGTAATCATGATTATATATTATTTATTTGGCTACTGCTTGATAGCATCGAGTACTGTTATGCATCATTGGATATGATCGTTAATTTAATCATTATTTATTTATTTATTTATTTTGTAGAATTATTAGTAAATGGTTTTTGTTGGCGAGATTGAAAAAAAATAATATGTTGATGGGGTTACAAAAATTTCTCGAATAATGTGGTACATTATTGGAGGCAATGGATCATTGATGGTGATACTTGAGCCCAATTTTTTTTAGTATCAATTTTTTAAATAGGAAATCTGTTAGTATAATTGATCGAAATGTTAATATTGCTTGGAGGCTGCGCGCTCTCATATTTTTTGTATTTTTTGAAAAATATTTGTGGAATTGTTTTGGAATATTGGCATAATAGCAGTAGGGGAGATTGGGGCTAATTGGAACACATTTACTTTGCCGTTTTAATTTTTGGGTCAATAATAAAAAATTAAAAAATATTATGGTACAACCTATTATATAGCAGAGTTGGGCAGCAAAAATTACTTCAGTCAGAAATTGCTGCTTTGATTACAATTACATTCAGTAATTGTAATTTTTTAAAAATTAATTACAATTACATTCAGTAATTGTAATCTTTTAAAAAATTAATTACAATTACATTCAGTAATTGTAATTTTTTAAAAATTAATTACAATTACATTCAATAATTGTAATTTTTTAAAAATTAATTACAATTACATTCAGTAATTGTAATTTTTAAAAAATTGATTACAATTACATTCAATAATTGTAATTTTTTAAAAATTAATTACAATTACATTCAGTAATTGTAATTTTTTAAAAATTAATTACAATTACATTCAGTAATTGTATTTTTTTTAAATTAATACAATTACTTTCAGTAATTGTAATTTTTTCAAATCAAATACAATTATATTCAGTAATTGTAATCTTTTAAAAATTAATTACAATTACATTCAGTAATTGTAATCTTTTAAAAATTAATTACAATTACATGCAGTAATTGTATTTTTATCAAATAAATACAATTACTTTTAGTAATTGTATTTTTTTCAAATAAATACAATTACTTTTAGTAATTGTAATTTTTTCGAATCAAATACAATTACTTTCAGTAATTGTAATTTTTTCAAATCAAATACAATTACTTTCAGTAATTTTTCCAAATCAAATATAATTACTTTCAGTAATTTTTTCAAATCTCGTAATTTTTTCAAATCAGTTATGTAATGAATTTCAAATCAATGACAATTATTTCGAGTAATTGTAATTAAGTTGTATTCAATAATAAGTAATTAAATCGTATTTAATTATAATTACCCTCTATAATTTGTAATTAGTAATTTTCCATTACAATCTTGCCCAACTCTGTTATATATAGTATATACATAAATATGTGCTTAATATTTCCTAATTGTATTTTGTTACAACATCTTTTTGATTCGATCTGTTCCGGTTGTTCAATTTAGGATTAATTGTGTTGAGTTCCACAACGAACGAAAAAAAAAAAAAAAAAAAAATCATGTGATTGAAAGAGGACTATAAAACCGAAATTGAGCGTGTATATAATTAAAGCAATTTTTCGTTTATTGTCTGCAGTCGGAAGGATGGACACACATGGAGAGAGCTTCCGACGCGCGAAAATTCTCACGTTTCGCGTGTGGCTAGAACAACTCGTTGGGCTTGGTAGATGCAACAGCGATGTAGAGAAAAAGACTGCCGACTCTGCGGGACCGCTTAACGACCCGTGCAAAACACAGCATGGTTCTCTGTGCTAGAATGCACATCGAACACATTTCGCTACTGTAGTAGCTGTAGGTATAGAGCAACCAACGGCGAGTCGAGGATTGTTGCGGGCACTCTGAGCCTGCTGCGTCCGGAGAGCACATCAGAGCTGCGAGCTGCACGTAGGAAACCCGGCAGCAGTTACGACAGTAACAGTGGCAGAGTGAAAGAGAGAGGTGTCCTGGTGATTCTCTTAAAAACTTTCCCTCAAACAACACAAGACCTTCTTGTCCACGATCATCCCGAAGGTCAAGTAGGATAAATCTTTTGTGGATGTATTTATAGAGGAGTCGATTTCCATTTTAAGATGTATTTATCGAGAAATCGATTTTGATCTAAAAATGTATTTATAGAGGAATCGATTTTGATCTAAAAATGTATTTATCGAGAAATCAATTTTTATCTAATTATGTTTTTATAGAGGAATCGATTTTGATCCAAAAATTGATTTATCGAGGTATCGATTTTTATCTAATGATGTTTTTATAGAGGAATCGATTTTGATCTAAAAATTGATTTATCCAGGTATCGATGTTGATTTTAAAATTGATTTATCGAGGTATCGATTTTGATCGTAAAATTGATTTATTGAGGTATCGATGTTGATCTTAAAATTGATTTATCGAGAAATCGATTTTCATCTAAAAATGTATTTGTCGAGAAATTGATTTTCATCTAAAAATGTATTTATCGAGATATCGATTTTTATCTAATGATGTTTTTATAGAGGAATCGATTTTTATCTAAAAATTGATTTATCGAGGTATCGATTTTGATCTTAAAATTGATTTATTGAGGTATCGATGTTGATCTTAAAATTGATTTATTGAGGTATTGATTTTGATCTTAAAATTGATTTATTGAGGTATCGATTTTCATCTTAAAATTGATTTATTAAGGTATCGATTTTGATCTTAACATTTTTTTATTGAGGTATCGATTTTGATCTAAAAATTTATTTATCGGGAAATCGATTTTCATCTATTGATGTATTTATTGAGAAATCTATTTCGATTTAAAAATGTTTTTATCGAAGATTCAATTTTTATGTAAAAATGTGTTTATCGAGGAATCGATTTTCATCTAATAAAAAAAATTCATCTCTTGATGTTTTTATAGAGCAATTGATTTCCATGTTTTTATGGAGGAGCATTTTTCATCGGAGATATCAATTTCGCCATCTTCAGGTAATAATTGAATTTTCTGTGAATACATCAGCAGTATCATCACTTTCATTGGCTTGCAGGGATGTCAACAAAGTCATAAATACTTTTAGGATAGAAGACATTTCTTTTTTCTATAAGCGTCTTCGATTTTTTTATTCATATTTTTTATCTTTTTGTTTAGGAAATAATTCTTCTTTTGACAGCACATTCGTTGCAAAATTCTAGTCTGTGGTATGTTGTCGAAATAGCAAAAAATTTTTGAATGGCATTAAAACGGTAAATCTTAATGTCAAAAGTTAATGACTTTTTCGTTATATATAAAGCATTATAAAGAGAAAGTAGTGCAGTAAAAAATTTAAAAAAACGGCTGCCAATTTATAGTGTAATTACATGCTTTGTGTGTCCTAGATGCCAGAAAAAGAATTTCGAGATTTCTGTCAGTTCGTGCAAAACATAATCACTTTCGCTAAAGAGCAATTTGCATAGGAATGAAATTTGGTGTGAGCCTTTTATAAATAAAATGTACATTCGTTATTGAAATTGCATTAAAAAACTTCGCAACTTTCGACACTTTAATACCGAAAATCAGAAAAATAAAAATTCCCAGAATTTTTTTATTAATCAGTGCAAAATTAGTAGATCAACGGAATCCTTGTAGGAAAAAATAAGGAAAAAAACTACTACTGTCGATCTATTAAATAGGATGCAACGTAAAACCTTCGACATTGCTTCTTCATTATTTTTCACTTTTTACAAAGTGTCAAAGTGTTTTAAAAAAAGTCATAGTTTCATCAGAGTTATCACTTTGTCCTCAATAAATCTATACTCGATGATTAATAACCAATAAAGATGTTAAAGTTTTATGCTCATTAAAAAAATGTGTTTATAAAAACATGATTACTTCATTACCTGCTTAATAATAGATTATACGATGTCATCATTACGATATATTTCTTTCGATAAAATGTGCATCTTTTCACTGCAGATATTTTTTGTTGACCTTCGGTAACTTTTGATTTTACAACTTAGCTTTTATTTAGCCTTGCGCAATTAGCATCGATAAAGTACACTTGATTATATCTTACATTTCCCGTCATTAGAACGAACCAGTATATATTACACCATTACGAACTTCGACCAATGGCCTTAAAGTTTTTGCGTAGAACATCATTTTCCATCATTTTTCTCTTCCCTTCATTCCCATTGTACAACAGAGCCAAATGAATTATTTCCAAGGCCAAAAGTTCATATTTTAACTTTCACTGTTTTAGAGAATTATGCGAGTAATTGGATCCACTTTTGTGCTGGAGAAAGTCATCCACAAATATTATTTTCGTGCGTCTCACTTTTATCTTACCTTCTTCGAGTAAATTTTAAAAAAACTCGAAAATCAGGCAAAGGAAAATTCCATTACTGTTTTGTCGTCAATAATATTCAAAAACACAAATAATTATCAATCATAATCAATACTTTATATTTATTATATTAAACAAAATATATTTTTATTCTCAAATTAATGAGGACAGGTCATGTATACATGTCGCGTTAATAAAATCTAATAGTATTTACAAGCTTACTTATAATTTTACTTCTAAAATAACGAATAGCTATAGGAATTTCATTACTTTTCAGTTGAACAGAAATAATATCGCTAGAACGAGCATCAGTGCAAAGGACAATCGAGTAAAGGTTTTTACGATTTTGAGATTGGTCTCGTTGACGCAATACTTTCTAGCTGATGCTGAAGCACATAAGACGTACGACTCGACATCGATTTCCGGACAGATGGAAAACGTTTCGCTGTCCTCGGGATTGAGACGTTTCTGGAGCTGATAAATTCGATTCCTCTCGACGGGCCATGGTCGTGATGCAATTGGCTCGAGGGATCGTAGAGCTCTTCGTACCTTTTCATGTTCAGCGATGCATCTAGGAACAAAAGTAAATTTCATTTTCAGTATCCTCGTTTCTCGTCCCCCCTTATTAGGTATTAGGAAATCTATCCGATGATAAAACAGTACATCACGAGGCTGATCCTTATCACAAACGAGTTCAAATTATTTTCTAACCCGGTAAGAGACGGATTCCCAAAAAATAACGATGAGTTCACCTTTGAAGATAAAAATGTACGGAAGTTCAAAGCATCCTCGTTTCTTGTTCCCTCCTATTAGGTATTAGGAAATCTATCCGATGATAAAACAATACATCACGAGACTGATCCTTATCACAAACGAGTTCATGTTATTTTCCAACCCAGTAAAAGACGGATTGGAAAAAATAACGATGTGTTCACCTTTGAAGATAAAAATGTACGGAAGTTCAAAGCATTTTCATTAAGAGCCAATTTGTTAGTGTTGCTTGTTTTGTATTTGGTTTTTTGCCTTAATTTAACCAAGTTTTGATTTTTTTTTCTATCGCTATTTAGGTTTAGTCAGAATTTCGGCTGGATGTTCAATTTACTCTCATGCCTCGTAATCGTTTCCTTTGTCCATCTAGGAACAAAAGTAAATTTCATCTTCAGTACCCTCGTTTCTTGTTCCCTCTTATTAGGTATTAGGAAATCTATCCGATGATAAAACGGTACATCACGAGGCTGATCCTTATCACAAACGAGTTCATGTTATTTTCCAACCCAGTAAAAGACGGATTGGAAAAAATAACGATGTGTTCACCTTTGAAGATAAAAATGTACGGAAGTTCAAAGCATTTTCATTAAGAGCCAATTTGTTAGTGTTGCTTGTTTTGTATTTGGTTTTTTGCCTTAATTTAACCAAGTTTTGATTTTTTTTTCTATCGCTATTTAGGTTTAGTCAGAATTTCGGCTGGATGTTCAATTTACTCTCATGCCTCGTAATCGTTTCCTTTGTCCATCTAGGAACAAAAGTAAATTTCATCTTCAGTTCCCTCGTTTCTTGTTTCCTCTTATTAGGTATTAGGAAATCTATCCGATGATAAAACAGTACATCACGAGGCTGATCCTCATCACAAACGAGTTCAAGTTATTTTCCAACCCGGTAAAAGATAGATTCGAAAAAATAACGATGTGTTCACCTTTGAAGATAAAAATGTACGGAAGTTCAAAGCTTTTTCATTAAGACGCAATTTGTTAGTGTTGCTTGTTTTGTATTTGGTTTTTTGCCTTAATTTAACCAAGTTTTGATTTTTTTTTCTATCGCTCTTTAGGTTTAGTCAGAATCGCGGCTGGATGTTCAATTTACTCTCATGCCTCGTAATCGTTTCCTTTGTCCATCTAGGAACAAAAGTAAATTTCATCTTCAGTACCCTCGTTTTTTGTTCCCACTTATTAGGTATTAGGAAATCTATCCGATGATAAAACAGTACATGACGAGGCTGATCCTTATCACAAACGAGTTCAAATTATTTCCCAACCCGGTAAAAGACGGATTCGCAAAAAATAACGATGTGTTCACCTTTGAAGATAAAAATGTACGGAAGTTCAAAGCTTTTTCATTAAGACGCAATTTGTTAGTGTTGCTTGTTTTGTATTTGGTTTTTTGCCTTAATTTAACCAAGTTTTGATTTTTTTTCTATCGCTCTTTAGGTTTAGTCACAATCGCGGCTGGATGTTCAATTCACTCTCATGCCTCGTAATCGTTTCCTTTGTCCATCTAGGAACAAAAGTAAATTTCATCTTCAGTACCCTCGTTTTTTGTTCCCTCTTATTGGGTATTAGGAAATCTATCCGATGATAAAACGGTACATCACGAGGCTGATCCTTATCACAAACGAGTTCAAATTATTTTCCAACCCGGTAAAAGACGGATTCGTAAAAAATAACGATGTGTTCACCTTTGAAGATAAAAATGTACGGAAGTTCAAAGCTTTTTCATTAAGACCCAATTTGTTAGTGTTGCTTGTTTTGTATTTGGTTTTTTGCCTTAATTTAACCAAGTTTTGATTTTTTTTTCTATCGCTCTTTAGGTTTAGTCAGAATTGTGGCTGGATGTTCAATTTACTCTCATGCCTCGTAATCGTTTCCTTTGTCCATCTAGGAACAAAAGTAAATTTCATCTTCAGTACCCTCGTTTTTTGTTCCCTCTTATTAGGTATTAGGAAATCTATCCGATGATAAAACTGTACATCACGAGGCTGATCCTTATCACAAACGAGTTCATGTTATTTTCCAACCCGGTAAAAGACGGATTCGAAAAAATAACGATGTGTTCACCTTTGAAGATAAAAATGTACGAAAGTTCAAAGCTTTTTCATTAAGACCCAATTTGTTAGTGTTGCTTGTTTTGTATTTGGTTTTTTGGCTTAATTTAACCAAGTTTTGATTTTTTTTCTATCGCTCTTTAGGTTTAGTCAGAATCGCGGCTGGATGTTCAATTCACTATCATGCCTCGTAATCGTTTCCTTTGTCCATCTAGGAGCAAAAGTACATTTCATCTTCAGTACCCTCGTTTTTTGTTCCCTCTTATTAGGTATTAGGAAATCTATCCGATGATAAAACAGTACATCACGAGGCTGATCCTTATCACAAACGAGTTCAAATTATTTTCCAACCCGGTAAAAGACAGATTCGAAAAAATAACGATGTGTTCACCTTTGAAGATAAAAATGTACGGAAGTTCAAAGCTTTTTCATTAAGAAGCAATTTGTTAGTGTTGCTTGTTTTGTATTTGGTTTTTTGCCTTAATTTAACCAAGTTTTGATTTTTTTTTCTATCGCTCTTTAGGTTTAGTCAGAATCGCGGCTGGATGTTCAATTTACTCTCATGCCTCGTAATCGTTTCCTTTGTCCATCTAGGAACAAAAGTAAATTTCATCTTCAGTACCCTCGTTTTTTGTTCCCACTTATTAGGTATTAGGAAATCTATCCGATGATAAAACAGTACATGACGAGGCTGATCCTTATCACCAACGAGTTCAAATTATTTCCCAACCCGGTAAAAGACGGATTCGCAAAAAATAACGATGTGTTCACCTTTGAAGATAAAAATGTACGGAAGTTCAAAGCTTTTTCATTAAGACGCAATTTGTTAGTGTTGCTTGTTTTGTATTTGGTTTTTTGCCTTAATTTAACCAAGTTTTGATTTTTTTTTCTATCGCTCTTTAGGTTTAGTCAGAATCGCGGCTGGATGTTCAATTTACTCTCATGCCTCGTAATCGTTTCCTTTGTCCATCTAGGAACAAAAGTATATTTCATCTTCAGTATCCTCGTTTCTTGTTCCCTCTTATTAGGTATTAGGGAATCTTATTATTATTGGTTTCTTCCGTATGCCTTCTTCAGGCTTTTACGTTTCCCCTCTCCCCTTTTCCCCGTTCCTTCATAGAGACTCCTCTAGAGTGTTATCCGCAGCCACTCATCTTAATGCACTACTGTATCGCATTTGCACGAGGGCACAGGGAAACTGCGGAAAACCGGGCCGATACAGTCGGCTTTATTTTTACTGAGTTTCTACTGTATGAGAATACATTAGAAACTCAGAAAAACTGCCTCCCGTTCAGCAGTTGGCGCGCAAACCAGTGCAAGGCTAAGCGGTCACCCATCCAAGTTATGACCGCAAATAATGCTGCTTAACTCTGGGGACCGCCGAAGCCACACACCGACCGCGCGTCCACTGCTGTCGGTTAGGTATTAGGAAATCTATCGGATGATAAAACAGTTCGTTACGAGGCTGATCCTTATCACAAACGAGTTCAAGTTATTTTCCAACCCGGTAAAAGACGGATTCGAAAAAATAACGATATGTTCACCTTTGAAGGTAAAAATGTACGGAAGTTCAAAGCATGTTCATTAAGACCCAATTTGTTAGTGTTGCTTGTTTTGTATTTGGTTTTTGGCCTTAATTTAACCAAGTTTTGATTTTTTTCTATCGCTCTTTAGGTTTAGTCAGAATCGCGGCTGAATGTTCAATTCACTTTCATGCCTCGAAATCGTTTCCTTTGTCCATCTAGGAAGAAAAGTAAATTTCATCTTCAGTACTCTCGTTTCTTGTTTCCTCTTATTAGGTATTAGGAAATCTATCCGATGATAAAACAGTACATCACGAGGCTGATCCTTATCACAA
Source organism: Ephialtes manifestator (assembly GCA_963970395.1). Lineage (NCBI taxonomy): Eukaryota > Metazoa > Arthropoda > Insecta > Hymenoptera > Ichneumonidae > Ephialtes > Ephialtes manifestator. Next base: position 23,205,740 of record OZ019981.1, on the reverse strand, counting down.
ACGAGTTCAAATTATTTTCCAACCCGGTAAAAGACGGATTCGAAAAAATAACGATGTGTTCACCTTTGAAGATAAAAATGTATGGAAGTTCAAAGCAGTTTCATTAAGACCCAATTTGTTAGTGTTGCTTGTTTTGTATTTGGTGTTTTGGCTTAATTTATCAAAGTTTTGATTTTTTTTCTATCGTTCTTTAGGTTCAGTCAGAATCGCGGCTGGATGTTCAATTCACTCTCATGCCTCGTAATCGTTTCCTTTGTGTTTAGATGGATCGTATACATTGTATTGGATAGCAGAGTTTATGGTCGCAAGACCTGCAGATAACCGGCGTTTGCTTAAAGTTGCGTCAGAGAGTCGAGATACTTTACTTACCTTCCCTACTCATTCGGCATTTCCAGGGCTTTACCGTGACTATTTTTACGATCGCAACAAAATCTTTTACTGTCTCGTATACATTACCTGGGTTTTGCACCGCAAACTGAAAGAACCGTGTCGCATAGAGACGAGGGCATCCACTCTAGCAGCAACACGACTATCCAATGCAGCAAACCCAGCGAAGTGATTCCACGGATACCAAATGTCGGATAGGAGAATTTGCGGTTCGCCCGAGATCCTCTCTCAACGAGAGCACCCCAGGTGCATCCTAAGGTCGGCATATTGTACACTGTTGAGTCGTCTGTTCGACTTCTGCAAAGCAAATCCACCGTTAATGATTTCGCGGTATTTCTCGGTGCTTTTCTCACTAATAGTGATTGTATACCGTCGCTTCATTTTGGAAACTATGTCAAATGAGTATTTCTAAGAATATGTCCTGTATTGAAATAAAATCTTTAAGCCAAGCTCCATTCATTTTGATTAGAACAACTTTGGCGGGATTCAAGATATCGAATGATCAAAATGTCAAATGGCTGAAATAAGCGAATTCCATAATAATGGCCATTCTAGATTCAGACGTTCGTTATATTTAAATTCGCTATTTCAGCCATTCGACATCTTGTTTTTTGATTATTCGAATAATCAAAATACCGTCTAATCAAAATAGCGAATTTCATAATGATGGCCATTCTAGATTCAGACGTTCATTATTTTGAAATTCGCTATTGTAGCCATTCGCAATTTTAGCCATTCGCAATTTTGGTCATTCGTTATTTCGACTCCCACCCAACAACTTTATACCTAACTCTATTTGTTCTCGCTTTACTTTATTACTTATTCGACAGTGAAATTTTTTGTGAAGACAACGACCACAACGTCATGGATTCCACGTGGACGTAAGTTACAGGATTTGCTGCGAGAGATTTCATTCAATCAACTTCGCCATCCATTACTCCCTGTGGATATCCCTTGATCCCGTTGACCCAGCGGAACTCACGGGGCTGAGAAATACCTCGCGCTATCCTTTCGTACGATTTCCACTTGTACCTAAGTTACGAACGCCAACGATTTTATAGAATGTCCACAAAATAATACCGCAACAGTTATTCCTCATAGTATTGAATTGTACGAAAGCTACAATTTTGTTTCTCGTTTTTAATTGAAGTAGAACATGGTATGAAGCGAAAAATACTGATCCTTTAAAGGTTTGGTACAATCAGTTCCTTCGTCGTTCGTAAGACGAAAATAGTACAGGCTGTGAAAAGCCTCAGGAGACATACGTTAAGACCGTTAAATAAGGCTTTTGGTTGTAGCACGTTGAAGACGTTAAGACCATTAAATAAGGCTCGCAGTTGGAGGCCCAATAAAATTGGTGCTGCTACTACTCGTACCATGAATTTCGACACTGCAGACGAGGGTTTAAATTGAGACCGCGAATGCTCACAACTTTAGAGTACAAGAGTGGAATTCTGATACCTATTGTGGTTTCGTATCGACCGAGTCGAAATGAACGCGGTTGGTACTTGAATCAAAACCATTAACTGCGCATAAAAACACCATAATTTACCGTTTATAGTTAAGAGGTCATTTGAGATCATTATTGCGGCTGTACACGCAAAAAAAGACTTGGTTAGAACAACTAAGCACTTAGTTATATATGCGCCAACTAAGTTATTGGTTAGACCAATCAAATTATTTGTTAACCAACCAAGTTATTAATTGACTAAGCAACTAAGTTATTGGTTAGACCAATCAAGTTATTGATTGACTAACCAACTAAGTTATTTGTTAACCAACCGAGTTATTGATTGACTAACCAACTAAGTTATTTGTTAACCAACCAAGTTATTGATTGACTAACCAACTAAGTTATTTGTTAACCAACCAAGTTATTGATTGACTAACCAACTAAGTTATTTGTTAACCAACCAAGTTATTGATTGACTAACCAACTAAGTTATTGGTTAGACCAATCAAGTTATTTGTTAATCAACCAAGTTATTAATTGACCGACCAACTAAGTTATTTGTTAAACAACCAAGTTATTGATTGTCTAACCAACTAAGTTATTTGTTAACCAACCAAGTTATTGATTGACTAACCAACTAAGTTATTGGTTAGACCAATCAAGTTATTTGTTAACCAACTAAGTTATTGGTTAGACCAATCAAGTTATTTGTTAACCAACCAAGTTATTGATTGACTAACCAACTAAGTTATTGGTTAGACCAATCAAGTTATTTGTTAGCCAATCAAGTTATTGATTGACTAACCACGATGATTTAGTTGGTGTAACTAATAACTTGGTTGGTCTAATCAATAACCTAGTTGGCGCATATATAACCAAGCGCCTTGGTTGATCTAACTAAACCTTTTTCTCCGTGTACTAACTTGTTTCACATAACCAAGATTGTTATGCGAAAAATTCGTACAGCTCACTTGTATTGACGTAAATCCGGCAACTTTTATTTGTCGGTGCAACAAATATGTTTCGAGCAGGTAACTTATTATTACCTGGCAAATATAAACACAGTCAGCAAAAAGCGGTAACGAACACATGAGGATAATTCTTATTATTTAATCCTGAACGTGAAAGGAACCTAGTATTGCATAATATGTCTGGCAATTGGTCAGCAGGATACGATAAATCTCTTTGAACGTCGGTACATTCTTTGCAGATCATGGTTTCATTGTTGATTGATAACTATCTCGAGTTCATAGCTTATGCAAGATGTGCACAAAGTGTATGATTAACGGCGTGTGAAGATTACGATCGGTGGAGGAAAAAAAACGTTCTCTAAGGAAAGACAGATTCATTATCTCTTTTGTCCCAACAAGGATCATCATGCGTTCGTGTTTTCCGAAACTTGACTACATATGTGTCTGTTATGAAGTGTAATTTTTATTGTTGCTGTTGATTTCGATAATTACAAGAGAAGCCAGTTGCTTGACCACTAATTAAGCCAGTAACTTTGTGGTCCAATGTTAACCTCAGTTTCTGTTCTTGTTGACGCCAGAAGTTCAGCCAATTTCTATCATAATTTAACGTATTCTTTAAGCCCCGTTTATCTAGAGGTGCTGTTTGTTTCATCAACAATTATAATCCCGATGGTCAAAATACCGACAGACAAAATATCAAATAATTAAAATACCGACAAATTAATATACCGACTGATTAAAATACCGACATTTAAAATCCCCATTACATGGTGAAAGTATTCCGCTGCATCATATTGTTGCAACAGCGTAAAGACTTCGGGTGTCGTATTAAGAATCGCTTCTTTTGGATCCAAACTTATTTGCCTCGTGGAGATAAACTTTAGGTTCTGCTAGGTTCTTTTTTTATTCCCTTTCTTTTAAAATTAATTAAAAAATCGTTGCATTATTTTCGAGTTCCATTGGGATTCTATAGTCGATGTTTTAATTATTCGGATTGTAATTTGTCGGTATTTTGATCGGGATTAAGACCGTTGGTAAAACAATATGGACCCTCTATCCAGCTGATTGAAAAAAAAAAACAGTTGAACATTTTTTTAAGTGGTGACACTGTTTCTTAAATTCAGATATTTTTAAGAACCCCAGTTAAGTAAACATTTAGTGTCTGTTGGGTAACACGAATTAGCGCGTGATGCCGTTTGTACAAAGACCATAATGTCTATTTAAAAGACGGTGCAGTTGGCTTAGCACATTTCATAGTATCTACTGTGGGCACAGTAAATAAGTGAGTTATAGTAAACATTGGCCGATCTGTGAATGCACTTTATGACTGAGGTATACGGCCAGTAACCGGTACGTGTAGTAAGCACAGCGAATTCACCGCTTACTTTCACTCAAATACAGTAACTCTAGCTCCGAGTCGAAAACGTACAATATACTGTTGTACATACCTTAAACCTCTTTCCCATGCGGCTACGATCAACGCGTTAACGGCCAAGTCGACGGGCAATATTTCAGCCGGCAATTCTGATCGTCCAAAGGCAAATCCAGCGCCAACCATAAGAGCCGTTGGTCCTCTTAAAATTTCCACGAATCCCGGCATCGGTTCCTTGTAAGCTGGACCCATGAAGGGAATTCTTACGAGTGCCAATGGAAGATGCTCCGGAATATTTTCATTCTGCAATGACTCGGTGATCTGTCCTTTGTGTCTAAACAAATTGGTTGCAGCGGCGAGTGATTGCAAATTTGGCAGTTGTTGGCAAAACTCAAAAGCGTCATCGTGAGGTCCAGCTGCATGAAAAGCGACCTTGACGGTTTTTAGGGTTTCGGTGTCTTCCTTGCTAAGACCGAGGCCCTCATAAAGAAGATTTCCCTCCAATGCTTTCACTCGAGCGAGTGCGTTCGGCTCTTCTTGACGTAATCTTTCGTATCTAATGAAAATAAAACATCATTGTTGTTCATTTAGTATATTTACTGTGGATCGTAAGATCAGCTGTTTATATTTTCATTTTTAAATGTTATCTATAAGTTTTCCCGTTATTTTAGAGATTCATTATTATTTGATCGTGCAAATATTTTGGATTTTTCAAGACATACAATACAATTGGACATTGTGAAGAAATTGGGAGAGCTTTTTTCACACTTGAATGTAATTTTTATGTTGGGGTGAGATCCGATTGAATGATTCCATTTCTGTATTGAATTCCCAACGCGATTATTCCGTTCTGCCATAACCTTTAAGTTCTTAACCTAGAATCATCTTCATTACGATCAATGTCAACCGATTTTTCGTTATTCATCAGTCGGTATGCGAGAGGTATTGATTCTTCCACATACATCATGGAAATGAAAATTATGAATATCCACATTATGGAAATAAAAATATTCTGTTTTTTGAAACTAATAAAAAAAAAAATAAAAGCCATTTTCAAAAATTCCCGTTTTAGATTTATTATTGAACCTGCGTTTTTGAAAATTCTGTATTCAATGATGGAATTTACGTCTCTAGATCATAGTAGTGAAGTTTATTGAATTTATATATGAAAAATGAATGATATTATGTAAACTTTTTTTTTTATTCAAATAAAAAATATAAAAATACTTTTTCAAATTCTAGTTTTGATGTATTTGTAATCTTTATTTTTGATAATTCTTTATTTAATGATCGAATTTACGTCGCTAAATTGGAATACCATTACTAGTGAAGTTTATTAAATTTCTGAATAAAAAGTGAAATATATTTTTTAATAAAAAAATATATCTACATTTTTCTATTCTAGTTCTAGATGTATTATTAAACCTGTGTTCTTGAAATCTCGTTATTCAATGATGGAGTTTACGTCGCTAGATCAGAATACCAATACTAGTGAAGTTTTGTTGAATTTCTGAATAAAAAATGAATAATATTATGTATACCATTGAAGGATACTTCAGAAATATATAAATTTCTACGTACGATGGTTTTCATCATTTTATAACAAGAGGAAGGGTGCACAAAGTCTTGCATCACGTACAAGTGCTCTCATTGGTAGCTTTGTGGGCGTGTACAACAATTTCTGCTGGTCTACGGGGTTTTCAATAAAATTTTTTAAAAATATATATTTTTTTAGGTTTTAAAATATATACATATATTTAAAAAAAAATATATACATATATATTTTTTTATTCATTTTTTATTCACAAAATATATATATATATATATATATATTTAAAAATTCAATAAAGAAAAAAAAAATATATATTTTTTTATTCTAGTTTTAGATGTATTATTAAACCTGTGTTTTTGAAATCTCGTTATTCAATGATGGAGTTTACGTCGCTAGATCAGAATACGAATACTAGTGAAGTTTATTGAATTTCCGAATGAAAAATGAATAATATTGTGTATACCGTTGAAGGATACTTCAGAAATATATAAATTTCTACGTATGATGGTTTTCATCATTTTATAACAAGAGCAAGGGTGCACAAAGTCTTGCATAACGTACAAGTGCTCTTTTTGGTAGCTTTGTGGGCGTGTACAACAATTTCTGCTGGTCTACGGGGTTTTCAATAAAAAATTTTAAAAATATATATTTTTTTAGATTTTAAAATATATACATATATTTAAAAAAAAATATATACATATATATTTTTTATTCATTTTTTATTCACAAAAATATATATATATATATATATATATATATATATATATATATGTATGTCAAAGGGTACATGCCAGGTCCATATCGGAGGTTTTGTGGTACTTATGGGGACATTTGGCACATATGGGGACGGTCCCGATATTTTTCTATATGAAAGGGATCATTCCGGTACCGGTCCCCACAATTCCATTTATGTATATTGTATATTACGGGGACCTAGTTTATTACGTGTAAAAAGGATATTATGGGGACCGACCATATTTCGGATCACGGGGAGGTTATGGCAATCCAGAATCTAGAAATTAGTTCTGATGTAACCAATCGTATCTGAACGTGAACTCAGTGAACGCTTAATTTAGAATTACTAGAATTATGAACAAACTGCCCCTCGGCCTGTCGTATACAGTTTCATCGAAAACAGGCTGTTTTAACAGATTTCTTTCGCATATGGCAAATCAACCTTCGATATTGAATGGGACCTCTATATGAATGTCAAATATCTTGAGACAGGTTTTTAAATTTGCTAAAGAATCAGTTCCTCTTGAACGTCGTTCCCAATAAAATGTTTAACTTTTATTTGCAATTAATCCCCGAAAGCATCTGTAACTTAAACCGAATATTCGTCATTCTCCTGATATCACTTTCGACTTTATCATATACACAATTATAAAAGAGATCGAGCACAAAATAATTAGTTTTTTTTTTCATTCCATGCTTGCGAGCAGAGAGATAAACCATTGTACGTTCTTATATGTAATGATATATGTCGGTACCGATCCCAACGTTGTAACGGTGTATGTCGGGTCCGACCCTGAAAAAAATAGAAAACGGTCCCCGCAATTACCCTTACAACGCACCTCTTTGGTAAATTGCAAATAATATAAGCCTAATATTAATTTTTAATTGTGAATGCATGGTGTAGCTATTTGTCCATATAATATATATTATATGGACAATCAATGTGTTATACCAAAGACTTTATTTTAATCAAATCATAACTATCAAATACATTGTTGCAGACTTATCCACATTCTGATTAACTATGAGTAACGCAGCTGTAAGCAAATGTTTTCCTTGTTCGTATCGACATTCTTATATTACATTTCTATATTAAACAAATCTTGAAATGTTACGAACATAGATATCGATATATTCTTACACTTGCTTAGCTCAATAAGCGTAGGTCAAAACAAGTTCAGTTGCTTGGTCGTTTTGACATCGGCTCGATTAAAATCTTACGATATTAGCCATTAGACAACGATCGTGTCTCACAATGCTAACAAGTCGCAAAGAGACTTAATGAAGCGTAACCACTTTCTATGCTTGTGAGCAGAGAGATGAACTATTGTATGTTCTTATATGTAATGATACATGCCGGTACCGATCCCAACGTTGTAACGGTGAATGTCAGGTCCGACCCTGAAAAAATAGAAAACGGTCCGCGCAATTACCCTTACAACGCACGGACTGGTCCCGACATGTACCATTACAATGCATAATGAAAAAATTCTTTGGTAAATTGCAAATAATATAAGCCTCATTTCATTTTTAATTGTGAACGCATCATGTAGCTATTTGTCCTTATAATATATATTATATGGACAATCAATGTTTTATACACTGCAAAAACAAGCGTGTTGCCAAGCGTGTTGTTTTCTATGATTTATATTGTAGTCACTTTTTACACACTTTCAAGCGTGTTGCTTATCCATGGTAATGATATGTTAAAAGAACACGCTTGTAAATGTGTAAAAAGTGACTACAATGTAAATGATAGGAAACAACACACTTGGCAACACGCTTTGTTTTTGCAGTGTACCAAAGACTTTATTTAAATCAAATCATAACTATCAAATATATTATTGCAGACTTATCCATATTCTGATTAACTATGAATAACGCAGCTGTAAGCAAATGTTTTCCTTGTTCGTATCGACATTCTTATATTACATTTCTATATTAAACAAATCTTGAAATTTTACGAACATAGGTATCGATATATTCTTACAGTTGCTTAGCTCAATAAGCGTAGGTCAAAACAAGTTCAGTTGCTCGGTCGTTTCGACATCGGCTCGATTAAAATCTTACGATATTAGCCATTAGACAACGATCGTGTCTCACAATGCTAACAAGTCGCAAAGAGACTTAATAAAGCGTATCCATTTTCTATGCTTGTGAGCAGAGAGATAAACTATTGTGTGTTCTTATATGTAATGATACATGCCGGTACTGACCCCAACGTTGTATCGGTGAATGTCGGGACCGACCCTGAGAAAAAAAGAAAACGGTCCCCGCAATTACCCTTACAACGCACGGACTGGTCCCGACATGTACCATTACAATACATAACGAAAAATTTCTTTGGTAAATTGCAAATAATACAAGCCTCACATTCATTTTTAATTGTGAATGTATGATGTCGTCATTTTATGAGCAATTAATGGTTTATACCAAGAACTTTAAATAAAATCATAACTGTCGAAGACATTGCTGTAGAGTTATCCATTCTCTGATTGACCAGTTTTATTTTTCCCGAAAGTCTAATATATAGTACAGAACTGTTTGATGCTCTTCATTAGTTTCAGATCTAATTATATTTTGTTAAGTTTCTTAAGTTAAGTTGCTATCGCATCTCTTGGTCGATATAATTTGAGGGAATCTACGAACACCGAGAGAAAAAAAGATACTAGTAACTATAAATTTATAGTGAAATACAACCTCAGCTATTTTTAAATTGTTATCTGTACTGATCATTTATAGTCAATGCAGAAGTTACTAATAGTTATCGCAACAAAAAGTATACTGTTTCGAAAACTTAGCGACAGATGCGAAGTACTATTCATAGAAAACATCATCACAATCATAGCATTATTTGAGAAATTATTCAACAACTTTGAAAGGGTCATTGCAACAACAATAATAAAGTTGCAGTAACTATAAGAAAATAGCTAAGGTTTTATTTATATATTCACTGTAAAAGTAACTACGACATTATGTTGTGCCAACTATAGAATTAGTTACAGTAACAATAACGTTGTTAATTTAACTATTAAATCAATAAAAATAACTATTCAAATTGTTACATGGAGTAAAAATCTACAGATATGGATTTAAAGTTGATTACACTATCACGATTTCTCTCAGTGTAAAGGCCTGCTGCAAATAATAGTGGTCCTAGGATTTACCAATGCATAAATATATGTGGTACTTGTTTTAACCCATTCACATAAAAAACCTAAATTTGATTATATATTTTTTTTGGCGATATACATAGTGATTTCGATAGGTTTGTATACTTCTATTACGCAATGTAGATCTATGTACACCTAAATTTAAATACGTTCTCGTGGACCCCATATCGACCCTTTGACATACATATATATATATATATATATTTTAAATTCAATAAAGAAAAAAAATATATTTTTTTATTCTAGTTTTAGATGTATTATTAAACCTGTGTTTTTGAAAACTCGTTATTCAATGATGGAGTTTACGTCGCTAGATCAGAATACGAATACTAGTGAAGTTTATTGAATTTCCGAATGAAAAATGAATAATATTGTGTATACCATTGATGGATACTTCAGAAATTTATAAATTTGTACGTACGATGGTTTTCATCATTTTATAACAAGAGCAAGGGTGCACAAAGTCTTGCATAACGTACAAGTGCTCTTTTTGGTAGCTTTGTGGGTGTGTACAATAATTTCTGCTGGTCTACGGGGTTTTCAATAAAATTTTTAAAAAATATATATTTTTTAGGTTTTAAAATATATACATATAATTAAGAAAAAATATATACATATATATTTTTTTATTCAGTTTTTATTCACAAAAAAAAATATATATATATATTTTTTTTAAATATATATATATATATTTTTTTAAATTCAATAAAGAAAAAAAAAACATTGTTTTATTCTAGTTTTAGATGTATTATTAAACCTGTGTTTTTGAAAACTCGTTATTCAACGATGGATTTTACGTCGCTAGATCAGAATACCAGTACTAGTGAAGTTTATTGAATTTCCGAATGAAAAATGAATAATATTGTGTATACCATTGAAGGATACTTCAGAAATATATAAATTTCTACGTACGATGGTTTTCATCATTTTATAACAAGAGCAAGGGTGCACAAAGTCTTGCATCACGTACAAGTGCTCTCTTTGGTAGCTTTGTGGGCGTGTACAACAATTGTTGCTGGTCTACGTGGTTGTGATCGCCCAGTATGTAGTGCTTCCAAGTAGTACAAAACCTTCTCGATCGCCCAACCCTCCCAAGCGTTATTGCTTCCGGTACAGAATAGCGTTGTAAAAATGGATTTCTCTTTAAAAATAAAAAAGTATGGAAAAATCTGCAGCTAGGAGAGCCGTTCGTCCAGTACCCTTACATTGCCCGCGGCTTTTCGCTTCGCGTGTTATACTCATCCAACCCTCCCCCTAGATAGAAATACAGTATATGTGTCTTGATATCCTCAACGTTACGACCCAAGATCACGTGATAGAAAGCGATTTAATAACGCCCATACGTATACTTTTGTTTCGTTTCCTTTTTTTCATCGATTTTTCATTACTCTTTCTACTACAGTCCATTCCATCGCCCATTTTCTTTTAGCCGGTCTTTTATGAGTCGCATTGAAAACTTCATTCGTATGTTTCGTGAAGAAACTGAATGAAGTGAAATTTTTTCAAGTTTGAGTTTTGAGGAAAAGTTTATTAAATATTGACCTACACGTTGTTTAAGGGGTAACACCACTCTAGGATTTTGGAAAAATCGATGTTTTTTTTTTGGCTTAAACAAAATTTTAGGATCATAAAAACAATATGCAGTTGGTCCTATATATGGGGCATTTCATACCGATTCGACGTGGTTCGGACCCTCGACCTCTCGGATTTAGTCGAAAATTTTTTATATGATTGGACCAATTCCAAAAAGTACTGGAAAATTTTTGCAGATTTTTTTCATTTATTTATTTTTTTTTACAATTTTTTAAAGGTAACATATCGTTAGCCCAAATTTAAAAATCTGAAAAAATTCTCAAAAATTCTGCATGAAATAACAAAATTTTTGAGCCTAAAGCCAAAGTGGGCCGGATTTTGCTTCTATTTTTTTTCTATAAAAAACTATTAAAAAATTTAGCAACGAAACAGGAAAAGTTATCAAATTTTTCTAAAATATTGCTTTCTTCTGCAAGTGCTTTCTTTTCGTAAAAAAAAAATGCGATTCATAGAAAATATGTTCACTGTTAAATCAGGCCGGAATCGCAAAACAGAGTTTCTCTCTGAGGAAGCCAAATAATAACGATATAATTTCTTGCGGAAGAATGTTTATGGAAAAAAAGAGGAAGTGCTGTGAAAATTTCAATTTTCATGGTTTTTTATTATTTGTAATACAGCAATTTCTAGAATTATATAACATTCTTATCGAATAGTTTTTCCTATTTCCAAAAAAATACTCTTTGAATCAGAATTGACAAGCCGCGCTAATCAAAGGATTCCATTGATAATATCAGATATCAATGATGATAATTTAAAAAGCGATCGCACCTTCGAATACAAAAAAAATTCAAGATCACCGAGTGCAGCTGAGATGAACAAACAATAAAATCAAATTAGATTCTACCGCACAACAAATCTAATTTTGTTATCTGACTCAACCCTGTACTCCACGAGGAATGTTTTTTTTTCGTAATTTTGTGCAACTCGCAGTTTAGAAAAATTTGATAACTTTTCCTCTTTCGTTTCTAAATTTTTTAATAGTTTTTTATAGAAAAAAAATAGAAGCAAAAACCGGCCCACTTTGGCTTTAGGCTCAAAAATTTTGTTATTTCATGCAGAATTTTTAAGAATTTTTTCAGATTTTTAAATTTGGGCTAACGATATGTTACCTTTAAAAAATCGCAAAAGAAAAAAAAAAAATCTGAAAAAATTTTCCAGTACTTTTTGGAGTTGGTCCAATCATATAAAAAATTTTCGACCAAATCCGAGAGATCGACGGTCCGAGCCAGGTCGAATCGGTATGGAATGCCCCATATACTTTGAAGTTGAAGAAGGCTTTGGTTACCGATTTTTTAAATTTTCAGCAGTATTCTCCGCTATATCCAGCTGTTGTGCGTAATAAATGTAAATCCGATGTGACATTCACCGCATCTAGTAAGTGCTCGTAAATCTTCAAACGCGTTTTCCTCAAAACCACTTTTTTCACACTGGGAGAACGTATTACTTGAACAGCGTTGCATGGATCGATTTGAAATTTTAACAGTAGCTTCACAATTACATTCTCTATCGAACTACGTAGCCGATTTTTTATTTAATGAAAACTTTTTATTAAATAAACAATTTACTGCTTACTTTTTGGCAAACAATCGATGCATTTTTTCAAATGCGCGCCATTTCTACAAAATTTGATTAAAAAAAAAACCCCTATGCAGTTTCATAGCTAATGGTATATAGATTATAAAACTTTTTGGTTTTTTGTACCAGGTCTTATACTTTACGAGAAAACCATCCGACCGTGAAGGTGTTTTAAAAAAAAGACGATTTTCGAGATGGGTTCTCTCACCGCCATTTTGTATCAAAAAGATAATAGAATTTTTTTTTTCGTACTTCAATATCTGTTAAATAAACCCTCTGAAAATAAATCCTATTCCTTTCTTCATACTTCCAAAATAAATTGTCAGAGATTTTGTTCTGACGCTAGATTGTAGTACCCCTTAAAGTATTATTGACATTAAGTCCATACCCAGGTGATGAGAAGATGCTTTTCATTCGGTCATCTTTGTTGAGTCCTCCGCGTGATCGCAAAACGGCGTAAATTCGCACGTTGGGCAAAGAACGAAGTAACTTTTCCAATAATGCTCTTCCCAATTCACTGGTCACTCCTGTGATTAGGATCTCACAATCACCGTACCACTCACGTAGCGACATGTTGTTTGACTATTGGGAACCGAGTGATACTGTCGATGCTGCGTTATTGTTCGATCTTCGACGACTGCACTGACTTTTTTTTCATTTCCCTTTCCTTGTGTTTCTTACTGTGTTTATCTCTCTTTCGTCGACTCTCCCTGCCGGCCTTCAGTTTCTCGTGGCGGGGTGTCCGGTTCACCTCAAAACAACCAATCGGGAGCTCTCTACCTGGATCGTCGTCCCCCAAAGACTCGATTGAGACTCTAGAGAGTTTCGCCGTTCACAAATTCACCGAGTGAGCAATGCAGGGGCACGCTGACCCCTACCAAAGTCCACGACTGTATAGATGCTCCTTGCAAAATTTGTGTGTTGTCAACAATCATTTGCTTCAGATGAATAATATTGGTAAACGTTGCGAACGATGCAGTAAATACAAAGAAAAAAGCTTGGTTAGGTTTACTAATAAATAGACTTGCTAATAAGATCTTGGTTAAAATTTTACTAAGCCAAATTTGGCAGGCATACTCAAGTTATTGAATTGGTTGTGTTACCAAATCCTTGGTCGTCTTATTAAATCGTTGGTTGTCTTACCAAATCCTTAGTTGTCTTACTAGATCCTTGGTTGTCTTACCAAATCCTTGGTGGTCTTACCAAATCCTTAGTTGTCTTAGTAAATCCTTGGTTGTCTTATCAAATCCTTGGTTGTCTTACCAAATCCTTGGTTGTCTAACCAAATCCTTGGTTGTCTTACTAGATCCTTGGTTGTCTTACCAAATCCTTGGTGGTCTTACCAAATCCTTAGTTGTCTTAGTAAATCCTTGGTTGTCTTATCAAATCCTTGGTTGTCTTACCAAATCCTTGGTTGTCTAACCAAATCCTTGGTTGTCTAACCAAATCCTTGGTAGTCTAATCAAATCCTTCATTGTCTTACCAAACCCTTGGTTGTCTAACCAAATCCTTGGTTGTCTAACTAAATCCTTGATTGTCTTACCAAATCCTTGGTTGTCTAACCAAATCCTTGATTGTCTAACCAAATCCTTGATTGTCTTACCAAATCCTTGGTTGTCTTACCAAATCCTTGGTTGTCTTATCAAATCCTTGGTTGTCTAACCAAATCCTTGATTGTCTTACCAAATCCTTGGTTGTTTTACCAAATTCTTGATTGTCTAACCAAATCTTTGATTGTCTTACTAAATCCTTGGTTATGTTTACCCAAATCCTTGTTTATGTTTACCCAAACCCTTGGTTGTCTTACTAAATCCTTGGTTGTCTAACCAAATTCTTGATTGTCTTACCAAATCCTTGGTTGTCTTACCAAATCCTTAGTTATCTTCTCAAATCCTTGGTTGTCTAACCAAATCTTTTATTGTCTTACTAAATCCTTGGTTGTCTAACCAAATCCTTGGTTGTCTAACCAAATCCTTGGTTGTCTAACCAAATCCTTCGTTGTCTAACCAAATCCTTGATTGTCTTACCAAATCCTTGGTTGTCTAACCAAATCCTTGATTGTCTTACCAAATCCTCGGTTGTCTTACCAAATCCTTGGTTGTCTAACCAAATCCTTGATTGTCTTACCAAATCCTTGGTTATGTTTACCAATAACTTGGTTATGTTAACCCATAACTTGGTTATGCTAACCAAAAACTTGATTATGTTAACCGATAACTTGGTTATGCTAACCAATAACTTGATTATGTTAACCAATAACTTGATTATGTTAACCAATAACTTGGTTATGTTAACCAATAACTTGATTATATTAACCAATAACTTGATTACGTTAACCAATAACTTGGTTGTGCCTACCAACTTTTCATGATAACGTTTTAAAATATTTATTTTGGTATTTATAACCAAGCCTTTTTCAGAGTGCAAACTGACCTATACCTGGCCGTTTAATAACCTTGAGTCAATCCCAAGATTGACTTCCTTATATAAACTGTAGTCTTGTCCTGGTTTGAATGCAAAAAAAAAGCAATAAAATTAATATATGGGCATTGGCTTTAAATTGCTATTTATATAATTAATTCTACACTGTGGAGATGAATATAATAAAGAAAGGAAAGTGAAAGTGACGAGCAAATATTGAGTGTACTGGACTGTAACGCGAGTATTACAGCATTCGAGGTACTTACGAAGAAACTGTTTGTGTGAAATAGTGCACCGTGGTCAATGAGAGTTACGGAGATGTACCATTGTATACGGCTTTGCAACGGATTGTACGAGTGAAGATTGCAAGTGTAGGTGTGCATTCGTATATCCGCGCAGTCAACCGGTTCTTTTGTAGCGGTTCTTGCGTAAATGAAGCGGTGACCAGCTTTGTGGATAAATTGGACAGCGGGATAATTCTCTGACTTAATAAATTTATTTAAGAAAAAAAAATCCCGACGGAAAGAAGGAGATTAATTAATAGGAAAGTTGGATTAACAAAAAATTGTAGAATAAAAATGTTTCGTATAAGCGGTGGTCAGTTCTGTGGATTAAATGGTCAGCGAGATAATATACTGACTTGAAAAATTTATAAAAATAGTTTTTAAATCTCGACTGAAAAACGAAGATTAAATAATGCACAAATTCGGTTAATAAACAATAGAGGAATTATAATCTTTCGCATATTATCGTCAGGAGATTTCCACACCCATGAAGCATTAATCTCCAGATTGAAATATGCGAATGGCTATTATATCATCACTCTTTGTTTATCCAAATATTTTTTAAATTATTTAAACTTCGTCCTTCAGTCGGGAGATTTTCTTTTAAATACATTTATTTTTTAAGTATTCAAACCTCTGTACCTTAAGATCAATAATGACTGCCACATTGTGTGAAATGAACAAAAGATAGAAAATCTTAATTTTCGTGTACTTTGTGTAAAAAAATTTGTATCAACAATGAAAAGTCACTTTTTCATTATTGCAGCTTTACTTGTAGCTGTATTCTTCAGTTGGAAGCGATTAAATTTTCTAAACCAGAAACGCACGTTCACATAATGTTTTCTCTATGTGGAAGCAAAAGTTACAAAAAAGTGCAATAATGAGTAACAGTTTTATAGCTAAACATAATATGGGGATTATTACTCAAGGTCAAACTTACTATAGCGATGCGACTCATGATCTGTAAGGGAGATTGTACGAAGAGAGTTAGGTCGCGTGAAGAACGATCGTTAATTAATTTCGAAACCGCCGGAACGATAGAGGTGGTTCGTACCACTTTCCAGACCGGGCGATCTTGAGATACTTCGTTTCTCCCGTCTGTCTCGTTTTCGTTGCCGGTGAATGGAAAAATTCACGGAAACTTCCAACCAGTTACCAATGATGTTTACTGCTTTTGCTTGTAGCTTCACACCCACTTCATTACGATCAATTTTATACAACAAGCAGCTGCAGTGTTTTATGTCGTTGATTTCCCAAATTTTGTGCGTATTAATAATTATCGTGATAATTATAGTGACCAAATTGTTTTTAAGTCAATTCAATTTTAAGACTACATTGAAGATCATATTTAGCCAGAAAGTAGGAAAGTACGATGTCAAAAGTAAACTTAACATCGAATTTACGACTAAAAGTTCGGTCGTTAAACTGGATAACTTCTATTAATTAAAATGTTGATGATATGCAAAAAAAAGCTTTTTTTAGATTAACAATAAAAAATAGTTGATCTAGCCAACTGGCTTTACTTTCACTGCAACATGAGTAATTAGCTAGGTTGACTAACTGACTAATTAATAACTAATTTATTGCACAAAAAATGTAGTTGATTAAGGTACTAATCAAATTAGTTGCGCTGACTAACTTATACTATTTTAATATTAACAATAAAAAATAGTTGATCTAGCCAACTGGCTTAGCTTTCATAGTAACATGACTAATTAGCTAGGTTGACTAACTGACTAATTAATAACTAATTTATTGGACAAAAAAACGAAGTTGATTAAGGTACTAATCAAATTAGTTGCGCTGACCAACTTATACTATTTTAATATTAACAATAAAAAATAGTTGATCCAGCCAACTGGCTTTGTTTTCACTGCAACATGACTAATTAGCTAGGTTGTCTAACTGACTAATTAATAACTAATTTATTAGACAAAAAAACGTAGTTGATTAAGGTACTAATCAAATTAGTTGCGCTGACCAACTTATACTATTTTAATATTAACAATAAAAAATAGTTGATCTAGCCAACTGGCTTAGCTTTCATTGCAATATGACTAATTAGCTAGGTTGACTAACTGACTAATTAATAACTAATTTATTGGACAAAAAACGAAGTTGATTAAGGTACCAATCAAATTAGTTGCGCTGACCAACTTATACTATTTTAATATTAACAATAAAAAATAGTTGATCTAGCCAACTGGCTTAGCTTTCATTGCAATATGACTAATTAGCTAGGTTGACTAATTGACTAATTAATAACTAATTTATTGGACAAAAAACGAAGTTGATTAAGGTACCAATCAAATTAGTTGCGCTGACTAACTTATACTATTTTAATATTAACGATAAAAAATAGTTGATCGAGCCAACTGGCTTAGCTTTCATTGCAATATGACTAATTAGCTAGGTTGACTAACTGACTAATTAATAACTAATTTATTGGACAAAAAACGAAGTTGATTAAGGTACCAATCAAATTAGTTGCGCTGACTAACTTATACTATTTTAATATTAACAATAAAAAATAGTTGATCTAGCCAACTGGCTTAGCTTTCATTGCAACATGACTAATTAGCTAGGTTGACTAACTGACTAATTAATAACTAATTTATTGCACAAAAAAACGTAGTTGATTAAGGTACTAATCAAATTAGTTGCGCTGACCAACTTATACTATTTTAATATTAACAATAAAAAATAGTTGATCTAGCCAACTGGCTTAGCTTTCATTGCAATATGACTAATTAGCTAGGTTGACTAACTGACTAATTAATAAATAATTTATTGGACGAAAAACGAAGTTGATTAAGGTACCAATCAAATTAGTTGCGCTGACTAACTTATACTATTTTAATATTAACAATAAAAAATAGTTGATCCAGCCAACTGGCTTTGTTTTCACTGCAACATGACTAATTAGCTAGGTTGACTAACTGACTAATTAATAACTAATTTATTAGACAAAAAAACGTAGTTGATTAAGGTACTAATCAAATTAGTTGCGCTGACTAACTTATACTATTTTAATATTAACAATAAAAAATAGTTGATCTAGCCAACTGGCTTAGCTTTCATTGCAATATGACTAATTAGCTAGGTTGACTAACTGACTAATTAATAACTAATTTATTGGACAAAAAACGAAGTTGATTAAGGTACCAATCAAATTAGTTGCGCTGACTAACTTATACTATTTTAATTTTAACAATAAAAAATAGTTGATCTAGCCAACTGGCTTTGTTTTCGCAGCAACATGACTAATTAGCTAGATTGACTAACTGACTAATTAATAACTAATTTATTGGACAAAAAAAACGTAGTTGATTAAGGTACCAATCAAATTAGTTGCGCTGACTAACTTATACTATTTTAATATTAACAATAAAAAATAGTTGATCTAGCCAACTGGCTTTGTTTTCACAGCAACATGACTAATTAGCTAGGTTGACTAACTGACTAATTAATAACTAATTTATTGGACAAAAAACGAAGTTGATTAAGGTACCAATCAAATTAGTTGCGCTGACTAACTTATACTATTTTAATATTAACAATAAAATATAGTTGATCTAGCCAACTGGCTTAGCTTTCATTGCAATATGACTAATTAGCTAGGTTGACTAACTGACTAATTAATAACTAATTTATTGGACAAAAAACGAAGTTGATTAAGGTACCAATCAAATTAGTTGCGCTGACTAACTTATACTATTTTAATATTAACAATAAAAAATAGTTGATCCAGCCAACTGGCTTTGTTTTCACAGCAACATGACTAATTAGCTAGGTTGACAAACTAACTAATTAATAACTAATTTATCGGACAAAAAAACGTTGTTGATTAAGGTACCAATCAAATTAGTTTCGCTGACTAACTTATACTATTTTAATAGTTTTGCTAACTAATTAATACTATTGCAATATGACTAATTAGCTAGGTTGACTAACTGATTAATTAATAACTAATATATCGGACAAAAAAAACGTAGTTGATTACGGTACCAATCAAATTAGTTGCGCTGACTAACTTATACTATTTTAATAGTTTCGCTAACTAATTAATACTATTTTAATAGTTTT
The DNA here is from genome assembly GCA_963970395.1 of Ephialtes manifestator. Lineage (NCBI taxonomy): Eukaryota > Metazoa > Arthropoda > Insecta > Hymenoptera > Ichneumonidae > Ephialtes > Ephialtes manifestator. The sequence goes on along the minus strand of OZ019981.1, from coordinate 23,186,138 downwards.
GCTAACTAATTAATACTATTGTAATAGTTGTGCTAACTAAATTATACTATTTTAAGAGTTGTGTTAACTAACTGACACTATTTTAAAAAGTAACCTAATTAATCGGATTCCACTATTCGAGTCAACTAATTAGTAGACGGAACTAATGCTAGGTTTTTGTCCAGACCACTCAGTTAGTTATGTCAACAAATTTCTACAGAACTTATAAATAGTTATGCCCAATATAAATAGCTGGACCAACTAAATTGATTTTATGTAAATGCTCACTTCAATTTCGTAATGAACCGTGGGACGCGTGTCTCAACCAAGTTCCGTTAAGTTGAAAGGTGAACGTATTTCGTAGTTGCATATACTTTAAAGATATGGCTGAACTTCCAATTAACGAATGTCAACTTTATAGTATACGACTTCATCATGTTTAATATTCCCCGAACACAAGATTTTCTGCTCCGATGTAACTACGGAAAACCATACAAGTTTTACTCACGTAAACTAATGACGAACTTTAATGAGATGGACATTTTTTTTTTACAATTATAAGGTAATCACGAATAAATGTTTTGCTGGAGTTTAAACAGTTCACACAATCCATAGTTTATTGGAAAGAAAATCATAAGAAAGAATGATGCGCAGATTTTATTCACATACAATAAAAAAAATTGCAAAGTAGAACTTTGCAAATTGCTTCCTCGTTATTTTTCGCTTTTTACAAAGCTACCTCTATGAAAAAGTATGCTAATCGATTTTCGCTTCCTCATAGACGAAGCTTTGTAAAAAGCACAAAATAATAAGGAAGCAATTTGCAAAGTTCTACTTTTGACATTTTTCTTAAAATTCAAAGTGTCGAAGAATTTTAACCGCATAACGGATTTTTTGAAAATTTGTATTAAAATCTTGTATCATGGTAGTCCATATGTGGACCAAATTAGAACCCGGTATCTCATAATTTGTACGAGCCAGCGCGGAAATGAGATTTTTCGAAAAATTCAAAATGCCATAAAATTTGAACGGCCGGAGATCTGCGTCAAGTTTGTACTCAAATTTTTTTCGACGATAGTCTATATGTGAACAAAATTTAAGATAAATCTGTAAAAAATTCAAATTTTTTTTTTTTTTGACGGCCTTTTTTTCTTTTTTATTCACCAAAATCGAAATGTACCGACATATCGATAGTTCCTTCTACTAAATTCATCATTAATAGTCAGTAATCGTGAAATCATGTTGAAAATTGCAGTCAAACATCTCAGAATTTACAGGAGTTGAAGTCTTTGCAGCACTTTAAAAAAAATTGAAATTGCAATAAAATTAGAACTACCCTATCGATTCTCGCCAAATTTGGTATACATCGTGTTTAGATGGTAGTCCATTTACGTACAATATTTCAGCCCGATATCTCTTAATTTTCGAAAGTTATAGCGTAAAAACGATATTTTCAATATTTTCAAAATGCTGTAAAATTAGAATTTTCCAGCCGATTTGCGTCAACTAAAATCCCAAACATTGTTGTATGACAGCCCATATGTGTGCCAAATTTGACGAAGATACATCTAAAATTACGACAGTTATCGTGCTTACAAGGAAATCTGCACACACACACAGACATGTTTTCTAATCCACTTTTCTCGACGTTTTGGACCGTTCTGAGTGTGCTGACATGAAAATCTCGAAATAAAAAAAAATTGTTTCACAAAAACAAAGCTTCCTCTATGAGGAAGAAAAAACAATTTCAATTGTAGCTCATAACTGAAATTCTGTCTACAAGAGTCGTTTTAATTTATTATTTTCCATTTTGATTTTTATCATAACCTGAAAATCTCGTTCGTTCTGCTGTCGAATGGATTGCGAATTCGGGCGACATTTTGCGTACATTGCTGTCTGGTCTCATCGTCTACTGTCGTCTCAGTGAGAACTATATACTACTGGCGCGCAAAGCCAGCATCACGCCCGCCTTTCTTATCTCTCCATTATGCTAAATGCGGCAATTGGTATGTAGAGTACCATTGTTTTTCTCCGAGCGTGGGGAATGGCCGTTAAGGGAGAAGCCATTTTCGCGAGAACGAGTGCGAGAGAAATAGACCATGACCTAGGCGGAGGCAACGGATATTCACGGGGTAGAATAACGCACGGAATCGCGAAACTAATGGCAGCAGTCTCGTTGCGCCCCGGAAAGAAGATTAAATTTCGAATTGTCGCTGCGGATGCTGTGCGTCAACATTCATTTTTTTCTTTCGCCATTCGTATCTAACCTCTTTGCGGTGATATTTTTGATGGGGCATTTCTTTTTATCATTCACATAGCTTAACATAGCAAAGCAAAAAGTCACACGGAAAAAAAAATATTGTTTTCACTTCCGCTTTTATGCTGTTTTTATTATTAAAGACGTTAGCTCAGTGGCGTAATACAATATCATCATAAGCCATCTGCAAAATGATGGTGGTGTGCAATGTCACGATATAACCACTTTAACTTGTTACAATAATAATGGTGAAACAAATACCGAGTTAAAAATGAACAGCAATGCGATAAAAACGTGACGCCGTTGGATGTGATGTTTTGCGGTTGAGGACGACGACCTAGTTAGAGCTTTCACGATCAACGCGAATATGCTTTTTTCCTCTTTATTCGATTCTTCGTCTTCGGAAACGTCTACCTGAAGTGCTTTCTCGAATACTGAACTGGAAATACAACTTCGACTTTCCGAATTGTACACGAGACCCAGACTACAGACACAATCGAAGCTTCCTGGAAGATTGATGCAACTCTGACCGGCATCCAACACACAATTGTGCAGACCACGAGTACATTCGTTCACGTCGATGCACAAACCGAATCTGGAGGACCACTCGTAGCCATCTTCCCGACACTTGCAGGTTACATTTATTTGATTGCCCATTAAGGAGTACAGATCTTGATTTTCTTCCCGATTCAATGAGCACTTACGATCCGCTGGGAATAACAGAAATCACATGATCAAATTCATCAGAACTCGTAAATTCCTGGGAATTCCGGAAACACTGCAAAAGCAATTGTTGCCAAGTATTTTCTTCCCTTTCTTTTGCATTGCAATCAATTTTTGTGCACTTAAAATCGTGTTGCAAAAAAACACGCTAGTAAATGTAGTAATAAGTGACTACAATGTAAAAGATTGGGCACAGCACATTTGGCAACATGCTTGGATTTTAGGTTGAAGATAACATTCTGACCTGGTCGATTAAATTCGTAGCAGGGATTGTTGGGTGATTGGAAACAATCTCTCATGTACCAGATATGTTTCATGGGACAACAATGATCTGGACAGAAACTGTACAAAGCGCAAGCAAAAGGTTTGTCGTCATCCGCCCTAGGATCTTTATTATTCACACCATAGACATCCAGACAGTTTGCGTGATTGTCACATGATTCACCAAAAATTGCAAGCTCCGGTGTGCCCAACATAGTGTACCAACACATGTAATAACTAGCTGAAGTTCGCCATTGAAATCGTTCTGGAATAGTTTGTTATCAATGTTTGTATGATTGCAAAAATTTGTAGTATTCGGCGAAAGAAGTGGAAGCAGACCCTCTCGGACTGATCCTTTTGTTAGTTGGATGTGGGTAAATCTTCAGTAGTAATTTTTTAGTGTTAACCGAATTCCTACCGGTTGTTTTGTACAAAAAATCAGCTCGTAACCAACCAAGTTTCAATCATTTAAGAGTATGTCTACAGTTGGATACACGATTGGTTTTACAAATTCCTACAAAATTCCCACCTTTATACAGCATAGCAATTGGTAGAGAAGTCGGTTGGTTTTACAAAATCCTACCCAATTCCAACCTGTACCTTATGTGATGGTCGGAATTTAGTTACGGGTTGGTTTTTTGTGTGGAGTTCAAGATAGCGAATGATCAAAATAGCGAAAGGTTAAAATAGAGAATTCATAATGATAGCCATTCTAGATTCAAACGTTCATTATTTTGAAAATTGCTACTTTAGCCATTTGCTATATTGATCATTCGTTATTTCGACCCCCATTGTATTAAAATGCAATCAAAATAGCGAATGAACAAAATAGCAAATGGTTAAAATAGCAAATTCCATAATGATAGCCATTCTAGATTCAGACATTCATTATTTAGAAATTCGGTATTTTACCCATTCGCTATTTTGGCCCCCATCCGTTTTTTTTGCACAAACCAACCGGTTGGAATTAGGTTGGTGTACAATTGGTCAAGTCCGTGAGAGTAACAGGAGCCAGGCGAGCTTCTGTTCTATCAGGCAGTTACCAATAGGTCCTTGAAAAGGAACGACCGTGAGATTCTCTCGTCTCTGAGCTATCTGACAGTCTCGTTGAGCAGCCAGAATTTGTTCTGTATTGTTCGTGAGATTCCACTTCTGATCCTTCATGACCGTGACGGTATCGTCTTCGCGCTTTAGGCTCGTCTTCAGTACGATTCTCTGGAGATACTTAAGACAATGGTGAAACCCATTGTCACAATGCTTGTGAACCTCCCAGTGTACAGACCTCAATGCAGGCTTTGGAAATTGCTGGTAAAGGTGCGTCGGAGAATCCTCAATACCTTTGTAATATCGACGGTCGTAATCATGAAACTTGTGTGCGCGAAGAAAATACGCAATGTCTCTGATCACCCGATTCACATCCCAATTCGGATCCACAGGTTCCTCGTCTATTTGTTCATCTTCATTATTCATCTGCGATTCGCCCGGCTTGCTAATGGTTATGTTCGGTTCCATAACCTGTTCAGTAACGGGGCCTGCGTCTAATTCCGTATTTTCTAGATCATTAACTGTAGCCTCATCTGTTTCCTCCAAAACATCAGAAATATGAGCTGTAACCAGTTTATGAATGCACATCTGAGTCAAGATTATAAGAAATAACATCCTCGTTCTGACATTGGCCAAGAGGAATTTACAATCGAGATTCCGATGTTTTTTCGCCACGTACAAGGAGTTTCCAGGCAAATTGGGGTCGTTGATGACTTAAATCGCTCATACAAATTCACCAAAATCGATTTCCTAGTTTGAAGCCCGTGGCAAACTTGATCCACCGGTGACCGACCGAAATTTGAATTTTAGATGGTGGACAATTCTCAACTATTATCCACCGGATTTTACCATGACATATAGTTTTCGCTAACAACAAAATGAAGGTCCAACTCGGGAACATCGGGCATTACATGCGCTCTGTGAAAACTGAGCTGAATTTATGGTAGATGCATGTATAAACAGACAGTTCATACTATAAATATATCATTACAGTAAAAACTCCGCAAAAGCTGCAGGAGCAGTGTGTTTTTGCACATGGTATTAGTGGAAGCGTTTGTGAATGACTGACATCAGCAAATATTGCAATGCAACAAAGGATGTACGTATAGAAAGCGACACAATGAGCCACATTTTATACACTTTCCTATGTTTGTTTGAAAATAAAATGGTAATAGTTTTTAGAATCCAGGAAGTACAATATATTTCTTAAATAATTATTTTCCAGAAAATTCCTATCATTAACTATGAATTGATTTAGTGATCCACACTATAGGTCATTAATTCCTAAAATTGGCATAGTGAAATTTTTAATAGTTATTGTCTTGTATCGCCCAAAGTATGTGAGAGCCAAAAGCCAATAGATTATGCAAAAAACATTATGCAACAGAACATTCCTCTGCACTCAAACCCATGAAAATATATTATTTTGAAATCGTTTTGGAAGATTTAGAAATCCTTTCACTTGATGATTCTACAAGCTGATAATTAACGCACAAACGAAGTAAAAGTGATACATGTATGCATTTTACTACCAAACGAGGTCAAGTTTTAAAAAATGTTAAAAGCACCACATTTAGATATTTGTCGTATGCACTCGTCAATAAATTGCATAACGAGTGCACGAGTCGACAAAAGGTCGGCCATGAAGTGTTTGATATTTTCCGCGCGTAAAGCGAGATATTCCGGGCGAGCCTCGCTTTGGTGGCTATATCAACAGCTATACACAATGATATTCCGGGAATAGACGAAAAATCACACACGCCTTTGGCCAACTGCCTATATGCAGTGGTTTTCCACAAAATGCGGTACACGAATCAGTGCAGCACCATGCAAATTGCAAGTTGACCGTCGCTAGCTACATTTCAACGCGAAATAAAAAAAAATGAGTAGTTTTGCATGTACAACACACCGGGAATTCGACATTGTGCGGCCTCTCGTTTGAGCTCGTGTTAAACAATTACTTTATACGTGATAGTTCGAAAGTGTCATCACATCGAATACGCACTCCATCATCTATCGTGTACGTTTTTATTTGCATTTGCATTCCCGCATTTTGCGTTATTCTGCCAAAGATTAAAATAATATGCTAATGCTAACGTGAATCAAAGGATCATCAAATATTTGATTGCCATCATAAAAGTTTATGTTTTAACAAGCAATTTTAAACAACATCAGTTTTTGCAGCACAACGTCATTCAGCGCGAATAGTTGTACATTCCGTTAAATCGTATCCAATTGTATTTTTGCACTAGCAATGTGAAGTATGTTTCTTTCTATCGATGATGATACATTTTTATTTATTCTGTTCATGGACGTCCATTCGTAATCCCTGACCAGACGGAGAGAAAATGTTTGATGCATCAACAAATCAGTTACTAATACAGTGACAGCAAAGCCTTATTTCTTAGCCTAACAGAAATTATTGACTTGTTAACAAATTTGCTAGACCAGCAAAAAGATTTGCTAGGCTAGCAAAATTATTTGTTAGGCCAGCAAAATTATTTGTTAGGCCAGCAAAATTATTTGTTAGGCCAGCAAATACATTTTCTAGGCCAACAAATAAAGTTTGGTGTCACTATGCTATTCTACGTGTGTAATGCTCATCGGACTAAGATATTTGAATCCAAATGCCAATTCTCATTTAATATCATCATTAGCCACAAGAAGGTCCGATTTAATATCGGGTATATCTTGTCGTTTTCTTGCATTTACGATCTACCGGGAACATGACCGAAAGGGTGAATAGGGGGTGGTAGATTAAAACGGGTGATGGAATAAGACGAAGTTTGCGATGACGAGATGTCATTATCGCGTACGATTCATAGAACCTTCTGTTCGGTCTTCGCCGTCAAGGCAAACGGTAGATCCCGCACCGTACACGGAATCCGACGGTATTAATTGGAGTTAGAATTTATGACCCGGCCCTTCCCTCCATACTTTGCTATCCCAGCGACTCCTTGCACGACAGAAGCCACCTGAGAACTTGATTAGTATTCTCGAGAGTGAGTGCTTGCTGTACGCTGACGCGCAATGTTCGACGAATTGTTCTAGGAGATCGAGATTGAAGTGGGCTGGGTTAAAACCATGCGCCGTGTATTTGCCTATCACACAAGTCGACCTATTTTTTGTCTATTGTGATTGAAAGCGAATTTCACACGAATTCATGAGAACGCATTTAAAAATAATATATTACGTTGCACTTCCCTCCCATGTAACATACTATACTTTTCGCTGGATTTCGCTAAAAAATAACCACATTTCGTGTGTGCAACAAGGACGGAGAATAAGCTGATTTTTAACAAATGATGACACGCATGCGTAGTACGATGATTACCTCCCTTGGGAGGTAATAAAATTGGACTGCGCATGCGTACTACGATGATTACCTCCCTCGGGAGGTAATAAAAGCAGACTGCGCATGCGTAGTACGATGATTACCTCCCTTGGGAGGTAATGAAAGCGGACTGTGCATGCGTAGTATGATGATTACCTCCCTAGGGAGGTAATGAAAGCGGACTGCGCATGCGTAGTATGATGATTATCTCCCTAGGGAGGTAATGAAAGCGGACTGCGCACGCGTACGTCATTCGTAACAAATGAGCGATTTCCGGACCGCATTGCGTACACGAAATGGGGTTATTTTAGCGAAGTCGGGAGAAAAAAAAATTATTACAGTAGAACGTCAATTATCCGAACGATGATTGAGGTTATCCGAACGACTTTCATGAACGTTACAGTATTACGCGAGTTAGCGAGTTGTCATTGATCCGAACGTTCGGTTTTCCGGATTATTTTTGCGAACGTTTCACAAGTTATCGAGCTCAAACAAATATGTACCTCTCGTTCGTCCTTTTGACACGAGTTCGCTCGCAGTTTGTTTTTAACTGGTAGGTTTTATTTATTCGCAAAGCCGTGAATGACGAGACTTCAATTAATTTAATGATTCATATTATTTACTTATTTTATTCGTATTTTATTTTGACGTGTTATGACCGATCGTATAAAAAAGGATTTAATATTTTGGTAGTTTATAAATACATACGCGCTGCAATATTCAAATAATGATCATGTTTTTCCTAGAGTATTTCTTATCATCTTATCATTAGTATTTCTAAATCAAATGCACTAAGGAATCTGCTTGAAAAACTGTCGCAACCTTAAGCGTGACCAAAATCAGTAACGAGATGGAAATTCATTCATTCATTATTAGGCAAGAATTTCTCATATTTTAGGATCATTAACATATGTTTACATTCCGATTACTCGTATGGAAAAAAACCAAGAATTATGCATTTGATGGAGTCATTTTCTTCCCATAGAAACATTTTTTTTTTCACAATCATCATAATTCATGAATGCAGATGTGGTTTGGCTTTAGATCAACATGGATCAAGGCACTGAGTGAGGATAGAATTTTTGTTTCCGTAGATTCATGATACATTATATTATATATAATGATGTAATATTATATTATATGTAATCATAATGTAATACAATAATTATAACAAACTTGGTGACCTGACATCATAACAACCTGATAATTATTATAGAGTTGATGGATATTTTAAACAATGATCAATTATCTTTCTGTCAGTTATTACTGCTTAACTAAAATTCAATTCAAATTTACACTTTAATTTCTTATTTATTTTTTACTTTCACAAAGTCTCATTTAAAAGATATCAGGATGATGTACTCTGACTTCCTTTTATAGTACATTTTTTCAATTCAGATGAAAATTGAGGATAAAATGTATAAATACATTTTTTTGTCGTTTCTATTGTAGATATTTTAGAAATATACTTATATCAGTCTTTCGTTTGATGTAGTACGACCTTTTCGTTCAGTATGAATTTGCGGAATTTGATTTACTACCCATTCCTTGCTTGGGGCGAAGGTTAGAGCCTGAAAACATCTTAGAACGTTGTCCAACGGGGAAAGATGGAGTCGAGATCAGAGGTAGGGGAGGTGAGACAATGTGAAGAACGAGATAGTTAGGTAGTTATATATATATGACGAGTAGACCGAGTGGAAAATTGTATCTCGTTGGCTACAACAATGACTGAGAACCAAACCTTGTTTCTCTTCTGTACCATCTCTGCAAGGTTAATTACAAATTGGAGACGCACCCAAGGAAAAATGTTTTGGTATAATTGTAATTATAGCCTTTTTATTTTTTTTCCCCTGTATTATGAGTTTCGAAACAAGCACAACTATTTTTTCTGCCTTTCTAGAGGAAACTTTGTAAGAAGCGAAAAATAATGAGGGAGCAATGTGCAAGGTTCTATTTTTTTTATATCTCATGACACTTTTGTACCCATTTAGAAAAAAGAATGCTCTAAATAAAAATCAATGTTTATTTACTCCTATATATCTTAATACTTTCATTCAGGTTGTTATGAAAAATCAGACTATTTTATTCTGAAATGCACTAATGAGATAAGTTTTTTCTCAACGTATAGTTTTGATTGGTTATTTCCGCCCTCTTCGAAATTTTCTACTTTTTTCGTTGACAGATTTTTTTCGAAACGAATAATTTGGATTGTATCAATTGATTTTGATTCTCACGCGATAAAAATAATGGAGATTTAAAAATGAAATATCGACTGTAGAGATTCCGCCACGAAAATAAAGTATACTTCAGATATACCTCGTATGTATAATTGATATACGTATATATAGCGACGAAAAGTTCAATAATCTCTATATATCTGAGATATTTCTTGACGCATATAAATAAATAAAGATATATGATAGATATGTGATAACCACATAATACGCCAGAAATATCTACACTTTATTTCCGTACCGTGGGATCCATATTAATCAGCACGAAAACGGCCGGAGAAAAATGCGAAAACAATATTCAACACGAGGTGTCATGGATTTATTAAAAAGGTTTTTTCGATCGGAAACATCACCAGTTGCATGCAATCAAGTCGAAAGGGTTTTTCAAACTTTGATCACACAGTATCGAGCCCGTAGAGCGTTGGTCATGAAGTTGACTGCCTCTGCCAGTGAATGTAATTCTCCAGTCAAATCCTACGCCCATGTTTTTTCGTTGACATCCTTTTTTCGAACCGAATAATTGACATTGTCCCAAATGATTTTGTTTATGACGCGGTAAAAACAATGAAGATTCAAAAGTAAGGTATCGACGGGAAAGTATACTTCAGATGTACCTCGTATATATGGTTTATACAAGTATATGGGGCATTCCAGGTGAATTTTTCATGCTCCGATCCTGACCTCCATCAATAATTTTGATTATTTTTCCCATCCAAATTTCGACCAATGGAATTGCACCATTCGACGTCACGTGGGGCAAGCTACACGGTATTATACTGATAATTTTGCTTCCTCATAGAGGAAGCTTTGTTTTCATGAAATTTTTTTTTTTCGAGATTTTCATGTCAGTATGCTTAGAATCACCTAAAACGTCGAGAAAAGTGGTTTAGAAAAAATGCCCGTATGTATGTATGTGTGTGTGTGTGTGTGTGTGTGTGTGTGTGTGTGTGTGTGTGTGTGTGTGTGTGTGTGTGTGTGTGCTGGGCTTCGAAAATTCAATCTCCTCTCACTCGGTAACCGTTCGAGCGATCCGGCTCAAATTTGGCACGCAAGTAGAGTAGCTGCCCCTCTTTGAATGTTGTGATTTTTGCCAAAATATGTGAAGTCATTAAGATTTGATGTTGATTTTAATTTGTTGAAAAAAGGGCATGGTCGCTCTAACTTTCGTAAAAGTTCGCCGATTTGGCTAAATAGTTCTTCATAACTGAAGATACGTTCAATGTTGTATGGTATTGAATTTCGACGAAATCGGTAAAGCGGTTCGGATTTTATAGAATTTTGAATTTTTCGAAAAAAATAGATTTTGATCTAAATTACGTCGAATTTCAACAAATGAACAGAAATTTTGTACAGACGAAAAATAACATTCAGAAATGCCATGTACCAAATTTGGTGATGATCGGTAAAGTCGTTCGGATTTTACACCATTTTTCATTTAAAAAAAAAATGTAGATTTTCGCTATAACTTCCGGAAAAGTTGAGAAAGTACGACAAAAATTTGTATCTAATCAAAATGACATGTAACGGTGTTTGCAGAGGTGATTTATAGCTGTATAAAACACCTCTGCAAAAGAGACACAAGGTATAAAAAAAAAGATGCAAAGTAGAACCTTGCACATTGCTTCCTCATTATTTTTCGCTTTTTACAAAGCTTCCTCTATGAGGAAGCCAAAATTGAATAACATACTGCTTCCTCACAGAGGGAGCTTTGTAAAAAGCGAAAAATAATGAGGAAGCAATGTGCAAGGTTCTACTTTGCATCTTTTTTTGATAATTTTGCATGTTGGATATGTATATAAAACAAAAAATCATTTAACCGCGTCAACCATCTATCAAACTGACAGATTGAATTTTATTGTGGCAATCAAAGGATTTTTATTTGATATGAGTAGGTTTGGAGTTGAATCCGTGCAAACTATTGATGAAAAAGTAAAGGGAAATGTCCCTGTTAATACGATTAAATCGAAAAGCTCAGTCTGGAATCAATATACAAATGTCTATAACAATTGTGTATTTAACTGCAATACTTTAAAAATGAATTAAAAGGTTTTTGTTCTGATTATGAAATTTCCTTCTCAGAATGATAATTTTTGTCTCATGGTGCAATTCCATTTGTCGCAATTTGAATAGAAAAAATAATCCCCCGAATACCACTCGAGCTTCGAAATTAATCTGATATTTCCCTCAAGGTTCCCTGCAAACAAATAAACTCGTCAAGTTTTCCAGAAAAATCACTCACGCGGCGCGCTCGTGATTTTTTAACCTGGAAAACTTCACTCGTTCATTTGTTTGCAACGAATCTGTCAGGAAATATCCGATAATTTCAAAGCTCTTGTGATATTACAAGTGAAAATTTTTTATCAAAAAGTATTTTGAAAAAGAAGACAAACGTTTTTTTTTGTTTAACGCTACGACCAATATTTCCGACAGACGAATTTTTGTAAGAGTTTGAATTTTTCGGTATTGATATTATTATTATCGTTAATATCTTCAAAATGAAGAGCCCTATGGAAAAATGTCTACGATGAAATTCGTACAGTTTGCAAAGGGCTACATAACGTATATAAAAAAAATGTTACTGTAGTTTTTTTTAAATTTTGTTATATGACGTTAAACAACAAAGTATCGTTTTGCAAAAAAGCGCCACTTTTTATAATTTTTATATACTTACATAAAAATGCTGTGTAAAATAACACCATTTTTGGGACTCTATGCAGGTTGGCAGGTATTTTTTTTCGAAAAGTGCTACGTAATTCAAGCTTTACGTAATAATTCAGGATATTAAAAAAACTTCAATTACGTAGAACTTCTCATTAAAAAAATCTTGCCATTCTGCATAGTGTCTCAAAAATTTCGTAATTTCAAACAGAATTTTTCCGTGAGTATATAAAAATAATAAAAAGTGGCTATTTTATGAAAAACTATATTTTGTTGTTTAACGTCATAAATCAAAACGTTAGGAAAACGAAAATAACATTTTTTATATATATTATGTAGCTCTTCATAAATTGAACAAATTTGATCGTGAAATTTTTTTTATAGGACTGTTAATTTTCAAGATATTAACAAATAAATAAAAATATAAATACCGAAAAAATCGATTTTTTATAAAAATTCGTCTGTCGGAAATAGCGCCAAACAAAAAAGTACGTGTCTTTTCTTTTTTAAAATCCTTTCTGATAAAAATTGTAACATTTTTTAAAAATTGACACATATAAATAAATTTAGATATATGATAAATATGTGATAACCACATGATATGCCAAAAATATCTACACTTTATTTCCGTACCGTGGAATCCATATTAATCAGCACGAAAACATTCGGAGAAAAACGAATGCGAAAATAATACCAAATACGAGGTGCCATGGATTTATTAAAAAGATTTTTTCGATCGGAAACATCACCAGTTGCATGCAATCAGGTCGAAAGGGTTTTTCAACCTTTGCTCACACAGTATCGAGCCCGTGGAGCGTTGGTCATGAAGTTGACTGCCTCTGCCAGTGAATGTAATTCTCCAGTCAAATCCTATGCCGATGTTTTTTCGTTGACATTTTTTTTTTTTTTTCGAACCGAATAATTGATATTGTCCCAAATGATTTTGATTATCACGCGGTAAAAATAATGGAGATTCAAAAATAAAATATCGACTGTAGAGAATCCCCACGAAAATTAAGTATACTTCAGATATACCTTGTATATAAAATTGATATAAATAATAAATTCAAATATATGATAGATATGCGATAACCACATGATACGCAAAAAAAAATATCTACACATTATTTCCATACCAGAATTCATATTAAGGAGACCAAGTCACTTAAAAAAAGTCATAAGAAAAAGGAATTTGGAAACGATACCGTTCTTTAAAAATTGTTTACATTTAAACCTCATTAAGTACATACCAAGCATCATAATTCTGCATTTTTGTAATGACATACAGTGCACCAGAATGGTGTGAGGTCAAAAGTAAAAATTTTCACTTTTCGTAACTTTCAGCCCAAACCGGTGAACCAATTTTAGTGTTCGATGTCTTATTTTATCTGTCGAGGAGTACATTCTGGATTGAATATATCGATTTTGCATGCAGTGAAAATTAGATTTACTGTAACCAATTATTTATTAAGTTTTTAATAGAGATGAATTTATTAACATATTTAAAATCATAACTTTGTCATGAAGACTTGAAAAAAAAATTCCTATATTCAATCCAGAATGCACTCTTCGACAGATAAAATAAGACATCGAACACTAAAATTTGTTCATCGATTTGGTCTGAAAGTTACGACAAGTGAAAAATTTCACTTTTTACCTCACACCATTCTAGTGTACTGTATGTCTTCACAAAATTGCAGATTTATAATGCTTGCTATGCGTTTAATGAGGTTTTAATGTAAGATTTTTTAAAAGAAATTTATAATTAAAAATTTTCTTTTTTTTTACTTTTTTTAGGTGACTTGGTCCTTTTAAGGGATCTTTCCAGTGTGACGGTCCGAAAAGTAGCCTATTTTCACGATTTTTTTTCGGACGGTTACTATACGTCGATCAGTCTGAAATTTTTATAACATATTAAGGTAATCATGAATGACAGAAAATGATTTTTTATTAAACGATTTTTATTGTTTAAATATATTTTTTTTATTGTTGAAAATAATGTTGATAAAAAAGATAGCCTCATGGTGGATATCCTAGGGGTCGCAAATTTGATCTAAAAAAAACCAAAGGATTATTAATTAGTATGCGATTGGCTGTCGCGCTATGGAAGCTTGTTTAAAATCAAAATTGACAAAATGGCGGCGGTTTGAACAAAAAGTACCGATTTTAGCCGTTTTTTCGACATTTTTTCTTTTAATAAAATGGGAAGATGGAAAAAAAAACTTCCATAGCACGATAGAGAGTAGCGTGAAAAATGTTCTCCAAAAATTTGAAAACGATCGCTTGAAAACTGTTCCCTGGAGAATGTCCACCGTTTTGAAAAATGTCGTTTCGAGAAAAACGCGTTTAAAGTTTCGAGTGTAGAAATTTCATATACCTAAATTGTGTCCCGACTAGAAATTCAGTTATGGGGAATATCAGGGCCGGACCTGGTAACCGGATTCTAAATCCAAGGCCCCTGTCTGGCTACCTTATACGGCCCTGATTGGAAATGTAACGCTTTGGCACATCAGGGCCAGTTCAAGTTTACCACATAAGGACCTGATAAAAATAACCATTTAAGGGCCTGATAAATATAATCATAGATATATAAATACATATACTTATCTTTATATTAAATTAAAAAATTAATAATTAATTTCCGCGCATTACGTCGCAATATGAACAATAATATTCTATTAATATTACAAAAAAAAAAAAACAAGTCGTCTTCAGATACGGTTTTTCGTAACATCATTCGGGAAGTGATGCACGCGGGATTTGAACCTAAGACCTACGGGACCTACCTATTTACCTAACTACCTAACCGAGCACGCTAACCACTAGACCAAACCGACTATGTGGATATCTCGTACAGTATTTCCATAATAGTTCAATTTACTATTTATTTAAATAATAGTTCAGTTTTTAACGTAACTAATTAGGAATTTGAACTTAAAATTTGTAAATTCAAAATGACGGGTTTAAAATTAATAACATATTGAATGCGACATTTTGATTTTATAAACGATATTCTTAATTCCGCCAATATTTCGATCAGGTCTACCTTATCTATACCAGGTCTGAACCTGAATATGGAATACCTTGTCAGGTCTACCTTAATTTTTCCCGATCTGGCCCTGAATAAGATACACCTTATTAGGTCTACCTTAATATTTCCCGATCTGGCCCTGAATAAGATACACCTTATCAGGTCAACCTTCCCTTTGCCAGATCCGGTCCTATTAAGGTACATCTTATCAGGTCTACCTTATCTATGCCAGATCTGGACCTGAATAGGGAATACCTTATCAGGTCAACCTTCCCTATGCCAGGTCCGGTTCTAATAAGGTGCACCTTATCAGGGCAACCTTTCCAATGCCAGATCCGGTTCTAATAAGGTACACCTTATCAGGTCAAACTTATCCATGCCAGATCAGGCCCAAATGTGACGGCAGGGCTGCCCTACTAGATTTCTAGTCGGGGTACTTACGACTAATCGGCGATGCCAGGTCCATAAAGTATGCCAGCGAAGTATTTCGAATTTCGCTTTAAAAATTTGAGAGGATGTTTTTCACTGTATGTACTAATGGATAAGACGAAAAAGAACGATTTTTTTCACACTGGAAAGATCCCTTAATCAGCGCGAAAACGGCCGGAGAAAAATGCGAAAAGAATATTCAACACGAGGTGCCATGAATTGATTAAAAAGATTTTTTCGATCGGAAACATCACCAGTTGCATGAAATCAGGTCGAAGGGTTTTTCGACCTTTGCTCACACAGTATCGAGCCCGTGGAGCGTTGGTCATGAGGTTGACTGCCTCTGCCAGTGAATGTAATTCT
Source organism: Ephialtes manifestator (assembly GCA_963970395.1). Classification (NCBI taxonomy): domain Eukaryota; kingdom Metazoa; phylum Arthropoda; class Insecta; order Hymenoptera; family Ichneumonidae; genus Ephialtes; species Ephialtes manifestator. The sequence continues at coordinate 23,169,825 of OZ019981.1, read as the reverse complement.
CCAGTCAAATCCTACGCCGATGTCGTGAGTGCTCTAGGGATGGTACTGCTGGTGCTAGGAGTGCTATACCCTACTGTTCTGAGCTTCGAGAAGTTGGCTGGGCTTACGTGCTCCGTCAGACGGAAACTAACGGGGAATGGAATTGAAGGTAGTGAGAAAGCTCCGGAGACATTCCTGCTACTGGTGCGCTGTGGTAGGTTGGTTCAACGTGCGAAGGTCCGAGTGAGAAGGACAGAAGGGGGTACAGAGCGAGAGAAACCAGGGCGGTGGGCTGTTAGGCAGATGTAAACGGTACGCTTCATTAACGTGAGTTACCGTCGCATCTATTATTCGCGGTAACCGGCGCCTAACACGATCCCTTCGCTTTCGCCCATGAAGCGAGTGGGTACCTAGAATTACGCGAGATCCCAGGTTCAACCCTGGCATCTCTGATGTTCTACCAGTCGCACGGTCGTTCTGTCACAAAGTACAATTGCGGAGAGCTGAGGTCCTCGGGACCACGCAAATTTTGTTATGTCCACTTCCAACCGCACTGTTAAAAATCCGATAGAAACCAACCCGACGCAGTATTCGAGTCTACACTAATGAAAGATGTCGATGCGTTAATTCACATTATCGCCTCAAAACTTCCATCACATTATACTCGAAAGTAACAATTTAAGAAGGTTGGAGCGCTCCACACTAGTCAAATGAGTGCTAAATTTTTAAAAGCGTTTCTACAATTTCAGATGGTTTAATAATCTGTTCCAAGGTGTTAATCACATAGCAGCATTAGTTCTTGATATTCAAATACATTCACAGCTGTGATATCAACAGTAAATCGATCAATATCTGCAAATTTCTGATGTTATGTTTTTTCATCCAGTTTTTTTAAAGGGTAAACCGTAATACCAGTTCTATTATGACGACCAATAGCTCATTTTGTTTACTAAAATATATTCTATCGATTGGCCGTCTATTTTTAAAAATCGTATTAGTAGTTCAAAAGTTACAACCGTTTGTTTATCCTATCATAACCTAACATCAAGTATATAAATGGCTGTAACTTTTGAACGCCTGATACTATAGAAAATCCGGACGGTCAATCGATTAAGGATCTTCCACTGATCAAAATGAGCTATGTTTCGTCATAATCGGACTGATATTACGGTTTACCCTTTTACAAAACTGGATGAAAAAACATGACATCAGAAATTTGGAGATATTGATCGATTTCCTGTTCATATGACAGCTGTGAATGTATTTGAATATCAAGAACTAATACTGCTATGTGATTAACACCTTGGAACAGATTATTAAACCATCTGAAATTGTAGAAACGCTTTTAAAAATGTAGCACTGATTTGACTAGTGTGGAGCGCTCCAACTTCCTTAATATAACACATTTTTTAGATTTTGTTCATGCTATAATTCTGACTTCATTACTGGGAATGGATTAAAGTTCGTGGCAAGTATTAACCCGCGTAAAAATAATGATGTCAAATTGTGATCATAAATAGACATATCTCAAAAAGTGCCATTTTTGAGACGCCTTAACACAAAATATCTTAGAAAATTTCAAAGCCATTTTGAGATCGATTTGATACCAAGTTTTTTTTACTAATCTGAGTTCAATTATTGCGCTGAAATTTAATTGTACATTTGAAAGATCAAAATCAATTGTGCATATCACGAATATTGACATCAAATTGTAATTTGGTATCAGTAAACGTGATATCAAATCGATCTCAAAATCCCTTTGAAATTTTCTAAGATATTTTGTCTTAACGCATCTCAAAAATGGCACTTTTTGACATATGACGATTTGAGATCTCAATTTGACATAATTATTTTTACGCGGGAAAGTATTAAATATTTCAGGTGCAAGCCGAATAATTTTTTTTTGCAATTAAAAATGTTTAACACATTTGCTTTGTTTTCGCGCGAACAATTTTTATCGAGTTTTTTATATCAGAATATGCAAAATGATCTAAAACGTCGAGAAAAGTAGTTTAGAAAAAATGAATGGATATGCGTGTGTGTGTGTGTGGCCGACACTCAAAATTCAAACGAACATATCTCAAGAACTGCTTTAACAATCGGGCTGAAATTTAACAAACATATGAAGCAGTTCGACGCCTTTGCTTATGGTGATTTCCAAAAAAAAATTCAAAAATATGTTGAAATCTTTTTTGACTTTGCAATTTTCGAAAAATATCTGTACGCTCTCCAGTATTCGCAAATTTTAAGTTATTGGACTAAGTAATTTTTTATTAATAAAACTATGTTAAAGGAGGATCGGTATTGAATTTGCCATAAATCTGTAAAACAGTTTGGTTTTTATGGGATTTTGAATTTTTCAAAAAAATGTTTGGTTTGCTCTAACTCACGTCAAATCTCACCAAATCAACTGACATTTTCTACAAATGAAAAATAACATTCGGCGCTGCGACCCACCAAATTTGGTCATGATCGGTACAGCGGTTTGGATTTTATTTGATTTTGAAATTTTCAAGAACTATATAGCTAACGAAAAAAATTGCAAAGTAGAACTTTGCACATTGTTTCCTTAATCATTTTTACTTTTTACAAAGCTTCCTCTATGACGAAGCCAAAATTAATAAATAAACTTACTCACAGAGGTGGCTTTGTGAAAAATGAAAATTAACGATGGTGCAAAGTGCCACTTTACACCATTTTTAAAAATCGACTCTTGGTAGTATGAATTCAACGATGTAAAGCGTATTACATGACGCCAAAACGATCAAAGGATCATCTACCTACAGTTTGCTTTGAAGACTCTGGATTTTTTTAAATGTACTTAAAAATAGTACACCTTTATTTCTGGGTCATCCAATGTAAGAACAAAATTTTGTTTTTAATCGAGTATAAATGTCGAATAAAATCTGTACGTACTGAAATTCAAGTAGAAAAACCAGCAAATAAATAAATGTAGCGAGCGTATTTGAAGATGGAGGTAAGAATAGTTTGCAGGATTCATGAGAACGAAGCCGAAGAAGCATTAAGACGATTCGGCGCTCTATAAGTTTAGACATGCATTACACAGAGAAATATGTTTGCAAAGTCATCCGGAACAGCCGATGCTCATGCATTATTCAAACCAGTATAAAATCTCTCGCCCTGCAGCATTGGCTTTGTGCGAGGTTCACTGTGCTCGGTGCTGCTGCTTTTGCTTCCGCTCCTGGCTGCTACACAGGAGGAAACGTATATTCGTTAGAATCCCGAAGGAATCGAAGATTCGCACGTGCAGTTTTCGCACACTTGCACGTTCGACCCCGACAGCCCATGGGAATGCCTACTTCTTCTCCATAGCCAGCAAAGTATCGCATCGTCCAACTTTTCTTTATCCGATGAATCGATTCATTACGCCTCAACGCTTCTACATATGATTATATTTGTGAATCGAGATTTTGGATCCTTACCAAGATCTCTCGCGGATCTTTAAAATTTCAGGCATCTCATCGGATATTTAAAAAAAATGTGCAGTAAAACAATGACAACCGTAAAAGTTTGATTAAGGTAGTATGAGCGGAGTACCTAGTCAATAAAAAGTCCATATTTTTTATTATGGGGAAAAAGCGAAGTATCACACATCTCGCTATTTTAAAAATCACAATATAAAGAGAGAAAAATTACGAAGTGCGTGTGATGATAAGGTGTGTATATTTATAAAACGGTAGTAGTTTAAATAAGAGTGTCATTTGACTCAGATTGTCCTGCCGGCCGCCATTTGGCCAATCAAGGAACGCGTGGCTACGCTATAGTCAACTGTTTTCGGGCAGTTTGATGCCGGTTCGCGAAAACTCGTCAATTTAATCGATGATATCTATTCGAAATATTCGGTAACATATATTTTTTAAGGGATGTACGGGTTCGTAGCAGGTTTCTCGGTATTTCGAGCTTTTATTTACGGACGTGTCTGAATTTGAAGAATGGTTATTTCGGTCGCAAAGTGTTATCAGGGCAATTTTCGTATATAACATGTACTAAATTTCCCAATTTTGCACATTAACTATTATTGTAAATGGTCGGTAAAATGTTTTGAAATTTTACAGTCAGCATCCTCTGAACCTATTCTATAGCATATTAAAAAATCACTTTTCTTTCTGATCGTGAGGTTTGTGCTCATACTACCTTAAGCGCCACAAATTGTCTGACATAGATTTATTGCAAATAGAAATGGATTTCGACACCTGGGTAATTCTTGCCAATAACCTTTTGAAAGGGCACATGAAAGAATTGAAGAGGTTGTCAGATGAAAATTGTTGGTAAACATTGAAGAATATCTAGCTTGTTTGCCTGTTTGCCATATCTGGTGATATGGAAAAGAGATTCTGTTCTATGGAAAAAGATAACTGGAAACCCAGATATTCTTAAAACCGGCAAACTTTGCCTAAAATGAGTTCTTACGGTATGAATGTAGCTTTGGTTCTGACATTAGTGAAGTCAATATTTATTTATGAAAATAACTTCCCAAATAACTAGTTATGTTTAAGGCATTCCACCATTTTTGTCTCTATATAAAATCGCTATATTTACGACTTGTTTACAGCCAAGCACTTTTTAGGAATTCACACCTGCAGAAATTCTAAAAGCGATTTATCGAGAAACCCATTTTGAGGTTTATTGTAGATGAATTTTCTGTTGGAATGTTCCGTCGCAGGGAATGTTGCGGAGCAAACCCGTGTAAAAATATTGTGTCCAGAATGGAGTCTGGGCAGTCCTGGGTGGAGTCTGGGCAGTCCTGGACAGAGTCTGGGCAGTCCTGAATGGGATCTGGGAATTCCTGAATGGAATCTGGGCATTCCTAGATAGAGAGTCCAGGATGATGGAGTTTGGGTAGTCCAGAATGGAATCTGGGTAGTCCAAAATGGAATCTGGGTAGTCCTGGATGGAGTCCAGTGGACTTTATCCAATCCCATTTTCCACCTTGGAATCCATCTTGGATTCTGCTCTGGAATCCATCCTAGACTCCTCATCCTTTGTATGCGGGAAGCCTTCATTGATTAATAGCGAAAATGGGTAGTGAAGCTCATCACATTTTGATCCAACCCTTCAACCCTTCACGGTATACGAGACTGTAATATACGACATTATGCTATCACATATTAAGTAGTAATACAATTCATTATATGGTGCTTCGGAAAGCACTTAAATTTAAGTGGATAACCGAATTACGGTCACGCTCCCGCCACCTTTTGAAATAACGTTCGCATATTATCATGCTAATTCATAGGTCGTTGAGGCGAAAAGGAAAAAAAAAAGAAGTGCGGTGGAAATGGGAGTTAAAATGAGGCGTAGTCTAATGCGGCAAAACTCGACACGGGGTTGAACCCATCAAACTTAATTTTTATCAACTAAAAAAAATGTTTGCTTGAATTAGGCTTAGTTCAATTACATGATATCCATGATATACTTCACATTTTTTTCTTGATATAACTGTGATAAGATTTTTAGGTAAGTGATTATGATAGTCACTTTCGGAATCACTGTTGGACGAAGACATGTTGGAAACTTGAGCATTTTTGGGAAAACAAAGAGCCTTACATCATTAAGAATTCAGAGACAAATGATGCAAGATTTCTCATTTATCCAGAAACGCTCGGCGCCCTCGGTAAAATGGGTTACAGTTTCTGTTACCGACTGAGTAGGTTTCGCCTCTCCTCAAGAGATTTCCCATTAGAAATATCTGCCCGAATTACAATGTAGAGCCTTCAAACACTCTTCATTAAATCCAAATGTGTAAAATCCAAAATATGTCATCTTCGGTGACTTATACAAGGATTTATGAATCTCATCTCACTTTATAGAACCTAATTGGAGGTTCAAACATAAAATTACGGCGGGACCATCACATTCAGTCTGAAGAGGATCTAAACTCGGGTGGTTTATCAAAGATTCAAAGCGAATAGAGCGATCAATAGGTGAACGCACTTCATCCGGACATTCCGCAGGACCAAAATGCCAAAACGTCTCTATTCTGTAATCACAAAACCAAATAGAAGAAAAGTTACTTAAATTACTTTAAGATACAAATAAAAGAAAACCCAAATTACTTTAAGAAATAAATTTTAAAGTACAACTCGTTTTGCAGTTATGATTTCGCAATAATAACCTGCAGCTTTTATGAAATTATATGTGAACTTTTATATACCTGAAAAGAAATCTCATTTTCAATCAAGCCTTGGGAAAAAATGCGGAAATTATGGAAGAGTACAACCCTCAATTATTTTCGCAATGCATTAACTGTTTCTCTCCATTTTTTCAAGAAGATTACCATGAAATTGAACTGAAAATTAATATTTTCTGCAGCTATTCAAAAGTTTAAACATCATATTATAATCGCCACATTACGTTACATTCATTTTATGGAAATGTAATCATAAAGCCAATTATATCATCAACTACATTTCTAGAAGAATTGGAGATTTATAACTCTGCTTCTCACCATAGCAATGCAATAAAAGCATCGACATTGGGCACGATGAGATATCTGATGAAAGGCCTTAAAGCAAACGTCGAAAATTCGCACATTCACGAGTCATACGCGTTTTGATGTATCGTTATCTTTCAAAGCGATCGTCGAACTGGGGTTCTACCGAAAAATGATGATAATCCGATTACTCCCCTTCGATAGGAACAACTGTGCTCACAAATTGAACGAATCTATCGAGGTTCGGTTGTACGCCACGAGCAAAAGTTGACTCTGCGGCGTTGAGTCGAAAAAAAAAGCGCGTTAACCCCAGTCCCTAGTTGGCTGTCGAAGCCTGTCGCAATATCCTGTAACGAACGCCAATAAATAAAGAACGGCTTCTCGCCACGGAATTAAAACACATGAATCACGATGTCGGATATAGGTGAGCCGGCTGTCCTCGCCCTCCTACCCTCATCTGCTTCCCGATATCTATGCTTTTCTTCCGACCATCTCTCTTCCACTCTCTATAAGCATTCAACGCATTCAACCATTGTTTTTCATCGCTGCAGCTCTGACACGTCATTCCCTCGTCCCTTTCCCCTGGAATTTCTCTTCCTCCACAGTTCACCCGTCTGTGTTACCAGAAATTAATAACGCGCGTTCAGAAAGGGGGTGGTTTCGAAATTGCTCGAAATCAATCAGCAATCGTGGTTCAATCAATGGATTCTTTTTTCTCCATTCACTTTTCCAAGATGTGCAAACAATTATACATACAATGGATTTGAAATTTCGATAGCGATTTTGTCGGTAATGTTCGGTACAGATTACAATTTGTGATGCATAACTATTTGTAGGGAAGAGACGGTAAGTGTTTTGTCAAGTTTCCCTGAGGGTTATTGTCGAGTGCGCTATGTTGCAGAGGCTTCGGGTATGTCAAGCTTTCACTGGCCAAGTGCAGTCGTGCACTACTTTACTATGTACTATATACATATGTACAGCAGATACTCGGCCACCCCAACGTTTCGATGCTGTGCTTCACTCATGAATATTTAATCGTGGAACGGCACGATGGTGGCGTACCGAGTAGCGGCATCACATCGATACGCGAATACATGGAGAGTTTGGGTGGGGTTTCGAACCAGGCGACGATTTACCCCAAGTGTTTCATACGTAAATAGTTGGTACAGGTATCGGGTAAATACAGGGTTGATGCTGGTGGCACTGCCATGGGTTCTCTGGCTATCCTTGTATTAGGACGACACGATACCCGGAAATGGTCCTATGCTCTCACCCTTGCCTCTCGTTGCGGTATCTCAATATACTCGATTGAATGTATAGAGAGAAAATAAGTGCACCAACAGATCAACAATAATTCTTCAACATTATTATTCTGCAAGATATGTGGAATTGGTATTTTCAGAAAAACACTATCTATTTTGCTAGGATATAAGTATCCTTAAGATCTCAGCTTGTTAGGTAATTCTCAAGCAATAGTTATTTCGAACCAGTCCCTATATCCTTATTTTGAAATGCTTTTTGTGTATGAATTCATTAGAGTACTAGTTATTTTAGAACATGTTTTTGTAGCACCTAGTTTCTCTGAAATACACTCTTTTTATGCCTGCAGTGTAGGCATAAAAAGCGAGGCATGCAAGAAAGTAGCTTCTGCTAAATTTTTTTTTTTAAGATATCGAATTTTGGCCTTCACTATCGTTCTCAAGTCGCATATTGTACCTCAGAAAGTACCGGTTACATGCCTTTTTACGATGATTTTTAAAAAAGTCACCTTTGGTCGGTTCTTCACAGATCCGACTTTTGGTCGGAAAATGTAATCTAAAGAACCTAAATAATTTTTTTCTTCAAGATATCGTTTTTTGGCCTTCACTATCGTTCTCAAGTCGCATATTGCACCTCAGAAAGTACCGGTTACATGCCTTTTTACGATGATTTAAAAAAAAAAGTCACCTTTGGTCGGTTCTTCACAGATGCAACTTTTGGTCGAAAAATGTAACCTAAAGAACCTAAATAATTTTTTTCTTCAAGATATCGAATTTTGACCTTCACTATCGTTCTCAAGTCGTATATTGTACCTCAGAAAGTACCGGTTACATGCCTCTTTCCGATGATTTTTAAAAAAGTCACCTTTGGTCGGTTCTTCACAGATCCGACTTTTGGTCGAAAAATGCAACCTAAAGAACCTAAATAATTTTTTTCTTCAAGATATCGAATTTTGGCCTTCACTATCGTTCTCAAGTCGCATATTGTACCTCAGAAAGTACCGGTTACATCCCTTTTTACGATGATTTTTAAAAAAGTCACCTTTGGTCGGTTTTTCACAGATCCGACTTTTGGTCGGAAAATGTAACCTAAAGAATCTAAACAATTTTTTTCTTCAAGATATCGATTTTTGGCCTTCACTATCGTTCTCAAGTCGCATATTGCACCTCAGAAAGTACCGGTTACATGCCTTTTTACGATGATTTTTAAAAAAGTCACCTTTGGTCGGTTCTTCACAGATCCGACTTTTGGTCGGAAAATGTAACCTAAAGAACCTAAATAATTTTTTTCTTCAAGATATCGAATTTTGGCCTTCACTATCGTTCTCAAGTCGCATATTGTACCCCAGAAAGTACCGGTTACATGCCTTTTTCCGATGATTTTTAAAAAAGTCACCTTTGGTCGGTTCTTCACAGATCCGACTTTTGGTCGGAAAATGTAACCTAAAGAACCTAAACAATTTTTTTCTTCAAGATATCGAATTTTGGCCTTCACTATCGTTCTCAAGTCGCACATTGTACCTCAGAAAGTAGGGGTTACATGTCTTTTTACGATGATTTTTCAAAAAGTCACTTTTGGTCGGTTCTTCACAGATCCGACTTTTGGTCGAAAAATGTAACCTATAGAACCTAAATAATTTTTTTCTTCAAGATATCGAATTTTGGCCTTCACTATCGTTCTCAAGTCGCATATTGCACCTCAGAAAGTACCGGTTACATGCCTTTTTACGATGATTTAAAAAAAAAGTCACCTTTGGTCGGTTCTTCACAGATGCAACTTTTGGTCGAAAAATGTAACCTAAAGAACCTAAATAATTTTTTTCTTCAAGATATCGAATTTTGACCTTCACTATCGTTCTCAAGTCATATATTGTACCTCAGAAAGTACCGGTTACATGCCTCTTTCCGATGATTTTTAAAAAAGTCACCTTTGGTCGGTTCTTCACAGATCCGACTTTTGGTCGAAAAATGCAACCTAAAGAACCTAAATAATTTTTTTCTTCAAGATATCGAATTTTGGCCTTCACTATCGTTCTCAAGTCGCATATTGTACCTCAGAAAGTACCGGTTACATCCCTTTTTACGATGATTTTTAAAAAAGTCACCTTTGGTCGGTTTTTCACAGATCCGACTTTTGGTCGGAAAATGTAACCTAAAGAATCTAAACAATTTTTTTCTTCAAGATATCGATTTTTGGCCTTCACTATCGTTCTCAAGTCGCATATTGCACCTCAGAAAGTACCGGTTACATGCCTTTTTACGATGATTTTTAAAAAAGTCACCTTTGGTCGGTTCTTCACAGATCCGACTTTTGGTCGGAAAATGTAACCTAAAGAACCTAAATAATTTTTTTCTTCAAGATATCGAATTTTGGCCTTCACTATCGTTCTCAAGTCGCATATTGTACCCCAGAAAGTACCGGTTACATGCCTTTTTCCGATGATTTTTAAAAAAGTCACCTTTGGTCGGTTCTTCACAGATCCGACTTTTGGTCGGAAAATGTAACCTAAAGAACCTAAACAATTTTTTTCTTCAAGATATCGAATTTTGGCCTTCACTATCGTTCTCAAGTCGCATATTGTACCTCAGAAAGTAGGGGTTACATGTCTTTTTACGATGATTTTTCAAAAAGTCACTTTTGGTCGGTTCTTCACAGATCCGACTTTTGGTCGAAAAATGTAACCTATAGAACCTAAATAATTTTTTTCTTCAAGATATCGAATTTTGGCCTTCACTATCATTCTCAAGTCGCATATTGTAGCTCTGAAAGTACCGGTTACATGCTTGTTTACGATGATTTTTTAAAAAGTCACTTTTAGTCGGTTTTTCACAGATCCGACTTTTGGTCGGAAAATGTAACCTAAAGAACCTAAATAATTTTTTTCTTCAAGATATCGAATTTTGGCCTTCACTATCGTTCTCAAGTCGCATATTGTACCCCAGAAAGTACCGGTTACATGCCTTTTTACGATGATTTTTAAAAAAGTCACCTTTGGTCGGTTCTTCACAGATCCAACTTTTGGTCGAAAAATGTAACCTATAGAACCTAAATAATTTTTTTCTTCAAGATATCGAATTTTGGCCTTCACTATCGTTCTCAAGTCGCATATTGTATCTCAGAAAGGAGGGGTTACATGCCTTTTTACGATGATTTTTAAAAAAGTCACTTTTGGTTGATTCTAATTTCAGAATTCACAGATCCGACTTTCGGTCAGAAAATCCGGACCGGGGGGTTAATCTGTCTCCAAATGGCCATAAAGCGCTGAAAAACAAAAAAATCCCACGATTTTATATTTATCTTGAAATATATTTTATGCGTGAATAAATATACGAGTTTGAAATGACTTTGAAAACGTTGTTAATTACATCTTGCGAACCGCGCGACCATGTCAGTCAGAGGAATGGAGAACTCTATACCTACCACACAATCACGTCAGGCTGTACCGTTGGCATGTAATACATCTGGGGTATTTAAGCATTCCGAGTAATTAAACATGCTACGAATTTCGGGTATATCTGCGTGCGAGCTACGTAGCTAGTTTCCCAGAACACCGAGCAGCGGCACATCGTCTGCCGTCTCCGGCACATGATTCATATATATATTGGTACTTACCAGGCGGGTACTTCATCCGCGGCGCTGTACTGTTCATTGTACGTGATAAATTGGCTCACGGTTTCGCGGAACGTACATAATTGTTCCCGATATATCGCAGAAGGAAACTATTATTTCATTGTCAGAAATGAACTAACAAGAAGACGTCTTGTAAAATCAAATAAAACGAAGAGGCTGTATCCATCATTTGTCTTCCGAAAAGTCACTTTTCAATCGGGATTGCAAGTCACTTATTCTCTAAAACCACCTTCACCTCCGAATTCGTGATTTCATCGCCAAAAGAGTTTAGAATTTACTCGGGTATGTTCAAAATTAACTCTTTGAATTATGTGTCCGCTCCCAATACTCTAAACTTCAGTTGCTGATGATATTAACATGTAGAAGAAAAAAAAAGTTTATGGAATTAAAATGTATAAGAAAAAAATAGTTACAGAACAAAAACAAAGAGTGCGGAGGACTTTGATGGCTCATTTTTATGGGGAGATATAAAGTTTCTAACAATAAAACGCACGCTGAAAAAAGTCTTGTTTGGACTTTAAAATCTTAGTAGATTTTGGTTAAAAATTTTACCAAGAAAAATTTCGTAGTTCCAAACAAGTTCAATCTTTGGTTATGTTAACCAACAGCTTGGTTGCGTCTAACAAGTCTTTGGTTATGTTAATCAATAACTTGGTTGCGTCTAACAAGTCATCTTGGTAACTTTTTTATCCAAATTTTTGGCAGTTCTAACCAAACTTTTTTATGAGTGTCATAATCTTTGTCTCGTAGACTGGTTGGGGGTAGAAAAGATGAGGTAGGCAGAAAAGATTCGACGCCCTGGAAGGAATTTAGGGCAGATTCCAGGGCGGAGTCCCAGTTGTCCATGATGGAATCTCTGTTGTCCATGATAGAGTTTCAGTTGTCCAAGATGGAAAATGGGATCGGGTTAAGTCCAATTCTCCATCTTGGACTCATCGTTTTTGTCCTGTAAAGACTCATCACTTAGTTCAACTATGGCCCTGCAAAGCGTCAATCTGCCTTGGCAGTACCTTAGCTGTGCCTGATTCGCGCAGGATGTAACGCTACCGATTTTCTACTAGGATTGGTGGATTACTAAAGCCCACCGGAGCTGGGCTTTACTCAAGGGAAAACCCGAATGTGTTGGTGCAATGCCAAGGCAATCGGGTGAGCTCAAGGAACTCACACAAGTGTTGAAGCAATTTCGAAGCTCGATCGAGTCGGAATTTTAAAACTAGGGAAGTCTTCAGCTATGAAAGATTGATGATCAATGAGATGAAGATTATATTTGTCGAGGCTTTATATACTGCTTGACCCGCTACGCGAGAGAAGCTTAACCGTCGTTTCCGTTGCTTGATTTTGAACTTTTTTTTCGTTGGACTCGCCATGTAAACTCATGGTTGGCCACCAAACTGTAACTAATAAGTCACTCGGTGAGTTAAAATATATCTTCTCAAATATTTTATTTCACAAGAAATTGAATACTCGTAACGCGATATCACGAGAAAGAAATTCTGGTCTCATATCAATGTATATTAAAAAATCGCATGACTCTTTCTTGTGAGGTTGTAGAGCAGTTATTTACTTATCTCAAAAGAAAATCAAATAAAGAAAAGTACTCATAAAGGTGTTTCTATTATTGCGTCAGAGATGCTTAAGCATTGTTTGTGTCGCTTGATTTTAAACTTTTTTTTGTTTGACTAGTCATTTATACTCATGGCTGATCACCAAACCATAACTAAGTCACTGTGGATAGAATCACCGAGTTTATAATTCGGGATAAGGATTTCCGTTAATATATATGTTTTGAAAGACTAGCATTTATTTCTCAAGAAATTGAATACGCGAAAAGTGATATCACGAGAAGGAAAATTCTGGTCTCATATCAATGTATATTAAAAAATTGCATGACACCTAATTGTGAGGTGGTAGCAGTTATTTACTTGTCTGAAAAGGAAATCAAATAAAGAAAAGTACTCATAAGGGTGTTTCTATTATTGCGTCAGAGATGCTTAACCATCGTTTGCGTTGCTTAATTTTGAACATTGTTTTTGTTGGACTAGTCATTTATACTCATGGCTGATCACCAAACTATAACTAATAAGTCACTGTGGATAGAATCAGCGGGTTTATAATTCGGGATAAGGATTTCCGTTAAAATATATGTTCTGAAAGACTAGCATTTATTTCTCAAGAAATTGAATACGCGAAAAGTGATATCACGAGAAGGAAAATTCTGGTCTCATATCAATGTATATTAAAAAATTGCATGACACCTTCTTGTGAGGTGGTAGCAGTTATTTACTTGTCTGAAAAGGAAATCAAATAAAGAAAAGTACTCATAAAGGTATTTCTATTATTGCGCCCGAGATGCTTAACCATCATTTGTGTTGCTTGATTTTAAACTTTTTTTTGTTGGACTAGTCATTTATACTCATGGCTGATCACCAAACCATAACTAATAAGTCACTGTGGATAGAATCAGTGAGTTTATAAATCGGGATAAGGATTTCCGTTAAAATATATGTTCTGAAAGACTAGCATTTATTTCTCAAGAAATTGAATACGCGAAAAGTGATATCACGAGAAGAAAAATTCTGGTCTCATATCAGCGCATATTAAAAAATTGCATGACACCTTCTTGTGAGGTGGTAGCATTTATTTACTTATCTGAAAAGGAAATCAAATAAAGAAAAGTACTCATAAAGGTATTTCTATTATTGCGCCAGAGACGCCTAACCATCATATGCGTTGCTTGATTTTGAACATTTTTTTTTTGTTGGACTAGTCATTTATACTCATGGCTGATCACCAAACCATAACTAATAAGTCACTGTGGATAGAATCAACGAGTTTTAATTCGGGATAAGGATTTCCGTTAAAATATATGTTCCGAAAGACTAGCATTTATTTCTCAAGAAATTGAATACGCGAAAAGTGATATTACGAGAAGAAAATTCTGGTCTCATATCAATGTATATTAAAAAATTGCATGACACCTAATTGTGAGGTTGTAGGAGTTATTTACTTGCCTCCAAAGAAAATCAAATAAAGAAAAGTACTCATAAAGGTATTTCTATTATTGCGCCAGAGACGCTTAACCATCGTTTGCGTTGCTTAATGTTGAACTTTTTTTTTGTTGGTCTAGTCATTTATACTCATAGTTGATCACCAAACCATAAATAATAAGTCACTGTGGATAGAATCAGTGAGTTTATAATTCGGGATAAGGATTTCCGTTAAAATATATGTTTTGAAAGACTAGCATTTATTTTTCAAGAAATTGAATACGCGAAAAGTGATATCACGAGAAGGAAAATTCTGTGTCTCATATCAATGTATATTAAAAAATTGCGTGACACCTTCTTGTGAGGTGGCAGCAGTTCTTTACTTGTCTGAAAAGGAAATCAAATAAAGAAAAGTACTCATAAAGTTATTTCTATTATTGCGTCAGAGATGCTTAACCATCGTTTGCGTTGCTTGATTTTAAACTTTTTTTTGTTGGACTAGTCATTTATACTCATGGCTGATCACCAAACCGTAACTAATAAGTCACTGTGGATAGAATCAGCGAGTTTATAATTCGGGATAAGTATTTCCGTTAAAATATATGTTCTGAAAGACTAGCATTTATTTCTGAAGAAATTGAATACGCGAAAAGTGATATCACGAGAAGGAAAATTCTGGTCTCATATCAATGTCAATGTATATTAAAAAATTGCATGACACCTTCTTGTGAGATGGTAGCAGTTATTTACGTGTCTGAAAAGAAAATCAAATAAAGAAAAGTACTCATAAAGGTATTTCTATTATTGCGCCAGAGATGCTTAACCATCGTTTGCGTTGCTTAATTTTGAACGTTGTTTTTGTTGGACTAGTCATTTATACTCAGGGCGGATCACCAAACCATAACTAATAAGTCACTGTGGATAGAATCAACGAGTTTTAATTCGGGATAAGGATTTCCATTAAAATATATGTTCTGAAAGACTAGCATTTATTTTTCAAGAAATTGAATACGCGAAAAGTGATATTACGAGAAGGAAAATTCTGGTCTCATATCAATGTATATTAAAAAATTGCATGACACCTTCTTGTGAGGTGGTAGCAGTTATTTACTTGTCTGAAAAGAAAATCAAATAAAGAAAAGTGGTCGTAAAGGTATTTCTATTATTGGAATACCAGAAGGAGCAAACGCAGTACCAGTGCCAGCGTTAGGGCAGCCTGTAAAGCTGTTAAGGTCCCAGGAGCCGCAAGCTGGTGGCTTCTCACAAGATTATTACACCTTTTATTGCCAACTTTGCTAAGCCCGAAGCTTTGTGCAGTAAACGCATTGTATCTCCCGATTTCTCGCACACTTTCTCGGTGCTGCGAAATCTACCACGTATTTCGTCACGATATTCTTAACTCCCGAGCCTGGGAGAGCAAAAGCCCAAGAGATATGAATGAGAGCTCGAGCCTTGACTCGCTTCATCCGTATCTGCAGAATGAACAGGTGTCGCGGATAACTTCTGCAAATTTCTCATAAAAAGAAAACAAATTATGCAGATGAAGATTTTTCTGACTAAGAATTCATAAATGTAATTCTTACTAACTAATCCGCTGAAAAGAACAAGAGCAAGATGACATAATGAAATGAATTCATTATGGTATTATTCGTTTATTAATGTTTTGACATACAAATGCAGTTTTTAACATATAATATAATATAAATAAGGTCAAAAAGGCTTTATCATTATTATCATTCCTGGACTTTTTTCACAGGCTCTTTTTTTCCTAATACCATATACAAAAGTACGAATAACGTTTCTTCGGTAATTCGAAATGCATGTATGACACAACGATAATTACATTTACATGTTACACAGATTAGCAAAATTATTGAATTATCCGATTTCCGTTTATTCGAAAAATTATTCTTGCGAGTACATTAAAGTTTCCAGCGTCGAGAATAAAATAAACTTTTTCGAGAATAGCGTTAATAATTGTAGTCGAATCTATAATCCCAGTTTTCAAATAAACTTTCTTCCGCGTAGTCAGTGGTCTTCGCTCCTGGAGCTGGAAAAAAACTCGATCACGCTCGTATTAATCCGGGCAATCTAGTTACTACTCTCTTAGTATCCAAGCTATTGTTACAGTGCGCCAGAAAAGTACAGGTCGTTATAATATAAAGCCTCGAGCTATAATCCTTTCATATTATCCGTACTTAGGTCCAATAAATAATAACACTAAGCGGTGTAAGAAGAAATGAAGGCGGGTGTAAAAACGAGAGCTAGTTTGTGTTACAAATTAGAGGCTATCAAATATTTATATATCGATGAGCTTGAGTGGCAGCACAAAGCTAGGATAATAAAGTTTTTCACCTTAAGACGCAAGAAGATAGCTGAAGTACGACAGAGAAATAAATAATTGATTTTAATAAGAATCTACGTGCAGAACTCAAGAACGTTACGAATATATAATAACCGGTCAAAAACGTTATTTTGATTAATAAAAAAATCCATTCTATAGAAAATGTGCAATATGTCAGTGGTCGGATGGCAAGTTATACTTTTGCAGACTTTCCGTACAATTGATTTATTATTAATCAAATAAGGTGTTTGGTCGCTGTAATTTTTTAATAGCGTACGTATTTCTGATATGTAAATTGATGAACATGAAATCTTGTGACACAGTGTTTGGACTTTGATTGCTAATAATACGTTTTTGAATTAATATTATGGTTTTTAATGCAAATTTTTAACAATAAATGGGCATTGGAAGAGCTGCGAGAGCTGTATACTTTCCAATATTACGAAACGAATGAGATAAGTCGAACCTAATTTTGTATGGTAAAAATGGGTCATCATTCTTCACTGTTTTATTTAGGTATGCGCCAGAAAAATACAGTTTGTAATAATATAAAACCTCGAGCTATAATGCTTTCATATTATCCGTACTTAGGTCCAATAAATAATAACAATAAGCGGTGTAAGAAGAAATGAAGTTGGGTGCAATAACGAGAGCTAGTTTGTGTTAAAAATTGGAGACTATCAAATATATATCTCTCTATATTATAAAAAGATTTCGCACCCGCCGACGTATTAAGAATCAGGGTCTTAGAAAAATTGACCGGGGTCTATGAGACCCCAAATTGACCGGAGTTTATGAGACTCCGAATTAACCGGGGCCTATAAGACCCCAAATTGACCGGGGTCTATGAGACCCCAAATTGACCAGGGTCTATAAGACCCCAAAGTGACTGGGATCTATGAGACCCCAAATTGACCGGTGTCTAGGAGACCTCGAAATGACCGGGATCTATGAGACCCCAAAATGACTGGGCTCTATGAGACCCCAAATTAACCGGGATCTATGAGACCCCAAATTGACCGGGGTCTATAAGACCCCAAAATGACTGGGATCTATGAGACCCCAAATGGACCGGTGTCTAGGAGACCTCAAATTGACCGGGATCTATGAGACCCCAAAATGACTGGGTCTATGAGACCATAAATTGACCAGGGTCTATAAGACCTCAAAATTAAACGGGGTCTATGAGACCCCAACTTGACCGGGGTCTATGAGACCTCAAATTGACCGGGGTGTATGAGACTCCAAATTGACCTGGGTCTATGAGATCCCAAATTGACCGGGGTCTATGAGACCCCAAATTGACCGGGGTCTATGAAACTCCAAATCAACCGGGGTCTATAAGACCCCAACTTGACCGGGGTCTATGAGACCTCAAATTGACCGGGGTGTATGAGACTCCAAATTGACCTGGGTCTATGAGATCCCAAATTGACCGGGGTCTATGAGACCCCAAATTGACCGAGGTCTATGAAACTCCAAATCAACCGGGGTCTATAAGACCCCAAATTGACCGCAGTCTATGAGACCCCAAATTGACCAGGTCTATAAGATCCCAAATTAACCGACATCTAGGAGACCTCAAATTGACTGAGGTCTATGAGACCCCAAATTAACCGAAGTTTATGAGACCCCAAATTTACCGGGGTCTATGAGAACCCAAATTAACCGAAGTCTATGAGACCCCAAATTTACCGGGGTCTATGAGAACCCAAATTAACCGGCATCATGAGACCCCAGTAAAAAAATTAACTGGGACTATGACCCCTCAAGCCCGAATTTTTCTAAGTCCCTCAATGGCCCCCAAACCCGGATTTTTCTAAGTCCCTCAATGGCCCCAAAACCCGGAGCCAAGGGCTTACATATAGGGCATTCCATGTGAAGTGGACCATTCTGGCCTGAATTCTTCTAATTCCCTTAATGGCCTCCAAACTCGAATTTATCTAATTTCCAACTGGGCCCCAAGGACCGATTTTTCTAAGTCCTTTATGAGACCAGTAAAAAAAACAGCCATGCGAGCGCGTGAGCCATAATAACCCCTAGTATATATATTTATATATATGTATATTTAACAGCCTCTAATTTTTATTATATATATATATATATATATATACATCGAAGAGCTTGAGTGGCAGCACATAGCTAGGATAATAAAGTTTCCCACCTTAAGACGTAAGAAGATAGCGTAGCTGAAGTACGATAGAGAAGTCAAGAGAATGGGAGCACTAGCTGCAATGGCGAACGGCCGAAGTGGAAAATTGGGTTCCTGCAAACAGTGCACTCGGTACGAAGGTCAACACCGAACTTCTACCTTCGATCTCTCTTAGCTCGTACTGTAGACGAGGGTGGCATAAGGGAAAAGCGTCGAAACGCTTCGCACAAAGATGAAAGATGGAAGGGGGCACGAAGCACTACGGTTTCTAAGCTCGAACAACTCCGTCCAACTGTGTGCCGCACCCGAACGAGCAACTAGCGGCAGTAATACATAGCGCGTGGCGCTAGTGCCAGAGAAGGAGTTATCATAACTCGATAGACATCCTCCCTCGCACTACCACCGTCACTACTACTACTTCTACTGCTGGTGGCAAACACCACAGCCACAGGAAACAGAGGCGCGAGCACGAGGACTCATCGTGGAAGGCGGGAGTAAAAATGGAAGAAAGAGATGGAAAGTGCAGCCCCGATTGTTTACCGTGAAAGGCCAGCTCCAAAAGTTTCATAACAGATGTCGTGAAGCGATGTTTGCTACTTTAATGTTACGCTTCTCTACCTACGGCGATTTATTTTCCAGCCCTCGGTAAGTGCTTTCCCTACCTGAAGAAATAAATTGATGTTTTAACGTTGAATCCAGGTACGGAAGAGCTTTTCGCACAGAGAGAATATTATGATTGACTCTGAAACCTCGTAGACGAGACTTTGGATTCGGAAAAAATATTTTTACGGCCAAGGTTTGTTGGGTTTGCATTTTCCCACTATTTACAAAGGGGTTAAAAGATTTTTTTGTGCATATTATTGGAATCGTTATTTTATAACTCGAAGAAGAATTAGGTTTGAGCTGAATTTTAGAAGATGAGTGAAATAGTTACTACTTGATTAATTTAAATATAATTTGAAGTCATTCAAATTCTAAACCATCCTAACTCGAGTTAATGTTAACTAACTGAAGTGGATCTTTTTTTTTAAAAGTGGCGTTAGGACCAACATAAATTTTTATGGTGTAAGATATTATTGATAATTTGTCTTGAAAGATATAAAATTTGTTATTTGAAAAAATCGTCATTATTAATTTACTAATCATTTTTACAAATGTTGATAACTTTTCCGAATAAAAATAGTCAACGATAAAGGGCACTTTTGTGATTTTTATGTGTAATTCTGATTTTCATTCGTGAAATAAAAATTCATGGCCAGCATCTTGAATACTGATTTATTTTTCTGGGCTTGACGGTTTGACGTACAATTGGATCGTAAGACGCACATAAATAAAACTGTCACGATGGAATGCAATCGTGTTGGTCGTATACTCGAATTGCTTGTATTACTCGCAGGAGTAATAAAAATTGACGCGCTGTAAAAATATAAGTCTCAGGGTACGTAATGATTTGGACTTGATAACATGACCATAAATAATTGGAGTAATAATCACAGTGTGCCCATTGGTTTCTAGTAGATGAAAATAAGTTCCATCTGCAGATAAAGCCATAAAAAAAGGAATTTACTCCACATTAATATTCGACACTTATAATGTAAAAAAAAACCTGAAATAAATTTTCGCCATCGAACAATTCACTTTCGTGCATCTTTTATCGATGTTACAATACATTAATTTTTTTTAATAAACCGAGTGCAATTTAAAAAAAAAGTAATTCTGCCAATTTTTGAAAACTTGAAAAAAATTGAACACTTTTATTTTTCTCGAACTCAACTATAGGCTTATAAAATACCTTAAGGTACTTATAAAGTACCTTAAGAGAGTCTGGCAAATGTCGTAGATTTTTTTTATAAAAATTTTTTTTTATGAAAAAAATGTTTTTATGTAATTCTATCAAATTTTGAATACCTGAAAAAATTAAACACTTTTATTTTTCTTGAACTCAACTATAAGCAGATAAAATATATGTACATTAAGAGAGTCTGAGAAATCTGAAATTTTGTCACCACTGAAAAATCTACTTTATGTTGAGTGATATTTCGGTGAGAGAATTTTTAATTTTTTGTCTGTATCCCGTGGCGTGGCTCTACGGAATTCCCGACGATATAGTTTAATTAAGCAACGTGCACAGCTACGCTGGAGGGAAGTTCGTGCCATGCTCGGTAGTATAATGCTATCTCCGGTGCCTTGGAAGTACGCAGACTCTGACTTTTAGACTCACCACTTTTGACGGTGATGGCAAAATGCTGTGTGAACTAGTAGGCAGCTGCTCTTTGCCTACAGCGTTGGTTTCAGTCTGATGTTGGAACGCTGTGCATAAGTTACACTGTACAGCAGCGCCAGAAGACTCGGAGGGGAAACTTCACAATACAATTTAGTGAGGATGAAACGGTAAAGTCACGTGTTCGCGATTTCAACGCCTAAGCAGCTTTCCTCAACTGTTATTGGTTACAGCCATTTAGACAAATATCCAGAGCCTCACATAAATGGCTGCACAATATTTATGTTTGTCTTCCTATTATAGTACTTTACGATACTATTGCAATAAAACTTTTCCTGACGTGTGTGATTTTGTCACACGAATTAAGAAAATGATAATCGAGTATTACATAAAATTTTATTTCACAAGGTGTGAAAATGTGGATTTATGCACGCGTGTGTCAAACCGCGCTTTTCGCACCGCTCATTGAGAGAAAAAAAAGATACAAGTAATTATAAATTTATTGTCTTCCTATTAGAGTACTTTACGATACTAGTGCGATAAAACTTTTCCTAACGTGTGTTAGGAAACTACGCGTGAAATAAAAGCCTTAACTTGATTGACAACAAAATTTGCAAACCCCTTTTAGACTTACAATCCATGCAGGATATAAAATAATATCTGAATGAAATGTTCACTTAAAAAATCAAAGACTTATCCTAAAACTTACCACCGCACGTTATCTTAAAGTAGTCGTGGGGAATAATGATTTTTTCATTTTTCATGTGTATTTATAAACGATAGAGCTAAAAAATCTAATCAGAAAGGAAATTGAGTTCGATTTTCGATAATTTCATTACAAAAATGGATTTTATCATAACTAAATTGATATTTTTGGCTTTGTGAAAATGGGTTGAAATTATCGCGATGCCTCTAGATTTTTAGATGCTGCATGTGACGCTATATAAGAACTCATAACGATGTCAATAGTCAGTACGGTATTTTGGTTCACTATTTCAATCAGCAATTAGTTCTTGCGAGTTCTGTGAATACTTTTTATACGAAAGCAGGTGTAGAACATTATGATTGTACTGAAAGCTCGAGAGAATGAGTGGGAATTAGACCGGCAGCGCACGCGACGTTAACTCCGCCAAAGGTATACGCTCGTCCTCGTTTTCTCTAGGTAGATCTAAACTTTAATTGAAAATCTGTTTACGATCCTCGTTAGCAACAAGACAGAGATATAGGCAGGTAGCATTAAATTGAAATTAAACCCCTCGAGCAAAATAGTAACAGAAGCAGAATACAATTAGCCATGCGTAATTGTCGCCAATAACACTTTTTGTTTTTTTTTTGGTCGACGCGGAAACGAAGCAATTTCGAAAAATTGGAAATTTCAACAACTTCGAAAAATTTGAGCCTGGAGGGCTCTTTTGATATGGAATGCCCTATATAGAGAACTTTTCCTACATAGAGACTTAATTTTATAATATCGGCAGACAATATATAATAAAAATCGATTTTCATATTAATAGTATAATTAGTATTATATTACTAATATTACGAAACTTTTGAGGGAAAATTAAACTTTCATATTATTTGAAAACTGTTAATTAATTTGTTAAATTTGTTAAATTAAATATATAATTGCAAAAAAATTTCCAGATTTTAGATGATTGGAGTTACAGTGATGCTCGTTCATGATCCATCACTTTATTAAAGAAATAACTTATCTCACCAATGCAAAGGGTCAACTTGTGTGGGGGTAGAACAAAATAAAAATTGGATCAATTACCACGTCGTTTAATTGAGTAACACAGACGCGAATGGTATTCGCGCATGGTCTGATATTTGCCCATTTCATTGTAAAACTGGATAACAATGCATCGAATGTGAACATGCATCTATCGATGTCCCAATTCTCAAATTCATTTACGCGCTGCTTCTGTAATTAGACCAGTAGGATCGACAAATTTATCGGGTGCATTCTCTTGGTGCATTGAGTTCAACTAATATACATACATACAGCACCATAATATCATGGTACGAGGTGTTATCGGAACTTACATGCCGGGTAATAAATTTCAATGGACAAACATTATATATAATACCTTTAGTTGGTGAAAGGCAAAAATGCTCGTAGGTAATAAATCAAAACGCGTTTTTGATTCGGATTTTTCGACGCGTTGGTTTAAAACATCACAAATGTGATTCCTATTGCAAGCAATATTATTTTTAACCTTCTACAGAGTTACAATTTTCATGTGAGTTAAGAATCGCCGCGAACAAATATTTTTTCGAATCACGAAAAGTGAATATGAGTGAAAGTTTGTGTGAAATGTAAACTAAACTGAATATTCCATTGGATAAAAATATATACCTAATTTTGTAAAATTTACATTGAATAGTCAATTGCACATGAAGATATTTCAACTTGTATTTGTCTTGTGCAATTATTGCTTATCTAATCTAAAAAGTTAATCTGTAAAAAAAATCTGTAGAAAAAGGCAAATCTGACCATTAATTTTTAAAAATTGCTGAGATCCATATTCTTACGCAATGTCCAGTACAAAGACATCAGATAGTCCAATTATACACGGAAAGAAATGTTTGGTTGTAGCAACTACGTTTTCGATTTGCTGTACACAATGTCTAAAAAATTAGTTGCCTCAACCATATCGAATAGTAACCTCAGCTATTCACAATTAGTTCTCGCGAGATTAGTTAGGTTAACTAATCCAATCGTTGGGACTACTATTCGAATCGTCGGTATTATCAGTTGTAATATCACAAGAGCTTTGAAATTATCGGATATTTCCTGACAGGTTCGTTGCAAACAAATGAACGAGTCAAGTTTTCCAGGTTAAAAAATCACGAGCGCGTAGCGCGAGTGATTTTTCTGGAAAACTTGACGAGTTTATTTGTTTGCAGGGAACCTGGAGGGAAATATCAGATTAATTTCGAAGCTCGAGTGGTATTCGGGGGATTATTTTTTCTATTCAAATTGCGACAAATGGAATTGCACCATGAGACAAAAATTATCATTCTGACAAGGAAATTTCATAATCAGAACAAAAACCTTTTAATTCATGTTTAAAGTATTGCAGTTAAATACACAATTGTTATAGACATTTGTATATTGATTCCAGACTGAGGTTTTCGATTTAATCGTATTAACAGGGACATTTCCCTTTACTTTTTCATCAATAGTTTGCAAGGATTCAACTCCAAACCTACTCATATCAAATAAAAATCCTTTGACTGCCACAATAAAATTCAATCTGTCAGTTTGACAGATGGTTGACGCGGCTAAATGATTTTTTGTTTTATATATATAACCAATACGCAAAATTATCAAAAAATTATCACTTGTAATACCACAAGAGCTTCGAAATTATCGGATATTTCCTGACAGGTTCGTTGCAAACAAATGAACGAGTCAAGTTTTCCAGGTTAAAAAATCACGAGCGCGTAGCGCGAGTGATTTTTCTGGAAAACTTGACGAGTTTATTTGTTTGCAGGGAACCTGGAGGGAAATATCAGATTAATTTCGAAGCTCGAGTGGTATTCGGGGGATTATTTTTTCTATTCAAATTGCGACAAATGGAATTGCACCATGAGACAAAAATTATCATTCTGACAAGGAAATTTCATAATCAGAACAAAAACCTATGTTGCATCCAACACATATTTTCTCTCTGCACAAAATGCAGTGAATTGCGCCCAAATCGATTTTTTACTCTTTTCTGTATTTGCCGGGACATTTTGTTTTATTTTTTTAGCGATGTTCTGAAGCGATTCATCACCAAATCGCTTTTTTGACTCACTCATATTGACGACCGTTAATAGTACCTTGACGTTTTAAAGATTCGCAGAGGTTACAAGTGTCAAAAAAATTATTGTTTATCGCTTAGCAACCGAGCCGGGAAATTTTCGAAAAATTATCGATATAATTTTACCCTAGCTGTACCACGTGATGTTGAATACCGCGCTCTGATTGGTCGAAATTTGGATGGGAAAAATAATCAGTATAATACCGTATAGCCTTCCCCACGTGACGTCGAATGGTGCAATTCCATTGGTCGAAATTTCGATGGGAAAAATAATCATCCGAATCGTCAGTATTACCATTCGAATCGTTGGTATTACCATTTGAGTTGTAAGATAAATAAAATAATCGAATGGTTGTGTCAACTCATTTTTTGGTTATGGCAACTAATCATTTTTTTCCGTGTATGTCTTGTAAGACGTTAGTCTATTCCCTCCAGCTAGTGCAACTTTTGACTCCCAAAAGAAGAGTGAACTTCTGTTTTTTGCCGGTTGTTCTTTTTTTTGTCACTGTATCGTCGTTCTTCTAACTCTTAGGCTAAAACTTTGTCGCCCTCGATGGTTGTCAAACTGTTCGAGTTAAGAAGTAGTCTTGCTCAAGTATGTGTGAATCTCGTGGGGAAACCGTGATAGAAGAGATCTATCACTCCCACAGCCTTCGGAGTCATGGGGAATAAGAGTGTACTCTGCCTTCACGTGGCGTGTTTGTCGACAGATCTGTAGATTGCTACTGGGCCACCTGCTGCTGGTTTACCGGAGTTGCACTTGCGGGAAATGCGAGGACGCAGCCAAGAAAGACGACGACGTGCAAGGGTACGGCTCGGCGACTTCAGTATTTATTTAGCTCGAGAGCTTGGAGTTGGCGTACCAACGCGACCATCTCATACCCTTCTTATACCCACCCGTCGTTCTCCTCGTTACGTGGAGCGCTTTCGGATTTTCCTTCGTTCTGTGTATACAACACCGTACACCACAGCAAAGACACTGTTTATGTATCATTTATGCGCTATGCTGTTTCTCCTGGGAGTCTTATCGTAAGCGTCTTATCTCACTGCTTTGAAAGTGGCAATGTTTAAGGTGCGTTAAAACCGCGTGAAATTACTAAAACATACACCTTGTACGCCGAGAATATGGTTTTGATGAATGAGATATGTACTCCTAAAATGAGCGTGATGTATGTACTCCTAAAATCTTTGAGTGTCCGAAGATTTGTTGTCTGGAGGACAAACATCCCGCGTGGAAAAGAATAGTCCTGGATGGAGTCCCGGATGATGTCCAGGATGGAATCTGGGCAATTCCGGCGGAGTATCAGATGGACTGTTATATGGACTTCGGCTTTTAATCCGATCCCGAAGTCTATGCTGAACTCCATCACACCATCCGAGACTTCCGAAAGGACTCAATCTGGATTCCATCCAGGACTCAAAAAACTTTCGCGAACTTCATCTGGGATTCTATCTGGGATGCCACATACTCTCCTGGACTCCACCCTGGACAATCAGCGAATCTCGGCGAATCAATCGCAGAGTCCATCCTGGTGTCCGGTTTGGACTCTCGCCTGGACTGTCAATGTGCTAGACGAGGAAGACGGGTTGGTGATTTTAATATATGTACAGAAGGTTCAATGGTAGCCCGCATAGATAAGTGGGTGTTCAAGATGGAAATCATGTTGAGAAAAAAGGCTTGGTTGGGCCTATTATGATTTTGGGTAAAAATTTAACCAAGAAAAATTTGGTAGGCGCAACAAAATTGTTGATTAGGTGTACTGAAGACTTGTTTGACTTACCGAATCCTTGGTCATGTTAAGCAATTGGTTGTGCCTACCAAGTTTTCTTGGTAACATTCTTAATCACGTTTTTGGTAGTTCTAACCAAGTCAGTGTAGGACAGAATCCAGGATAGAATCTGGACAATCCAGGATGGAGTACAAAATGGACAATTGGATCTGATCATATTCCACTCTCTATCCTGATCTATCCAGGCTCCATCCGGGACTGGCCAGTATTCATCCAGCACTGCCCAGACTCCATCCGGGGCTGTCCAGACTCCATCTAGGACTGCCTAGATTCCATCTAGGGCTGCCTAGATTCCATCTAGGGCTGCCTAGACTCCATCTAGGGCTGCCTAGACTCCATCTGGGGCTGCTTAGACTCCATCTAGGACTGTCCAGACTCCATCCGGGGCTGTCCAGACTCCATCTAGGACTGCCTAGATTCCATCTAGGGCTGCCTAGATTCCATCTAGGGCTGCCTAGACTCCATCTAGGGCTGCCTAGACTCCATCTGGGGCTGCTTAGACTCCATCTAGGACTGTCCAGACTCCATCCTGGTATCATCATTTTTTCACAGGAAACTCTTGATATATCTTGGACGTTAAGTAAATTTCTATTCACTTTTACCCAATCCCTTAAAATTTCCGAATTTGTTGGATATACCATCAGAATATCACGTAAACCTTGCTAGGCTTATCTTTTTACTGCAAAAGGAATAAATCTATAATTAGCCCCATCCAGAATAAACAATAAATCAACACAGAAGCGAAAAGTTCAAATAGTAATATTTCGAAACACAACGTCTTTTGCTAAGAAATAGCTTGCTCCACTAATGATGCAGATTATTAGACAATTCGATATTGGGTATGGATGCAATGGATCTAGGGTTAAACGAAATTTGACAATATGAGTAAAAAATTCGGGGCTGCCCAGACTCCATCCTGGTGTCATCATTTTTTCGCAGGAAACTCTTCATATATAATGGACGTTAAGTAAATTTATATTCACTTTTACCCAATCTCTCAAAATTTCCGAATTTGTTGGATATACCATCAGAATATTACGTAACGTTGCTAGGCTTATATTTTTACTGCAAAAGGAATAAATATACAATAAACAATAAATCAACACAGAAGCGAAAAGTTCAAATAGTAACATTTCGAAAAACAACGTCTTGTGCTAAGAAATTACCTGCTTTGCTAATGATGCAGATTATTAGACAATTCGATATTGGATATGGATGCAATGAATTTAGGGTTAAACGAAATTTGACAATATGACTAAAAAATTCGACGATTCGATATGGTGTATGGATGCAATGGATCTAGGGCTAAATGGAATTTGACAATATGACTTAAAAACGAGGTCGTCTAGACGCTTCCATCAGGCTTCCAATAATTGCAATGTGGAGATGAGGCACGATCAATCGTAAGCTCTTTACTTCCATGATAGTGGTAGAGGCGTTCCTAATAACTTTTTAATCATACCTGTAGATATCGAATTATTGGAATGAGAATAAAATTCTTGAAAGTGATATGACGTCGAATACCGTTGCTCGACGTTTATTGCGTCATTAAACGTCGATCGAATCGATGGCGGTTGTCCACCTACGATGACGACGGCGATGAGGTGGAGAATGAGCACAATCGGTTGGACGCTTTAAATTGAACGCTAATATCTTGCTTGAATGGGATCGTAACAACGAGCATGCGGTTACAGAATGGCCGATGCCTGGAGCACATCGTATACTACAGAATGTCACCAACAAATCGGTTTCTTGCGTTGACCGCTTTTAAATCAAATTCTCGACTTCTGCCACAATCTGTGAAAAAAGAGAATTTTTCTGTTTCGATATGTCACTTGAACTATTATTCAACTAAATATTTTTTATTATATATGTCAGATATGTCACTTGAATTATTATTCAACTAAATATTTTTTATTTTATAATTAAAACTGCAATCGAAAAATTTACGTCATTAGCACAAACATTTTGATATTCAACGACGTTTACGACGAAATATTGAAGATGCATTTTGGTATAATATATAATAAATAAAAAAAACAAATAATGTTTATTTTCACCTTTTCGTTGTTTGTGTCTAATTTTGTTTTGAATTATCTTTGGTAGATAACTTTCGATTTTCTACTATAATCACAACCCAACCCACATGGAAATAGAAATATATGCACGATATATTCGACGTATAGAACTTTTTGGCGCTAAACGTATATGAAATATATTTTACATATATTCCATACATATATCCCATATATTTTGAATATATTTTTGCACACATATATGCAGAATCTATGCAGCATATAGAACTTTTTGGCGCAATATATTTAACGTATATGTTACATATATATTTTTCTATGTGGGAAGTAAAAAAATTATATATGGTCCGGCATATGGAATTGATGTATGACATATATAGTCCGTATAAATTCTCTATACAATCTATATGCAATTTATATACAAAATCATCTGTGAAGTTGGGTTTATGTATAAATTGTATATAGATTATATATAAAGCGTATGTAAACTATATATGCCTAATTCTATGTTTAAAATTATACATATTTTATATATACTTTATATATAATTTTTTTACTTGGAAAATTATGAATTTTCTATTTTTCGTACACGTTTGCTTCTTTATTAAATCATAAATATTTCTAATTTCCACAAGAAGGTTCTTGTAAATCTTAGGTTCGAGTCTATACCATCATCAATGTATTTTCCCTCGATTTTCTATTTCCCTTTTTACCTCCGACAAGTAATCCGATATCCTTACACTACGTACAGCGTAGTTAAGAAGTTAACAGATGGTGCGGTACATCCCTTAAATATTTAACCTCAAGATTGCTGGTGTACGGAAGAAGCTGTAAGAGCAAAAACGCCGGAGAGAACATGCAGCTCAGGAATCTCAAGGTTACCTCTATATAACATTTTCTTCCTATCTTTTCGCATTTCTCTATTTCTCCAGTACAACGGACGAGACGTGCGAGGTACTTCCAATTCTTAATGCAGACCGCAAGTCTTTCTCACGGTGAATTCAGTAGATGTTGAGCATTCAGCCAGATTTGTACGGGGAAAAAGTGAGAGAATGAAACAGCTTTGGATTCCAATTTACGGCCTCCAGGGTGCTGAGTATATATGGGCGTATCTCACAAACCTTTGAGTTTCGTGTAAGTCGAATGCGAAATACGATAGTAATTTACACAGAATGAATCACGCGAGTATCAAACTTTTACTAAGATGTACGAAGCACAATCTATCTGAAAAACAAAAAAATTATAATGCACCAATAGAATGTTTTATCCTGGTTCAAATGCGGAAATTATCAACGTTGCCGCATGGAACTCTGATTTTCGCGTCACTTCGCACGGGTGCAGCATTGATATGCAGTTTCAGAAAAATAAGAAAAAAATCATGAACTTCTGGTAAGGAGCAATGAACATAATGTACGTAATTGTAATCGACAAACATGTCGGAAAATTAAGCGGTTATCCTGTGAACGTTTGTCACTCGGTTTCGATGGTGAACCTGACATCCACCGTTATATGGTTCAGGAATATCAGCACAAGCTAATTGCACGAAAAAAAAGGCTTGGTTGGAACAGCCAAGTGCCTTGGTTATATATACGTTTGACAATTAATTGATTAGACCAACCAAGTTATTTGTTAGGCTACCAATTTCTTGGTTGGACTAACCAAGTTACTTGGTAAGCTAACCAAGTTATTTGTTAGGCGACCAATTTCGTGGTTGGACTAACCAAGTCACTTGGTTAGCTTACCAAGTGACTTGGTTCCAACCAAGTTATTTGTTAGGTTATCAATTTCTTGGTTGGTCTAACCATATCTAATTTGTGATAATTGGTTAGACCATCCAAGTTATTTGTTAGGCGACCAATTTCTTGGTTGGACTAACCAAGTCACTTGGTTAGCTTACCAAGTGACTTGGTTCCAACCAAGTTATTTGTTAGGTTATCAATTTTTTGGTTGGTCTAACCACAACCACTTGGTTCCAACCAAGTTATTTGTTAGGTTATCAATTTCTTGGTTGGTCTAACCAAGAAATTGGTAACCTAACAAATAACTTGGTTGGAACCAAGTCACTTGGTAAGCTAACCAAGTGACTTGGTTAGTCCAACCAAGAAATTGGTCGCCTAACAAATAACTTGGTTGGTCTAACCAATTAATTGTCTGGCGCATATATAACCAAGGCACTTGGTTGTTCCAACCAAGCCTTTTTTTCCGTGTGAGCCAAATGAATTGGATGCACATGAAGTTAGGATCATCACGGATTGAATGAAGTGAAATTTATGTCGGAGAGTCAATTATTTTTCTCGCAACGTTCTGCGACATGGACTCATATTTCTGCGTGGAGAATAAATGTCAGGTTTTTCGCATCGTTATCCGGCCAAACTAGTCAAGTAAGATAATTAAATTCCATCTGAGTACGTTATTCTTATCACGAATTAGATATGCGCAGATGTGCCCGACCTCAAGACGAGAAACAATTTTTTTCTGGGTCAAAATTTATTCAATTGTCAGGTTCGAGAATGTCAGGTTTATAAATTCGCATGATAAATTCAAATTATTATCGTTTCTAAATTATCTAAATTATATTTTGAGTTAGTAGAGTCATTACCAGTCACACTTTTCAGTTTTTGCATACGAATTGAGTAAAATTGAATTAGAAAAATGACCTATTGAAAGGGATAAAACTATGCCTTAAAATGGATCATTTAAAAAAACAAAGTTAAATTGAAAATAAGTTAAACACTTGTAAAACACAATAACAGATAGTTCATACAATGAATTAGCACCATATAAATGATTTTTAGTTAAAATGATAATATGATTTTTTATGCGAGCACCCTGTATATGATGCCTTGTCCATGAACGAATATTGCTTTCTAAAGGTCTTAAGGGGATGCTGGAGTAGATTTTATTACCGACTTTGGTCGGTAAAAACAGGCTTTTTCGTAGTTTTGATTATTCTTCGTTAATACGCCACAAACAGGCTTCAAATTGTACACGATTGTAATATCAACATAAACGAGTGGACGTACATTCGAATATTTGGTGAAAACGTACAATAAACGAAAAAAATCGTATATTACTAAACCTCCCGAAATCAAAATGGCCGCCAGGGATTGACAGCATCGCCTGTTTGGTAAGATATAAAAGATTCTGGAACTCACATACGTTAAATAGAAATGTACGTCCATTCTTTAGCGTTCTCTGAATATTCTGCGAGCGTCGAAAAGTCAATTACACAAAAGGAATCCACGCAAAACCTAGACTACGTTCACGTAGTCTGTTCGTGATCAGAGTGGGTCAAGAAGAGCGCGAATGAAGTTTCCCGATTAGAACACAAGTGGCGCCGATGTAGCCTGTTTTCTTTTGGCGAAAGCTCCGAGCCTTTGCAACGCGACCGTAGTATACATTATACATGGGTTTGGCTTGTGTATTTGACATTCTGATGGTTTTCGAATATTCAGAAATCATCACAGAATTGACGTCCGGTCTGATTTTACACATCTAATTTCCAGAAACAATTAAATCTACGGCAAAGGTCAGCTGACATATCGTGTGCGGCCATATTGCTTTTCGGGAGATTCAGTATCTTTTGCCAAAAGTAAACAGACTACGTCGGCGCCACCTGTGTCCTGATCGAAAAACTTACCGACCAAAGTCGGCAAAAAAATCTACTCCAGCATCCCCTTAAGATGAGTACAAAAAATTGGCGATCCTGAGCTCCTATAACTAGATTTTAATTCTTTGAGGCCGTGAAAGTCGAAGGTTTGTAAAATACGCCCATATACAGCCAATGCATCTCTTAAGTAACACTAAATCGTCAAAAATTTAATGTTCCTTTCCCAAATCTTGTTGCATCTAGAGAAATGAGACTAAAGAGTTTATTTGAATCAAACAGATTACATATTTGATTTTATTGAAGTCGTTAAACCAATTCCTCTGAATTTTCTTTTTTCCTAATAGTTTGTAACAGTTATTCTGTTGAGTGCAGCAAATTAATACATTAATCTGTAAACTCGAAGAAAAAAGAATCTGTTGTCACGTGGAGAGACGAGAGAAAAGCGATAAAAAGTATTGAACGTATCGTGATAACCAGCGCCTGAATCCATTAATAAAATAAAGCTCCGATGCGGCCCGCTCGCAAAGAACAAAATGCATAACGCTCGTTTTCCCGCGTCCGTGATTCTCTATCCGTACGATGTACATTTATTCCGTCGATTCTCGCATTCGCCGGTTAGAGGAGACCGGGGCTAGTCTGATCAGTTTTTGCTTTTTTTCTTTCTAACAATTGGCTGCATCGATCGGGTTATAAAGGTAAAACTATTTTCCTCTATGGCTCATTAGCTACATAATCTGCATTTTGAAAGCTTGATTCAATGAATGTGTTTCAGAATATGCAGTTAATGGTAAAATCATATCATCTTCACAGCAAGATGATCCAATAAAAATAC
This sequence comes from Ephialtes manifestator, assembly GCA_963970395.1. NCBI lineage: Eukaryota > Metazoa > Arthropoda > Insecta > Hymenoptera > Ichneumonidae > Ephialtes > Ephialtes manifestator. The sequence continues at coordinate 23,136,721 of OZ019981.1, read as the reverse complement.
GATATGAGTCTTGGGAATAGAACTCGATTTGTCAAATCATTTCATAGAGCTTAGAAAACAATGTATAGAATGCTCTAGAATTAGAATAAATGTTAATTGTCGCTGCTTATTGTATTATACGCTAAAAATCGACAGAAGCACAGAACGCGATTTCGTCGAACATGCAATTATTGCGTTTCGAAGTAAAGTTTTTTTAAACAAATAAGTTTTTGTCAAATACGTTTTTCACTAAACTTGCACCGTTTAAAGTGAGCCTACTTGACCCATATTTCAGTAGTCAATACTATACCAAATTCTTCTGCGCCTAATTAAGTTAATCGGTTTAAACTAATCTCAAATTGCATGCAAATAATTAAGTTTTGAAATAAATAAAATTTGAAACATTTTTCTTTCCATTTCAAGAATCGGTTTATGCTGTGTAAATCTGTGAGTTTTTGTCGCTCATGGCTAATTTAGTGCTGCATAGTGCTAATATATACGAAAAGTCTCTAAGGAAAAAAGTGTCCCATGCAATTGCCGATTTTTTAACATGTTTAATCCAATATGCCCCTGATCCGTCTAGCCCCGGTCTCCCCGATCACATTCTCGACCTGACGCTATTCGAAACACGAGTGTTTTTGCTTGCAGCGTCAACCCGACTCCGCGCAGAGCACCCTTGTTGGCTCCCCTCGTACCCACCTTCACATCAGCAACGAGCAACCTGCAATATCGAAAACAATACGATTTTATTGCCACACTCGCGTCCTGAACAATAAACGAGAACGCTGCGTACAACTTTGTCCGGGAATGCTTATCGTCACTCAAAAACTGTTCGTTCCGCTTTCCTCTGCACAGATCGCTCTGCGAAATCTCTCTACGCTCGTAGAACTACACGAGTTCACTATATGACCTATACTTGCAAACACTCGACCGACTGAGTATCATACATGTCCACAAAAACTGCGGAATTGGACAAAGAAATCGACACCACTTGCGTCAACGAGAAAATATTGACCCAAAACCAAGCAGAGTATGCTTGGTATTCCAGACATTCCGCATTGTCACCTCATTCTTGCACTTTACGTAAACTGTTGATCTTTCGCCGTTTATGATACGCTCTACATTGCAATCGCTACTTGTAGACATTGCCACTCTAAATCGCTAATGTAACGAATACATTTTACAGTAAGTTCCAACATTGATACACTTATTTTCTACTGTCGTGTTGAAGTTTGCGTCAAAATCGTTCGAGTCCACACTGAGAGAAGTTTCTCTGCCGTGACAACATAAAACGATGACAACAAAAATCGTTTAGTTAGCCGAACAAAAGATTTGTGAGCCGAACAAACGATTTGTCAGCCGAACAAAATATTTGTCAGCCGAACAAAAGATTTGTCAGCCGAACAAAAGATTTGCCAGCCTAACATAACGATTTTTGTTGTCCTCGTTTTATGTTGTCACAACACAGAAATTTCTCTCCGTGCAGAATGGAGAATTGGATTGTCCGCATAAAAATAATTGTTTCAAATTGAGATCACAAATCGACATATGTCAAAAAGTGCCATTTTTGAGATGCGTTAAGACAAAAAATCTTAGAAAAGTTCAAAGCGATTTTGAGTCATCTTTTCTTCCCGGGAATACATTGGACATTTGGAAAAACAATCCTACTGCGCATTGAATGGTGCGCAAATCGATGCGCGGTCACCCATCCAAATTACGGTCGCAAGAAAAGATGGTGTATTCTGCACGTCCACTGCTGTCGGTAATAAACATAGTACAAAAGTTAAATGGGGTGCAAAAGTCTTCCATAATATAAAACGTTCGTGCTTAAACGCAGCGTATGTGATTTCATCCGCTTTCTGTTTCCCTCGCGGTGCCATATTTCTCTTCGTGCGAATATGATGAGCACACAATTCATCGTACGTCGTGCTAGCTGCAGGCCATATGTTGTCCTCATTTTTCTTCAGTACCGCTTTTATTGCTTCAAGCGGCCAAGCAATCGCGAGTTTTGATAAATATAACAAAAGTATGCGACTTGATAAGTCAAGATTTAACCTAAAATTTTGACATTTGCTGGGATTAGGACTAATTACCCTAAAACAAAGACATGAACCGATTTAAATTATGTAGCTAAAGTAGCGAATTTGGTTCATCCTTTTCGGAATCTGGACCACCTACTCATCCCTAGATTTTTGAATTAACCATTTTAGTCAGAAAAATCATTTAACTCCATTTACCCATTATATTTCAGCCGAGTGCGAGTTCAACAGAGTTTACAATGATAATCAATGTCCAATGTTGATGTCTTTCAAATTTAGTGATACCGCACGAGGTTAAAATTCTCGCTTCCTCGTTTGACAGAGCTCAATCAAGATACTTTCTTGAATCGTATATATTGCGTTTACCTTTTGTTAAAATCGCCTTGCCTCGTCTCGAGAATTGACTCGAGGTTCGTCTCATAGTCGATTGTATTGTGTGTCTATTATATTGCTGATGTATACAATATATAAACAAGCTTGCAAAGAATCAAAGTTTATTTTTATTTGAAATTGGGGATTCTGAAAGAAGTTGCTCGCGTTTGTCGCACTGAGTTCTTCAAAATGTTGACGATGCGCGTTTTGCAGATGATCTCTCACTGCAGTCGTGTTGCTGTTCTTCATTTCCATTATTTTTTGAGTCTTCGATTCTTCGAAGCACATTTTGCAAACAGTTTTTTTCCGAGTTTTCATTCAAATAAAAATCATAATTTTACTTTTTTTTCGCTTTTGAGTGCCGTCTATGTGTTTTTTGTTTCCCTTCATTATCGAATTTCTCAAATAATCTTGTATCGTATCGATACTGTCAAATTCTCGTGATGTCACCCAAGATCTCGACACATTTTACGATGCAATCTGAATATCTCGTATTTCGCGATTGCATTCACACATATCGAGATAGATTGAAGTTCAATTGTTCAATACGAGGTTTATTGACTTCATGCGCCTCGACTTGTCTCGACTTTCTTGAGGGCATCACTATTCAAATTTCGTTATAAATCGGAACGAGTCCATTTTGCCCCATTTTGGTTTAAAATATAGTATACATATATCTATAGCTAGAACTACATTTTATGTAATTAAACCTAGCCGTTTCGCGAATTTGGTTCATTCTTTTCGGAATCTGGACGACCTGCTCATCCCTAGATTTTTTAATTAACCATTTTAGTCAGAAAGATCATTTTACTCCATTTACCCATTATATTTCAGCCGAGTGCGAGTTCAACAGAGTTTACAATGATAATCAATGTCCAATGTTGACGTCTTTCAAATTTCGCTATAAATCGGAACGAGTCCATTTCGCCCCATTTTGGTCTTAAATATAGTATACATATATGTATAGCTGGAGCTACATTTTATGTAATTAAACCTAGCCGTTTCGCGTGACGCCCAGATTCTCATCGTCCTGTCGTCGTACACTCATTAAACATCGCAACTCTACCATGAAATGGCGAACGTCTGTGGATGCCAAGGCCCAAGGGTGGTAGCGGGGTAAGCGAAAGGCGAGCCTTTGATCCATTTTCTGAACGTAATTTAAAGCAACTGGTCGAGAATGTCGATAAGTGAGAAAGGCAAAGAGACAGAGAGAGAGAGAGAGAGAGAGGGATGACTAACTCTCTTTCCAACCTGGCAGCTGCTACTTTCGTTGCCTTTGAATCTTTCTTGATACATCAAAAACTCAAAATGATAATTGGTCATATTTTTAGGAATATTCAGTTGATAATACTTTTAAAAATGTATCGTGTCCACATTTCTTGTGATGTTTCTGTTCGTACGTACTATTCGATTTATCCTGACCCATTTTTCTAGCGGCAATAGCCGAAGTAATCAATATTATTCAATCACCACCGGCTTTTGCAGTATTGTTCTGAATTTCTATAAATTCTTGTATACTGATTAGCTGAACAACTATCCATAGTTTGCCTCATTACCTTTGCAAATCTGGAGTTACAGCAACATTTTGGATAACCGCTTGAGAATGAAGCATTAAAACGGCATCAAAACGGTGTGTGAAAAATACTTTCAATTACAGGTGGTGCATCATCTACTTATCATTGAAAAAGTCAAATGTGGCTTGTCTGTTCATCAAACTATGAGTTACGAGTTACCCAGACAGGACTGCAAACGGAAATCACGTAACATTTCAGCATATTATATAAAACTGGAAGAATGACAAGAAGGGCTGAACGTGTAATATGGAAAGTGGAGAGCACGAAGAACATAGCAGCTATAACAAGTAAACCACAAGCAAAAAAGCGAGGATTCGTACAGGAGAGATATATAAAATCCAAACGTATTAGTAGTTTCTCTGTGTCATGCAACGGTGTGTGAACAATGCTTCAAAGTACAGATGGGGCATCATCTACTTATCATTGAAAAAGTAAAATGTAGCTTGTCTGTTCATCAAACTATGAGTTACGAGTTACACAGACAGGACTGCAAACGGAAATCACGTAACATTTCAGCATATTATAAAACTGGAAGAATGACAAGAAGGGCTGAACGTGTAACATGGAAAGTGGAGAGCACGAAGAACATAGCAGTTATAACAAGTAAACCACAAGCAAAAATAGCGAGGATTCGTACAGCAGCGATGTATAAAACCCAAACGTATTAGTTGCTTCTCTCTGTATCTATATATTCGTGCACTCAAGAGTCATGCAACACTCGGATCGAGTCCGCTGTCCAAGTTTTCAGAAACTTGGTCTCGCAGCACGAGATCACGCTCCACGTTCGCTTGTATAACCGCTCGTCGGCATTCGAGGGCGCTAGCTGGTGGTTTCCATCTCACTCCGTTTCTCACTTCCGGGAGCTCGATACGGCAAGTAATTTTCTCAGCTGTTCCGATTTCCGCGTACAACTATTCTCACCGCCGTCTTCATCCCTTCCATCGACGTAGTATTATAGACCAGAAGGCAGATGGATGCCACTACCGGATCTTCCGCCTCCAACTTTACGTTGGTAAGTTGAAAATCGAGGGCAAAGAGCGAGCTCGTGTAGTACCAAACTCAAGTTTTACAAACTTCACACTCTTCGACAAGTTCCGCTAACACCGTGTGCCATGTCCTGTCCTTCACGCGAGTGACAGAAACAATTGCCTTGAAATTATTACGAATCTGAGCGGTGCTATATTTGATGTGCTTCCGATTGGTCTACATGTATTTAGTATAGCGTTTTACGGTTCCCTTATAAGCCGTAAAGCCCTTAGTAATACTAAAGCTTTGATGAAGTGTAATAAAACGTGGCGCGCTAATGACGTTCACTTAGATTGTTCCCTTTTGAGGTTTTCATTTTCATGTTCAATTCATAGAGTAAACGGAGAGAACGGCAAAATGACCCTTGATGCCATTTACATCGAAAATATAGACTATTCTAGCAGAACTTAATTAAACTTTACTTCAACTCATGATTTTCTAATGAAGAAATTTCTACATATAATAGCCAGCGTAAAAATGATGAGTCCAGGATAGAGACTGGGCAGTCCCGGATGGAAAATGGAATTTGATCAGATCCTATTATCCATCTTGGAGTCCACCCTGGATTCAATCCTGGATTCTGCCCTGGATTCCATTCTGGATTCTGTCCTGGATTCCATTCTGGATTCTGTCCTGGATTCCATTCTGGATTCTGTCCTGGATTTTATTCTGGATTCTGCCCTGGATTCCACTCTGGATTCTGTCCGGGATTCCATTTTGGATTATATCCTGGATTCCATTCTGCATTCTATCCTAGATACCATTCTGGATTCTATCCTGGGTTCCATTCTGGATTCTGGTCTGGATTCTGTCCTCCATTCTGCCCTGGATTCCATCGTGGATTCTGTCCGGGATTCCATTCTGGATTATATCCTGGATTCCATTCTGCATTCTATCCTGAATACCATTCTGGATTCTATCCTGGATACCATTCTGGATTCTATCCTGGATTCCATTCTGGATTCTGTACTCCATTCTGCCCTGGATTCTGTACTCCATTCTGCCCTGGATTCCATCGTGGATTCTGTTCTGGATTCCATTCAGGATTCTGCTCTGGATTCCATTCTGAATTCTGCTCTGGATTCCATCCTGGACTCCAGATTTTTTTCTAAACGGGAGGGACATCGTGAAAAATGTGAGAGCAATTGTATTTGCTTGTTTTATACATCTTTCATGCGTCAATTGTTTATTACTACGTTATATTGATTGATTTTCGTTCGCCAATCGTACTGTTTACATTTGTCTTTTGCAGTATGGCAAACTATAATATGAAAGCCAACAGTAGAAAAAGATCGCCCGCGGTATAGTTTCGATGGCGGAAACATGAATATTTTCGGATTCATGTTTCCTCTCGTATCCTGTCCATAATTCATGGATCCTCGAGGCCGGAGGGCTTATGTACGGTCCTAGAAGAATATGAGGAATGGACCGACGGTTCTCGGTCGCTTTGGTTTTGGACGTCGTTCATCCACATTTCCGAATTCTGACATTTTCTCCTCCGAATTCTGAACTTTTCTCCTTCGAAATACTACAAGATAGTACAAACATGAATGTAGTACTTGCGCACAAAACTTTCAATTGCGTTGTTTTGAATTCCGCGTAAATCAAAATCATTCTCGAAATGTTTCAACTGCTGAATAAAGATTTGTATGATTTTATGCGAATAAAAGAAAGTAAAATATCGATTGCATTTGACATAGTCTATCACTTACGCAGTATCAATTTTTCACGAATATGAAAACATTGCCAAAAGAGTATTTAATTTCGCACATTAAATCCTATGTTAATACTATTTTTTAAAAAACCGCATTTAATCCCTTAATAATGTCTAATACAGGATAAAGACATAGAAACTTAGGATAGTTCGAAACTGGAGCACGAGGACGTATCAAATCCAGGAATGCTCCAACTTTGTTACACTTTCAGTGATGATTATGTCATCTTAACTCGGCTTAATTTATAATTGATTATTTTTTACAATTATAACGAGAAACAAATAGTTCAAACTCGGATTTACACAAATATATCTGCATTTCAAATTTATCCAGAAATTGTTTTACTATTATCCTAACTATTGTCTTAAACCTTAAGTCTTAAAGCGTCCGGAACTAGTTCCATTAACTTAGTATCGATGTTCACTAAGCCAACATTTGGAAAATTGATCTTCCATCAAACTTTCAGCAAAGTTCACGCTTCTTACAAGTGTTTGTTAACAATTGCCAATCGTGTTCCACTGACTAGAACCACCATATTTCCCTCGTGCTCTTCATCAAAATCGCGTGACGTCAATACCGCGAATTACGCCAGTAATATCGCTGCAGATCGGTAACCAACACGCGAAAGCCGAGGCTAAACGGGGCGTGAAACAAAAAAAAAAAGCTAGTCATCAAGTATAAATTGGATTACACCATGCACGTGAAAAATATCGTCTATGTCGTGTCATTGATCTGGATAAAAATGTTGTTTGCAACAGAGACATTTTTCATGCTTCCACATAACCGGACATTTACATTCATTTTCCTGTACATATAAATAACAAAAATTAACTTACCTTAAGGTTATGCGTTATATTACTGCTTACTTATTCCCACGGCGTTCAGATGCAAGAAAAATTCACTCTGCTCGACAAATTTCATTCACGACGTATATTCCATTATACACACTATGAACTCACCTTTTCGACCTTTTTTTCTTCCTGAGTCGCATTGCTTGACGTGTGCAGCGTGAGCATTCGTCTTGTCGGCCTCAGCAGTCGGATGGAGGCGGAACGAGAACGTAAAAGAGTAACGCCGTACGTCCCACGAAGATATCCCGTTTTCCCCCACCACTGTCGTCGCTCATTAGCATTTAGAGTGTGAAAAGATTTATTCTCCGACTGTACGACTCATGGTGTCTCCTGCCACTGCTGGATCAGAATGTGGTATGCATAGGATTATCCTGGTCCTCGGTTGGAAGCTTACGAAGTCTACCGATTCTCACCCTTGCACTCATACCGCTCGCTTACTTAATCGCAATAAAAAGTCAGTCGAAATTTTTCATTCATAAATGTGACGAATACATTTTCCGAAGGATACAGAAAACTATAACGAAAAAATGTGGGTCACCGAAGGTCACTTCGTCATATTAAATATACGGTTCTATACCGATAATATTACATTTCTTATCTGCAGGTGAAATGATTAATGCAGAACCCAGCATTTCTCGCTGTGCGAAACTAGCACGAAGTTGAGTCAGCGGTATATCCGGTTTCTCTAGTGTAAGTTAATCAATTCAATGAATTTGCGCCGAAGTCGAAGGGAAGAAGCGTCGCAATGTTCGTTGCTCCATTTCATTTTACCTTCCACTGTGACCGGTAAAGTGTATCTTGAGAGACGATCGTTCGATCGTCGGTGTGTTGGTTACCGATCTGCAGCGATATTACTGGCGTAATTCGCGGTATTGACGTCACGCGATTTTGATGAAGAGCACGAGGGAGATATGGTGGTTCTAGTTAGTGGAACACGATTGGCAATTGTTAACAAACACTTGTAAGAAGCGTGAACTTTGCTTAAAGTTTGATGGAAGATCAGTTTTCCAAATGTTGGCTTAGTGAACATCGATACTAAGTTAATGGAACTAGTTCCGGACGCTTTAAGACTTAAGGTTTAAGACAATAGTTAGGATAATAGTAAAACAATTTCTGGATAAATTTGAAATGTAGGTATATTTGTGTAAATCCGACTTTGAACTATTTGTTTCTCGTTATAATTGTAAAGAATAATCAATTATAAATTAAGATGAGTTAAGATGACATAATTATCATCGAAAGTGTGAAAAAATGTGGGTCAGCGAAGGTCACTTCGTCATATTAAATATACGGTTCTATACCGATAATATTACATTTCTTATCTGCAGGTGAAATGATTAATGCAGAACCCAGCATTTCTCGCTGTGCGAAACTAGCACGAAGTTGAGTCAGCGGTATATCCGGTTTCTCTAGTGTAAGTTAATCAATTTAATGAATTTGCGCCGAAGTCGAAGGGAAGAAGCGTCGCAATGTTCATTGCTCCATTTCATTTTACCTTCCACTGTGACCGGCAAAGTGTATCTTGAGAGACGATCGTTCGATCGTCGGCGTGTTGGTTACCGATCTGCAGCGATATTACTGGCGTAATTCGCGGTATTGACGTTACGCGATTTTGATGAAGAGCACGAGGGAGATATGGTGGTTCTAGTCAGTGGAACACGATTGGCAATTGTTAACAAACACTTGTAAGAAGCGTGAACTTTCCTTAAAGTTTGATGGAAGATCAGTTTTCCAAATGTTGGCTTAGTGAACATCGATATTAAGTTAATGGAACTAGTTCCGGACGCTTTAAGACTTAAGGTTTAAGACAATAGTTAGGATAATAGTAAAACAATTTCTGGATAAACTTGAAATGCAGATATATTTGTGTAAATCCGACTTTGAACTATTTGTTTCTCGTTATAATTGTAAAGAATAATCAATTATAAATTAAGATGAGTTAAGATGACATAATCATCACGGAAAGTGTGAAAAAATGTGGGTCAGCGAAGGTCACTTCGTCATATTAAATATACGGTTCTATACCGATAATATTACATTTCTTATCTGCAGGTGAAATGATTAATGCAGAACCCAGCATTTCTCGCTGTGCGAAACTAGCACGAAGTTGAGTCAGCGGTGTATCCAGTTTCTCTAGTGTAAGTTAATCAATTCAATGAATTTGCGCCGAAGTCGAAGGGAAGAAGCGTCGCAATGTTCGTTGCTCCATTTCATTTTACCTTCTACTGTGACCGGCAAAGTGTATCTTGAGAGACGATGGAACGATCCATTATCGTATTGCTTATCGAATAAACAACGATTTATCTGAGTCCTCAACGCATATCATCAAAGCTCTCGGTGAAAGAAGATTTTGTCACAAGATACGGTAAATAAATTTCTTCAATTTATCATTCTGCCGAATGGAATGAAGGTGATAAATTTTCAACGATTTTATTTTTATCTATATTTCAGTGCTTCACTTCCTTTGGGTTACAGTAAAATCCACAAAGACCAATACGTAATTTTACTATCACGAATGCATTGCACTGAATAACGAGAGAAAGAGTGAACAAAAATGTGAAAGAAAATACGAATACCATAGTTTTGACCGACTGAAGAATTCAACAAGGGTAGTAGTTCAAAGAATTTTACATCCGACAAGGATACTATTTTTCTTTTATGTCCTTTTCACGTATGATCGTTCCATGGTGAACAGAATCCGGAAGTCAATGTAACCATTCATCGTTCCTGGTACTGATGTACTTTGCACAATGAAACTGAACATCGCGATGATGTATCGCCGCTCTTTGAACAGTGGACCTTTTTGCTATTCTATATATTCATATTCCTTTTTGTCCAAAGGTATTTTTCCCAGGTCCTGTGTTTTATTTTTCCTAGATTCTTCTCTCCACTTTCTAGCATGTTATATTGACACATTTCGCATGTTAAACTTTTGTGGGCTTTTACATTTAACGGATGTTAATTGATTCCGTTGTTCATTTTTCCATTTGTCCATTATTTATCTATAGCACATTTAGGTATTTTTACAGAATTTAATATTGCAACGAAAAATCATAGTATTCTTATATCACAGCGTCAATTTTTAATTAAAATTGTATTTTGTATCGAGTCTAAGATTTCAAATAATTCCGTGTAATACTGTTTAGTGTTATTCAGTCTCATAAATTATACTTCAAATTTTTATTACATTTGGAAATGTATTTAATAATGTTTAATGTTTAATAATGTATTTTTAGTTTTGTGTGAGGGATATTATTTGATTTAAATTATTTAAATACACCAGTCTTCATAAATAATCCAAGGCTTTTATAATATTAAAAAAACACAGTTTTTGTACTTTAATTTTTTCCTGGGATATTTATTTCGCAGAGACGATGTCTATGTTTTCGACCTTGCTGCTTGACAATAGTATTAACTTGGTCGTCGCTGACAGTCCGGGTCAAAGAGTAATTCTCGTAAATCTTACGTAAGTTGGACTGCTCGCAAGAATCTGCTAAAGCGTAACAAGCCGGATTCTCTGAAACCAGATTGTGGTCTTGAGGAGGCTGGGGTTCGGTAAGCCCAAGAGAGAACTTGTACAGTAGCGCGTATGGGGAGGTCAGAGCAACTTGGTCAGCGTCACAGAGCTTGAATGTGCAAAGTTCCTTTCTCTTCGTCTCTGTCTTTCCCTGTGCAAATTGCTGGCGACAAATCTGAAACTGTCGTGGTTGTGAACTCTGTCTCATGGAGAGAAAACTTTTGCAGTGCTTTCATTACTGTGTTTCGAGTATATACAACTATAACAATTGAAGTTACCTAATCTACATATCTTGACTTCAACGACAGACTTTACATAGCTACAAGAAAATTAAAACAGTGTGTTCAGGTATCTTATCTCAAGTTGTAATGTTTGTACAGTGTTTGTATGGTCAAATCTAATTGTCGTTATTATCTTACATAGACTCCTTGATGTAATGTTTTAGTCTAATATTCTACCTCGGAAAGTACCGGTTATAAGCTTTTTATGTTAATTTAAAAAAAAGTGACTTTATTCCGTTTCTGATTTCCGAATTAACAGATCCGACTTTTCGTCGGAAAATCCAACCTATATTTTTTTCATCAAGATATTGAATTATGGCCTTCACTATCGTTCTCAAATCGCATATTCTGCCTTGAATTTTCTATTCCCGGATAGTAATCAATGTTATTCGTAATTATTATCAATTTCTAATCATTAAAGGTACACAAGAACTAACTATGTCTGTCGGACCAACCCGAGTAGAAATTTCATCAGACATGCCTGCTGTCACACGAGGTCCAGATCAGTTTTAGGTACGGTAACCTTATTTGGGGCCGTCGCAAATTCACCTGCTCAGGTCCATGTAAGGCTTAGATATGGCATTCGTACTTAATAACGCCGTCTTTCCACCGGATCAGGCTGATGTCAGCCTAGATATGGTAACCTTATTTAGGGGTCGTCGTAAGTTCACCTGATCAGGTCCATGTAAGGCCGAGATATGGCATTCTACCTTGAAAATGCCGTCTTTCCACCGGATCAGGCCCATGTCAGGCTTTACATACGGTAACCTCATATAGATATGCCATTCATCGACCTTATCCATTTCGCATGAGGCATGTAGCATTTGGACCAAAATTTTGTCCAATTTACCATTACTTTCCCTGGTCAGATCCGCATACGGTCTTCGTATGGAATAGTTTTTTTTAAACATGCCGTAAATTTACATTATCAGGTTCGTGTAAGGGCTAGATACGGCATTCGTTAAAAACATTAAAAAATTTTTGTTATGCAAAATCAATCTTTTCAGCACCTTGCGTATGCTGGATTTTTTCACATCTTTATTCCATCGAGAGTATTCGAAATTTTCGCATGAAACTCACGTTTTACGGGACTGTAACCCTAGAATTACGTTGAAATCTATCCAGGTACTGACCGTCAAACGCCAGTACCTGGATGGGTGACCGCCCCATTATGTTTGAAGTTTGAATATTTCGGTCGTAGTCACAATAAATGAATGGACAGTCTTGACGTGTTTTCATTTTAAGTATACTTCAAATAGACAATAAATATATAAACTTTCTAAGATGTCAATGGCTGAGTGGGCCAAGGCGCAGAACTGTCACCCAGAGGATCAAGGTTCGATTCCCACCAACGGCAAATAAATTTACATGTTTTTTTCAGCAATTAATATGTATTGAAAACTAAACAAGCTCGAATGTCCAATAGAAAGTGCAAAATAAATCAAATTCGATGAGCGCAGATAATTATTTTGTAATTTATTTGCCGTTTTTATAAGTAGGGGCTTAGTAGGGCAGCCTCTATCCGGCCCTTATCTGGAAAACTTAACCTGGCCCTGATCATGCGCTGCGGTACTTTCCTGCAAGGCCCGTATAAGGTCGCCAGGCAGGGGCCTTTGATTTAAATCCGGCTACCACGCTAGGGCCTGATATTCCCCGTAGCTGAATTTCTACTCGGGAATGTGTAGTTTGTAGGTAATCATGGTGAGAAGATGCTACCACAATGAGAAAGTTTGGGCCAAAGAGAGGTCTTCATTTTGGAGTTTGGATGTCCATATTATAAGAACCGAGGTCGATGCTATTGTGCCAGCACCTTGCTTTTCCATTTCTTGCCTTGCCCATCGGTTTGGTGTAATTCGAACTCTCATACGTGACGTTCAAAAGAGCATTGCAACGCAACGAGAGCATGAGCAGTAGCAAACGTACGTTTGCTGTGAGATACCTACTGGTTGGCTATCTTCCAACGCGGCCAGTTCAGTTAAACGAAGCGAATTGTTCAAGCTGGCCGCAACCAGCCTTAGCCCTCTCACCGAGAAAAGCTCTGACCGTCGACAGACCGATATGTCTCTTTTTTTTGTTGTCATCCTTTTGTTGCCGTTCGTCCTCGTTCATCTTTATCGTTTCTGACTCGATTTCCTTTTATTTATCTTCTTTCTCTCCATCACGCCACCAAACCGTTCTGCCGTTTTCTCACAGATATTGCGAGAAATGTGCCATGCTTCCGATATTTCACGTTGGAATGTGTGAAGTGAAATTGTGAAATAGCGGCACATGGTTTCGCTACGATTGAGCTCGGATTGGAGGGCATTCACGTGGATTACCGTTAATCCTTAAAACATTGCAGGAAAAACTCGTTCGTGATAGATTCTGAAGTGCTATGGAATTAATTCACCGAGAAAAACACCGGCAGATTGTATTTCGATATTCCTGAATGGTATTGCCTCCGGCACTCGAATTCCATTACATCTTCATCTGCCGATTGTTTAGATTTTCTGTGTGTAGATTTTTTACAACAAAGCTAAAAATATATATTGTGATGTGATTTTTTCGAAATCTCAATCACAAGAGTTTTGATACCGATTATTGTTGTTATTGTTGTAGTCCAGGATGGCGAATGGGATTTGATCCTATCCCATTGCCCATCTTGAAGCCCATCCTGAATTATCCAGTTTCCATCCTGGACTATCCAGTTTCCATCCTGGATTAACCAGCCCCCATCCTGGATTATCAAGTTTCCATCCTGGATGATCCAGCCCCCATTCTGGATTATCCAGTTTCTTTCCTGGATTATCCAGAGTCTTTCCAGGATTACCCAGAGTCGTTCCTGGATTTCCCAGAGTCTTTCCTGGATTCTGCCCTGGATTCCATTCTGGACTCCGAGTCTATTCTACACTGGTCTTGTTTTGTTTCTATACGTTACATCAAGGCACATTTTTTCAGGATTATTTTCCGTTATTGCTTCTACGACATAGAAAGAACCGTGACTTCGTTGTTTTATAGTGATAAGTCATAAAATTAGGGTCGGTGATTAGCCAGGTTCTCAAGAACTCTACTTAAGCACTTTTACCAACAAAAAAAAGAGTCGGAACGGAGAGTGGTGCTCTCGTCTGCGTCCGTTGCCTAGGGAATGAAAAATTAAGAGCCCATTTTTCCAGCATCTATCAAGGCTCCGCTCTACGTGTGCATAGAGCCGGTGAAAATGCAAGGGTTGCGCAATGTAATCTTGAGCAATTTAACGAATGCCGCCCTGTCACCGAGATCTCGGTCGATTAGCTTGTTCCAACAAAGTGCTGTAGATGGCGCCTTCTGAAGTAAGTATGCCCATCATTGTCAACTTAACTATCTCTTCGAACGCATATACATATATACATGTATATATTTGAGCGCGTGTTACTTCTCCAGACGAATATCTAATCATATTTTTGTCGTATCGTTTACTCTTCTTGTCTGTGGACGCCTCATTTAGCTTCACCGTAACGTCAGATACGACCAGACATCATTTATTTTAACACTCTCTATCTCTCATTCTACTTTTTGTTTTCATTTTCACCGCAGTTTCAGTTTTTCCTCTTTTCTTCATGAGCAAGAAAGCGTCCATCCAAAGAACAAAGACTTTTATGGCTCCCCGATGACTGCTCGTGATATGATTATTCTACAGAGTGACGCTTTCTAAAGCTGAAGCTGAGGTGAGAAAAAGTGACAAATCTCTTGGTCATGTCGATCGGAAGAGTTGCCAATGTCTGAATCAATGGGCAGACTGTGATATCATAGTAATGAAACTTTGTATTTAACATCACTAGTATTTTCAAGCATTACGATTCTATACTTTATCTATAAAATGGAAAAAAATAAGAGGTACTAGGAATTTGATAAGCAATGTTTTTATTATGTTTTCGTATATGGTCTGCAATGAGATATGTTTTTATTGTGGTGTTACGAGAACCTCTAGAGAAAATCAATGAAATAAACTGCTGCGTAGACCCTTGACACTGTAAAACTCGCTAAGGGTCGGACGTGAAACACTTCCCTTTTTGCAGGATGCAGGCACAGTGAGATAAGGGAAAAGCGGTAAAAGTTACCACGCCCGGAGAAATTCGTAAGAGAAAAAGGAACGAGCAAAAAATGAATCATTGCTATAGTGTAGAGCATAAATACCACAATAATCTAGACATTTGACAGCCATGCAAAAGGTTGATTATTGTTGCCGTTGGAAATAAAACCAAACATTTGGCAATAACATGTTCCGGAATTTTGGTGTCATATTCTATAACTGTATTATTAATATAATCTGAAAAAAAGTTCAGAAATTCTATCCACATATTGATCACTAATTTTTTTATTAAGGTTCACATATTTTTCTCGTCTATCAAGCTTGAAAGTTGACAATTGTATCCGTGTGATGTTGCTTCTCAGAATTCCAACCGAAGTACGTGCCGGAGTTGATGATGCGGTGGAATCAGTGTATCCTTGTTATCAATGCTGCCAACCAGAAATAGTTTCTAACGCGGTAACCCAATGGACATTACAATCAACGTGTCTCTCTCGTAGCGCACTTACTGCATCGTGCCACAGGTACCAGAGTAGTCGAGCACCATAAAGGCTGCCGCAGAGCAGTGGTCGAGAGCACTTGCATTGGTCCAACACTGAGATTGAAGCAGCCATGGCTAACAGTGAGGCTAGGGTGTCTATTCTACCTATACGTATGTGTATAACAGAGAAATACAGTGAGATAGAGGATGTGACTTCATCTCTCTCTTTCCGCTATATTGAGCTACTTGCAGACTTGTGTCCTTTAGTGCACCTCGCGTCTGATAATTTGAAACTTGGAAACGGAAGGTCCTTTCACACTACCGTAGTTCATTTCCACTTGAGAAACGCAACAAAATGAAATCTGGAGCTCCTCTACTAAGTCCATTTTCGAGTCGTATCAACGAATCTTTTGAAGTGTTGAAGTATATTTCGAGAGTGATAGTACATTTTTCTGTGAATGCGTTAGCGGACTCTAGCATATGACTACAGATAGGAATAAGCATTCAATCGTTTACAGGTATTATAAAACGTTTCGCTGTAGGTTTTTAGAAAAAAATTTCTGGTCAAGCCAAATCCGTTAATCCATATAAAGTAACTTACAAATGGAATAAAATTTCTTATTTTGTTAATATATGTGTGTCATATTTTTGGATTACATCAAAATATTGCTTTAGATACAAAAAAAAAAAATTGGCGACATTTGGATCTATATTTGTTTCGATAAATTCCATCTTTATGGATTATATATAATAATAATATTAACTTATTATTGTGAGAAACTTATTCGTGTGAATAGCGTACATTTATTAATAATAATACAAATAGTTGACAATATGTGGGGCTTCGAATTCAATACGTCTTGACAGTTCGACGTATCGTCTAAAAATATCCCAATAGACGCCCACGCAGAAAAAAATAGTCCGGGATGACGTCCCGGATGGAGCCCCGGCTGGTGTCCAGAACGGAATCCCGGATTGAATCTGGGCAGTTCGGGTAGGAGTACCAGATGGATTCTCATATGAACGTTGGCTTTTAATCAGATCCCAAAGTCTATCCTGAAGTCCATCACTCCATCCGGGACTCCCGAAAGGACTCAATCTGAATTCCATCCAGGACTCAAAAATCTTTCCCGGTCTCCACCCGGGATGCCAAATACTCTCCTGTACCCTACCCTAGACGTTTCGCGAATCTCTGCGAATCAATCGCAGAATCCATCCTGATATCCATCTTGGATTCTCGCCTGGACTGTCTTAGACTCCACCCTGAAGGATCCGGGAATCTCGCCGGTTCAATCGCAGAGTCCATCCTGGTGTCCATTTTGAATTCTCGCCTGGACTGTCTTAAACTCCATCCTGGACTTCACCCTAAAAGATCCGGGAATCTCGCCAGTTCAATCGCAGAGTTCATCCTGGTTTCCATTTTGGATTCTCGCCTGGACTGTCTTAGACTCCTTCCCAGACTGTATCCTGAACGATTCGCGAATCTCGCCGGTTCAATCGCAGAGTCCATCCTGGTGTCCATTTTGGAGCGTCAACGAAGGGTAGACCCCTCGCGTGTAGTCGAAATCAGGACACCATTACAATCTTACATACGCTGAGGCTTCAAAGCACTTGCGAAAAACGCTTCGACAATAGGATTTGATTCAATCCCATTGTCCATCTTGAAGTCCATCCTGAATTACCCAGAATCCATCCTGAACAGCCCAGATAGATTGATTGATTGATTGACTTCATTTAGCCTCCTGGCTACCATTCTTTCCATGACATGTTCAATACATTGCTACTCTAATATTTGGTACATCTTTTGCCGATTCTGGCTAACATTTGCGCTTAATACTAAACTTACAACTACCTCCTCCATCTCGCCACCATTCCGCCATCCTTCGGTACACCTTACGCACCCAGAGTCCATTCTGAAGAGCCCAGACTCCACACTGAATTCCATCCTGGACTCCCGATCTTTTCTACACGGGGTCTCAATATACAACCCCGCTCTAATTTATAGTCCCAACTCAAACTTGAGTTGGAAATTAAGTAAACAATAACACGTGAAATTCGTTTTTAAGACTTTTCATGACATTCCGAACCATTCAAAGCATTCGACACAAAAATCTCGTCACAAATTGTTTTCACAAAAACAAGCATTCCCTTGTGATGAAACAAAAAGTGCTTTTAATTGTGTACAAAAAATAAGAGGCAATGTTCGTCGAAAGACAATCACCCCAGTTTGATCGGTACAGTGCATGTTACGCCGAGCGGCGCACGCGGACCCGCCCGTTTCATGAGATGGTTTAGGGGTGGTAGGAGCGGTAGCCGCCGCCGCTGCTGCCTATACCGCCACTACGGCGGTGAAGGTACCGGGAGGTGGTAAGAGTTGACGCTGGTGGTCGGGGGCTGATATCTAGCTAAGCGCTCGCGCAGTCGATTCGCGGTCTCCGCACCACGAGAACCAGCACGCTTTGCCCACTCATTCCCGTTCGTTTGCTCACCCTCTCGCACCCTCGTCGGCCCGAGCCGCTATTATATCTCTCGCCGACTGTGCCGGTATATATTTGAGGCAACTCACGCACGTCCAGTACTCTCGCCAGTTTCGGACGACACGTTGTGCGTGCGGATGACAAATTAAAGGATCCTCGAGAAGTTCAATGCTGGAGGTTATTTCGCGCCCTTCGGCTCAGTATCTCAGTATCGCTGTTTGGGGACAGTTAGATAAACGAGAAAAAGTCGTAGGCATTTCGTCTCCTCATCGGACAATTAAGTTGGAAGATTGCTATAGTGAATTTTGTGAGTGTGCGTGTTTATCGTGAGTGTGTTAATAAAACTGTAATTAAAACAGACGAATGTTTGCCTGGTAAATAATGAAAAATGACCCTCTCAATATCAGTGTGTAAAGTCGACTCCAACTTAACACAATTATGTGATTATGTGAAACAAAAAATCTCTTAAGCTTACGAAAATTTTACCAACTCGAAAACAAAACATGTCCTGTGACATGGGATGAAAATTTCCACGTGGTTATCATTAACGGCAGGATGATGAGCATTGTTGTTACCAGTGAGTGCGGTCGATGATGTTGACAAGTGGGCACATTCAGTGTTGACTGTTGCGGTTGACACTTCAGCTTCAAAGTGTACATGACTTAAAAAGGAATCGAACGGACTTTAATCTCGGCTGTAACATTTTATTAGAAAAGTTGTGAGCATTATTTTGCCGCGATTATTTTTTTCGGTGACGATTTTCAGGTGCTCCAATATAGTGATCGTTAAGATTGATTTATGTACGTGTGAAGTTTTTTTGTGCTAGTGAGTTAAACAAAAAAAAATTAAAAATCATATCTTGCCACGATAATTAGTGTAAAGGATTATGGGTGGATAATGGTAATTTAAATTACATGAAATTTGTGCAAAAAAGAATATCATTTTTTTTAATATTTAAAAAATTTTGAATCATTTTATTTATAAGCTTTAATCGCGAAAAACGGGCGAATATAATTATCCGGCTTTGCTAATTGTTTCTCATTGATTATCAAACTTTCTGAATCAAGAATATCCCTTTGTCAACATTTTATATTTAATTAAAACGTGCGTATAATAATATTAATATTTAAAGTAAAGTACACGAATAACTCGACGAATTCTTTATGATATTTGAAAATAATGACATTTTGGTTTGTATTAATTATACGGCAGATTTTCAGTTAGTGACGGCGCTAGTTCGACGGCAATGAGATTTTCCTATACTCTCCATGAGTAATGTTAATAATTCGCAACCCACCAACCAATTGTATCACAGTATATGCTGAGCGCATTTTAATGAGTATCAACGATAATTACGATATAAATTATAGAACCGCATACATTCGCTGATTACATGGCAATTGCTATTAAATGCCCCTGCAAAGCCGCATTCAATACCGAATACGGACTGGCGTTGAATAATAACCCAATTTAATTTATCGAACTCCAAACGATGAATGTATCGAAGATCAAATCCACTGGAGGCAGCTTTGTAATATTATACTGTACAACGATTAATATACGAAGCATATTATTTTTTACGAGTCATTTTTATTGTAATCTCAATTTGCGTCATTAAAGGACTGGGAGGAATTATTAAAAAGGAAACCGCAATATTTTAGCTCTCGGATTTCCGGGTTAGCTCATGGCCAGCGAAAAGATATAAAACTGATAACTCGGGTTAACGGATTTTCCGGACAGTTGCGAAGAGCTCACGTATACTATATTTGCTTTCTCGTTTCCATAATATAAAACAAATCCTCGGTGAATATTGTTAATTTGCATGCGGCTGCGACCATAATCGTATTAACTCCGTATTAAAAGTACCTTTTTTTTTCTTTATCATTTTTATTCAACGTCCACGCGGAAAGTGCATCGGTTTTTCTCTCTCTTTAGCTTTTTAAATCTTTTCCGCTTTCGTTCTCGCGAAATTCGTTTTTAACATATTTTCACGCTAGTTTAATTCGAGGACACCCGTTTTAACCCTTTGAAGGCTAAGTCCCTTTTCTCTGGAAAATAATATTATGTCGAAAACGTTGGAACTCACATGCCTACTTTTTTTTCGTATCTCCATGTGATGTATATTTGTCATGTATGCCAATATGTATGCAAACGCTATTAATAATTTCGATTACAATTACCAACACAAAAGCCTTTATGTGGCGTTTATTTTTTTTTATCGGGCAACGATAAGCCGTATTATTGTTTCGAAATTTCACAATATAATGGCCACATCGTGAAACGGATCAAGTAATATCCGAAACGAGAAAGAAAATCATGTTCTTTTCAGGCCCTACCGAGGCCCTGTTCTGGCCATATTTCCCTTGGCAAAAACCCACTTTGACGTAGAATGTGGTGCTAAAAATATTCGCCTTATGCTAAAAAAAGGTTTATGTCTTGTGAAATACCGTTCAGAATGATAACTTGGTAGTAATCGTTGCTAAAAAGTGGCCGATCAAGATACTTCGATGGCCCGACAGATAATGGACCCATGAAATGGATGGTTCGCATAGTCAAAGATTTATGAGCCATGTTGGTGTTGATGGACCTGTGATAGATCCATCAAAGATCAATCTTCGTTTTTTTTTTTACGTTGGGCAGTAGAAATTCTGTAAGAATACATAAAGTTTTTTCAGGTCCTAGCAAGGCACTATCTGGGCCACACTTGTTTTGGCAGGGGCTGATGTGAGCCAGATATAACGCTATAAATATTGTACTAGTGCTAAAATGTTTTTATGTCACGTGTTCGAATGGTGGTCGAATTCATAAATTCGTAGTGAAGCATCGTTCGATATGACATCGAATAAAAACAAACAAAATGACCTAAGCAGATAAGTCGGGACCCTGAGAGATAATAGATCCATGAAGTAAAGCATTCGCACAGTCGACGATTTATCACTCGTCTGTGCTTAGTTGTGGCAAGCGGCGAAGGAACACAAGTGCGAAGAGACGATTCTCTCCAGTCAGTCTGAAGTATCTCTCGTGAAATGTACTGGAAACGATGCAACCAAAAGGCACTCCGGAAGCATTTACGACATGATTGTTACTGGAGAAATGGAGGACACACGATTCTCACAATGATGTTCATCGTTCTTCTTTCGATGATCCTTGATAGTAAGTACACAAAACTCCATGACCTTATGATTTTTTAAACCCATTTACAGATGTCTTTAGGAAGGCGGAGATTCCAACATATTTTTGGTAGACATAATCTTTCCGTTTAATGAAAATATCTGGCCAAGTCACAGACAAATACAAACTCAACTAGTTACAAAAAACAGATTCAAGGGGGCGTGTGGGTAAAAATAGCGAATTATCAAAATGGTGAATGGCTAAAATCGCGAATTTCAAAATAATGAGATGGAGGTCAAAATGGCGAATAATCAAAATAGTGAATGGCTAAAATAGCGAATTTCCAAATGATGGGATGGCGGTCAAAATAGCGAATGATCAAAACAGCAAATGGCTAAAATAGCGAATTTTCAAATGATGGGTTGACGGTCAAAATAGCGAATGATCAAAACAGCAAATGGCTAAAATAACGAATTGAAAAAAAGGAACGTCTGAATCTAGAATGGCCGTTATTATGAAATTTGCTATTGTAGCCATTCAGTATTCGAATCATTCGCTATTTTGACCGTCAGACGCATTTGAACATCATTTAAGTAAAAAACGAGTATTATAATTCTGCTAATTTGTACATACATATATAAGGCGAAATGTAAAAATGTTCACTTGCAGATTGTGGATCAAAATAGTAGATAGATTTGAACTTCTGATATGTTATTTTGATTTTAAGACAGTGCATCCTATTTACAACAAGATTTTTTATTCCAGGCCTTTATGACAAAGCTGTGGATTTAAAAGTGTAAATAAATCATTATTTATAAAAAAACTAGATTCTAACCATGTAAAAATGATGAGTCCAGGATGGAAAATGGGATTTGATCCGTTCCCAATGTCCATCCTGGACAGCCAAGATTCCATTCTGGATTCTGCCCTGGATTCCATCCTGGACTCCGGATTTTTTCTGCACCGGTACATTTTCTGTGTCGAATAGTTGGCGCTATTCTAACTATTTCGATCGCTTGTCGGGACCGATAAATCAGTTTTTGCAACAACTTTTTTCTTTCCGTGTAGTAACTGGCGTGCAAGTCCAGTACGAGCGGTGGTCGGGAGGATTGGGTTCGATTCCTGCCAAGTGTGAAATGTTTTTTCGTGAGCGGCAACGTGCCACAGTATACGGTATACACTGCCATAAACCGCGCTACGATATTGACGTAAACATTGGAGCTCAGGGAATCGACCTACCGCACGCTACATGCGACATACGTTGTCTGTGGTTTTCTTATGTCTTAGGCAAATGCAAGTGATTCTATCTAAATCTTAAGAAAAAGTGATACACCCATGGGAATTTTGTCGTCCAATGTTTAACGCTGGCAGGTCGTTTTCTCTTGCACATAACCTCAATTTTAGTCTTTCGACTCTCTTTAAAAAAAAAACGCCTTTCAGTATCGCAGAACCAAAAGCTTGGCCAATTGTTACCATAATTCCACGTATTTATTCAACATTTTAGCGCCATTTATCAAGCCGCTTAGAAAAATATATATATAAATTAATACATAACAGCAAAACCACTGTTATATAATAAAATTAATATATAACAGAAAAACTACTGTTATATATTCAAATTAATATATAACAGTAAAACTACTATTATATATTAAAATTAATATATAACAGTAAAACTACTATTATATATTAAAATTAATATATAACAGAAAAACTACTGTTATATATTAAAATTAATATATAACAGTAAAACTACTATTATATATTAATATTAATATATAACAGTAAAACTACTATTATATATTAAAATTAATATATAACAGTAAAACTACTATTATATATTAAAATTAATATATAAGAGTGAAACTACTATTATATATTAAACTGCAAATATCGAAAGACTCGTAACATAACGTAGTGCTATAATAATAACTAGGAAATAGCGAGACAAAGGTAAAAAAAAAAAGAAAATCTGGAAAAGTAGTATAGCCAAAGGGTAGGACGTCGAGTAGAACTCTGAAGTTTCTTGGGTTTTGTATCAAGGTGACTGCGGAGCTCGTCCAGCCAACATATAAAGTTTGCTCTGGCAAAACCGTAAAGTGCCCGGGGGGCCCACAGGCGCGTAATTTAGTTCCAAGTCATAAGCGCGAACGCACAGGAGGATACGAGAGAAGCTCGGTCATGTTCGGTACGTTGACGAAGACACAGAACGAAGGAAATGTTATTGCACAAGAGACAAGGTGTGGTCCCTTTGCGCTTTCTTCTGCCTCGTTCGTCTTGACTTATTTTCTGCTCTCAGGTGAAACTCTTTCGATCAAAAACATGGCGAACGGAGCTTGCAATCCAATGGAAAAGTGATGTCCTTATAGCTCAGAAAAACAAGTTGTGTTAAGGTTGTGATACATTTTCAACACAATTTACGATGTATGTCATTTTTTTATATAATTATTTGAACAAACGTTTATTCATTAGCCATATAAAAATATTTATTGGTGCGAGGAGAAGATAATTCACTAGTTCTAGTAATCTGGTAGATTATCTACCTCCAAAACTCGCTTAATCGAATTTGCACATTTTGATTACGTTGTTTTCGAGGCTAATACGTGATATCTTCAAATTATAACTTTTTCAACCTATTTTCAGCTACGTTTGAATAGTTTAGATTAAAAGATTTCGTTTAAGGCCACAACAAGTGCTCCAGTTTTAGTTGCCTGAAAAAATACTGTTTTTGTAGACAGCTAATTCAGTGATTTTTTTTTCAAATAATGTGGATACTTTAGTTCTTAAGTTTTACATACTTCTGTGGTTACTTTTGGAGGTTGGAAATTCGTATACTATTTTTGAAAAATGATGTCAGTGAGACTGTCATATTAGAAAACGTAT
The DNA here is from genome assembly GCA_963970395.1 of Ephialtes manifestator. Classification (NCBI taxonomy): domain Eukaryota; kingdom Metazoa; phylum Arthropoda; class Insecta; order Hymenoptera; family Ichneumonidae; genus Ephialtes; species Ephialtes manifestator. The sequence goes on along the minus strand of OZ019981.1, from coordinate 23,112,370 downwards.
CGAGTTAATGATTTTATCCTACTAATTAATGATTTCAATGTATTTAAGATTTCAGGTAGAAGCGGAAGAATTTAAACCCTTTATAAGTCACAACGCCCGAAATCGTATAGAAACGGGACAAACCACGCGTCGCTACAAGGGTTAACACACTTGCTTGTTTCAATTGAGCTCAGTGAAAAAGGTTGCTACTAACACCAATAGTTTCAACCTTGATAAAAAGTCCAAAACAGTCACCTTTATTTTCTCAAAACCTGGGAATTTCCAATTCCTAATTCAGTCATTTTTGTATCCATCTCCACAATCCACACAATGTAGATACATCCAGTCCGTAATTTTTATATAGTTCTGTAGTTACTTTTGGCGATTGAAAATTCGTATCCAGTTTTCTGTCAAATTAGAAAGCGTATCGTCATTAAATATATCGAGTTAATGATTTTATCCCGTCATCTAATGATTTCAATGTATTCAGGATTTCATGTAGAAGTGAAAGAATTTTAACACACTTGCTTCTTTGAATTGAGCTCAGTGAAAAACGTTGCTACTAACACCAATTGGTTGAACCTTAATAAAAAGTTCAAAACACTCACCTTTAACACACGGTGCTTGAAACCTGGTGTATTTTCTCAAAACCTGGGGATTTTCAATTCCTAATTTAGTCATTTTTGCATCTTTCTCCACAATCCAGACAATGCAGATACTCAAGCCCGTAATTTTTCCATGCTTCTGTGGTTACTTTTGGTGATTGAAAATTCATATCCAATTTTTGAAATATGTTGTCAATGAGACTATCAAATTAGAAAACGTATCGTAATAAAATATATCGAGTTAATGATTTTATCCCGTTATCTAATGATTTCAATGTATTCAGGATTTCATGTAGAAGTGAAAGAATTTTAACACACTTGCTTCTTTGAATTGAGCTCAGTGAAAAAGGTTGCTACTAGCACCAATTGGTTGAACCTTAATAAAAAGTTCAAAACACTCACCTTTAATACACGGTGCTTGAAACCTGATGTATTTTCTCAAAACCTGGGGATTTCCAATTCCTAATTTAGTCATTTTTGTATCTATCTCCACAATCCAGACAAATACTCCAGCCCGTAATTTGTACATGCTTCTGTGGTTACTTTTGGCGATTGAAAATTCATATCCAATTTTTGAAAAATGTTGTCAATGAGACTGTCAAATTAGAAAACGTATCGTCATAAAATATATCGAGTTAATGATTTTATCCCGTTATCTAATGATTTCAATGCATTCAGGATTTCATGTAGAAGTGAAAGAATTTTAATACACTTGCTTCTTTGAATTGAGCTCAGTGAAAAAGGTTGTTACTAACACCAATTGGTTGAACCTTAATAAAAAGTTCAAAACACTCACCTTTAACATACGGTGCTTGAAACCTGGTGTATTTTCTCAAAACCTGGGGATTTCCAATTCCTAATTTAATAATTTTTGCATCTTTCTCCACAATCCAAACAAATACTCCAGCCCGTAATTTGTACATGCTTCTGTGGTTACTTTTGGCGATTGAAAATTCGTATCCAATTTTTGAAAAATGTTGTCAATGAGACTATCAAATTAGAAAACGTATCGTCACAAAATGTATTGAGTTGCTGCTTTTGTCCCGTTATCTAATGGATTCACTATATTCAGGATTTCATGTAGAAGTGAAAGAATTTTAACACACTTGCTTCTTTGAATTGAGCTCAGTGAAAAAGGTTGCTACTAGCACCAATTGGTTGAACCTTAATAGCAAGTTCAAAACACTCACCTTTATTAACACACGGTGCTTGAAACCTGGTGTATTTTCTGAAAACCTGGGGATGTCCAATTCCTAATTTACTCATTTTTGCATGTTTCTCCACAATGCAGATACTCCAGCCCGTAATTTTTACATGCTTCTGTGGTTACTTATGGCGATTGAAAATTCATATTCAATTTTTGAAAAATGAGTCTGTCAATGAGACTGTTCGATTAGAAAACGTATCGTAATAAAATATATCGAGTTAATGATTTTATCCCGTCATCTAATGATTTCAATGTATTCAGGATTTCATGTAGAAGTGAAAGAATTTTAACACACTTGCTTCTTTGAATTGAGCTCAGTGAAAAAGGTTGCTACTAACACCAATTGGTTGAACCTTAATAAAAAGTTCAAAACACTCACCTTTAACACACGGTGCTTGAAACCTGGTGTATTTTCTCAAAACCTGGGGATTTCCAATTCCTAATTTAGTCATTTTTGCATCTATCTCCACAATCCAGACAATGCAGATACTCCAGCCCGTAATTTTTACATGCTTCTGTGGTTACTTTTGGCGATTGAAAATTCATATCCAATTTTTGAAAAATGTTGTGAATAAGACTGTCAAATTAGAAAACGTATCGTCATAAAATAAATCGAGTTAATGATTTTATCCCGTTATCTAATGATTTCAATGTAATTCAGGATTTCATGTAGAAGCGGAAGAATTTTAAACACACTAGTTTGTTTCAATGGCGCTCAGTAAAAAAGGTAGCTACTAACTAACACCAATTGGTTGAACCTTGATAAAAAGTTCAAAACACTGACCTTTAACACACGGTGCTTGAAACCTGGTGTATTTTCTCAAAACCTGGGGATTTCCAATTCCTAATTTAGTCATTTTTGCATCTATCTCCACAATCCAGACAAATACTCCAGCCCGTAATTTGTACATGCTTCTGTGGTTACTTTTGGCGATTGAAAATTCGTATCCAATTTTTGAAAAATTTTGTCAGTGAGATTGTGACAGTGAGAGTTAATGATTTTGTCCTGTTATCTAATGATTTCAATGTATTCAGGATTTCACGTAGAAGCTGAAGAATTTTAAACACACTTGTTTGTTTCAACGGCGCTCAGTGAAAAAGGTAGCTTCTAATACCAATTGGTTGAACCTTGATAAAAAAAGTCCAAAACACTCACCTTTAACACACGGTGCTTGCAACCTGGTGTATTTTCTTGAAACCTGGAGATTTCCAATAATCGATGTAATAGAGGAGTCTGAAAAATTAGAGTGGTAACCCAAGGAGAACTTGACCGGTGTTCGGAAAGACCACCAGGGGTTCGCAGTGGGTGAAGAAAAATTAACGTTTCCTGCACAACTTTCTGCCCAGCAGTTGGTCTTCACGTTCTTCTTGAGGAAAGTCTCTCGGCGGACCTGTGCAGTTTAATCTTGTCGCTATCCTTTTCTATACACGTGATAAATTCGGTCCAGTCATGGTACCCTCTCCGCCCTCCCCGAAGACGACAGAAGACGGATTATCCTTTAAGGTGACTAATTAATTGAAGCCGCGGCTTGGTAATTTAATATACTAAGTTAGTTTCGATGCTGGCTAGAACATAAGAGAGTGAGCGAAGAAGGAAAGTAGCTATAGATTTTGTGTGCTTTCGCAAATGACCCAGATGTAGGCATCGCTCGGTTCAGCAGGCGCAATAGAGGTGAACTTGGTGTAGAACGAGATTAATCATCCTATGGCCGGTACCGACAGCCAACCTCGTGCTTCCGGTGCCTTCTACTGCTTGTGGAAAATAATTAAATCGTTAGGGTCGAATTGGAATGCTCTCTCGTGGTAGCCATCATGGTAGTAGCTTCGTGCTTACTCGATCTTCTTATTGCTGCTTCCCATTTCTACCTCTGGATAGTAGAGACATGCGGTTGAGAAAGAACGACTCTCCGTGCTCGAGTTTCGGAATAGGAGTGTAAATGGAAATACGATCGTTCTCGCATCAATCGACATTCCACGGCTGATCCCACGTTAAATTTTCAAATTATTCCGACATTCTATACCCGGAATGTTCATCATCATAAGTAATTAAATATTATTGTCGTTGTGTTTGAATAATGGAGAGACAATAATTTGTGTAACTACTTGATATAATAATGATGGACCTTAGTTTAATGTCATGAGCCATAATTGTGACAACTCGTGGCATTAATATTCGTAGCGTTGTATTATTCATGCACGGTGCACGCAATACCTGTATGACACTTTCGACTCTATAATGTTCAACAGAGAATAGAAGGGTAGAACACAACGACCGAGGTCTTTTAGTTCATGTGATGCGGAGATAGATGGCGTGTTGCAGCATGCAAACTCGAACGACCGCCTCGGCGGGAATAATAATGTGCGAGTTCAGAGGGGAGTGTGGCGATCGAGCGGACGTGAGATACTCTAATTACCGTTACTACATCAGTACACGAGTGAAGCCGGTACGGAATTAAGAGGGATGAGGTACACGTGGAAGGCGTGTTAATAATTTTATGATACTGCGTCAGAGCAGCTACCTCCAACTGCGTGACGGTCAAAATCAAATTGAGGTTTTCTACTTTTCTTACCCTTATGCATAAAATGAATCGTGTTAATCGTATTTCTATTATATTTTGTTGTTTCTGTACGTCATTAGCTATTGCAAGACAATTAAAAACGAGATTGTTGATGTACGATAATAATGTAATCTCTGACATCACAAAAACTGTAATTGGACACTGAAAGTATGTGTTTTGTCAAATAATATGTTTCAACATCAAAGTATATGTACTTTAAAGAAATGTGGTAGACGAGGAACGCGGGTTGGTGATTTTAATCCCGTGTAGAAAAAATCCGGAGTCCAGGATAGAATTCTGGACAGAATCCAGAGTGGAGTCTGTCTTGTCCAGGACGGTCTCTGGGCAATCCAGGATGGAGTCTGGGTAATCCAGAATGGAGTCTGTCCTGTCCAGGATGGTCTCTGGGCAATCCAGGATGGAGTTTGGGTAATCCAGGATGAATTCCAAGATGGATAATGGGATCGGATCCGGAGCTGCCCAGAATCTGACCTGGACTCATCATTTTGGCGTGGAAAGATACTCTGAACCACAGTAACTTGAATCTATTGAACCTATCGCTACACGAGAAGTTGTACACAGATTTTTCAACACACACGCAGTTCACTGTGAAGAAGTTGTACAAGACATTAAGTCGACAGAGTGAAAGTTGTGACAGTGAATTTTGATACAACAACGGTCTGCCGATGTAATCAAAGTCAATACACAAGAATTCGCAGCAGAAACTGTGACGATGAAAGTTTGCACATGAAAAGTTGAACACGACAAATCTCTACACTGCGCCGGTTTAGCACACCAAAGCTCTGCACCATCATACGCATGGCGTATGTTCATGTAGGAACGCGGGTTGGTGATTTTAAACCCGTGTAGAAAAAATCCGGAGTTCCGGATGGAATTCTGGGCAGAACCCAGAATGGAGTCTGTCCTGTCCAGGATGGTTTTTGGGCAATCCAGGATAGAGTCTGGGTAATTCAGGATGAATTCCAAGATGGACAATGGGATCGGATCAAATTCCAGTCTCCATCATGGGCTACCATCCGGCACTGCCCAGATTCTAACCTGGACTCATCATTTTTGCATGGAAAGATACTATGAACCGCAGTAACTTGAATCTATTGAACCTATCGCTACACGAGCAGTTGTACACAGATTTTTCAACGCACACGCAGTTCACTGTGAAGAAGTTGTACAAGACATTAAGTCGACAGAATGAAAGTTGCGACAGTGAATTTTGATACAACAACGGTCTGCCGATGTAATCGAAATCAATACACAAGTATTCGCAGCAGAAACCGTGACGATGAAAGTTTGGACATCAAAAGTTGAACACGACAAATCTCTACACTGCGCCGGTTTAGCACACCAAAGCTCTGCACCATCATACACATGGCGTATGTTCATGTAGAACTTTGTAATGATATATTTCCTTTGCTTGGTATTCGTGCGAGCATAAATCAAAGCGTCGCAATGTGTTCATCGCGCAACTGTTGACGGAACTAATGCATTACCTAGTAACTAGGAAAACCGCCGTTAGGGCGGCGACACTTGAGTTATCCACAAAGCTTACAATTCGACACAGACCGAGTTTGACGTAAAACATATCTTTGCGAGTATACGTATTGTTTTCATCAATGGAAATAACATAAAAACTTCCTTTTGTGCTGGGATGGATATTATTGATTATTGACTAAGCGGTCACCCATCCAAGTAATGACCGCAAAAAAATACTGCTTAACTATGGAGAGAGCTGAATCGGTAATAATACACGGAAAGAAATTTCTGATTGTGACAATTACGTTTCCAATTTGCTGTACACAATATCTAAAAAATTAGTTGCCTCAACCAAATCGAATGGTAACCTCAACTATTCGCGATTAGTTCTCACGAGACTAGTGAGGTTAACCATTCCAATGTTGGGACAACCATTCGAATCATTGGCACTACCATTTGAGTTGTAAGGAAAACAGAATAATCGATTGGTTGTGTCAACTGATTTTTTTGTTTATGGCAACTAATATTTTCTTTCAGTGTACAAATGTATCAATAACGATATTAATATTGATAGATTTCATAAATGGACCTTTCTTTCAAATGTGTATACGAATGACATTTTTCCTAAAGTAATTCAATGACAATGGTTCTCCTCTAAATTCTGTTATATGTATTTCTATATAATTTCATGTTAGCCTCTGGTTTAATCTTGTGATCTTCTTTTCTATGTTTCTGTATGTCATTAGAAATGCATCAATATTTGACACATGACAAATTCTTCAAATTTTTTTTAACCTCGATAACGCAGACATGGCTTTTAGTCACTAACCGGATATTTATTTGTTAACCATAAGTTTAAAACTAAAGTATTCAGCGATTGCAGTTACCCCATGCATCACAGCAACTAATTCACCGACTTTCTTTATTGCTTCACCATTCCAGTTCAGGCCCTCCTCATCGTCCTTTTCTTGCCTCGTAGAAAGAGCAAAATATATTGGCTGACCCGGAGCAATAAAAATCCGAAATTTATAAGGGGATAAGCTGATTCAAGCCTCGAACCTTTGTGCGGGCTTTCCATCGCACTATTCTGCGGGCTAGAAAACGAATGATTAAGTATTACAATCTATCTTAGAGAATGAAAAACTTGAGATAACGTTTTAACCCTCTTTCCGTTCAATCTAGAAAATCTATATTTAATGAGTTTGATTACAGCAATTTAGGAAACGAGTTTTCCTAAGAGCGAAGGCTTCTAATTTTATATAAATCCTACCATAAACAAATTTCCAAGTTTCCAAATAAAATTCTTTACTGATAGTTTTTTTTTATCACACTCAGAAAAAAAGCTTGGTTAGAATTACCAAAAAAATTGGTTAAAAAATGTTATCAAGAAAACTTGGTGGGCACAACCAAGTTATTGACTAACATAACCAAGTTATGAGCTAACATAACCAAGTATTTAGTACGCCTAATCAATAACTTAGTTGCGCCTACCAAATTTATCTTGGTTACATTTTTAACCAAAATCTTAGTAAGCCCAACCAAACATTTTTCTCCGTGCATATAAAAAAAACTAATTCCTATTTACCTTATCTCACGATGCAAGAGACAAGATATCCGATCATTTTTCCATAGTTCGCACGAAAGACTACGATACTTAATATGGTGGAAGAAAAATTGGACAACAGGTCATTGAACATTTTTGAAATCCCTTACGATCCTTTTTTTATCGCTGTGGAAGGATGACATAGTGGTGTTTGGGTTGTTCTATTTCGCATGTCGTAGTCACGCGCGGACGACTGTGCAACCTTATCCTCTCGAGAATTTATCAAACCGCGACGAAACTGAACACTGGGATAACGTAAATACCGCACACGACATAGGAGCAACGGTTTCTCGTCGTATTCCACTTGATAGATAGCAGAATATGAACAAAGGAAAGGAGCTCGTAGGGTTCGTTTTCAGAGACGTTATACTTCGTCTTACTTGAGAAGAGGCGATCTAGTTTTATAGGTCCTTCCTCCCAGATGAGAATCCCTTCTGTCCCTTCACCACATTCAGGAATCTCTCCACTGGCAGAGCAATAGCGCTCTCTTGAATGACAATACAGAAGAGGCACGTGGAAAAGGGTCCATGAAGATGAGGAACGACGATCCTCATGATTCTTAACCTGGCTCTGCCAAACGAGCGGACCTCACTTTACCTTGTATCCTGCTTTTGACAGCGATGAGCAGAGGATATTCAGCTTGACCTTTACTAGGGAAAATCATCTTTTGCTGACGTTCCAACAGATGAGAGTCGACCCTCAGAATGTGCTTCACGCTTTCGCTGTCTTTGCATCCCTTATTCCACATAGTCTTTTAGCTTTGTTGTGCGTAAAACAATATATCAATAAAGTACACTCGTCTGCACTTGAATATCACCACGATAGAGACTTCGATCTTCCTCATATCTGCTCCTACAGTCTTCTAAAAAGTTTTTGAGAGTAAATGGAGGAAGAGAAGGAGAAAAAAACAACGAAAAGTTGTCACTTCAGACTCCATCCCCGATATTTCCTTGAGTCGTACGTCCATAGAGTTCTCACAGCAGCTGCAGGCGAAACTGTCGGTCTGGTATAGTCAGAGAAAACGATCGAACGAGAATCTTTCCGTCCATTAAGAAATCGATGGTCCAAGCTGTGCTGCCTGTCCTCTTTTTTTTTTGCGAACGATGGCTCCAACCTTACAGCAAGCTTCTACTGTTGGATGTACATGGGAAATGGCAACTGACAACGACCATCGACGACAACGACAACGACAATATAGTGTACTAGGAATGTTCAGGGAGCAAACTCGAAGCATCTCTTTCTCCCTCACCCGATTTATGTCGCTCGCTCGATTTCTCCCAACATTGATCCATCGTTTGCGTCGTCGACCATCGGAATCTCCGGCATCGCATCCCAGCAGGTTATGCTATCGTTGCTCCTGCGTTGCTGCTGTTGCTGGGGCCACAAGTGTATTTTACATCGTCGATAAGCCGATGTGGCTGTTTGGATTCCGAACGAGAAAGTTACACCCTAGCCTCTCGCGCCGGCTACTGGAGCCTTGCCAAAGTAAAGCACAATATGTACCTTTTCACTTGATCCTAGTAGCGTAGAACAGTGGGCTAAATCCGACCCTATCCCGATTTCGTCGCTTTCTCTGCGGCTCCTCGTTTCTCTCTGAACTCCGGGTATTTACGTTTAATCGGATTCTGAATTGCGAAGCTGTTTCACAGATCTTGCACAGCGCAGAAATTCCACGTTGATCTTCCGCAAGTTTTCGTCACGATAACCAGGAAATCTCGACGCTCTTTCGCGTTAAGGTAACTCGAGGGCACTTTCCACCATCGCACCGTCGAGTACGCCCTCTTCGTTCGCTGCAAACTCTACCGGTTTTAGTCCTCTCCTGTTTGACGTTGATTTACATTTATCCCAGTTATATTTTAGCCTCTAACGCTGCACTCACCTCTAATTTCTGCTAAACACAAAATCCTCCACTATGAGTTTAGTGGATTAAGGAGTGTGTTGAATGCTTTTTGGTTTTATTTTTGTAGAAATTATTTTGCGAAAGGTGAAAAGTAATGAGAAAGCAATGTGCGAGAATCTAATTTATTTAAATATTTCATCAGAATTATAAATATGAGTGTATCAGCGTTTAAAACAAAAATATGACATACAATGTTCGACGTAATTACATTTATATAAAAGGGAAATAAAAAATGGTGGTGACGTTAAAACCTCTAGATTGTTTGTGCTGGAATTTGTTATCGAAAATTTTGTTATACTTAAAGCTCTGAAACCTTCTTTAAAAATATTCCTGTTATCAAGAGTTGATCAATATAAAATAGTTAATTGTGTGGCACAGAAATGAATTCTTAAAGAGCATCGAGTTCACTTTGCACGAGTCAAGAGTTCATTGCGCTCATGACCCACATCCTATTTTATGTGCCATCTGCTGTTTCAAAAATTTTACTCTTTTTGCATCTCATCTAACATCCAAAAAGCATTTTTTGTGGTTAGTTCAAAGGCGGGAAAAGTATAACTTTAGACGCAGATAGTACAGAAAAAATATGTAGATCTTAAAAAAATGTGAACTTTTGTAACGTGTATAACAAAAATCAAGATAAATAAAGAGAAATCTATCTTTTATTTCGGTGCAAAATCCCAACGTTCTCAGTTGAGTTAATTTTCAATCAAATTTATAAAAAAGTGCTTTGCTTATAAAGCAAAGAAAAAATCCAAGCGGTGAAAATGTTTAAGTCAATTTTTGGGGTATTTCAAGTTATTCCAAATATCCAGGCATAAAATCTAAAAATATTATTTTCTGAACACAAGTATCTCGTCATGAGGAGCTAGTATCGATATTAAAATAATTAATTCGATAAATTGATAATCAAATCTGCATAAACATGAATATTTGTGAGCTCTTATCGGTGGAACATAATGATTGCAAATTATATATGTACCAGGCATCAAATTGTGCACAAGCCCTTGGCAATATTATTCATTAACTGTTTATCTTCCCTCTCCTGGAATATCATTCGATAAAATAAGATACAGACAGTTTACCTATGCAATATCGAATATTCTCTGCATACAGCGAAGCTCTCTCTTCATAACGTAACCGTTCTCGATTCGGTATCTATAGCGCTTTCACAATATCACGCTGTGTGTTCTCAGCAAACACATGCATGTATACCCATATGTTTTCTGCGATATATTAGTTTCGACTTGGTTAAAACTGGGTGTCGAGGTATTTCGGAGATTTGTGATAGAAGTCCCAATTGTTTCGACGAATATCGACAAAGATAAATATGAATCTACCCACAATATACCATACCGGACCAAAATGATGTATAGCTTCCGATAGTAGACATTGGCATATATGTTGCAGCTCGGGAGAGTTTCTGTATCGTGTTAATGTAGGAGACGCTGTTCCCGATCTTGGGATCGAGATTGCTCGAACAATTACCGTCGAAACGCGTTTGCTCGTAAGGCAGAGAGAACCTGGACGCGTGTGAGCCCGTAGGATTTGATATCGCGATTATGTACCGTTCTTGCGAATATATATCTACGAAGCTGGATTTGCTTCGCAAAATGTGTGTGTGTGTGTGTGTTTGTGTGTGAGTGTGTGTGTGTGTGTGTGTGTGTGTGTGTGTGTATGTGTGTGTGAGTATGTGTGTGTGAGGGATAGCCATGTGGTAACGCTATGTTAGCTATAGGTGTGGTAGACGACGTAGTGATCTCAGTTCTGTAGGATAATCCTAAAACTGCATATAGTCTCAGGGCAAACTCCATGAATTTCATATACCTAGAAGCGCTTGTATCTCTTATCTCCGTTCTCTTGTTCTCATAGCTTCTCTTGCTTGGGCTCCTATCCTCACCTATCATCCATTATACCGCTACCCTGGCTTTCCAGAAATGATCATCTCAATCCGTATTGACGGACAAACCGCGAACCAATTCCAAGTATGAAAATTGTCCGACGCCTTTTGATTGTGTCTGCGGGAACGGACATCATATTGTGGATAAAATGAAATCCTTGTAGGTTAGAAATCCATGATCCTACGATGGTTTCTTTGATTATCACGATTCCCAATCTCTGTGAGCTTATATTTATAGTCTAGAGTTTGCTGTTTACTTATTTGCAAAAGCTAAGGGGGTTTGTAGTACTTCAAACATCGTCTGCGCTGGAGTGAGTTACTTTTGTATATTTACTGGAGATCAGAAGAATAAAGGGCTGTGGCTTTTCACAGTTTCCCTGCATCAACGGAAAATGTGGTACAGTATAACAAAATCGACTGTTGATGCACCGGGAATTATGTTAGTTCGGCGAATAATAAGTGATAGGATCAGAATTGGGATTATCGTTCAAAACTGTATTGACAAACAAGCTACGAACCACTTCACCGTGTGAAAATTATCCGCCGCCTTTTGATTGTGTCTGCGGGAACGGACATCATATTGTGGATAAAATGAAATCCTTGTAGGTTAGAAATCCATGATCCTACGGTGGTTTCTTTGATTATCACGATTCCCAATGTCTGTGAGCTTATATTTGTAGTCTAGAGTTTGCTGTTTACTTATTTGCAAAAGCTAAGGGGGTTTGTAGTACTCCAAACATCGTCTCCGCTGGAGTGAGTTACTTTTGTATATTTACTGGAGATCAGAAGAATAAAGGGCTGTGGCTTTTCATAGTATCCCTGCATCAACGGAAAATGGGGTACAGTATAACAAAATCGACTGTTTATGCACCGGGAATTAGGTTAGTTCGGCGAATAATAAGTGATAGGATCAGAATTGGTTTATCGTCCAAAACTGTATTGACAAACAAGCTGCGAACCGCTCCACCGTGTGAAAATTATCCGTCGCCTTTTGATTGTGTCTGCGGGAACGGACATCATATTGTGGATAAAATGAAATCCTTGTAGGTTAGAAATCCATGATCCTACGATGGTTTCTTTGATTATCACGATTCCCAATGTCTGTAAGGTTATATTTGCAGTCTAGAATTTGCTGTTTACTTATTTGTAAAAGCTAAGGGGGTTTGTAGTACTCCAAACATCGTCTGCGCTGGAGTGAGTTACTTTTGTATATTTACTGGAGATCAGAAGAATAAAGGGCTGTGGCTTTTCATAGTATCCCTGCATCAACGGAAAATGGGGTACAGTATAACAAAATCGACTGTTTATGCACCGGGAATTAGGTTAGTTCGGCGAATAATAAGTGATAGGATCAGAATTGGGATTGTCGTCCAAAACTGTATTGACAAACAAGCTACGAACTACTTCACAGTGTGAAAATTGTCCGACGCCTTTTGATTGTGTCTGCGGGAACGGACATCATATTGTGGATAAAATGAAATCCTTGTAGGTTAGAAATTCATGATTCTACGGTGGTTTCTTTGATTATCACGATTCCTAATGTCTGTGAGCTTATATTTGCAGTCTAGAGTTTGCTGTTTATTTATTTGTAAAAGCTAAGGGGGTTTGTAGTACTCCAAACATCGTCTGCGCTGGAGTGAGTTACTTTTGTATATTTACTGGAGATCAGAAGAATAAAGGGCTGTGGCTTTTCATAGTATCCCTGCATCAACGGAAAATGGGGTACAGTATAACAAAATCGACTGTTTATGCACCGGGAATTAGGTTAGTTCGGGGAATAATAAGTGATAGGATCAGAATTGGGATTATCATCCAAAACTGTATTGACAAAGAAGCTACGAACCACTTCACAGTGTGAAAATTGTCCGACGCCTTTTGATTGTGTCTGCGGGAACGGACATCATATTGTGGATAAAATGAAATCCTTGTAGGTTAGAAATCCATGATCCTACGGTGGTTTCTTTGATTATCACGATTCCCAATGTCTGTGAGCTTATATTTGCAGTCTAGAGTTTGCTGTTTATTTATTTGTAAAAGCTAAGGGGGTTTGTAGTACTCCAAACATCGTCTCCGCTGGAGTGAGTTACTTTTATATATTTACTGGAGATCAGAAGAATAAAGGGCTGTGGCTTTTCATAGTATCCCTGCATCAACGGAAAATGGGGTACAGTATAACAAAACCGGCTGTGGGTGCATCGGATGTCAAGTTAGCTTAGGGAAGTATAAATGATAAGATCATAATTGGGAAGTGTCGAAAAAACCCAAAAGGGTCAACACTGGAATACTCAAATATAAACTAAGATGATTGATATAAATTAAACGTGATTGATCTTCTAGGCATGGAACGAACTCTGATTGACGGGACAGTCTCAGTAAAATAAACGGTCGATTGGCCAGTAACTTCATTCCAGTAGAATTTTAAGCTACTTAACACGGTAAGTGCGCTTAACGGGATGGATATAACGTGAGTTTGAATCTATAGGTAGATCTGTTCACGTGATATGCTTTCAGTTTACCGTGGCATCGATTCGTGGTTACGACAAGGGTTGGCCGCGATCGACTGCCACCGGCTTTCTGATGGATAAACGTCATTTGTGCACAACCATAACTCTCAACTACGGCCAATCCTTGATGTTCTATACGCAAGGCTTTGCAACCCACGCCCCTTTCGATATGATATTCTGTTGGTTCTGTGCCATTCACTACGACACTTACATAACGATGATACTGATTTTAACAACCCCCTATCGACCAGCGATACGTTTATGTGTTGGCTGTCCAGTTCATTCACCACACAGCAAATATGCCGCCGCGTTTCCGTGCACTTCTTATTCATACATCGATCGTTTTGGCAAGTCACCGTGATATTACGTTGCTGCTATTCAAAGACTTGCCAGTAACGCTTATACTACTCTGCTTTAAGGGATGAGTAAGCAAGAATCAGCTATTTTTTTAATGATCTTTCAGATTCCATATTTAGAATACATTTTTTACCATATGTAAGACGGTAAAGTTATTTTTTATATCTAAAATGAAAGTCAAATAACATCTTTCTTCCCGGATGTTCATCATATTCACGCAGGAAAAGATTTGGTTGGAACTACCAATAAGTTGGTAAGTATAAACCAAGTTATTGGTTAACATAATCAAAGATTTGGTAGGATAACTAAGTATTTGGTCGGACAACCAAGTATTTGGTCGGACAACTAAGTATTTGGTAGAACAACCAAGTATTTGGTAGGACAACCAAGTATTTAATATGCCTAAGCAATAACTTGGTTGCGTCTACCAAATTTTTCTAGGTAAAATTTAAAGCCAAGATCTTAATAAACCCAACCAATCATTTTTCTCTGTGAATTCTCCCTTTTGTCGCCACATTATTTCCTCTCTATTCTACTTTGGAAAAATATTTTCCCGGAGTAGTTTATAACGAATCGTATAATTCCCTTGGACAGTTTGAGTACGTATGGTTTTTACTTCTCTCTAATCTTTTCTTATGATTCCACTCAAATGCGAAGTCCAGTTAAGTACTACGGGTATTTGAAAGTGCATAGCTGAAGAGAAGAAACGTAGCAAAGCTTCGCGGATTCAAGTTGGAAATAACCGTCTCTCCACGGGGAGTTCTATGGCTTCGCTTTTTCTGCCTTATTCTTTCCCTCGATCCGGTCTGTCTCCTTCGCTTTCTCCTTTTCTCTCCCTCTCTCTCTCTCTCTCTCATCGTCTTCCGCTCCTTAATTAAGCGGTAAAGCTCTTAAGAAGCTTAAGTACTAAGATTGCTGCACTTCTTATCGCTCAGACACCTCCGCAATTGTCAGCGATTTCTCGAGAAAGAGCAAGCAGCTCAGCAGCAGTCAGCATCTACGTTTTCCCTTTACTCCTTCGCGTCATCTAGCATCGCTACTTTTACGTACGTTCGCCCATTTCGTTCTCCTCAATGCAGAGGCTCTTAAATAAGTTTCACAGTATTCGGCTTGCGAATAAACGTGAGGAAAATTTCCAAACTGTTACGTGCAGAAATTTGCGTAATTCATGAAATCAATAACGAGTAGACGGAATTCATGAAATCAATAAACGTGAAGTCGTAATTCGTGAAATCAATAAACGGGTAGTCGGAATTCGTGAAATCAATAAACGAGCTGTCGTAGTTCATGAAATCTATAACGAGCACTCGGAGTTCATGTAATCAATAATGAGCCTCTTCTAAATGCGTGAATGTATCATAAACAAAAACGGTTTCAGCCAAAAGTCGAAATCACAACTGATTAAGTTTTTGTCACAAACTATCAAGCGACGTGGTAGTTTTAATCAGAGTTCTAAATGCCTAATATTTATAGAAATAAAGATGATGATTTCATAATAATAACATGTATTGATTATACCCATGCAGAAATTTCGGCAGGGATCCAGCTGGATCCTGCCTGGTATTCCCATCTTCCGGTCGGATTCCAGTCGGTCAACGGATCGGATTCCAGACATGGGATGTAACGCGCGGAAACTGGATTCCGATCGGGATCTCGAACTGGGATCCGCTCCGATGGCTGACTGGATTCCAGCCATTAGATGGGCATACTAGGCTGGATCCACCTGGATCCTTGTCGAAAGATGGGAATACCAAGCTGATTCCAGCTGGATCCCTGTCGAAATTTCTGCATGGGCAGCGACGAGAATGCGTCTGGGGCACATGAACCGCACACGTTGTTACAATCACGCGAGTTAAGGAAAAGTTTTTTGTACGTGTATTCTACAACATTTTACTGCATAAAGGGTGAAGTAAAATTAGTTCCGGACAAATCGTTGAGTAATGGGAAGACGATCCGGATTCTATTCAGAATCCAAATAGAACCCCTCTTAGGGTAACCCTAACAAATCCCGATGCACGGTAATACAGCTTGTCGTTCAGAATTGAGTCCCGATCCGGAATCCATCCCGATTCTAAATAGGACGGCCCTCTTAGGGTAACCCTAGCAAATCCTAATCAATGATAAACTGTTATCGAGTGCGTAACCGGAAATCTATTTGGGATCTGTTCGGATTCCAAGTTGGATAACCCATTTATGGAAACCCGAGCCAATCCTGACCAGGATCGAGTTTCAAACGGGGATGCCCAGACTGATTTCTACATGGGAAATACGATGATTAAACTTTTGCTAGCTGCAAGAATTATTATTTTTTAATAAAATTTCATAGTAATCTTTTTGAAAAAATGAAGAAAAATAACTAATGCATTAAGAAAGTAATGCATTAATTATCTCTTCCATTTTTTCCACTATTTCTTCCACAATATCTAAGCGTAAAATAAGTATTTTTTGCAGCTATTCAAATATTTACACTCTATTTTATAATCACTATACATTATCATTATTAAATCATAATTACAAAACAAACTGTATTGTAAACTATATTTTATGAATTAACAGGAATTTACAACTCTGGTTTTAATACTTGGTCGATGCCAAGTATTAAAAATGAAATTAATGTCGCCTCGGTAAGACGATTTATCTTTTCGCTCTATCTTGACTTGACTGTTTAATTTATTTTCCGTGCTAAAGCAAAGGCTGTTATTCTGCTTTTTCGAAAACTCGAATTCGTGGAAAATAAATGAAAGGAGAATACTCTCCGAATTAGAGTAAATACAGGCAAGATAGAAATATTAACCTGCTCTCCGAGGTTATATTCTCACACTTCATTTTCGCTATTAATTAAATTTTACTAATAATTAAATCCACTAAATCCTCGAGGAGTAGAACCGGCGTGAACTCTTCCTTTGTCGTCCTAAAGTTATTTCGTGGTTTTCTTGAGAATAGCTCGAGCTTTTCTGGTAAAGTCAATTACAAGAACTGGATCGCGTGCAAAGCCATTGGTCCTGGAAAGCAATGGAAAGTAGGGAATATAATTCCCCGTGAGAGAATGGGGGAAGTTCGAGGTGCGGTGGTTAAACAGCACTATAGATATATGCCTTTGAGTTGAAACACGAAAGGACGAAAGAACAGTCGCGAAAGGATATATAGATATATGACGGATAGTCAATGGTTAACCACATTTCCACGGTAATAAATTGTTCAAATTCGTTCGTCGAATCGCACTGAATTTCAGCCAAGTTCCTGGTTGTACTAATAATGGAGGATCTTTTGAAAATGTATTCCAGCTTTTTGTATTATTAAAATTCGAAAATTCACAGTTTTATTACAAATACTATTTTATTTAACTAGTTACTACTATTACTACTCTACTTAATTAATATTTTATGGCATAATTCCCAAAACTTTTGGCTAATTTGTTTTTTTGTTATCTTCTTTCCAATGTTTTGAATAAGATTTTTTTTAACACGGAAAAAAAATGTTTTGGCGCAATAAAAAAATAACCAAAGTTTTTTTGTTTCCGCGTGGCATTTATTCATGTGCGAGATCAGCATATAGGAATGCAGAGCGAGCTGGAGAAAATAATAAAACAAGGAATTATACGAGGTTGCGTTGGTAAATCAATATCTGTCCCCAATTCTTCGTTCTTTTTCATCTCTGTTAACATTATGAGCCCGAATTCATTCCAAAGTCAGGTTTAGGTACATGAAGAACAAGCCTCTTGCTTAAGACCACCCCTGAAGACACCTGAAAAAGTTGATGTCTGAATATAACGGTAAGAGATATCAAGTTACCATACAACATTTGTCCGAAAAGCGACACGAAAATACACAAAGTGAAGGAGACTGAGCTACGGTTAAATATTTATCTTGAGCAAACGAGGGTTGTCCTCCGGGGCTGCATTACTCTTGGGATGTTTAGTCATTCAAAAGACTTGTAAGATTGTCAGAAGACGTATCTAAAGAATATAAAAAACATGGTACGACTGCGTCGAATATATAATGAAACATAATAATAGAACAATAGATTGAGGAGGAAAGAAACTCAGACAATAATTACAAATGAAACGTCAAATTTTCTCCCTGTTTCTATTTAGCTTTTAATTTTCATCTTGTATCGTTTTCTGTCAAATCGATATATTTCATAAGCATTAATTTCTATCCTTAGCCATTTATGGATAAGTTATCGGCTCTCCATTAGGGATGTTCAAAAAAACATAATTTTCTTATAATCGGTTGCTCCTGAAATGCTGTATTGATTATCACAAGAAAAATGTTTTTGCGAAAGCTGGGAGTTGTGCGATGATATTAAGTACTGCCGCATCAACGCCAAAATTCATGAAACGCGGCGATTTTTAGAAATTTTTTTTTTACGTGGTGAAGCGCTCATGGAGATTGTGGTTGCTTTCGATAGACTATGAAATTGTGTAAAGGCAGAGTCATGTTCGATAATGTTTAGTACTGCCGCATCGACATTGAAGTTAACAAAAACAAAAAATTAAATCCTTTAAAACTTTGAAATATTCGTCTGCTCGTCGACTATTTCGTGCGATTTCAAATTAAAAAATGGCTCTTGAAACGGGAGTCATGTATGATGATGATCATGATGATGATAAGCGATTTTCGAATTTTGGGAAACTGCGATATCGATGCGGCAGTACTAAATTTGATCATACAGGACTCCCGTTTCATGAGCCATTTTGTCATTTGAAATCGCGCGAAATAGTCGATGAGCAGATGAATATTTCAATGTTTTATAGAATTTCATTTTTTATTTTGTTAACTTCAATGTCGATGCGGCAGTACTAAATATTATCGTACATGTTTCTGGCTTTACACAATTTGATAGTCTATCGAAATCAACCACAATCTCCATGAGCGCTTTAAGACGACAAAAAAAAAATTCCAAAAATCGCCGTTTTTAATGTATTTTGGCCTCGATGTGGCAGTACTTAATATCATCGCACAACGCCCAGCTTTCGCGAAAACATTTTTTCAATTATGTTTTTTTGAACAGCCCTACTCTCCATACAGTTGATTGATGCATTTAGTCTATCAGAGTTAGTGATACCGCACGAGGTTAAAATTCTCGCTTCCTCGTTTGACAGAGCTCAATCAAGATACTTTCTTGAATCGTATATATTGCGTTTACCTTTTGTTAAAATCGCCTTGCCTCGTCTCGAGAATTGACTCGAGGTTCGTCTCATAGTCGATTGTATTGCGTGTCTATTATATTGCTGATGTATACAATATATAAACAAGCTTGCAAAGAATCAAAGTTTATTTTTATTTGAAATTGAGGTTTCTGAAAGGACTTGCTCGCGTTTGTCGCACTGAGTTCTTCAAAATGTTGAGGATGTGCTTTTTGCACATGATCTCTCACTGCAGTCGTGTTGCTGTTCTTCATTTCGATTATTTTTTGAACCTTCGATTCTTCGAAGCACATTTTGCAAACAGTTTTTTTCCGAGTTTTGATTCAAATAAAAATCATAATTTTACTTTTTTTTCGCTTTTGAGTGCCGTCTATGTGTTTCTTGTTTCCCTTCATTATCGAATTTCTCAAATAATCTTGTATCGTATCGATACTGTCAAATTCTCGTGATGTCACCCAAGATCTCGACACATTTTACGATGCAATCTGAATATCTCGTATTTCGTGATTGCATTCATACATATCGAGATAGATTGAAGTTCAATTATTCAATACGAGGTTTATTGACTTCATGCGCCTCGACTTGTCTCGACTTTCTTGAGGGCATCACTAATCAGAGTTAGCTATTCTTTTATATAGTAATGTGCATTATTCTTGGGATGGTCGGTCATTTAGAAGACTTGTAAGATTGTCAGAAGATTCAGCTAAAGGTTATGGAAAACATGGTACGACTGGGTCGAATGGAATATAATGAAACATAATAATAGAACAATAGATTGAGAAGCAAGAAAACTCAGACAATAACGTACACAATGATTCGTTGCTACGAGATAGAAGAGTTCGTTTATTCTCAACGAATTATCAAGATTCGGAAAAGGTATAGGAGGTCTCAAGAACTTTGCTTGTCTTCCAACCCGCCGACTGCATGGAAAGATCTATCACAGTTATCGGTCATCCGGAAACGAAAATTTTCTTTTGTTAAGAGGAACAAAGGCGGATGAGAGGATGGAGAAGCGAATGGTCGAGAGAAGACGAGAAGGATCTGAGATCTCATCTTATTATGTTCTTCGAGGCTAGCTTCGCTGGACCAACGAAGCAGACGAACAGTGAGATTTGAGTCGACGTAAGTGATAGAAAAGGTCAGGATGAAAGAGCAAGGGTCTTCAATCTCCTTTCTCTTTCTTTCAATTTCGTTTACTATGTCCATACTTGGCTCATATTTCCCTGATGTAGAGCAGAAATGAATTCCAAAGGACGCCAAATGCTGTGGTAGATATTGAGACTCTTTTGGTCAATGGCTGGAAGAGAAAATAGCACGGACGGCCCTTCAGTCGGTTATTGACCAATGTATCAGAAGATTCTGTTGAATATATCCGGGGAATCATCAAACATCTTCAATCATTTATAACATCCTTCAACAAAGTTGTTTGGAAATATCCATAATTCAAAAAATGATCTATCCAAGTTTGCAATATAACCTAAGGTTATTATCCCAATGACCAACCACTTAAGTGTATATTCTTTTAATAAGGTCTGTAACATTGACGTCGACCGTTTAGGTTATAATAAACTGGAACAATTTCCATAAATATAATGTCGTTGGTTTTCGTGCGCTGCTCTTTTGACAAACCTTGCGCTCCACAACCCGATGATAACGAGGGAAGCTTAACGAGTAACCAAGGGTGAGAGATTTGTTCGTTGTTTATTCATGTGGTTTTCGAGTACATCCCTTTAAAGATAACACGTAGGCGAACTGGAAAGGTGAGGGAGAAAGGAAGATACGACTGCGGAACGTTGGAACAAACCGCGAGGTA
Organism: Ephialtes manifestator; assembly: GCA_963970395.1. NCBI lineage: Eukaryota > Metazoa > Arthropoda > Insecta > Hymenoptera > Ichneumonidae > Ephialtes > Ephialtes manifestator. Next base: position 23,091,307 of record OZ019981.1, on the reverse strand, counting down.
CACCACGAAAAATATATGTATATACAAAGTCAGCAGAGGCCAGTGGTTGCAGCCGCAGCCAGGAAAGATGAGTGGTTGGAAGAGGATACCAACGTTGCGTGTGCTGTGCAGTTCCATGCTTCTCGTTTCTCGGCCGAATGGATACAACGTCCACGAGACCGGTTACGTTCTGCTAGATGCTATGCATTTACTATCTACTCACGAATCTTCCAGGGCAAAATGCTCATAAGAGGATGGATTGAATTGCTTACCGTGGGTGGCTAAAGCATAAGCTCGGTCTAAGCTAAAAAATTGCCCAAAAATGTAAAGCTACTCTTTACGCTGGTTAGACCATTTCTGTCTTCTAGGGTAGAAACGTTTCGTTTATGTCATTTTGGATTAATTCAATTATGTTATATATTGGCACATTATCTTTAAATAGACTGATTCACCATCAGGAAAAGACAGTTAATGGAAAAAGAATGATCATCGAAAGTTTATATTTCTGCTAGATGTTATGGATATACTATCGACTCACGAATCTTCCGGGGCAAAATACTCGAAAGAGGATGGATTGAATTGCTTAGCGTGGGCGGCTAAAGCATAAGCTCGGTCTAAGCTAAAAAATTGCCAAAAATGTAAAGCTACTCTTTACGCTGGTTAGACCACTTCTGTCTTCTAGGGTAGAAACGTTTCGTTTATGTCATTTTGGATCAATTCAATTATGTTATATGTCAGCAGATTATCTTCCAAATAGACTAAGACACCAGGAAAGGACAGAGTTAATGGGAAAAATATATATCGTTGATACCTTGAACCGTGTCCGTGGAATAGTATATTGTGTAACAAGAGTCGAAAGTTGGCGATTGCGACGAGTGTGAGGTTTGCTGCGCGAGCGAAGCGAGGGCTGCAATCACACGAGTCGCAATCGCCAATTCGACTCTCGTTGCACTTTTCGTAACGAGTGCATGAATCTGCGGCACTTGCAATGGCAGTTGCGCGAGACGAACACTGAAAAGTGAGGTTATGTCTCTAGGGACAAAAACGTCGAAAGTAAAATTCCAAGGGACGAAAGTGAACGAAATACGAACTGCGCAGGCGCGACGATGTCACTTCACCACGGGTTCACAACTGTCATGCTATGGGCGACTTTCTGCTCGCAAGACTGCCATGGAAAGTGCCGCGATTCATGCGCGAGTGACGAAAAGTTTATATTTCTCTTAGATGTTATGGATATACTATCGACTCACGAATCTTCCGGGGCAAAATGCTCATAAGAGGATGGATTGAATTGCTTACCATGAACTCAGTCTAAGCTGAAAAATTCCCAAAAAATATAAAGTTAGTCTTTACGCTGGTTGGACCATTTCTGCCTTCTAGGTTAGAACCTTTTCGTCTATGCAATTCTGGTTCAATTCAATTATGTTATGTCAGCAGATTATCTTCCAAATAGACTGAGACACCAGGAAAGGACAGAGTTAATGGAGAAAAATATATATCGTTGATACCCTGAACCGTGTCTATGGAAAGTTTATATTTCTGCTAGATGTTATGGATATACTATCGACTCACGAATCTTCCGGGGCAAAATGCTCGAAAGAGGATGGATTGAATTGCTTACCGTGGGTGGCTAAAGCATAAGCTCGGTCTAAGCTGAAAAATTGCCCAAAAATGTAAAGCTACTCTCTACGCTGGTTAGACCACATCTGTCTTTTCGTCTATCCAATTCTGGTTCAATTCAATTATTTTATATGTCGGCACATTAACTTCGAATAGATTGAGACAAGGGTAGGAAAAGATAGAGTTATATCATTGATACCTTCCACCATATCCATCTTTATATTTCAGATTAGTTATGTTCTGCTAGATACTATGTATTTATTATTTACTCACGAAACTTCCAGGGAAAAATTCTCATAAGAGGATGGATTGAATTGCTTGCTGTGGATGACTAGAGCATAAGATCACTCTAAGGAAGAAAAAGGTTCTAACAAAATGCAAAGCTACTCTTCACGCTGGTTACACTTCACCATTTCTGTCTTCTAGGAAAGAACTTTCTGTGCAGTCCCGTCTAAATTCAATTATATTACACGTCGATACATTATCTTCACATAGACTGACGCACCAGCAGGAAAAGACAGAGTTAATGGAAACAATATACATCTTTGTTACCTTCCATCATATCCATCTTTATATTTCAGACTGGTTATGTTCTGCTAGACATTTACTATTTACACATGAATCTTCTAAGATACAATTATCATAAGAGGATGGTTCAAATTGCTTACTGTGGGTGGCTAAAGCATAAACTCACTCTAAGGAATGAAAAAATTCTTAAAAAATGCAAAGCTCCTCTTTACACCGGTTAACCCGGGTTAAAATTTAGACCCTCTTCGAAACCTAAAAGTGCCAATCCCCCGAGTAAATTGAGGCTCATGAACCTCCGCAGAACCTCCGGAAATGGTAGACTTTACCCACTCAGAGTGAATGGAGAAAACGTTGGTCTACAAATTTGTATGTCTGAACCTCCAATTACATTGTACAGAGTGACATGAGGTTTTTCGACCCGTGTATGAACCTTTAAACGCAGCAGATTTTCCCCATTTTGATTCAACGAAGGGCGTTTGAAGGTTGTACATTTTAATTCGAGAGACTTCACCATTTCTGACTTTTAGGAAAGAAACTTTTCTTCTGTGCTATCCCAACTTAATTCAATTGTATTATATGTCGGCACATTGTCTTCAAATAGACAGATGCGCCAGCAAGGGAACACAGAGTTAGTGAAAAAAGTATATATCATTGATACCTTGAACCGTGTCCATCGAAAGTTTATATTTCTAATTATAGTTAGCGAAGGAAAGGGTTGAAAGTTGAAATTGGAATAAGCAAGAAGGTAGATGGGGGTGCGCTCTCAGTCTTTGCCACGAAACCCGTACGCGATTGAAGGAAGGGAGAACAAGACTGTGCCCACACGAAAGCTTCGTGGCAGTAGGCTGCTCTAATTAATTCGACTTTGCCAAGTACCAGACGTGCGAGGCGCGAGAAGTGGGATATCCTCTCTCCCCTTTCATTTCACCAAGTTTCCTCGATTCCAACGAAATTAACGCTCTGGATAAGCACAAATGAAACGTCAAATTACCTCCCCGTTTCTACTTGACTTTGAATTTTCATCTCGTTTCGTTTTCTGTCAGATCGGTATATTTTATAAGCATTAATTTTTTTCTTAGCCATTTATGGATAAGTCATTGGCTCTCCATCCAGTTGATTGATGCATCCAGACTATCAGAATTAGCTATTCTATTATATAATAATGTGCATTACTCCTGGGATGTTTAGTAATTCAGAAAATTTGTAAGATTATCAGAAGTTGTAGACAAAGGATATGAAAAACATGGTACGACTGGGTCGAATGGAATATAAAGAAACATAATAATAGAACAATAGATTGAGAAGCAAGGAAACTCAGACCATAACTTACACAATGATTCGTTGCTACGAGATGGAAGAGTTTGTTTATTCTTAACGAATTATCACGATTTGGAAAATGTATAGGAGTTTCAAGAAGATTCGATTTCAACGAAATTAACGCTCTGGATAAGCACAAATGAAACGTCAAATTACCTCCCCGTTTCTACTTGACTTTGAATTTTCATCTCGTTTCGTTTTCTGTCAGATCGGTATATTTTATAAGCATTAATTTTTTCCTTAGCCATTTATGGATAAGTCATTGGCTCTCCATCCAGTTGATTGATGCATCCAGACTATCAGAGTTAGCTATTCTATTATATAATAGTGTGAATTACTCCTGGGATGTTTAGTAATTCAGAAGACTTGTAAGTTTGACGGAAGACGTAGCTAAAGGATATGGAAAACATGGTACGACTGGGTCGAATGGAATATAAAGAAACATAATAATAGAACAATAGATTGAGAAGCAAGGAAACTCAGACCATAACATACACAATGATTCGTTGTTACGAGATAGAAGAGTTCATTTATTCTCAGCGAATTATGAAGATTCGGAAAATGTATAGGAGTTTCAAGAAGTTTCGACTTCAACCAAATTAACACTCTGGATAAGCACAAATGAAACGTCAAATTACCTCCCTGTTTCTACTTGACTTTGAATTTTCATCTCGTATCGTTTTCTGTCAGATCGGTATATTTTATAAGCATCAATTTTTCCCTTAGCTATTTATCGATAAGTCATCGGCTCTCCATCCAGTTGATTGATGCATCCAGTCTCATCAGCGTTAGCTATTCTATTGTTTAATAATGTGCATTACTCCTGGGATGTTTAGTAATTCAGAAGACTTGTAAGTTTGTCGGAAGACGTGGCTAAAGGATATGGAAAACATGGCACGACTGGGTCGAATGGAATATAATGAAACATAATAATAGAACAATTGATTGAGAAGCAAGGAAACTCAGACCATAATATACACAATGATTCGTTGTTACGAGATAGAAGAGTTCATTTATTCTCAGCGAATTATCAAGATTCGGAAAATGTATAGGAGTTTCAAGAAGTTTCGATCTCAACGAAATTAACGCTCTGGATAAGCACAAATGAAACGTCAAATTAACTCCCTGTTTCTACTTGACTTTGAATTTTCATTTCGTTTCGTTTTCTGTCAAATCGCTATATTTTATAAGCATTAATTTTTCCCTTAGCCATTTATGGATAAGTAATTGATTCTCCATCCAGTTGATTGATGCATCCAGACTATCAGAGTTAGCTATTCTATTATATAATAATGTGCATTACTCCTGGGATGTTTAGTAATTCAGAAGACTTGTAAGTTTGTCGGAAGACGTAGCTAAAGGATATGGAAAACATGGTACGACTGGGTCGAATGGAATATAATGAAACATAATAATAGAACAATTGATTGAGAAGCAAGGAAACTCAGATCATAACGTACACAATGATTCGTTGTTACGAGATAGAAGAGTTCATTTATTCTCAGCGAATTATGAAGATTCGGAAAATGTATAGGAGTTTCAAGAAGTTTCGATTTCAACGAAATTAACACTCTGAATAAGCACAAATGAAACGTCAAATTACCTCCCTGTTTAACTTAACTTTGAATTTGCATCTCATACCGTTTTCTGCCAAGTCTGTATATTTTATAAGCAGTAAGGTTTTTCTTAACCATTTATGGATAAGTTATTTGCTATCCACACGGAAAAAAATCATTTGCTAGCATAGTGACAGCAAACTTTATTTGCTGGCCTAGAAAATGTATTTGCTGGCCTAACACATAATTTTGCTAGCCTAGCAAATCTTTTTTCTGGTCTAGCAAATTTGTTGACAAACCTAGCAAATAATTTTTGTTAGGCTAAGAAATAAAGCTTTGCTGTCACTATATTAGCAACTGATTTGTTGATGCAACAAAAGTTTTCTCTCCGTGCATCCAGTTGATTAACGCATTCAGTCTATCAGAGTTAGATATTATATTATATAATGATGTAAACTGTCCATGTCATGAAAATGTGGTGAATTTTCGATTACACGACACGCAACTTTGAACGATTATGGAATAATCAATTACACATTCTATGTAGCTGTTTCTACACGTGATTAATTATCCCAAAGGACATGGTATTCAGTTTACCTTCATATGGTTTATCTCATTTTGTCGTGTGTGTGTGGGCTCCGAAATTTCAATCACCTGTAACTGAAGAACCGCTCAACCGATAAAGCTGAAATTTGACTTAAAATAAAAAAATAAAAATTGCAATTTTTAATAGATTCAGCTCAAATTTGGTTATATATGGACTACGACACTTCGAATTTATAGAATAATGTCTTTACAGCATTAACAATCTTGTAAAATAGTACCTTGCAATCTCTCCCCAATTATTAATTTTTTAAATTTATTTTTCACAATTTTTAAGGTATATAATATTTATATTGAAAAGTTATTGTTAGAAAAAATAAAGTAGAACTTTGCAAATTGCTTCCTCATTATTATTCAGATTTCACGAAGATTCTGCTACGAGCAACTATGTCGAACAAGTTTTCCTTCCTCACAGTAGAAAATTTCACGAGTTCGAAAATCTCGAGCGCTCGCGATTCAGTAACAAAAAAAAGAAAAAAAAGCAAACGAACAAACAAAACGATGCTTGAGCAGTTCGAGTTTTCAGCAAGTTACATCGCCCGGTAGGTACTCGTTAAAGTAATTGAATAAAATAAAATAAATACCCTATCGATAAAAAATACAAAATAATAATCTCTCTGACAATCATACATAACAACATAAAAGGACAATTTTATTTATTCAATCCTCAGCGTAGTTTTGCAAATTTAAACTTCGTATCCATATTTAAAAAACATTTCAATGTTTAAATATCTGTCTACTCGAAATATTTAAAAATACAGAATAAAGTGCAGAAAAAAATGAATTTTTCGGCCGTCAAAAAAAGAATGTAGGTTATATTTCTAATAAAATGTCACTGTTTATCAAATTTCGCAAAAATTTTAAGAATAAATTTAAAAGAGTTGTAAATAAAAATTACCATTTCCCCAATGTATTAAATATGCTACGTTGGATTTTAAACCATATTATATTATATGCAATACTATTAACATTAATTTTTTATCGTATACGACATTACTTAATAATAAATATATAAATGAAAATGTTAAATATAATATAAATATAATAAGTATAAGTAAAAATATAAGTATAAATATGAAATATAAATATAATAAATGTTAATAAATAAAAATTAATTAATCAAGCAGCCACAAACGACGAATTTTTATCTCAAACAAATTGTAAAAAAAAATTGTAATATGCTACGCAAAAAAAATTGTGAAATTGTGAAGTGCTTCGAAATTTCCATCATTAAATAAATTGACCACCAATAGTAGCATATGATGAAAAATTAATGTTGGCTGTTAAAGTATTAAAGGCAACATTTTCGTTTGAGAAACGAGCTATCGATTGCGGCTCCTGGCGGCCGTTTGTAAAGCTGTTTGCATAACGACTCTCACTAGAGTAGAAATCATATATCATATATTATAATATAAATCAATAACGTTGTGTACTATGTGCTTATAGCAAGACTATTGGGATTGTATCAAGCACGATCAAATCGCTTGAGCACGATGCATTAATTTCTCCCTGATTCGAGGCCATTAACGCACCGCGACGATGAGTACTATTCATGCGTCCAGCGAGCGAAGAGCATAGAGCGTGAAAACTGACTGCAATTGCAAATCCAGTGCTGGGCATCGATGCGTGCGTAATTTACAATTTATGCACTTGCGGTCAGATAAAAGCTTCCTACCATACGACGCGTTAGCTCTTCAACGGTAAAACCTCACTTAAAATTGTAACGAGAACATGAAATCCTCGGTTGTGGTCTCGTTATTCGTGTAATAGTTGGATCGACATTTGTACAATTTTGAAATACTTTGATTTTTCAAATATTCGATCTATAAATAAAACCTCCCGTAAAAAACTGATGATTTTTTAATTAAATTGAAATGAAAACATTTGATGAATCGCAGAGTCGGTGTAAAAAATCCTTAAGGTACAAGAAAAACATTGCCACCTTTAATTTTACAAAGTTAATTTTTACTCTCTTTAAATTAAAGACGGTAAAATGATAAAAAAAATAACAGTTCTAATTCAATAAATGAAAATTTGTAAATTAACCGAAATTCTTGTTCCACTTTTTATTTTCCAAACAATATTTGTAAACTCGTTAATTATACAACATTTTCTTGTTTCTTCTTCAATGTTTCTGAAAAAAATCCTTAAGCTACAAGAAAAACATTGCCACCTTTAATTTTACAAAGTTAATTTTTATTGTCTTTAATTTAAAGACAATAAAGTTAGTTAATTTTTATTGTCTTTAATTTAAAGACAGTAAAATTAACTAAAAATTAAAGACAGTAAGTTTACTTATTAGTATTATAATTTAAAGACAGTAAAATTAACTTTGTAAAATTAAAGGTGGTAATGTTTTTCTTGTAGCTTAAGGATTTTTTCAGAAACATTGAAGAAGAAACAAGAAAATGTTGTATAATTGACGAGTTTACGAGTTTGGAAAATAAAAAGTGGAACAAGAATTTCGGTCAATTTACAAATTTTCATTTGTTGAATTAGAACTGTTAATTTTTTCATCATTTTACCGTCTTTAATATAAAAACAGTAAAAATTAACTTTGTAAAATTAAAGGTGGCAATGTTTTTCTTGTAGCTTAAGAATTTTTTTCAGAAACATTGAAGAATAAATAAGAAAATGTTGTATAATTGATGAGTTTCCAAATATTGTTTTGGAAAATAAAAAGCGTCACAAGAATTTCAGTCAATTTACAAATTTGCATTTGTTGAATTAGAACTCTTCATTTTATTTTTTGTAAAAGAAAGCATAATTTTGTTTTGTATAATTGACAACAAATATCATGATATGAAAATACATAATATGTATTACATTTTTTCTGAACATTTTTATCAAGTTAAAAATTTGAAAAAAATTGTGCGGATAGTTGTGGAGAAAAATTCGATTTTAAGTTACGGTAGCCTTTTTTGCAATTTTATTCTTACTGTATTGAGTATATCAAGATACTTCCCCAATCAGCAGTTCGTTTATGGACTACTATTAAATAGAGGTGTTCTAAAATGCTGCAGGCCACATGCTGCACAGAATATATATATATATATATATATATATTACTTTAACCTGAAATGTATAGTGTTTCGCTGAACTCTCGACATTACGGTCGTGTCAGTTTCTTTTTTTTTCGTCGAAACGCGTACGACCTCGTAAAGTAAAAAAAGAAACCTCGAAGCCAACGAAGCTCTTTTGAGGTTACATAGCTTTTTTACAATTTTTACCGCGTGAGATCTGCACACAGCAGCTGTGCTCTTCCTCCTTCATATCGTCGTGTTAATAATAATAAATATAATTTTTTTTTGTAACGCGAAGACAGCAGTTTTTACTTTGTATAATTAATAACATATATGACATGATATGAAGGTACATCATTTGTAATGTCACGTTAATAATAAGAAATTATTATTTTTTTTTGTAACACGGTGTCAGCAGATTAAACTTTGTATAATTAGTAACAAATATGTCATTATATGAAGATAAATAATTTGTAATTAATTTTTTCTGTACTTGTTTCGTCAAACTGAAAATAAATAAAAACTGCATCTGTGGATATTGTGGATTTAAAAAAACAAACACTATTTTAAAAGTACACAAAACTTCAAATTCATACATTTATAAAATGTATGTATTAGTAACACAAATACATTTTTTTTCTTTGCACAATTAACAACAAATATGTCATGATATGAAGATACATAATTGGTAATAAATTTCTCCTGTACTTTTTTCTTCAAAAGAAAATAAACACCGAGAAAAGGAATGTAGAAATTAACTAAATCGTCGTTCGTCCTCGTTCAAACGAATTTCTCGTTTAGGACAACCAAATGTTTAGTTTCTTCAATAATTATCTGATTCAGTTGACTAAAATATATTTGCGGTAACCAAAATATTTGTTATACCAACTAAAAATTCATTTGAACGAGGGTGAACGCCAATTTAGTTCATTCTAACTTTTTTTTTTCTCAGTGAATAAATTCTATGTGCTAGAATGTGGCTTGTATGGTGTGAAATAGTCTTAGTTCGGAAAAATTTTTAAAAATTCTAAAAAATCCAAGTTTACATAAATAAACATTTGACCAGTTTGAATGCAGTAAAATTTTGTAGCTTATAGCCGAAGTGGGCAAAATTTTTTTAAATAGTTTTTAAGATTTTTTAAATTAAAAAATAGAAAAAAAAACATTAATCTACATTGATCTACATTGATAAAATCTACATTGATCTACATTTTTATAGTATTTAAATAAAAAAAAATTTAATTAAAAAATCTTAAAAACTATAAAAATGTAGATCAATGTAGATAAAAATGTAGATCAATGTAGATTAATGTTTTTTTTCTATTTTTTAACTAAAAAATTTTTAAAAAAATATTAATGTACATTAACGTTTTTTTTTTCTATTTTTTTATATAAAAAATCTTAAAAACTATAAAAAGAAAAATCTTGCCCACTTCGGCTATAAGTTCCAAAATTTTGATATTCAACAATGTATTTTTCAGCATTTTTTCCGATTTTTAAATTCGATGTCACTTTAAAAAAAATATTCAAAAAAAAATTTGCATAGAAAAAATAAAAAAAGAAAAATCTGGTGCATTTGACGGTTTAACCAAATCTACAAAAAAATGACGAGGCAAATCAGGGACCTCGAGGATCAGACCCAGGTCGAATCGGGATGGAATGTCCCATACGTATTAATTTACACTAAAATGTATAGTGTGTCGTTGAACTTTCAACATCACTGCGCGTGTCAGTATTTTTTTTTTTTTTTTCGTCGAAACGAGTACGACCTCGTAAAGTTCTAAGGAAACCTCGAAGCTTTCTCGAGGTTCTATAGCTTTTTTTAAACAATTTTTATAGCGTGAGATCTGTACATAGCAGCTGTGCTTGCTACTTCATACCGTCGGCGACCGCTGTGCTGTTAATAATAACGGTAATGACGAAAAAGTGTTGGGGTGAAAGTTTTGCGAGCAGCTAGAAGAGCAACACTATAAAAGGTACATAGAGCTAGTGGTAGAGGTGTTCTGGCTACGTTGTACGGGATACAGCACGACAAAAGTCTCTCGCACCACGACGAATAGCGAGGCAAGAGAGATTCCCTCGGGATAGCACCCTGATGGTCTGCTCGGTGGTGCACGCGTTCAAAAAGTGCAGAGGTCAGTTTTCTCTGGGCGAGAGGTACAGAATGAGAGGAACAGGAATGAGAAAAAAGCGAGATAGGGGGTCGCTGTGCTTTTACTTCTGGCTTCTCCGTGTTCCTTGTGCTCGGGGCATACAAGTTCATAAACCTATAGGACATTTGGACTGGAGACTCAACGAGACTCTTTCTGTGTCGCTTTTCGCGCGTACACCCTCTTTTCCCCTTTTTTCTTTGCTGAAGTTCTTGGCTTTTTCTTTCTCCTCCACAATTTTTTTTTTTTTTTTTTTTTTTTTTTTTTCTTTTCTTTTTTCTTTTCTCACTCGACCAAGATAAAGCTAGACATTCTGTCACATAGCAGCAACTATAGCTGCTATACTGACCCCGAGGGGCTCACAGGGTCATCAGTCATCGGTCTCGCCCGCTTGGATCTGCGCGAATAAAAGAAATGAATGGTGAAAAAAAAAAAAAAACAATAAAGCGAGGGATTCCTGGAATTCAATTTAACGAGACGCGCGAAAGAAGTCCTAAGCTGGGGGAAGTTGCTGAGGAATTTCAAGATTTCAGTCCAACGTTATAATGGCTTTTAATTCGCTCGGAAATACGCAAAGTATTACGGTGACATGTTTTATCGATTTTGCTGAGTTACACGAAAAACAAACTGCCTCCTTAATCTGAGAAAAAAAAATTTCGGTGATTCCAGAAAAATAGGTGGAACGAACTTTTTTTTTCATTGATTTTAAGGAAATATTTATTTGCTTTTAATTAAATGATGCATTTGAATTTCAAAGAGAACATTGAGTTAATGAGACGGTTTTATTGATTCAATAAAATTATTGAAAAAGTTATTTTTCAATAATTTGCAATAAATTTCAATAAAATTATTGACAAATTTATTTTTCAATAATTTCCAATAAATTTCAATAAAATTATTGAAAAATTTATTTTTCAATAATTTGCAATAAATTTCAATAAAATTATTGACAAATTTATTTTTCAATAATTTTCAATAAATTTCAATAAAATTATTGAAAAATTTATTTTTCAATAATTTTCAATAAATTTCAATAAAATTATTGAAAAATTTATTTTTCAATCATTTTATTGAATCAATTAAATTGAATTATTGAATAATTTATTTTTCAATAATTTTATTGAATCAATTGAATTGAATTATTGAAATATAAATTTTTCAATAATTCAATGCCACTAGATTTTATTATAATAATTACTTAATATTATGATTTCATTATCGAAAAAGAAATGATTCATACGTAAAGAGTCCAAAGAGATTTCTTTTAATGAAGGAAACTTTTTTCCTAGGTTTAGGCATAATTCAGGATATTCGAACGACGATCGATTTGAACTTTCTAGTGAATGAATGAAAGTCTATGATGATATAACTCACACCCCAAGATTGCTCTAGTAAGCGAAAAAAAAGCTAAAACGAGACAATAAGCGAAGAGTGGAAAAACAGCAGAGCTGTGATACACCAAGAAAAAGCTCTCTCTGTTATGACTCCAGAAATATTTACCGTGGTGTGCTTTCTATCTCACAGACTGGGCGCTGTTGGTTTGCTCGCGTAATTTGAAATAATGCCTCTCCGCACTTTTTCACACGTTTTCATTCTAACTCGCGTTTGCGAGAGCACGACTCTATGACATTCTTTCATAATTCAAAATTAGATCCCTCTGGGCCGCTAGTTCTCCGATGGAGGGTATTTTCTCCTCCGGGCCTAGCATGAGAAAAGTAGGAAACGTAAAGTGCAGCCTTGAACTGGGTCGAAACGTAGGCTCTGTTTCCGTACCTTTCAGCAGTCGTCTCACTGTAAAAAAGTCGTTGCATTATTAATTTTTCACTTCATGAAGATGATACGGATGATAAGGTGGTATAGAAAGTGGAAATCATGTGTAGAACTAAATATGCCGGATATATTTTTTTTACAAGTTTCTTTATTGATTCTCTCCGCATTTCATGGTTCTGATTTCAGAATTCGCAGATCCGACTTCCGGTTGGGAAATCCAACCTAATTTTGTATTTCTTCAAGATATCGAATTTTGGTCTTCACTATCGTTCTCAAGTCGCATATTCTACCTCAGAAAATATCAGTTACATGCCTTTTTACCATGATTTAAAAAAAAAAGTGACTTTTTTCCTTTCTGATTCCAACATTCACAGATCCGACTTCCGGACGGAAAAACTAACCTAAATTTTTTTATCTCCAAGATATCGAATTTTCGCCTTCATTATCGTTCTCACGTCGCATATTCTAGCCCAGAAAATACTGTTTACAAGTCTTTTCCCATGATTTTGAAAAAAAATGACTTTATTCCGTTTCTGATTCCAGAATTCATAAATCCGACTTCTGGATGGAAAATCCAACCTAAATTTTGTATTTCTTCAAGATATCGAATTTTGGTCTTCTCTATCGTTCTCAAATCGCATATTCTAACTCAGAAAATATTAGTTACATGCCTTTTTACCATGATTTAAAAAAAAAAGTGACTTTTTTCCGGTTCTGATTCCAGAATTCACAGATCCGACTTCCCGTCGGAAAATCCCACCTAAATTTGTATTTCTTCAAGATATCGAATTTTGATCTTCTCTATCGTTCTCAAGTCGCATATTCTAGCCTAGAAAATACTGTTTACAAGTCTTATTACCATGATTTAAAAAAAAAGTGACTTTATTCCGTTTCTGATTCCAGAATTCATAAATCCGACTTCTGGTTGGAAAATCCAACCTAAATTTTGTATTTCTCGAAGATATCGAATTTTAGTCTTCACTGTCGTTCTCAAGTCGCATATTCTAGCCTAGAAAATACTGTTTACAAGTCTTATTACCATGATTTAAAAAAAAAGTGACTTTATTCCGTTTCTGATTCCAGAATTCATAAATCCGACTTCTGGTTGGAAAATCCAACCTAAATTTTGTATTTCTTGAAGATATCGAATTTTGATCTTCACTATCGTTCTCAAGTCGCATATTCTACCTCAGAAAATATCAGTTACATGCCTTTTTACCATGATTTAAAAAAAAAGTGACTTTTTTCCGTTTCTGATTCACGAATTGACTTCGGGTCGGAAAATGCAACCTAAATTTTTTTTCTACAAGATATCGAATTTTTGTCTTCACTATCGTTCTGAAGTCGCATATTCTACCTCAGAAAATATCAGTTACATGTCTTATTACCATGATTTAAAAAAAAAGTGACTTTATTCCGTTTCTGATTCCAGAATTCACAGATCCGACTTCCGGTCGGAAACTCCAATCTAAATTTGTATTTCTTCAAGATATCGAATTTTGGTCTTCTCTATCGTTCTCAAGTCGCATATTCTACCTCAGAAAATATCAGTTACATGCCTTTTTACCACGATTAAAAAAAAAAGTGACTTTTTCCCGTTTCTGATTCCAGAATTCACAGATCCGAGTTCCGGACGGAAAAACTAACCTAAATTTTTTTATCTCCAAGATATCAAATTTTCCCCTTCGTTATCGTTCTCAAGTCACATATTCTAGCCCAGAAAATACTGTTTACAAGTCTTTTTACCATGATTTAAAAAGAAGTGACTTTTTTCCGTTTCTGATTCACGAATTGACCTCGCGTCGGAAAATCCAACCTAAATTTTTTTTCTACAAGATATCGAATTTTGGTCTTCCCTATCGTTCTCAAGTCGCCTCATATTCTACCTCAGAAAATATCGATTACAAGCCTTTTTGCCATGATTTAAAAAATGTCGCTTTGGTATCTGTACCACATGGTATACAGATGAGTACTCCGTTGCGGAACTTAGGATTTCCATCGCTCTACGACAAACAATGCGTGTCTTCGCCACAACAGTAACGCCTCATATTTTCGTTTCGTCGCCGTTTATGCACATGAGAGTGCGAGTGGTTATGCAGATACTGTAGCAAGAGAAAAGCCAGAGGAAGTAACTTCGGAACCGGTGCAGGAGATACACAGTATGCGCGTTGGGAACACAAACCCGCTCTTTCCATAAAGCATACGCCAGGCATCCATTCTCAACAGCAAGGGTTCCTTTCCCATTTACCGTCAGACGGTAATTCTCATCTTTCAAAGAGTAACGAACCACGGATGGGCGTCAGCTCTATGCAAAATTTCTTTCTTGATCCACAGCTTTAGGATCTTTTTTTTTCCAACTCCATTGATTATGTATAGGGCAAAGCAAAATAAGTAGAAAATATTCGGTAACTGCTTATTTTCAAGATGCCTACAAAATCCGTTAGGAAATATCAAGAATCAAGAGTCAAGACTCAACGCCAAGTTAAAAAAGAAAATTATTTCAGAATATTTTAGGAAATTACATATATTTTCTCTTGAAAACGCGATCCTGTTGATTTACCTAAAAGGGACGATGTTAAAACACTTGACGTTACACATTCGTTACTTTGCGTAAACTGCCGTTAATTAGACCTGGTTTTCGAATTACATGTCCCTTTTTAATGTATATATTCAACATATAATAAATTTGTATACCTACCTTAATTGTTACATTCTAATGGTGCAGTCTTGTTCCGAAATAGATTGTTCCTAAAATCTGTTATCCAGCAGAATAAATGACAATAATAATGAAATATAAGCACTGGGGAAGACAGAACAAGACAAGATCTTGCATCATTACGAGTCGCTGGTCGGCCCAAGTGCTCAGGAAGACATGGAAGCCTGGAGCTCCGTTTTGGAAGCATTGCCACTTGTCTCCGTCGTACCTCTCGCCATCGTCTTAGTCGACACGGTATGAAGACTCCTACAACTACTTTGGTAGCGATGATTATACACTGAGAGAGAGACCCTAAAGCGGGGAAAACGAGCGAGCGAGTCGTAGAATAGAGAAAATCTGGGTAACCAAGAGTCCCCATGTTTTAAAGAGGGTGAGCGAGAAAATTGAGCAAGCTGCTTTTGCCGAGAGAGCTCAGAGCAAAGCTCGTTTCTAATTAGGCTCCCGCATAATTAGGAAGCCCGGCTCGCGTCGACCGTGTGCCCCTACAGCACCATACCACACGTATAACTGCGCACACGATATTGCGACTAGCTTATGAACCCACTCCACTTCTACGTACCTCCTTCGGCTTTTAATGAGTCTCTTTGTCATTGTTGTTTTCTTTTTAAACGTCTTTTAAATGTCTTCGTAGGTGCGAGTTGACAAACTTGAAGCCTGCAGCTGTCAATGTACAGAAAATTTGGACAGAAGCCTTTTTTGCAAATCTGTGATTATCCATCGTGCTAAAAACATCATTTTATGAATAATGATTATGCCCACAAGTTTACACTAACAGACGGAAATTTAATCCTATATTCATGACAAGGGTGAGAAAAAGAAAATATATCAACATTTCTTAAACGTCTTTGTCGGTGCGAGTTGACAAACTTGAAGTCTGCAGTTGTCAATGTACAGAAAATTTGGACAAGAGCCTTTTCTGCGAAGTTGCGATGATCCATCGTGCTAAAAACATCATTTTATGAATAATGATCATGGCTACAAGTTCACACTAGCAGTCAGAAATTTAATCCTATATTCATCACAAGGGTGGGAAAAAGGAAATATATTAACATTTCTTAAGGGGTTAGGCGACACTAGAGGGCCACAAAAATGGCTTTTTTTGGGATTTTTTTTCAGAAAAACTATTAGAGTCATCGATTTTTTGAGAAAGGGTATTTATTGTACATATCATTAACTGTATATAGTAATTTTTTCATAGTAATTAATTCAAAAATGGCGGCTGTAGAGCGTTGTTGCGATGACATCTCTTTTTTTTTTGGAATCCACGGCCGGACACACAGCTTCTGTAATTTTATAACTATGATGAGTTTTTTAACGGTTTTCACTTATACATAACAGTAGCTAGAGAAGTACGTAGGATTTTTTCGATACAGGCATTTTTGACAAAATGGCGAGCATCTAAAGTGAAAGTTCAAAAATTTGGCCTAAAAATCGTTCGAAAATTATCAATAACAAAAAAACTATGCAACTTAAAAAAAAAATCCTACGTACTTTTATAGATAATGTATTTTTGAAGATATATCCAAAATTTCAAATAAATCGGTGGTAAACTTTTTGAGTTATGTTTCCGGCCAACTTGAAAAGAGCAGTTTTGAGATAAACGCGTTTATCTGCCGTATACCTGCTTTGACCCTTCTCAGTATCTTTACCGAAGCGCACACAAGAGAGGTTCCCTGCTAACCGGGCGGCCTCCCTTTAAAATTCGAAAATGGGGCATTTACAAATTTTTGCCTGCAATAATTTTTTGGGACAGCATTCTAGAAACCCTAATGAGTCATTTCCAAGGAGAAAAAAAATCGATTGTTCGAAAATTCTAGAGTGGCCTAACATTAGACTTAAACATCTTCGCCGGTGCGAGTTAACAAACTTGAAGTCTGCAGCTGTCAATGTACAGAAAATTTGGACAGAAGCCTTTTTTGCAAATCTGTGATGATCCATCGTGCTAAAAACATAATTTTATGAATAATGATCATGGCTACAAGTTCAGACTAGCAGTCAGAAATTTAATCCTATATTCATCACAAGGGTGAGAAAAAGGAAATATATCAACATTTCTTAAACGTCTTCGTCGGTACGAGTTAACAAACTTGAAGTCTGCAGCTGTCAATTTACAGAAAATTTGGACAAGAGCCTTTTTTGCGAATCTGTGATGATCCATCGTGCTAAAAACATCATTTTATGAATAATGATTATGCCTACAAGTTTACACTAACAGACAGGAATTTAATCCTATTTGCATCACAAGGGTGGGAAAAAGGAAATATATCAGCAATTTTTAAATGTCTTTGTCGGTTTGTCAATAAACTTGAAACCAGCTCTCTGTGGATAAAAAAATTTGGACAGAAGCTTTTTTTGGGAATCTGTAATGCTCCATCGTGCTAAAAAAAACATTGTATGAATAAATGATCATGGTAACAATTTCACACTAGCAGTCAGAAATTTAATTCTATATTCATGACAAGGGTGAGAAAAAGAAAATATATCAACACCTTTAACATTTATCTTCTTGTGGTTTCAGGATGCTTTGAAATCCCAAAACGTGCTTGCGTACTCTTCAAGTCTGACTTCCAACTCCAGTATACCACTTCTCATTGAAAGGATGCCCGAAATTCCATGAATTATTCTGACTCTCTTCGCGCTCATATAACTCAGTCGTCAGCACTTCCTTTTCCCACACTCAGTTTGGATTTACTCTACAATTTCCAGTTCGTCTGCGTTGTGCATACTTGAACGTTTCATTCGTTTACGTCCAACACTAAAATGTAACATCCCATTATATAGCACTCTCTGATCTTCTTGTATGTGTCGGTGTAAATTGTTTACATTTTAAACTAAGTTCACTGTGTGTCTATAGATATGGCGTTGATTTTGAGCATATAGATATGGCCAACGAACACAGAAATTTGGATACTGTAATTTCAAAGTTCATCGTCCGTTCATTCGGAAACTCGTAAAAGGGCTTCAACCACTTCCTCTCTCGCTTTATTGTGCTTCCGGCTATTCCAACTGTTCCGGCCATTCCTGCATCACACATACACACACACTCCATAGTAGAATGCTGTTGAAACGCCAAGTGATCTCTATCGGAAATGGAACCGGAGAGAGACGCTTCCCATGTCACCGCGAAATTTTACCACAACTCCGGTATACCGTGCAATACTACTACGTTTCCTATCCCTTCGCTGTCTCCACGTACACGTTTTTCTTCTACCTGTCTTCAGCTTCCTTTCGAAACGTACGTTCCAGTCACGTCGTCAACGTATCCACGGTACCGTCTACATTTTCCTCGAGTACAGTTACCTCATTCCACTCGTGGTTTCTGGTCCTTTCTTCCACCTTGTTCTCGCTATTTCTCTCTCTTTCACCCTCCATCTCAACATTTTTTCCCCTGTCTCTCTGTCCCTTTTTCTTGCACACACTTTCACCAGAACCATTCGGCAGTTCTTCGTTCCAAAGGTCTTGTGTTTCCCACTGGGAATAACCCTTCTTCCATCCTCACACTTTTTCTTCGTCTTTCTTCATGCACGTCGTCCCTTTCACCAGCTTCGGATCTCAAGACGGTTCATCCAGCCTAGTGGAAACAGCCCTGCGGCAGTCTTTTTACTTTTTTTCTCACCTTTATCCACCTTCCGACGGTCCCGTTCCAGCTGTTTGAACAATGAGGTGAATAACATCCCCATGGCGCAGCTTTCGGGGTCTCCGATCTAACTGTACGTTGCTACTACCGCTCTTGTTAACTCGTTCCACTACGGAAGTTGCTTAGCTAGTGGAAAATGACTTATTACATTCTGCGTTTTACGAAGGGCATGGTAAATATTTGATGTGTCACTCAAGCTTTTCTTTAGACACGATAAAATCCTGAGCAAACTTACGCTAGGTCGTCACCCAATGCTTTTATGTAATCGCAGTTTGCCAAGTTCCTTAAGGGTTACAGTTGTTTAGTCAACGTTTAGTAATTGCTATTCCCCAAGTTCCTTAAGGGCTACAATTGTTTAGTCAACGCAATATTACATTTGTCGAAATTTGTCCAGTTATCCTTGTTTGAAGTAAAACTGCGACAAGTCTGGAAGTTACATTGTGATTTTGGAAAAGGTTTCGAAATGTTACACACAATTAATCATAATCAAGTCAAGTTCCTTAAGAGCAACATTTGACCAGAATTTGACCAGTTATCTGTGGTTGATATTGAAACTGTGACAAGTCTGGAAGTCACATTGTGTATTTGGAAGAGGTTTCGAAATGCTACACATAATCACTCACAATCAAGCCAAGTTCCTTAAGGGCTACAGTTGTTTAGTTAACGTTTAGTAATCGCAATTCGCCAAGTTCCTTAAGGGCTACAATTTTTTAGTCAACGCAACATTACATTTGTCGAAATTTGTCCAGTTATCCTTGTTTGAAGTGAAACTGTGACAAGTCTCGAAGTTACATTGTGATTTTGGAAGAGGTTTCGAAATGTTACACACAATGAATCATAATCAAGCCAAGTTCCTTAAGGGCTACAGTTGTTTAGTCAACGTTTAGTAATTGCTATTCCCCGAGTTCCTTAAGGGCTACAATTTTTTAGTCAACGCAACATTACATTTGTCGAAATTTGTCCAGTTATCCTTGTTTGAAGTGAAACTGTGAGAAGTCTCGAAGTTACATTGTGATTGTGGAAGATGTTTCGAAATGTTACACACAATCAATCATAATCAAGCCAAGTTCCTTAAGAGCAACATTTGACCAGAATTTGACCAGTTATCTGTGGTTGATATTGAAACTGTGACAAGTCTGGAAGTCACATTGTGTATTTGGAAGAGGTTTCGAAATGTTACACACTATCACTCATAATCAAGCCAAGTTCCTTAAGGGCTACAGATATTTAGTTAACGTTTAGTAATTGCTATTCCCCAAGTTCCTTAAGGGCTACAATTGTCTAGTCAATGCAACATTACATTTGTCGAAATTTGTCCAGTTATCCTTGTTTGAAGTGAAACTGTGACAAGTCTGGAAGTTACATTGTGATTTTGGAAGAGGTTTCGAAATGTTACACACAATCACTCATAATCAAACCAAGTTCCTTAAGAGCAACATTTGACCAGAATTTGACCAGTTATCTGTGGTTGATATTGAAACTGTGACAAGTCTGGAAGTCACATTGTGTATTTGGAAGAGGTTTCGAACTGCTACACATAATCACTCACAATCAAGCCAAGTTCCTTAAGGGCTACAGATGTTTAGTTAACGTTTAGTAATTGCTATTCGCCAAGTTCCTTAAGGGCCACAATTATTTAGTCAACGCAACATTACATTTGTCGAAATTTGTCCAGTTATCCTTGTTTGAAGTGAAACTGTGACAAGTCTGGAAGTTACATTGTGATTGTGGAAGAGGTTTCGAAATGTTACACACAATCAATCATAATCAAGCCAAGTTCCTTAAGAGCAACATTTAACCAGAATTTGACCAGTTATCTGTGGTTGATATTGAAACTGTGACAAGTCTGGAAGTCACATTGTGTATTTGGAAGAGGTTTCGAAATGCTACACATAATCACTCACAATCAAGCCAAGTTCCTTAAGGGCTACAGTTGTTTAGTCAACGTTTAGTAACTGCTATTCTCCAAGTTCCTTAAGAGCTACAATTTTTTAGTCAACGCAATATTACATTTGTCGAAATTTGTCCAGTTATCCTTGTTTGAAGTGAAACTGTGACAAGTCTGGAAGTTACATTGTGATTTTGGAAGAGGTTTCGAAATGTTACACACAATGAATCATAATCAAGCCAAGTTCCTTAAGAGCAACATTTGACCAGAATTCGACCAGTTATCTGTGGTTGATATTGAAACTGTAACAAGTCTGGAAGTCACATTGTGTATTTGGAAGAGGTTTCGAAATGCTACACATAATCACTCACAATCAAGCCAAGTTGCTTAAGGGCTACAGTTGTTTACTCAACGTTTAGTAATTGCTATTCCCCAAGTTCCTTAAGGGCTACAATTGCTTAGTCAACGCAATATTACATTTTTCGAAATTTGTCCAGTTATCCTTGTTTGAAGTGAAACTGTGACAAGTCTGGAAGTTACATTGTGATTTTGGAAGAGGTTTCGAAATGTTACACACAATGAATCATAATCAAGCCAAGTTCCTTAAGAGCAACATTTGACCAGAATTCGACCAGTTATCTGTGGTTGATATTGAAACTGTAACAAGTCTGGAAGTCACATTGTGTATTTGGAAGAGGTTTCGAAATGCTACACATAATCACTCACAATCAAGCCAAGTTCCTTAAGGGCTACAGTTGTTTAGTCAACGTTTAGTAATTGCTATTCTCCAAGTTCCTTAAGGGCTACAATTGTTTAGTCAACGCAATATTACATTTGTCGAAATTTGTCCAGTTATCCTTGTTTGAATTGAAACTGTAACAAGTCTGGAAGTCACATTGTGAATTTGGAAGATGTTTTGAAATGTTACACACAATCACTCATAATCAAGCCAAGTTCCTTAAGGGCTACAATTGTTTAGTCAACGCAACATGACATTTGTCGAAATTTGTCCAGTTACCCTTGTTTGAATTGAAACTGCGCCAAGTCTGGAAGTCACATTGTGTATTTGGAAGATGTTTTGAAATGTTACACACAGTCACTCAAAATAATCAAAATTTATTTGCATTTGTATGTTATTTTTGGATATTTTGGTATATTGAGAACGCATTGTCATTATAATCCTGGAAAAAGGATTTTCCATGAGGAAGCAAGACATGTTTTATCATTCCGCACACATATGGAAGCATTTTGATGTTTTGTACAATTGATATTTAAAGTAGACTACAGGTAGGGTGCTCTTTCAGTACGACGACTGGTTGCACGCATCAAGGTGCAATACATGTACTTGTACACGCACACAATCACAGACCGTATCGGACTACGATTGTATTTGCCGCAGTGCAGGGTTACAGAACGCGGAGTGCACTTCTGGTGGTGCTGCGGCTAAAGCAGTAGAGCATATAAAACACAGATATGTTCAGAATACTATGTATACTATAGCGGTATGCGGTGCTCCAATACTCCAATGTACTTTCGCAGCCTACCATCGTATACTTTTTCCCTTGTACGCGCAAATTCTACAGCGTTTCATCTCAACGAGTGGCTTTACTGATCGAATATTAGCAAATCCTCACTCGAGAATAAACCTGTTATTCCATAATCATATTCACGAGAGAATTTAGTACCGTCGCCAATTATGACGTTCTTGTAGAGAGGTTCAAGAAGCTATTGTCATACAAGTGCGCGTTAATGAACGTCTGGGGTTGGCTGTCATTTTCGATCGGGAATTACGGGAATTGTAACTTGAGTTATAATTTACACCCTTTTCGAAAACTCAATTTGGCAGTCCTGTCGAGTTAGCTGAGAATGATAATCCTGGATAGAATCTCTGGAACAAGAATGGGCAGCATACAATTAAGGGGTTAGGCCACTCTAGAGGGCCACAAAAAAGGCTTTTTTGGGAATTTTTTTCAGAAAAACTATTAGAGACATCGATTTTTTGAGAAAGGGTATTTATTGTATATATCATTAACTGTATATAGTAATTTTTTCATAGTAATTAATCTAAAAATGGCGGCTGTACAGCGTTGTTACGATGACATCTCTTTTTTTTGGAATCCACGGCCGGACACACACCTTCTGTAATTTTTTAATTATGATGAGTTTTTTAACGGTTTTCACTTATACATAACAGTAGCTAGAGAAGTACGTAGGATTTTTTCGATACAGACATTTTTGACAAAATGGCGAGCATCTAAGGTGAAAGTTCAAAAATTTGGCCTAAAAATCGTTCGAAAATTATCAATAACAAAAAAACTATGCAACTTAAAAAAAAATCCTACGTACTTTTGTAGATAATGTATTTTTGAAGATATATCTAAAATTTCAAATAAATCGGTGGTAAACTTTTTGAGTTATGTTTCTGGCCAACTTGAAAAGAGCAGTTTTGAGATAAACGCGTTTATCTGCCGTATACCTGCTTTGACAATTCTCAGTATCTTTACCGAAGCGCACACAAGAGAGGTTCCCTGCTAACCGGGCGACCTCCCATTAAAATTCGAAAATGGGGCATTTACAAATTTTTGCCTGCAATAATCTTTTGGGACAGCATTCTAGAAACCCTAATGAGTCATTTCCAAGGAGAAAAAAAATCGATTTTTCGAAAATTCTAGAGTGGCCTAACCCCTTAAGGGGAGGGAGTCAGGTAAAAAAAATTGATTTTGGAAAATCAATATCATCCAAATCCTATTGCATATAAAAATGTCCAACGCACTATATTGTTGGTACTCGATGAAAGGATTTTTTACCATCGTCTGACTTGCATATGCTTCTCAATATTATCTTAAGCAAAGTTCTTGGGTTTTCCATTCTGCGCATGATTCAGATCAAACTACTAGGCAGATTCGAATCATTGACGTCTCATTTTCTTCTTCATGAAAAGATACACCGGCTAAATGGCGCAAACTATTTTTTTTCATTCTGAAAGCAAAGTTAATCACTGATTTAGAAAATAGCATAAAATTTATTTATTAATAATTACGTTACTTAAAAAATATTACATTTTATTAACATTTGCTCCATTTAGCCGGTGTATTTTTTCATGAAGAAGAAAATGAGACGTCAACCATTCCAATTTGCCTAGTAGCTTGATCTCGAAAGTTTCGAATCGGAATTGCGATTCAAATGATTTTTCGTTCATGAAAATTGTAATTTTAATTGGATGTTGCCCATTCCTGTTCCAAAAATGGCAGACATTACCCACTTGGAGTGAGTTGAGGAAATCGTGGACTGAGATTTTTATATTTAGACCTCCAATTAGGTTCTACAGAGTGCACTCAGAAAAAAGCTTGGTTAGAATTACCAAAAAATTGGTTAAAAATGTTATCAAGAAAACTTGGTGGGCACAACCAAGTTATTGACTAATATAACCAAGTTATTAGCTAACATAACCAAGGATTTGGTAAGACAACCAAGTATTTAGTACGCCTAATCAATAACTTGGTTGCGCCTACCAAATTTTTCTTGGTAAAATTTTTAACCAACATCTTAGTAAGCCTAACCAAGCATTTTTCTCCGTGTGAGATGAGATTTTTAGACCCTTGTACAAATCTTCAAAACTGGCATATTTTACCTATTTCGATTTAATGAAGGGTGTTTGATGGTTCTACTTTCAACTCTGGCTCTTCCACCCGGAAATAGCTCAAAATCTACCATCTATTGATCTAATTTTGTGGGTGCTTAAGGGGAGGGAGTCAGGTGAAAAAAATTGATTTTGAAAATTCAATATCTTCCAAATCCTATTGCATATAAAAATGCCCAATGCACTATATTGTTGGTGCTCGATGAAAGGATTTTTTACTATCGTCTGACTTGCATATGCTTTTCAATATTATCTTAAGCAAAGTTCTTAGGTTTTCCATTCTGCGCATGATTCAGATCAAACTACTAGGCAGATTGGAATGGTTGACGTCTCATTTTCTTCTTCATGAAAAGATACACCGGCTAAATGGAGCAAACTATTTTTTTTTCATTCCGAAAGCAAAGTTAATCACTGATTTAGAAAATAGCATAAAATTTATTTATTAATAATTGTGTCACTTAAAAAATATTACCTTTTATTAACATTTGCTCCATTTAGACGGTGTATCTTTTCATGAAGAAGAAAATGAGACGTCAACCGTTCCAATCTGCCTGGTAGTTTGATCTGAATCATGCGCAGAATGGAAAACGTAAGAACTTTGCTTAAGATAATATTGAAAAGCATATGCAAGTCAGACGACAGTAAAAAATCCTTTCATCGAGTACCAACATAATAGTGCGTTGGGCATTTTTATATGCAATGGGATTTGGATGATATTGAATTTCCAAAATCAATTTTTTTGACCTGACTTCCTTCCCTTAAGAAGGTTTCAATATTCTCAATCATCTGAAGCTCTCTCGCCGCGAATCAACTATAGATGTTATTAGAACGTCTTACCAAACCCTGCAAAGCATTAATTATACAAGATTTGCAGTTTATAGCTCGGCAATTCGATCAACGTATAACAAAATTAAATTATAAAAGTAAATATAGCCTGACCCAAAAATATCTCACCTACCATCGTGTTTTATTGATCAGAGCCGCTGTAATAATGTATTTAAAAATGTGATGCCATCAAAACGACAAAATATTGTTATAAAAATTATTTTGTATTCCAGCGATTTGAGGATAATCATAACGAGATTAAAGTAATTCTGAACCAACTATAATACCGGGAAAAGACAAAAAAAAAGAAAACATCGAAAACATTCGCTTACTATTTATATGCAAATAAACATAACAAGAAATTCTTCAAAAAAAATGTATCTGCCATTAGCTGATCCTATGAACTAAAAACTGAAACAAAAACTAAATTTTAAACAGAACCTAAATTGAATCTTATGATTTGTATTGTAAATAATTATAATTACATAGACGATTAATCATGAAATTTGTATATTTACGTTGCAGAAAGTACAGCTTATGAACCCAGAAGTTTTATCAGTGACTTTCTCCAAGATCGTCCAACTCCAGAAACAGGACCATATTTCGACACGACAATCGAATCGAACACAACAGGATTGGTCGGAAAAACGGTTCATCTCATTTGCAGAGTGAAGAATCTCGGAAATCTCACAGTAAGTTATCATTCTTTTTAATAATGCCTTTTATGAAACGTTTTAAAAATCCATATATAACCGAATCTCGCTAAGTGCCACAATAGCGGTTAGTTTGTAAGTAAATTTATGATCACAGTAATTAAGTGTCGCCGGAACGAGCGTGAGAGCATTTCCGGGTTTGGCGATGACGTGCATACACACCTATACTCGTGGGAGCTGAACTACGATTAAAATGGCAAAATGTAATGGCCTATAACTTTGTCAGCCGTTGAAATAATATATTTGCGAGCTTTTACCTTCGCCCTTGATGTGGCAGATTTTTTCACCGAAAAGTTACAACAATAACCGAACCTTTGAGGCGTATATTATATTCATCTGCAATGTTTAAACTTGTTAAACAGGTATTAAACGTGTTAATTAACTGTTTGGGAAGCGTAAACCTTTAAACTTTCAATTCCAAACTACATTTTCATGCTAAACCTCCGGCCTCAACCGAGTTTATTGCGAACTCCGTTTGGAACTGTGCGTTCATGTACAGTAGAAATTCGCCTAATTTATAATCTACACTGTTCGAAAATATCGAAAATTTTTATGCATAAACTCGTTAATTAAATTCAATGTTCAATTGTGATATGAAGTTAATATACTATTACAGTAAAATTAAAGTAAAGTCTAAAAATAAAAATACTTTTACATTAAAATTAAAGAAAATTATTAATATTAGTCTACTATACATTAATTTCTCATCGCACTTGTATTTTTAATTTAGTATATCTATTTATGCATAAAAACTTGCAGTACTTCTAAACTAAATTTCAAGTAGAATTTTTTTTTAAACAAAAATACTTTTACATTAAATTTAAAGAAACTTAATAAAATTAATTTACCATACATTAATTTTTTATCACACTTGTATTTTTAATTTAGTATATCAATTTATGCATAAAAACTTGCAGTACTTGTAAACTAAATTTCAAGTAGAATTTTTTTTTAAACAAAAATACTTTTACATTAAATTTAAAGAAACTTAATAAAATTAATTTACCATACATTAATTTTTTATCACACTTGTATTTTTAATTTAGTATATCAATTTATGCATAAAAACTTGCGGTACTTGTAAACTAAATTTCAAGTAGAATTTTTTTTTTAACTAAAATACTTTTACATTAAAATTAAAAAAAAAATATTAAAATTAATTTACCATATATTAATTTTACATCACACTTATATTTTTAATTTAGTATATCAATTTATGTATAAAAACTTGCAGTACTTGTAAACTAAATTTCAAGTAGAATTTTTTTTTAAACAAAAATACTTCTACATTAAAATTAAAGAAACTTAATAAAATTAATTTATCATACATTAATTTTTTATCACACTTGTATTTTTAATTTAGTATATCAATTTATGCATAAAAACTTGCAGTACTTGTAAACTAAATTTCAAGTCGAATTTTTTTTTAAACTACAATACTTTTACATTAAAAGTATTTTATAATTTTCTTAAAAATTAAAGAAAATTATAAAAATTAATTTACCATACATTAATTTTTCATCGCACTTATATTTTTAATTTAGTATATCAATTTATGCATAAAAACTTGCGGTACTTGTAAACTAAATTCCAAGTCGAATTTTTTTTTTAACTAAAATACTTTTACATTAAAAGTATTTTACAATGTTCTTAAAAATTATAGGAAATTATAAAAATTAATTTACCATACATTAATTTTTCATCGCACTTATATTTTTAATTTAGTATATCAATTTATGCATAAAAACTTGCGGTACTTGTAAACTAAATTCCAAGTCGAATTTTTTTTTAAACTAAAATACTTTTACATTAAAAGTAAAATACTTTTACATTAAAAGTATTTTATAATTTTCTTAAAAATTAAAGAAAATTATAAAAATTAATTTACCATACATTAATTTTTCATCGCACTTGTATTTTTAATTTCGTATATCAATTTATGCATAAAAACTTGCAGTACTTGTAAACTAAATTTCAAGTAGAATTTTTTTTCAAACTAAAATACTTTTACATTAAAAGTATTTAATAATTGTCTTAAAAATTAAAGAAAATTATAAAAATTAATTTACCATACATTAATTTTTCATCGCACTTGTATTTTCAATTTAGTATATCAATTTATGCATAAAAACTTGTAGTACTTGTAACCTAAATTTCAAGTAGATTTTTTTTAAGTGCGAGGAACCAATCAGGTAGGAGAAATGGCCAAGACATTTCCCTCTCCCTTTCAGCTTCGGCAAATGAAATCATTATGGTTTGCCCCTCTATTTTCCGTGCAAGATAGGAGAGGTTACATTTCATGTATGCAATGGTTAGTGCTGCGTGTTGCGTTCTAGATATCAGCGAGACTTGGTCTTTGGGTGGTATATAATTATACTGAGGCTTGATTTGGTTTTAATCTCTTTGTGGTGTTCAAGAAAAGAGCTTTTTTGAATGCTATACAGTCTTAGATAATGGGCTTATTATGTGTCGTAAAAATAATCACGGGCTAAGGTTTAAATGCTATTTAAAATGGGTGATAACATATTGCTATACAATTGTCCCGAGTCTTTAGGTCGAGTAGAATATAAAGACTTGGTTCAATTACTTAGAGTGGTTACAACATTTGCTCGTTAAAAATATTCATCTGTCACCTTTTTTTTTCTTTTCTCCATTCCTGCAGACTTTCCAGGAATTTATTTTGTCGGTATTGGACAGTTAAAAAAATTGTCGAGGGTAGTTATAGCCTATAGCAGTGCACAGAATATCATGACCTGTAAAAACAGACATTCACTTACGTTGAAAGTACAATTTAATTGTCTTTCATTACTGTTAAATTGTAAGTGATACATAAAACCTTGGTTAGATGTTTTCACTTAAAAAGCACTCATTTAACTGTTTATTGCCTAACGGGCATGATTTTAAACGAATGTATCTTTCGCACTCAGATAAATTTATCCGAGTGCGAAAGATTCATCGCAGTGGAAGTCCTGGCAATTACAAAGTGACAGTTATTCATTATTAAAACATTCAATTTTTTTTTTTTTTTTTTTTTTTTTTTTACTGACACTAACTGAAAAGTTATTCCAACTATATTTTTATATTTGCGTCACGACTGTTTTATGGTTATCGTAACGATGAAAAATAGTCGCATAGATAAAAAATTTATTGCTGACACTTTATAGTTACCGACGACGGAATTTTCTCTGAATGCCATGAAGATTGAAAAGAATCAAGTAGCATATCTTGAACGTAAATCATGAAAACTGCTTGAAAATAATGTTTGATAGTAAAATGCAGTTTGCATACTTTTGCTGGAAAATTTTATGTTGGATTTGAATGAATAGTGAGTGTCTTATAACTCATCAAAAAATTATGATCAAAATCAATAATATAAGCGATCCTATTGAGTATAATGCATAAAGAAGAAAATTTAGAAAGCTTGAAGGATTTAGGTGAAAAATATAATAATTTCGTGAAAAAACAATTTTTTTGTACCAAAATGTCTTGCGCAACCTCTAAATATATTTTTTTATCCAAAAAATTAGAGAACATATTCCTAAATCAGAGGATCACAAAAAAAAAAGAATAAAGTATTTCTGAAGCACCCTAAGCTAAATGTTTTTGCTTAAAAAGCATGAATCTTTCAATGAAGACTCGTAAGAATCCAGTAGCTTATCTTGAACGTAAATATCATGAAAACTGCAAGAAAATAATGTGTGATAGTAAAATGCAGTTTGCATACTTTTGCTGAAAAATTTTACGTTGGGTTTGAATGAATAGTGAGTGTTTTATATCTCATCAAAAAATTCTGAAAAAAATCAACAATATAGACGATCCCATTGGGTATAATACACAAAGAAGAAAATTTAGAAAGCTTTGAAGGATTTAGGTGAAAAAATAATAATTTAGAGAAAAAACAATTTTTTTGTAACAAAATGATTTGTGCAGCCTCTGAATATATTTTTTTATCCAAAAAATTAGAGAACATATTCCTAAATCAGAGGATCACAAAAAAAATAATAATAGAGTTTTTCTGAGTCACTCTAAGCTAGATGTTTTTGCTTAAAAAGCATGAATCTTTCAATGAAGACTCGTAAGAATCCAGTAGCTTATCTTGAACGTAAATATCATGAAAACTGCAAGAAAATAATGTGTGATAGCAAAATGCAGTTTGCATACTTTTGCTGAAAAATTTTACGTTGGGTTTGAATGAATAGTGAGTGTTTTATATCTCATCAAAAAATTCTGAAAAAAATCAACAATATAGACGATCCCATTGGGTATAATACACAAAGAAGAAAATTTAGAAAGCTTTGAAGGATTTAGGTGAAAAAATAATAATTTAGTGAAAAAACAATTTTTTTGTACCAAAATGATTTGTGCAGCCTCTAAATATTTTTTTTATCCAAAAAATTAGAGAACATATTCCTAAATCAGTGGATCACAAAAAAAAAGTATAAAGTTTTTCTGAGTCACCCTAAGCTAGATGTTTTTGCTTAAAAAGCATTAATCATTCAATGAAGATCCGTAAGAATCAAATAACTTATCTTGAATGTAAGTATCATGAAAACTGCAAGAAAATAATGCGTGACAACACAATGCAGTTTGCATATAGTTTTGCTGAAAAATTTTATGTTGATTTGAATGAATAGTGAGTGTCTTATATCTCATCAGAAAATTGTGAAAAAATCAACAATTTAGGTAAAGAAATATTAATTTAGTAAAAAAATATTTTTTTTTTGTACCAAAATAATTTGCGTAACCTCTAAATATTTTTTTTTATCCAAAAAATTAGAGAACATATTTCTAAATCAGAGGATCACAAAAAAAAAGAATGAAGTTTTTGTGAGTCACCCTAAGTCACCATGAATCTTTCAATAAAGATTCGTAACAATCCAATAGCTTATCTTGAACGTAAGTATCATGAAAACTGCAAGAAAATAATGTGTGATAATAAAATGCAGTTTGCATATACTTTTGCTGAAAAATTTTACGTTGATTTGAATGAATGTTCAGGACGAGATATTTAGTTGTCGTGGGATGTTAAAGTGTAGAAAAGTATGGTAATCGTTTTTCTTTGTTGGTCTTATTATTTCTGGCATCTCGTAATGTGACGTACAGTTTGGCGTTTATGACTTAGCTGTGCGTGTGAGCCAATATGCGACGAAAGGAGGAAACAAAATAGCAAACAAGAATGTCGGGAGATAGCGGGAACGATGGCTGCGGTCGCGGTTGTATAAAAATACGAAGTAATCGGGTTACAATGGATCCTGTATATAGAGGTTTACGGCAGTAAACTTTGCGAATAAGACAGAGAGTGTAAAGTTTTATCGTTCAATCATATAAGCGACGGGGCGTGAGCAGTGATAGCCCACCGCACACCGAGTAGTGCTTTCCCGTTTGCTAGTATAATGTACCAGAGTTTCCAGATAGCGAAGCATAGAATTTAATGAGAGACGGGGATAGGAAAGCATTACGTGAATCCTCTTTTATTATCTTCACTTTAATTATGAGATCTAATATGATTAAGTATGGTTTATTAAGGGAAGGGAAGTCGAGTTAAAATCAGTGACATCCAATGAGTGACATTTCTACATATCTGCTTTCACTTCTGGTATCATACGAGAAAATATTTGCAGATAAACCCTTAAGCAAATCTTGAGAAAATATTTGCAGATAAACCCTTAAACAAATCTGGAGAAAATATTTGCAGATAAACCGTTAAACAAATCTTGAGAAAATATTTGCAGGTAAGCCCTTAAACAAATCTTGAGAAAATATTTGAAGATAAGCCCTTGAACAAATCTTGAGAAAATATTTGCAGATAAACCCTTAAAGAAATCTTGAAAAAATATTTGCAGGTAAACCCTTAAAGAAATCTTGAGAAAATATTTGCAGGTAAACCATTAAACAAATCTTGAGAAAATATTTGCAGGTAAACCTTTGAACAAATCTTGAGAAAATATTTGCAGATAAACCCTTAAAGAAATCTTGAGAAAATATTTGAAGATAAACCCCGTAAACAAATCTTGAGAAAATATTTGAAGATAAACCCTTAAACAAATCTTGAGAAAATATTTGCAGATAAACCCTTAAACAAATCTTGAGAAAACATTCCAGATAAACCCTTAAACAAATCTTGAGAAAGTATTTGCAGATAAACTCTTAAACAAATGTTGAGAAAATATTTGCAGATAAACGCTTAAACAAATCTTGAGAAAATATTTGCAGATAAACCCTTAAACAAATCTTGAGAAAATATTTGCAGATAAACCCTTAAACAAATCTTGAGAAAATATTTGCAGATGAACCCTTAAACAAATCTTGAGAAAATATTTGCAGACAAACTCTTAAACAAATCTTGAGAAAATATTTGCAGATAAACCCTTAAACAAATCTTGAGAAAATATTTGCAGATAAACCCTTAAAGAAATCTTGAGAAAATATTTGAAGATAAACCCCTTAAACAAATCTTGAGAAAATATTTGAAGATAAACCCTTAAACAAATCTTGAGAAAATATTTGCAGATAAACCCTTAAACAAATCTTGAGTAAATATTTGCAGATAAACCCTTAAACAAATCTTGAGAAAATATTTGCAGATGAACCCTTAAACAAATCTTGAGAAAATATTTGCAGATAAACCCTTAAAGAAATCTTGAGAAAATATTTGAAGATAAACCCCTTAAACAAATCTTGAGAAAATATTTGAAGATAAACCCTTAAACAAATCTTGAGAAAATATTTGCAGATAAACCCTTAAACAAATCTGGAGAAATTATTTGCAGATACACCCTTAAACAAATCTTGAGAAAATATTTGCAGGTAAACCCTTAAACAAATCTTGAGAAAATATTTGCAGGTAAATCATTAAACAAATCTTGAGAAAATATTTGCACATAAACCCTTAAACAAATCTTGAGAAAATATTTGCAAATAAAAAGACAATGTTTGACTTAACAGATATGCCCGTGAGAGTCAGAAAAAAATTTAACAACAATTTTGTTGTACCACCATTGCTAATTTGGATGCTATATACATTTACTAGGCCCAATTCTTCGATGAATACATATTTTATCATAAAACACTTTGATGTGACTCCTTCCCTTAATTGAGATATCTCTCATTTGTGTTCGAAGGTTTCGTGGGTGAGGCATCGGGATATCCACTTGCTGACGGTTGGACGATACACTTACACGAGTGACCAGCGTTTCGAGGCGATGCACGCACCTCTAACCGAAGAATGGACACTCAGGATACGATATCCACAGCGCAAGGATTCCGGGCTTTACGAATGTCAAATATCTACAACACCTCCTATTGGATTTCCGGTTTATCTCACAATAGTTGGTAAGCAATTGTCAATTACGTATCCATATACAAAATTTTCGTGCAAGGTTTAATTATAAATAATTATAAATAAATATAAATATAAATATAAATATAAATATAAATATAAATATAAATATAAATATAAATATAAATATAAATATAAATATAAATATAAATATAAATATAAATATAAATATAAATATAAATATAAATATAAATATAAATATAAATATAAATATAAATATAAATATAAATATAAATATAAATATAAATATAAATATAAATATAAATATAAATATAAATATAAATATAAATATAAATATAAATATAAATATACTGTGGGTTTCAGTTGCGATAAAACCACTTTGCGCTTTACCGGCTAAGAAAATTAATCGACATTTAGTTATTTTCCAACTAAAAGACAACCACAAATTTTTGAAGAATTTGAGTCTTCTTTGCATTAAATTTTTACACGAAAATTTAATCAATTTCGATAAAATCAATATTGCAGTCATTATCTTATTGGAAAATCGAGACATAGCAAAAATCCAATGTTTTACATAATCCGTAATAAGTCGTTAATAGCGTAATCTAAAAGAATTAGTGTACAATCGTAATCAACAAAATATGCTGGCGGTTTAGCTCAGCGCCGTATGTTCACAAGGTGCTCCTTGTGAGTTCACTGAAGTGAAAAAAAAAAACGCTCTATCAACCGACAAAAGCTTTTGCTGTATGTTCTCCCACATCAGCGCTGTCGCACCGTGTATATATATATATATATATATATATACCGTGCCCTACGAGTTGGAAACTGGTGATTGCGACATCAAAGATCGTGAGCGCGAGAGGGCGGACGGAATTTTGTTAACGCGAGTCACGCTTATACGGCCAATTATCGTTCGACTAATGAAGCAACGCGAGGAAGAAAGCTTCAGCGACTTGTCTTTTTGTCAGTTCTTCTCATTCCTTTTATATCCCTCTGCCTCTTTTTCCCTTTATACCCTCGATATAGACTCTACCGTTTTTTTAATATATATCTGTATAGTATGCTGACGTATACTGTACTTTCATCCTTGTCGTTTATACTCACTTTTCTCGTAGCGGTACTTAACGTGCAATCAGTTTTCACAAGAGCCTTTTTTTACTTTACCGTCATTCTCTTCGTCTTTCCTGTATAGCACCACTAACAGAAGTGACGGCGTTCGCATGAAAAGAAAAGAAAAGAAAAGAAAAAGTTTCACAAGAGACCGTAAGAGAATCGTCCTTCGACAAAATTGTTTTCTTGCCTGGATAGAATTCGATGATTGCTTTGTTCACTTCAGGAAAAATCGCCATGGCCAACCACACACACGACGTAGCGAGGGACAAATTGTTCGCTCACTGTCGATAAACACTGAGTCTGAGAATTCTTTCTTGCGCAGGCGTCGATAACTTATAATAGAAACTGATGGACAGAGGCCAAATGTATTATAGGTAGAGGGATACCTTTGTGATCAAGCTACTGCTGAAAGTACCAAGAATAAGGGCGCGCTGAGGCGTAAACGGAGAAATGCGAGGGATGAAAAAAGTATATGTCAGAAAAAGACACTTACGCGGTTCAGTGGACGTCTGGGAGAAAAAGGGATGATCATTTTGGTGAATTCTTAACACTCGATAGTCGTAAAAATGTAGTGAATCCGTATAATGGACAATTGACGTTTTAGATAGACGGTGTAGCTAAAAGTCGGCTTTGGAATTTCACCTTCTTGCTTCGTTAAAGCGCTCAAGAATTTAGTGTTCATTGGAACGACAGGTGACTGCATTCGACGGGTAAACGATCGGCGATCAACTTATTCCCTCTTCGCCAACCAAGACCTGGTGGAAGTTGGTTCGTTTCTATTTTTTATAGCTACCTTTTACTGTCGCCGGCACGGAAGTAAAGGTCGCCTCCAGGTCTCTCTCGGTGGAATACCGTTGGTGAATAAAGTTTCCTTCACTCTAGTGAACTATACAGTTGTGAATAAAGTTAAGCCCACGCACTCATTTTCTTCTATGGGATTTTCGTAACAGCCCTCAGGGAAAACGTTACGCTTATAATTGTCCTTCGTTCTTCGTGACTCTTCAGCGAAAACCACTCACGTAAAAATGATGCGTCCAAGATGGAGTCTGAGCAGTTCCGGGTCGAGAATGGGATTTGATCCAATCTCATTGCCCTTCTTGAGATCCATCATGGATTGCCCAGATTCTATTCGAAAAAGTCAAGATTCCATTTTGGAAAGCCCAGGTTTCATTCTGGATTGGCCAGATTCCATTTTGGAAAGCCCAGATTTCATTCTGGATTGGCCAGATTCCATTTTGGAAAACCCAGATTTCATTCTGGATTGGCCAGATTCCATTTTGGAAAGCCCAGATTCTGTTCTGGAAAGCTCACATTCCATTCTGGAAAGCGCAGATTCCATTCTGGATGCTACTCCCGATTCCATCCTGAATCTTACCCCCGAGTCCATTCTGGATGCTACCCTCGATTTCATTTTGGAAAGCCCAGATTCCGTTTTGGATAGCTCAGATTTCATTTTGGAAAGCCCAGATTCCGTTTTGGATAGCCCAGATTTAATTTTGGAAAGCCCACATTCCATTTTGAAAATCTCAGGTTCCATTTTGGAAACCCAGTTTCCCTGGTGGATGCTGCCCTGGATTCCATCGGGGACTCCCAACTTTTTTGTCATGCACGCTTAAAAAACACTTTTGAGGACGTCTATACAAATATGAAAGAGATTTCCGTACAGTAGATATGACAATTTCGAAATATTTTCGTATTTTGGTAATTTTGATCATACACGAAAAGGATTGTGTCAATTTGGATGGATAACAAACGTCATCATAATTACGGCTATCTTTCTCATACTGACGTGTGATGGGCAATAGTACATTTCAGCACCAGGGAGAAAAAAGGTGAAAGAATGTTTTCATTATGTCAGGAAACAGTGATTTTTTTTACTAATACCAAATCGTTATTATTTCGCGAAAATGGGGGAAAATGCGAAGTCATATATGAAGGAATTAGGTACATATACTAAATCAAGCGGATATGAGGATTCTGGGCTACAGTGCTAAGGGAAGGAAACAATGCAAAGACCGATGCCAACATCAGGAAAAGTTATGTTTGCAGAATGTGTGACTAATTGGGTGCCAAGTTATAATGAAACTTAATGTATCAGGCTAAGTTACTCGAGCAACTCTCCTGTAATTGTCCATGCACTTTCATGCAGCGTAAACTCACAAAGCCAGACAGACAATATTGTCACATTAGCTATGGTCGTTTGCCGAACTCAATTTACACCCGAACAATCCGGAAAACTTTGTCTTCTCTAATCAAGCGTGGTTCATAGAATCTCGAAAATTCATTTGATCCTTAACGCTGTTCTTGATCCATTGCTTTTGCCTTTGACTTGGCCGTAACCCCTAAGTGGTCAGATCCAAGTCAAATATAATTCTAATTAGCAAGGTATGTTAATTAGTCTATCAATTTACCTGACCAATATCAGATCCGATTCAGATCGGCTTAAAATCGGGGACGGCTCATCAGGCATACATTTTTTATACCTCATCTAACCCAAATGAGACATCAGGCTGCCCATTATATTTCTGTTCGGGCTATTTATTTCGTAATTCAATTCTTTAAAATTTCTCATCGTGATTCTATCAAATGTAATTCTAATTAGTAAGGTATGTCAATTAGTCTGTCATATACTTGATTAATATCAAATCCGGTCCAGGTAAGATTGAAATCGTGCATGCCTCATCAAACATACGTTTTTTATACCTGATCCAACCCAGATGAGACATCAGACTGCCTCATTTTATTTCTGTTCGGGCAATTTATTTCGTAATTCAATTCTTTACAATTTCTCATCGTGATTCTATCAAATATAATTCTAATTAGTGAGATATGTCAATTAATCTGTCAATTTACCTGACCAATATCAGAACCGGTCCAGATCCGCTTAAAATCGGGCACTGCTCATCAGGCATACATTTTTTATACCCCATCCAACCCAAATGAGACATCAGGCTGCCCATTATATTTCTGTTCGGGCAATTTATTTCGTAATTCAATTCTTTACAATTTTCCAACGTGATTCTACCAAATATAATTCCAATTAGTGAGGTATGTCAATTAGTCTGTCATATACCTGATTCATATCAAATCCGGACCAGATAAGATTGAAATCGGGCATGCCTCATCAGACATACATTTTTTATACCTGATCCAGCCCAGATAAGACATCAGACTGCCTCATTTTATTTCTGTTCGGGCAATTCTTAACAATTTTTTATCGTGATTCTACGAAATATAATTCTAATTAGTGAGATATGTCAATTAATCTGTCAATTTACCTGATCAATATCAGAACCGGTCCAGATCCGCTTAAAATCGGGCACTGCTCATCAGGCATACATTTTTTATACCCCATCCAACCCAAATGAGACATCAGGCTGCCCATTATATTTCTGTTCGGGCAATTTATTTCGTAATTCAATTCTTTACAATTTTCCAACGTGATTCTACCAAATATAATTCCAATTAGTAAGGTATGTCAATTAGTCTGTCATAAACCTGACTAATATCCGATCTGGTCCAGATCAGGTTAAAACCGGGCATGGCTCATTAGACATACATTTTTTATACCGGATCCAATCCAAATGAGATATCAGGCTGTCCATTATACATCTGTTAGAGCCGTTTATTTCGTAATTCAATTTTTTACAATTTCTCATCGTAATTCTACCAAATATAATTCTAATTAGTAAGGTGTGTCAAATAGTCTATCATAAACCTGACTAATATCCGATCTGGCCCAGATCAGGTTGAAATCGGGCCCGGCTCATCAGGCATATATTTTTTATACCTGATCCAGCCCAGATGAGACATCAGACTGCCTCATTATATTTCTGTTTGGGCAATTTATTTCGTAATTCAATTCTTTACAATTACTCATCGTGATTCTACCAAATATAATTCTAAGTATTTTAATTAGTCTGTTAATGCTCCTAACTGATATCAGATCCGGTCCAGATAAGGTTAAAATCGGGCATACCTTATCAGACATACATTTTTTATACCTGATCCAGCCCAGATGAGACATCAGACTGCCTCATTATATTTCTGTTTGGGCAATTTATTTTGTAATTCAATTCTTTACAATTTCTCATCGTGATTCTACCAAATATACTTCTAAGTATTTCAATTAGTCTGTTAATGCTCCTAACTAATATCAGATCCGGTCCAGATAAGGTTAAAATCGGGCACGGCTCATCAGGCATACATTTTTTATATCTGATCAAGCCTAAATGAGACATCAGGCTACCCAATATATATCTGTTAGAGCCATTTATTTCGTAATTCAATTTTTTATAATTTCTCATCGTAATTCTACCAAATATAATTCTAATTAGTAAGGTACGTCAATTAGTGTGTCATAAACCCGACAAATATCCGATCTGGTCCAGATCAGGTTAAAATCGGGCACGACTTATCGTTTTTTGTACCGATTCGGTAATTCAATGCTTAACAATTTCCCATCGCGATTCTACCAAAGTTAACATTAATTTATCATTACCCCAGTATGAGAACCACGCAATGTTTTCATAATGCTTAGCAATAATACGTGAAAGGGCAACTCACTGTGTTATTTATCATTTAACACATAATATTAACGAATATAATTCCATTATAAAAATCAGCATGAGCACGAGTAGCCAGTACTTTGTTCGCCGGTGGTCTGTGCAGTCACGCGAGCGTTTATAAACTCTTTTCCTTGCTCGTTCAGCTAGTACGTAAAGCTAGCAAGAGGGAGGGTTGCTGATCCGGGTTGCTACATAATTACCTACCTGCAGCCGAGAGAGTTGCGATCGCGTAATCTTCTAAATTTACCATGAAGAGTTCCAAGTCTAGCGGTGAAGGACGATTAAGTAGCGGTGATTAGACTCGTGCTGCTACTATTCCTGTTTGCCTGTGATCGTGCTACTGGTTAAACGCACAACTATTCTCCTACTACGCTCTTAAAAATATCCTTCATATTAGTGCTGTACTGCGTAAGAGCGTAATTCTGGCACGACAATAATTATAATGCCCTGTTGGAACGGCTGACGGATCGAAGTATCGTTATCACGATGATCCGTAAGCTCCGAGAAAGCTCAGGCAGCCTGTAATTACAACGACAACGAGAGCGACGAGAAGGGCTGTTGCACGTTGCCATTACGTGTCGCACTACATACTACGTCATTAAACCTATCGGTTATTACTATACGCCACTTGCAAGCCAGCGACCGTTACCAGACTGCTTTTCTCGGGTCTAATGATCGAAAAGTTTTTTATAATCTTATTAAAGGCGTCCATCGATTGCTATAGCTATATTATCAACGATTTTTTTTTACCTTAAGTTCTTAATGTTCAAAAATATAAATGGTGGAAAAGTAGCAGCTACGAATAGTGTTTATATGTATAGTGTTTACGTTTCGGTCCAGTTTTTATTATTTTCTATATCTAGAGTATAAAGTAAATACAAGGAAAATATGCAGTCATTATAAGAAAATTGGAATTAATTTGAGCAGTATTAATAATAAATATGAAATTAACCCATGAAAATTATAGTTATTGATGTGATTATCAGTCGCAACGTTATTAACGGACTAAATTAGTTTGTTACTCGATAAATTAAAGAATTTGTTAAGTTAAAATGTTGGATGGGGCAAATAACCTGTAAATAATCGAAATGCAATCTCACTCATCATTGTTCAAAAATATATACCATATTTGAACACAAAGCCTTATAAATTAAGGAGTTCTTTTTGATCGATTTATAAAATAAATACAAAATTTAAATTCGCTTTTTACAAAGCAACGTCTAAGAGGAAGTATGGGAATTGATTTTGGCTTCCTCATAGAGGAAGCTTTGTAAAAAGCGAAATATAATGAGGAAGCAATGTGAAAGGTTCTGCTTTGCATCCTTGTTTTAAATAAATATAAATAAGCGCACACTCTCGCTTTGTGAAAATATAATAAGGACAAACGGTCCAGAAACTCCTTCGACTACTCTATCTTCTCTGTTTTTTTTTGTAAAACACGATAGAAATCGGTGGTTTCCGAAATTTTATTGGGAAGCAAGGATACGGCTAGTTTATACGACATAAATCGCTACTTTTCGCAATATAGACTGTACAACATCGCTCTGAAAATATGTTATCGTTCAACTTTTTTGCGCTATATCTGACGTATTTTTCTGTTAATCATGAATTTGGCACTCATTTGACTCCCAGCTCGATATTTGATACCAAAATTCGCATCGCAGAAAAAAAATCAAAAAATTCAAAAAATCAAAATCTCATAAAATTTTAACGTTTCAACCGATCTTAATCAAATTTAATACGGATCACCGGTGTATGAAAACTCACGTACATACCAATTTTGAGCTTAATATCTCGAAAATTAAAAGAGTTATCGCGTTAACAGACATTTTTGAAAAAATTCAAAACCGCGTAAAAATTTAATGATCATGGGGATTTTTACAAAAATTGGTATGAACGATGAGGATTGACCCCTCTATCTATGGTGTAAATTTCAGCTCTATATCTCGAGGCGTTCCCGAGTTATAGAGGTTTACATTTTTTGAGCGTGTAATATACACACACACACATACACACATACAGACATTTTTTCTAAATCACTTTTCTCGACGTTTTGGACTATTTTAAGTGTACTGACATGAAAATCTCGAAAAAAAAAATTTTCACGAAAACACAGCTTCCTCTATGAGAAAGCAAAAAACAAAGCTTCCTCTATGAGGAAGCAAAAAACAAAACTTCCTCTATGCGGAAGCAAAAAACAAAGCTTTCTCTATGAGGAAGCAAAAAACAAAGCTTCCTCTATGAAGCAAAAGTCTTTTATAGACGTTTTTTCGATTCGTTTATGATACTAATATTCTTTTTTAAGTATTCAAAAAGCTATTAGTTGTATGATTTTAAATAAAATGAATATAGAGAAAAGTCTACTTTGACAGAATTTCGTTGTTGTTTGTTGATTAGAGAGGTAGCCCGTCAGCAAATGGACAGAATCACTCTCTGAAAACTATTTAACTAAACTATTTAACGCTCAACGAATCTGTCCACAGTAGAAACGACAGTCGGACCGAAAACGAGGAGGTTGAGCAAGCGTTTCCAATAGTTGCAATTTTCTGGTGCTCTGTGAGCTTGTGGATTCAGCGTTGGTTCAGAAAGCAAACAAACGCCGAGAGCTAGTTTATAGGAATCCAGTTGTTGCGAAAAATTTTTATCGCATCGTGCTCCAGAGTCAGAATCGCAACCAACTGTTCTCCGATAGTATCGGATTACAGTTCTCACGAAGCAATATTGTATAGCTGTTAATTTATGAGTGGAAATCCGAAACCATGCTTCCTCTCTTTGTCATTTTACTTTTCCACTTTTTGTTCATTCGTTTCCAGATGTAATCGTCGTTACCATTATTAACTGTTGATGATAGCAGTGCAGAATTGCCTTCTCTTCACTCTGGAACAGCTGGAATAGTGACAGAAAAAAAGAACACATTTTTTTTCCAACGTTTTGAAGAATTAACGTCATTGAATCAACCCCACGTTGAACAACCACCATCATCCGCACCGACGGACGAAATAAAGTTTCGGTACCTCAATATGGCACTGCGTATGATTTCCAATCTTGGCTACTGGCCAAATTCCTTTCCACACAGTTTAACTGAAATAAAGGATTCCATATTGAGAATTTGCACCCAAACCCCTTGACTACATTGCTCATAGCATGCGGTGGTGAACGCACGTTCGTTATGTCGCGTTGGATTTCGGACGTCGAGTCGCACTTGTGCAAGGAAATGAAGTCGACGTTGCATCCTTCACTGCACCGCGATTATGTGAAGTGAAATGAAAAGAGCAATGGAACTAGCATATTGCGAAGCTGAAGCAGAACATAGGAAAGCGCGTTAGTATAGAAACTTCTGGCAGAAATGGAATGTTCAACCTCCTCCCGGCAAACCCTCCAGTTGGGTTCTCTCGAACCTCTTTATAAGCGGTTGCGATAAATTCGCGGGGATTTTCCATCGTCCGGTTATTATCGTCGATAAAGTCTGCCCGCTCGATTTGATCCGGAAATTTCAGTCGAGTGATCATTCTTTTTTGTTCAATTTAATCTTTGGTCCAATGTGGTGATGAAATATACTAAAACTATTCGAAGGAACTCGCAGTTAACCTTGAATAATTCTATCTAGATATCTTATACAAAATTCTGTTATGACAAATTAGAAATGGTGATGATTATGTTCAGTGACAG
Source organism: Ephialtes manifestator (assembly GCA_963970395.1). Taxonomy (NCBI): domain Eukaryota; kingdom Metazoa; phylum Arthropoda; class Insecta; order Hymenoptera; family Ichneumonidae; genus Ephialtes; species Ephialtes manifestator. Next base: position 23,048,692 of record OZ019981.1, on the reverse strand, counting down.
CCAAGTTATTGATGAACATTACAATTCGATCCGAAACCTACATGAATATACGAACAAAACAGCATTGCACTAGTTTCACGATCACGACAGAAAGCAGTGAAATATGCCAGCGGCACGTTTGACCCGCGTTCGAGTTTACAAGTTTAGTGTTAAATTGCATGAGTCTATCGAGGGTGAATTCAGGGACAAACGTGTTAAGTCTGCCATTCAAGAGCGGCAGCAGTCGAACTACCGTGTACAAATTTGGTTTGACTAATTGACGTATAACCAACACCATGATCGACCATTGGACACGAGACCACGATACTCAAATGAAAGTGGCATACAGCGTAACGTTGGCGTTCAATATTGCAAGTTTTGACACGGTGGAATTGGAAAATTTCTTCAATTCATTCACGAATTCATTCCAATCAGCAAATTCAGCGAAAGGTAATTAATACATTGGTGAAGCTCCATTTCATTCTGAGGGAATTATTCATCAAGGGAAATGGGCATCCTAATCCTACCTTCGAAACGGGGAGATGGTTGAACCTTAAGGTGAACCCTGGAATGATTCCAACGCCCTAGCGTATGCTCTTCACTTAAATCTCACTTTCACATATACAGATGGTCTCTCTTGTTAGCCATCCAGCCACGGAACTAAACAGCTATAGCTGTAAGTCAAGGTATCGGTATATCCCCTGGATCACGTACTAAACCCGAGCACGCATTCGGATCTCATTAATATCCATTGACCATATCGTCCAATGAACATCTCTGGATAGTAGTACCAGTATCAGGCCTGGAACCAGGCACTGAGATTGGAACCAAGACCAGCTGATCATTGTTCCTTGACTATTGCTGCTTCTATTATACAGCCAGTTCAATGAGACATTGACCATGGAATGAGGGACGAAAAGCCTTAGTGATGTCTGGACTAGAGATTTGCCCGTTGATTTGCCAATTCTACGTGTAGAACATAGTTCAGATACAAATAAATCAAGAATGTAAATTTAGACCTACATGATTTTAGCTTTGCTATCCTTACGAAAGGTGCGGGAAAAGATTGATTACCTTTTCCAGCACTCCCTGTATAGAATAAAACAGTAGTCAACCTCCTGATTCTTTCCGATACGAAAACCTGGATACACTATGTCGCAGGTTTTAATTCGTCCAATTTCCTCTTAGATCTTTCTCTCGACATCTTCATTATTCTAAGTCCCTCTAGGAGATACTAAAGTAGTAGTGAATGGCGGCGAGTGCTATAAGAGTGTTGGTGAAAATATCAAATGGTATGATCTTCACCAAAATATCAAAGTTTCATAACTTCTAGTCGTGTGAAAGTGTCATGTGACTATCAGCAATTGTCGACATTCACACAGATCTTGTTTTTCTTTTAATTTGAATACGTCCCGTGCAGAAATATAGTTGGGGCTCCAACTTGGCCCTTTCTAGTTTGCCCCAGTTCTATTAGGGGCCCTACTAGGCTAGTCACGCTTGAAGTACGATGCCTTTAGAGGCTCAATATGGGCGACCGTAGTGAGGGTTCCACTTTTAAGCCTGATTAGGTCCCGAAGTTTGTCGTGGCCGCCTCTGTTGGGCCTAGTAGGGTTCTAGAGTAGATTCCCTATTGTGGATGCCACGTTTATACCTAAAAAAGGCCCCTTATTTAATCGCGGCTGTCCGAACTAATTTCTGCACGGGGTCCTGTCATCTTTGGAAAGACGTCATGTACCTAACTCATTTGCATCTTCCGGATGAAGCTAATATAGGCAGATAAATTCGTAATGGTTGCATTCCTGAAGGCAAAAACAACCACGTTATAATAAAGGTGTACAACATGTTATACACAGTAGGGTGACACTATTTTCGGTTTTATTTCTACATTTTTTATCTCTTCTCAAAATATTGTTCACCAATCGTGACGTCAACCTGTTAGGTGGAAGTCTGGGCGAATGCGAATCGTGTCTTGCATGACATATAATGAACTGCGCGAGCTTTCATAGACAGGTTGAAATTCCGGATGCGGGACCCTAATCTAAAAAAAATATATACAAATAGGAATATGAAAACTAAAAAAAAGATAAAATGACGTTTGAGTGGCCAACACAAATGGTGTGATGTGGGCAAACGAGCGTAGCAAGGTCCTGTATGACATGATCGACGAGCCTGTCATATCCGGATATAGGTGTAGCATTTTACGTTCGATCAAGCTACGCTTTCGCGCATTTCAGAAACACGACTGCCGCCAGTACGAGTAGGATATCAGCTACTCTAACATTCTGCTGCTTAATCGAAGTACCTCTGCTTCTTGCTCGACGTCGGATGTATATTTATGTCGACGTATATGTATACTATAGCGACAGTAACAGCTAGGCGATGTGTGTCGCTTTCAGGTATCGAAAGAGCACGGAATATCTGATGCAAGATTCTTGGGATACCCTCTTTCTTCCCCTGGCGAATACTTGCTAAAAAAGTACGATGGCATGTATACCTAGAAGTTGTACTCACAGTTCGCTGCCTTCAGGATACTTGTGTATTCCCCCAACGAATGTGATGTCTACTCTTTTCTGAATATGTATCTTTTTCGGGATAGAGCATTGGTAGCAATGTCAAGCGATAACATGATAAAGTGTAATATTTTTGTGATCTTTCTTATAAAGGGAAAAGGTTAACGTAATAAAGAAGGATTGTAATATCCTCATAAGTTGAGAACATCAAAATAACAAATCAGTGTTATATTGTTCCAATTACGTAGTCAATTTATTTCATGTTGATGGACGCGAACGATTAGATACGTACTCAAAATCATCGACAATATTCGATACAGCGGTAAAATCCCGCAGCTTCTCACTAGATACAAAAACATAATTACCGATAATATCCTTGGTGTACTCGCACATAGGTAATGGACTTCACAAGGGTTACATTGTGCAAGTATGATGTAGAGAGGCAAAGTTATTGTCCGTCTACTTGATAAGGTTTAACCTCCCATAATAGGATATCCCGTGTAAAAATGATGAGTCCAGAATGGGGCAGTCCCAAATAGACTCCATCCTCGACTGCTAGGACTCTATCCTGGATTGCCTAGAACCAGTCCAGATTTCATCCTGGATTCTGCCCTGGATTCCATTCTGAACAGCCCAGACTCCATCCTGGATTCTGCCCTGTATTCCACTCTGGACAGCCCAGATTCCCTCCTAAATTCTGCCGTGGATTCCATTCAGGACAACCCAGATTCCATCCTGGATTCTGCCCTCGATTCCATTCTGGACAGCCCAGACTGCATCCTGGATTTTACCCTGGATCCATCCTAGACAGCCCAGACTCCATCCTAAATTCTGCCTTGGATTCCATTTTGGACAGCCCAGATTCTATCTTGGATTGCCTAGAATCTATCCTGCACATCCCAGACTCCACCATGGATTCTGCCATGGATTCCAGTCTGGACAGCGCAGACTGCATCCTGGATTCTGCCCTCGATTCCATTCTGGACAGCCCAGACTGCATCCTGGATTTTCCCCTGGATTTTACGCTGGATCCATCCTGGACAGCCCAGGGATTCTGCCCTGGATTCCTTTTTGTACAGTCCAGACTCCATTCTTGATTCTGCCGTGGATTCTATCCTGCACCGCCTAAACTCCATCCAGGATTTTGCCATGGATTCCATCCTGGACAGCCCACACTTCATCCTGAATTTTGCCCTGGATTCCATCCTGGCTTCCCCATCTTTTCTACACGGAATGCAGGAATTCCAAACACTCACCCGGGCTTTGCTCTCTTTAAGGTTCAATCACTGTATCGCTTCCTCTATATATCAATCGCTTCAGCAAGCATGCCTGATACCTATACTCTCCTAGCTCCCGGTGTCCATGCGTTACATAGAGCTCTAAGCGAGCATGGCGTCGCGACCGAGTTTGCAACGAGGGTGAGTTCCATAGGGTTGACTATGCATACGATACCTGTAGCCATAGATATAGTGATGGCAGAATTACGATTCTATAGTGATACAGCATGTACCCAATTTCCAAAGCAATCGATTTCTATTGGCATGGGTTGGTCCAGAATCTTGTGGAGAGAGAGTGGTTCGCTACTCGTATTAGTTCTGCGAGGTGCCGGCACTGGTCATGGCTTGACATCCGAAACAGCTAGCTTTCATAAGTAACTGCTACATGCAGAGCTTCATGGTAGATATACGATCCGTTGGACCAGGGTCACTGACGATATGGTCCGTAACATATGGGTCCCATAGTTTGAAACCCGCTATCGTTACCAAGTAACCAGAACCAGAGGTCCAATCGTATGCTAAGCTTCAGAGAGTAGGTGAAGAGCTACAGAATGTTCGGTAGGTACAGAATGGCACATCGCACCATCCCGAGGCATACACATCAACAATAATTTATATCTGCCCTTCACTTCTCACTATTTCGACCACCATATTGGGTCCGGGTCCTTTTACCAATTATAGATCTCGAGAACCGCGTTCATATTGGACGGAAAACTCGAAATTGAAATAAATAATGATGAATCTTTAATTCACTGTATAAATTAATTTTCTGACACGATGAATCCGATGATTTTTCATAGAAACTTTCTGAAGGAAAATAAAGAAAAAACTATGATTTGTTTTTAATTCATGCTTGATATTTTTATTTGACAGATTAGATTTTTGTATTTCATAAGATCATTTCTAATCAAAATATTTTTATATTTATTCCTATAAAACCATTTTTTTTTGGTCAAAATAATGTTTATTATCTATTAAAACATCTTGTTTCATTCTAAGCGGAACATCCTGGAAAAATATGCAGCTCGTGGAATTCTATTACTAATAATTTAATACAAATTTGAAAAGTCAATTTTTTTAAATTGTAGTTTTTTCATTATTTTAATTTGTAAAAATAATTTTTTCTCAACGAGCAATCGCCTAAACCACCCGAGTTAGAATTTAAACCCTTCCAACACCCTTCGTTGAATTAAAATGGGTAAAATATGCCACTTTTGGAGATTTATACAAGGGCCTAAGAACCTCATCTCACTCTGTACAACCTAATTGGAGGTCTAAACATAAGAATTTCAGTCTACAGTAGATTTTGTTTACTCCACTAGAAAACTTCCGCGTGCTGCGCGCGGGAGTAGAGATCGTGTGTCGGTGCAACAATCTTATTTGATACATATAATATATATAATCAGAATTCCCAAAAATTAAGAGATCTAACAAATTTTTCCAATAATTCCAAATCTTATCGAATCGGAAAATCTTTATAGATTTGACTCACATTGATTACCAATTGTCCTTTAACATTCTTTCAATTATAAATTAGTATTTACCTTGATAACTTCAAATTTGCGAGGTCTGGGGCATTTCCAAACTTTAGAAAAAAATGTAAAGTCCCATCATTATATGGAGCTTTGCATTTGTAGTAAAGCAGTACGACCTCTTTGCTCAATGAAAAAAATACAGGATTTCCAATTCTGGAAACCTGGCATGGATTTTGCTAAAAGTAACAGTGAACAAAGAGGTCTGATTTACTTGACTGCAGAATTTCAATTCTCCCCGATCTCTTCGCTTATCATCTTATTCACGATTGTTCTGTTGATCCGCATGTAGTGACTCCGCGTACGCTTGGTTTTGTTGCTGCCATAGAGACTACGTCGCACTTTGGCGTTCAACATTTTAAGCGTAGTTTAATATCCGCAATTAACACATAATCCGTAAACCCCGAAATATTGTAAAGTCAACCAACTTGGGAATTCAAACCTCGCGCGCCCGATATGCTTGACAAAACTGTCAGAATTGCAACTGTCAAACGTATTAAACACGAACTCGGTCTCGGTCTTGATCTTATCTCGCGCCAATGTGGACCAATCACAGCGCGAATAACGTGACAACAATGGACTAACTCGCAATTCGATAAAATCTCGCAACATACTTTTTAGAGAAGGATTCGTGTAATCCCGTGCAGAAATGAGTTCGGGCAGCCGTGATTAAATAAGGGACCTTTTTAGGTATAAACGTGGCATCCACAATAGGGTATCTACTCTAGAACCCTACTAGGCTCAACAGAGGCGGCCACGACAAACTTCGGGACCTAATCAGGCTTAAATGTGGAACCCTCACTAGGGTCGCCCATATTGAGCCTCTAAAGGCTCCGTACTTCAAGCGTGACTAGCCTAGTAGGGCCCCTAATAGAACTCGGGCAAACTAGAAAGGACCAAGTTGGAGTCCCAACTATATTTCTGCACGGGATATCTTCCATTTTCGGAGGTTTTGACGAGTGTCAAAGGAATGGAGGAACCTCCGTTTACCCCTGCTACATTTAGGTTTTGAAGAGGGTCTAATTTTCAACTCGGGCAATGCTTGAGTATTTGACGTTAAGTTACGTCGTTATCGGGGAAATGGAGATGCGCCATCGCTGGCTAAGTCTGGGAAAAGCCACATCAGAAAAGCCCACGGGTCCGTCAGAGTTCACGACCCTTATTATACACACTTGTTCTATATAGAAGAGACGACTAGGGTGATCAGAACGACGTCCTTATACCCAGCCATCCTACGCCTCGTTCGGGTTTTTCGCCTGGGCGATCAACCCTCTTCATCCAAAACCTCAGAGGACGAGGACGAACGACGATGGCATTCGATTTATTCGAATGCCCTTGCGCCCGGACCAATGGATCTACAGCATCTGCCGACCCAGATCAAAGCATCCAAATGGTTCATGGCGCTGTAGAATCGAACTCCTCGTGTAAAAGCGTAGGAAGTTTGATCTTTTCTCGTTAGTCGTTTTCCCGAAATACATTGCCAAGAGTTTGAGAGAATATTTTCCGAAAGTTTCGTTAGTAAATATGCGTATATATTATATGCTCCATTGATGTGTTGATTTTTATTTTCATTTTGATAACGTTGAGAGACTGAGCCACAAATATATTACGAAGGACTTTGCAAGTAGATAAAAGGCACAACGAAGTTGGTAGGGGAAAGCTGGGCAAAATAGCTACGGGGCACGATGGAACAGGGGCATAATGGCACACCTCGTCAAAATGGCACCAGCGTACGCTGAAATCGTAAAAGAATTATGTTATGGTTTAATTGCCATGATATTAATCTCACGATATCTTTGAAATTAAATTTAATAGAATATAAACATCTATTGTTTTTTTTACATCGAATATTTAACTCATTTTTAAAATTTATTTTGAATTACATTGGACGCAGGGTTGCCAAATATATTCGGCGATATGTTTATCGACATCAGCACACGAAAAGTGTGCCTATTTTTCATACGTAATGCAACGTATCCACCACTTCGTCGATTGTTAATAAAAGCCACTGAAAAAAAGGCAAACTCTTCCGCATTCGCAGATGTTTTTTTTCATTAATTCGGGACTTTGTAATTCTTAATATTGAAGAACATTTGTGTAAATTAACAACTCTCATGCTGTGTGTCGAAGTACTATCTTTTTTTTCCGACACGCGCATTTAGGCGAGTCAAATTGCCAAAAACTTGGCGTTTTTTAATTTGAAAAATATTTATGCAAATTAATAAGACTAAGAATAAGATTTTTGTTTTCATGTGTTACATTTTACCTCGATTCTAGCATGGCTCTTCTGGTTCGGGCTGTCGTACCATTTTGCCCCGCTCTTTCGTACGTTGCTCAAGAGAAAGAAAACACTAAATAATTAATCGTCCTTTCTGAGGTCCCTTGTATCATATGGTGTATATATATATACACATAGAAAACGAAAAGCTTTGCAGAGTATGCTGCTATATGCTATGCACCGTCTAGTCGACTGAAAAGCTACAGGAGAGTTATGAAAACAGGGGAGTTATCCTTCCTGACTCTCGTAACAAAATGAAAATTGCAGCAAAGTGAATATAGGAGTATTAACGAAAAATATCGAATTTTCAGCAACGATAAACATCCCCAGGGCAGGCAAAAAAAAAAGAATAAGCTACCCTTTACTTTTTTAAAGGGGCATTTTTTCTACATGAAAATCAGTCACAACGTTAAGGAGGATCGGTGGCCACTCCCAAAGTCAAATCAGAGATAAATTTTCGCGGTCGATTCTTTAAAGTTTAATGCATTAAATAATAACAGTGGAGGGTGATTTGTATTGAAGCATGTAGACTTAATCCAGAGAAAGATTAATAGTAACGGATTTGCATAAAGATTAACTGATTAACGTTTCTTTTCAGTGTGATATATTTTCGTTCAGTTTTTTCCAAGTATTATCTTTAATTCTTTGCCGATTTTTATGAACGATAGCTCATTATTTTTCTTAAAAGATACTCTACGAATTGACCTCCTAGATATTTCATAGTGTTCATCGTTTTGTAATTATAGCCTGCTGTTTATGAAAGTATTTTAATTTCTTTTAAACAACAGTCTAGAATTATTAAATAATTAACAATATGAAATATCTATGCGGTCAATTCGTAGAGTATCTTTTAAGGTAGAGAATGAGCTATCACTCATTCAAATCGGCCAAGAATTACAGATTATACTTGAAAAAAACTGAACGAAAATGTATCCCATTGAAAAGAAACGTTAATCAGTTAATATTTATGCAAATCCGTCACTATTAATCTTTCTCTGAATTAAGTCTACATGCTTCAATACAAATCACCCTCCACAGCTATTATTTAATGCATTAAGCTTTAAAGAATCGATTACAAAAATTTATCCCTGATTTGACTTTGACAGTCGTCACCGATCGTCCTTAATAGACGTGAAAAAAAATAATAATATGCGATCTTTAAGTTTTGGAAAAAATGCAATTCTTACATAATAAAAACTGAATAAAATCGCCTTTAAATACCTTTAAATCGCTTTAAATATATTTTTTTATTCCAGCTGAAAAAATAAAATGTTACCCAATCGCAATATTCTGACATAAAAAATAAAAATAAATTAAGACTTTTTATCTCAACTTCAACTTTTTATTAAAAAACACACTGACCGATATTGAATACTTGCTGGCTGTTATTTTCCCCTACAGAAACAACGATCGATATATTCGGGTGCTTCGAGCATATCGAAAATAATTGTTTGATTGGATTTTATTTTCTTTCTAAAGCTGCAATCGACAAAACAATACCATTTATATATATGCATATTTTTTTTCTTTTTGTACTTTTTCAGAGCCAATAACGGAAATCGTGGGCGGTTCGGATCTGTTCATAAATAAAGGAAGCACGATAAATATAACGTGCTTAGTTAAACATGCGCCAGAACCACCTGCAATGATGACTTGGAGTCATAATCAAGAGGTAATGATTTGCTCTTCGATAATCATTTCAAATAGCATATATGCTATTACTGGGACATTCTATGCCAACTCGGCCAACGACTGAACCTTTTCTTGTCAAATTTGGTCGGAGATTTTTTATTTTATTTATCCACATAAAAAATGCCTGCAGAATTTTTTTCAGATTTAAAAAACAATTGAATCGTTTAATTTTAAATATATATAGCGTTTTCGAGGCGTTTTTTATAAATAAATAAAAAAACGCCCCGATCTGAAGATATTTAAAAAATCAGAACAATGCTGTGACAAACAAATTTTTTTATCCGTAAGCGAAAGCGGAGAAATAATTTCTTTTACCTGTTTTTATTAAAAAATGTTTTTTATAGGTATATACATACAAAATTGTATGGATGTACCTATAAAAAACGTCATAAAATATTTAAAAACGGTTCTCTCTTTTTTAAATTATTTTTCCACTTCAGCTTTCGGTTAAAAAATGTTGTTGTTTGTCATAGTATTTTTCTGATTATTTTTTTCTCGCATTTCCAAGTCGAGGCGGTTTTTATTCAGTTTTAAATATTTATAGATTAAAAAAAACTATAAATATTTAAACTTCAATTTTTTTCGTGTGCAAGATTAATACAAAAAAATGGGTGCTAGATTTAACGAGCCATTGGTCGAGTTGGCATAGAATGCCCCGTATATCCTACTGCAATTAAGTTGTATTTGAAAAATGAATACTTAATAAATTGTACAGGACATATTTATTGCGCAGATAACTTTCTCTGTTTTTTATTAATTTTTTTTGTTTTTCTTATTTCGTTCCTCTTGCAGGTAATTAACTTCGACTCTCCTAGGGGAGGTATCAGCCTAGTCACGGAAAAGGGTCGCGTCACCACGAGTCGCTTGCTCATACAGAAGGCTATACAGGCGGATTCAGGACTTTACACTTGCACTCCAAGTAATGCGAATCCCAACAGTGTTCGAGTTCATATACTCAATGGTATGAGAAAACAAACTTAAACTATTAGGGTAAGAGGGTCGAACATGGGCGGGTGTATAACGATCCCCATGTTGAATAGAACAAATTTTAGAACTTTGTAGTTTATTCAATTATAACCTGCATTCATTTGACTATTAAAACAGGTGAAGATCGACATTTAAAATCCATTTCTTGGAATGTCTATGACTGTCAAAATTTATGAATATCTATATTAATATATATATAATTATAAAATATGGAAAAATAAAAATCTTCGACAAAAATTTTTTTTTAATGTTTCAAAAATAATATTCACAAAAAAATATATATATATTTTTTTAAGTAATATTTACGGATTAAAAAATTTCAAGGAGATTTAGAATCTATTGAATTTTTTTTTTCATGTCTACTGATTCCGTACATGATGCCGAACTATTTTCCAGCAATGTTTAGGTGGTTCATATTACTAAAATTACTAACGTCGAAAAAAAGCGAGTAGGATGAACCACCGCACTGAGAGAAATTGAGATGGTCTTCATAACTATTCAGTGATAATTATATTTTATTAGTCCAGGTAACATAGTAACGTAGTTAATGTAACTACGAAAATAGTTACATTAACAATAACGTAGTTAATGTAACTACAAAAATAGTCACCTGGACTAATAAAATATAATTACCACTGATTAGTTACCAGTACCATCTTAATTTCTCTCAGTGCGCGCGACGAACGTGACAAAAATCTTCAAAATATTTTAGTGCTAAGCCTTGATAGTGTATATCTCTGGAAACTTATTTCTACCGCCGAAGTAAGACTCGTCAACAGGAGTAGAAGATTTTTAGTGGTCCAGCATATTCACCACATTTATCCTATACAATTTGAATATAAGAAGATATGAACTCCCTAGCAGTTCGGACCACGGTCGAATCACGGTGAAAATCACGGACCCTTTTATACCGTTTAAGCTTTTGAGTTTGCGGACCGTGATTTTACAATAAATATCGGTTGAAATCATGGCTCGTCGGAACTTTCAGTGCCGTGGTAATTCGCAAAATCACGGGAGATTTCACGTTTCCGGGTTTTACTTGTCGTGATTTTTCTTTTAATCATGGCCGATATCACAGCTGAATTCACGGCCCTAAAATCCGTCGTGCCGTGATTTTCTTTAGTAATCACAGTTAGAATCACGGCAGATATCACATTGCCGTGATGCCAATGAAATGCCGTTACCGTCGGTATTTACATTTATATTTAGGCCATCTATATCAAATGGTTAGGACATCTCCAAACCTGGTCCTTCAGGATATGAGAGCACAGCAACTTGCGATAAGCTGCGTGTTTATATGCAGAAAAAGATGAACAATCACTTGCGAGATACGTTTCGGGTCGTTGGCCATCTAGCGGAGCTAAGCCGCGTCTCCGCGTGGCGCTTCTCTTTAGAGGCGCCCGTAGTTAGCCCGCTAGATGGCGAACGAGTTGAAACTTTTCTCGCAAGTAATTGTTCGTCGTTCCATGCATAAGTATGGGCTCTCGTTAGTTACCGTCCACCCATGTATGACGTGGGTCATTTTTACTGTCTTTTATGAGTGATACAATATATGCTAGGGTGCAGAAAAATTCCCAACAGCAATTTCAGCTGTGATTCCGACCACGTTTACTGGAAAAAATTCCAGCACGACGAATTTCAATACCATGAATTCAGCCGTCATATAGGCCATGATTTAAAAAAAATACGATCAGATAAATCCCAGAAACGTGAAGCCTGCCGTGATTTAAGACGTGATTTTGCGAATTACCATGGCACTGAAAATTCCGTCGAGCCGTGATTCGGGACGTGATTTCAACCGTTATTTATTGTAAAATCACGGTCCGCAAGCTCAAAAGCTTAAACGGTATAAGAGGCTCCGTGATTTCCGCCGTGATACGACCGTGATTTTCGGTGACGAAACTAACGCGTGATTTTCACCGTGATTCGACCATGAACAGCGTCAATTCCAGGCGTGGTTCAACCTGCTAGGGCTACATTGTGTTATAAGTGAATTATGATGAAGGTTTCGGCAATTTGGTTGACAGTTAATAATTTTCCCCCTAAGGGCTTAAGATTTAAATAATTGTATACGACAAACAATAATTATCAGCAATTCATGGTCTAGTTTACCTGAAAAAATTACAGAGCACTGTGATTGATGTCAAAAAACACTATTGCTAAATAATTTCATTTAAAAAAAGTAACCATTGCCGAAACCTTCATTATCATTGATCTACAGCGATTACAACCTTCATGAACAAATTCTGATATAAAGCCTTACCAATTATATTTGAATTTGCCAGAAAATCCATTTGCATTAGCAGAACTCTTGAAAATGCAAAAATAATGTAAATGTTGAATGAAAAATCTATTATTATATAATTTATGAGCTATTCGAGATAGGATCACAATATGGAATTTGTTTCAGAAGAACACCCAGCTGCAATGCATCACGGGAGTGGCGACAGGATGGCTGGAACTGTGTTTCCGGTCGTTCTACTTCTTTGGATGATATTCTAGCTTGTACGTGTGTCGAGCGATCGTAGAAGAGGGCCAACTACTGCTAAGTGGCACATCGAGAGATCGACAAACAAGATTGGATTACCGCGAGAAACAAAGCGTCGGTGCACGCGGTGGCTGCAGTACTGCAGTTGTTCGCTAGCAGTGAGCAATTCCGAAGCTGTTGGTGAAACCACCACGTTGGATATCGAACACTTGAAAACTTTTGCTCTTGAACGTACGTACAAAGTTCTCCTCAGTTCGCGACTGGAGCTGCCATCGGGCAATTATCGCAGCGCGTACACTACGTGACATTTTTTTATATACAAACAAAAAAAAAGAAAAGAAGATAAAAGGTGTGAAGAATGTTCACACTTTCATTCGAACGCTAATAATAACACGATAACGAGTGATATTTAATTATATCGCCTGAAAATACGAAGATTCTATTCATATTATAAATACATAAGTCGATAAATATTTACACTGCAATTATCAATCGATTATTAAAGTGTAAAAAAAAAAACAACAGGTCTGAATGAGGGTTCGATAAATTGTTGCAAATATCTTTGCAATTACTCGCATCCTTCTTTGTAAATAATTGTGCGAACGTTTTTTTTGTACATATCACTCGATGTAATTGACGAAAATTATTATTGTAGGATTGCCCTGATTTTTTTTGTACACTCAGATTTATGCATTCGATGAAAAGACCATGCGACCATAGGATTCGAGGGGATTATTGTGGACATATGTGATGCGTGAGTCTGCAGTTTATAAACTCGACGAAATTGATTTGATGGGTTTATTTTAATCAAATATGGGATCTATTTAAAATTAATAGAATTTTATATCGCTAAAATAAAACTTAGCTGAAATCAATGCGATTTATTTGAATGAAATAGATTGTATTTGATCAAAATAAAATCCTATTATGTTAGCATTTGAAAAACGAAATTTATTTAATGGTTGGCCTAATAGGATTTTATTTCCATCAAATAGAATTTATTGCATACAAATGAATCGTATTAATTTTTAATAAAATTTATTTTATTCAAATAAAATTTCATTTATTTGTAATAGATCTCATATTTAATTTAAATAAGCCCTTTGAGATCCATTTCTCTGTTGAATTTATTGGATAACAAGCAACGACGGAAAAACGGAGATCATCTATAAGCACGAACCGCCTGCAATAATATTTGATCCAGTTATACGACAAAATTTTTATTCGTTATGGTCGTTGTTGAACAGCAAAATCTATATTTTGCTAAAATTCTCGTGCTTCGCAGGCTCGCAAATCCAATTTAACTGCGAATAATTATTATTGTTACACGAGAAAAATCGGAATGTTGTTTCTGAGTTTGCACGATAAATATTGGAATTCTGACATCATTTGATGTTGCAAAAATGTCAGGAGAGAAGAAATTTTTCACATTACATTTATTCTAGAATTTGAAAATATTTCACTTGAGGCGTGAAAGGAGGGACCATAAGCAGAGCCCTTTTTTCATTTTATGCGAATTAACTCGGAAACTGCGTTTCTTGAAATTCCGAGCTGAATGCGTTTCACATATTTTTTATCAATCATTGTGATATAGATGGTAGGGCTACGAAATGTTGAATGTTCGTGAAATATTTCAGTGTTTATTGCGATACTGTTGCAAATGTGAGTATGAGCAATGGAGAGCATCATTGATGGTGGTTTTCGTGTATGACACACCGAGAGAAAAAGTTTCATTGATTCACGGAAATCTTTGCTAATGAAATTAAATACTTGAATTTCAATAGTATCTTTTCTTTGAATGATCTCAAACTCAATGAAAAGTAGTGACATTGATTCCAAGAAATATTTCTTCAAACTAATGAACCTTTTTCATTGATTTCAAAGATGTCGTCTTTCATTCAATAAAACCGTTTTCTTACCACCTCAAAATTTCGAAACCTATTTTTTCCTGAAGTACGCGGCAGATAAAGCTCAAATTTTGTGAGTATGTAAGGAAGTATGGCAGAAATAGTCTAAGCTTCTGGCTCCTCGAAATTCAAAGCCGTTCGGTCAGGAGAACCGGAAAACAAAAAAAGTGAGGTTAGGTGCGAGAGAGAGAGCAATGAAAACGTTTCTTTGAACCAATGAAAACGTTTCTTTAAAACAATGAAACTGTTTATTTATTAAGTAAATCTTTATTTACAGGCAATGAAATGTTCTCTTTGAAATTCAAATGCACTATTTCATTGAAATCAAACAAATATTTCGTTCAAATCAATGAAAAAAAAAAATCAATCCACCCTTTTCTTTGGCGTCAATGAAATCTTTTCTCTCGGTGCAGACGAACATGCAGGTCGTTTTTTGCATACCATTCTATAACATTGACAGACCTCTGATGGATCGACTAACATGATATTGAGCTATTCTCCGACGTCATCGATGGATTTGACGTATATTAATTATAAGTATAACAAAATGAAAACAGAAGAATATATGTAGATTGTTAATTTCTACAGATGTATCATTAAAGACATTTGAAGAAAATCAAGAATCATTGAAGAAATCCATTACCGAATCCTCAAAATCCTTCCCATCTTAAAAAGAATATACAATTTTGTAAAATTCTGTGCTCTACTTAGAAAAACTTATTCAGACTTCATATATTTGCATAAATTTTGCAAACGTTGCAACTCTTCGCGCTGTTCTAAATCCATCCATTTCTTTGCCTATTTTTGCCTTTTTCCAAAAACCTGATAATTATGTCTGCTTACACTGAAAAAAAAAATAATTACAAAAAATCTTCTAGGTAAATCATTTACTTGAAAATATTTTAATGCAATATGTATTTTAATCATATATTTCATTTCGCAATTTTTGAATATATTATTTAGTTAATTCAAAGCAATATATTGTTGATATAGTTGCTTCAAATACCAGATACTCGATTGAATTATCGATTTTCAAGTGGATGAATTTGGTGTGTTGAATTATATTTTTCTCGCATAATTGTATGTGCCTAAGTATAATTATAAGGTTTGTAATATCTCCAGATGTATCATTCAAGACATTTGAAGGAAATTAAGGATCTTTAAAAAAAGTCATTACCACAATCCTCGCAATTACCATTTATTAAGAGTTTCCTTAATCTTAGCCAGAAAAAAAATAAACAGTTTTGTAAACTTATGTGCTCTACTACGAACTGGCTTAGAAAATCTTGTTCAGTCTTCACATCTTTGCATAAATTTCGCAACTTGTCACGCTGTTCTAAATCCACCCTTTTTTCTGACTTCTTTTTTTTTTTCTTTTCTTACAAACCTTATAATTATGTGTGTCTGCTGATTCTCCAGCAATTCGTCTCTTTTGCTGCCGCAGGAAATATGCTGTCAGAAAGCAGCATTAAGGGTGAAGGGTATGCGAGGACGTATACCAATCTGGGTGAGAATTCAGTCTGCGGAAAAAATGGCGGGGGTGCGAAAGCGAAAGAGAGAAAGAGAGAGAGAGAGAAGGATAGTCTCGCCGCATCGTCTCCAATGGACTCCTTTTTTCATTAAGCAAAACGCCCACGGCACTGAGAGCTACTCTAATTGTTTTATGAAAGCACCGAGGCTAAGTGGAACATGGCATCTTGGCTGCTGGTTTTCTGAACACTTTGGGCCAGAAGTAGCACCAGACTTATGCCGATTCCGGTAGTGAGTACGGCTGTCCGCCTTAGTTCTAAACATTGGAAAAAATGTATACGTCCTGTCGCTGCTGTATATGGGATATTCCTTGCCAACTCAGTAAGCGTTCAAGCTTGTGCCCTTCCAATGCGCTCCATAATTTATTATACTATTCTATATGCTCGAAAAAAACACTTTTAATTTTTTTCAGATTTTTTCAATCAAAACTTTTTTTTTCATTAATTTTTTAAATAAAAAAACGTGCACCCCGATTTAAAAAATTTGTAATTATTCTCAAAAATAATACATGATTTTTTTCATATCGATAAAAAAAGGTGCAGCAAAATTCTAAAATAATTTTGCGTTATGTATAAAATGTTTGTGCAATAATCGACCATGAACTGCAATCTTGTTCCATTTTTTCCATTTTTCACGGCTTTTTTTTTTTTTTTTTTTTTTTTTTTTTTGATGGCCTAAAAAATCGACGCAAACGTTTACTCACTCTGCATGACAGCTCAAAAATATTGATATCTAGTACAGGATTTTTAAAAATGATTTCGAATTTTTTAAATGGGGCGAAAAATTTATATTAAAAAAAAATTATGAAAAAGAAAATCTTCAAAAAATGAAAAGTGTTTTTTTCGTGCATATAGAATAGTATAGAAAATTATGGAGCGAATTGTAAGAGGTCAGGGTTGAACGCTTACTGAGTTGGCCAGGAATACCCCATATACTGCTACTGACGCTATTCACCGGAATCTACGTTAAGAAGATACAAGCTTGAAAAAGACCCTTCTACTTACCGACTTCTTTTAAATTCACATTACCGTCGTGCTTTCACGAAAAGAAAACGCTACAACTAATTATTAAGAAACCCTGTTTTTTCATTCAGTGTCGACGAAGAGCCGCCTATGAATGACAGTCCAGTCAGAAGACCCTTTTCCATAAAGTTTCTTTTAAATTCACCATTGAAAATTTGCAGCCCATGGAAGAGATTAAAAAAAAAAAATATCAGTATTTTATATGTATAAAAAAATACAGTCGGTCATTTTTGGAATTGTGCAATCACAATTTACAAATTACAGCTGGTGTTTATAATTAATTTAGATTACGCGATTTTCCACAAGGAATTAGGATGTAAATCCAAGTAAATTAGTAATTTAACTGGAATAGGTATTTAAAAAAACGTAATTCCATTGCATTGAGAGAAATTGAGATGGTCCTGGTAACTATTCAGTGATAATTATATTTGATTAGTCCAGGTGACTATTTTCGTAGCCACATTAAGTCTCTTCACTGTTAACGTAATTACGTTACTGTCAATTTAACTACGAAAATAGTCACCTGGAATAATAAAATATAATTATCACTGAATACACTGTTAGATATTTTTATATGAAAATTAATATAAAGTATTGGACGTTATTGTATATTAAATTTAATATACAAATATTAATTAATATACAAAATAATTGTTGTAAAATTAATATGCAGTATATTAAACATAAAAGTTGTGCTTATAATATAATTATTGGAATTCGACAACATATCAGTATATTAAATGAAATTAATATATTAAATGAAATTTAATATACCATATCTGCAAAAGAACTTCCAAGATATATATTAATTTTCAAAATATTTTTAACAGTGTAGTTACCAGGAGCATCTAAATTTCTCTCAGTGTGGAAATTAGTATTTACTTTTCTGATAAATTTTTTGCTGATACAGAAAAAATATGCCATAATTTCGTAATTATTTTTCTGCGTGTATAAAGATACTAGTTTTATTAAATCACTGGACAAAATAGGTAAAAAGTGGAGCAAACAACGTCTCGGTTAGACGTTCACCGTTTCCACTTGCCGCTGGCCATAAAGGAAATTTGTCGCTGTCCTCCTTGGTGCACGAAAGTATACACTTTTCGAGGCTCGCGGTGCAGGATGTATTAGGTGAGATGTCGCACTGCATTCTCGTGGAGTCAGCTGGTGTCGTCTACGGAATAACCCGGGAAGAAGGTGCCCATTTTAGTGTGCTCCATTTTCACTGAGCGAGAGCCCGTCGGCAACAAAAAGCTTCACTAATTTCGCTGAACACTGGGAGCCTCCTTTCTACTCTGTTTCCTGAATCCTCTACTAAACCTTCCGCCTCACTGTCCAGAAACACACTTCCCTTTCGCTTATGGAATTTTTACCTCCCGTAAAACTCTAGATTTTATGATACGCGAAAAAGTAAAAAATGTCAATTTATTTTTTTAAATACAATCTCTATTGAGAGGCTTTGAAAGGTGACGAAATAGATTCCAAAGCAAGTTCATTTTTTGTTGTCACTATGACGAGCTCGTAGCACGCGAATTTCGCTAAACTCGGATCAAGCGACGCATCCAAAATATCATGACGCCCGCAACGCTTCCCATTTTTGTCCTCCAGCGTAAAAATGATGTGTCCAGGATGGAGTCGGGGAGTCCAAGATGCACAATGGGATCGGATTACATCCCATTCTCCATCCTGGACTACCCGGTCTCCATCCCGGACTGCCCAGAATCCATCCTGGTTTGTCCAGAGTCCATCCCACAAAGCCCAGACTCCATCCTGGATTCTATCCTGGATTCCATCCTGGACGCCGCATCTTTTCTACGCGCGATTTAATCAGATCCCGTTGTCCATCTCATACTTCATCCTGGACTGCCCAGAATCCATCCTGGATTGTCCAGAGTCCATCCTACAAAGCCCAGACTCCATCCTGGATTCTATCCTGGATTCCATCCTGGACGCCCCATCGTTTTTACGCGGGATTTAATCAGATCCCATTGTCCATCTTGAACTCCATCCTGGACTGCCCAGACTCCATTCTGGATTGTCCAGAATCCATCTTACACAGCCCTGACTCTATCCTGGATTCTGTCCTGGATTCCATCCTGGACGCCGCGTCTTTTTTACGCGGGATTTAATCAGATCCCATTGTCCATCTTGGACTCCACCCTGGACTGCCCAGATTCCATCCTGGATTGTCCAGAGACCATCCTACAAAGCCCAGACCCCATCCTGGATTCTGTCCTGGATTCCATCCTGGACGCCGCGTCTTTTTTACGCGGGATTTAATCAGATCCCGTTGTCCATCTTGGACTCCACCCTGGACTGTCCAGATTCCATCCTAGATTGTTCAGAGTCCACCCTACAAAGCCCAGACTCTATCCTGGATTCTGTCCTGGATTCCATCTTGGACGCCGCGTCTTTTTTACGCGGGATTTAATCAGATCCCATTGTCCATCTTGGACTCCACCCTGGACTGCCCAGATTCCATCCTGGATTGTCCAGAGACCATCCTACAAAGCCCAGACTCTATCTTGGATTCTGTCCTGGATTCCATCCTGGACGCCGCGTCTTTTTTACGCGAGATTTAATCAGATCCCATTGTCCATCTTGGACTCCACCCTGGACTGCCTAGATTCCATCCTGGATTGTCCAGAGTCCATCCTACAAAGCCCAGACTCTATCCTGGATTCTGTCCTGGATTCCATCCTGGACGCCGCATCTTTTTTACGCGGGATTTAATCAAATCCCGTTGTCCATCTTGGACTCCACCCTGGACTGCCCAGATTCCATCCTGGATTGTCCAGAGTCCATCCTACAAAGCCCAGACTCTATCCTGGATTCTGTCCTGGATTCCATCCTGGACGCCGCATCTTTTTTACGCGGGATTTAATCAGATCCCGTTGTCCATCTTGGACTCCACCCTGGACTGCCCAGACTCCATCCTGGATTGTCCAGAGTCCATCCTACAAAGCCCAGACTCTATCCTGGATTCTGTCCAGGATTCCATCCTGGACGCCGCATCTTTTTTACGCGGGATTTAATCAGATCCCATTGTCCATCTTGGACTCCATCCTGGACTGCCCAGACTCTATTCTGGATTGTCCAGAATCCATCCTACACAGCCCAGACTCCATCCTGGATTCTGCCCTGGATTCCATCTTGGACGCCACAACTTTTTTACTCGAGTGGCTTTTTTCTTCTGCTTGTTGGGCGCCAGGTGACCAACTGTAACTCGATCACCGAGGGTTTATCTACTCCAAGTCCGTACTGCATCCTGATTGATCGGCTGGCTGAAAATAGCGCGTGGTTCTGGGACAACAACATAATTTCGCAACACATGATTCACAGTTTTCAAAATTCTATTACGTCTGTTAATTCCAAAATGAATTTCAATGAATCTGAAATTCGGTAAAATCCAATATTTGGATTTCCCATCAAATATTTTTTAGTTAAAAACGTTGACGTTGATTTTTCTGTACTAAAAATAATTGTCCCATTCCGAGCATTAAAAGAAAAATTGGATCGTTCATATTAAAAATAAAAATGAATGATTTTTGAATTTCGTTTTTACCGAAAATAGCTGTTGGTTTTTTTTTCAAATTTCGATATAAATGCGACAATTTTTCGCGTTTTACAAAGCTTCCTCTATGAGGAAGCCAAAAATTGAATAACATACTTCCTCATAGAGGTACCTTTGTAAAACGCGAAAAATAATGAGGAGGCAATGTGCAAGGTTCTACTTTGCATCCTTGTTTCTTTTTTTTTCAGCTTTCACGTTCTGCGTAGTTTACTTTAAAGTGGAAATCAACAAGAATCTCCAAGTAAAAACATGAAGCCATTTTTAAACCGCCCTAACATTTAAGTACATGCAAATCCCAAGTTTAGTGTACGATTAAGTCGTTTAAGCTGACTCAAGATTTCACGAACACAATCAACAGCAGAGCAACGTTATTCACAGCATTGAGGCGCCTCATCATCATCATCCCCTTAGCGTTTGTGTGTATACTCATGATTCGAATACTGCATAGCTCCCTCACGCCGTTTGATGATTTGCGCATCGTGCCTCACCTCACCTCACTTCAATGTCGTCCTCAGTGTACGATCAGAGCTCAGTAATTGATTAGGAGGCCAATCGTCATCTGTGAGTGATAGGGTTGAACAATACAGCACGAGTGTATGACGTTCCGAACGTCATAGTAGTGAGCTTGACGCAAACGATTAATTCAACCATTCTATTGTACAAGCCTCATCAATGGTCGAACCTATAGAGTTCGCTCGCTTTCATGGCGTATCCGAAGTAAAATTTTTTAGCGCTACATCAGGAATAAATCAGATCCTGACTAGGCACTGACGCGGTCCTGACCAGGGCCTTAACAATGCCATAATTGTACCTGACTTAACGTTCCCGTGGAAGATTGTAACCGGATTTTTTCACAACTTGTTTGAGATTAAAATTCGCCGATTCTGGATGCTTGATTAATTAATTTTTATTTGTTAAGCAGCTACAGTCGATATTTAAATAAAATAAATAAAACAAATAAAATAAATAAAATAAATAAAATAAATAAAATAAATAAAATAAATAAAATAAATAAAATAAATAAAATAAATAAAATAAATAAAATAAATAAAATAAATAAAATAAATAAAATAAATAAAGTAAATAAAATAAATAAAATAAATAAAATAAATAAAATAAATAAAATAAATAAAATAAATAAAATAAGTAAAATAAATAAAATAAATAAAATAAATAAAATAAATAAAATAAATAAAATAAATAAAATAAATAAAATAAATAAAATAAATAAAATAAATAAAATAAATAAAATAAATAAAATAAGTAAAATAAATAAAATAAATAAAATAAATAAAATAAATAAAATAAATAAAATAAATAAAATAAATAAAATAAATAAAATAAATAAAATAAATAAAATAAATAAAATAAATAAAATAAATAAAATAAATAAAATAAATAAAATAAATAAATAAATAAAATACCAAGCGTCAGTATTTATTATTATTTTTCGTTTGAATTAGAATCCAGTTGAGAAGGTTCTTGACATATGGGCAACCATTACGGTCAAGAGACGTCGCTTTTTCAGATTTTTTGGAGCGAGTATTTCAAGAGAACGAACAAAAATTAAAATTTCATGTAACCGGATAACGGACGAAGGAATCAAAATATAAATTGAATTTCGACGGCGTACTGGATTTTCCAGCAATCCGAAATAAATATCTTTCGGAATTGCAAAGAGAACAAAAAAAATAGAGGAACTACTTCAGAGCTACGAGCACGAAACACTTCCAGCGCACCGACAGCAACGGCGTCGGCCAGTATTAATAATTAAAGTGGAAACTCAGGCCGTGTGTCTCTAAACTTTCCGTTGCACACTCGGACGATGACTCGGCGAGTTGAAAAACAAATGTAAAAAAAGTGTATGTGCAGCCGACACGTGCACTGTACCAACTTTTCTGTCTGCTTGGTTTTATATGGGATACAGTAGGATATGCACATTTAGACTCTACTACGACTGTAAATCATACACTACTTTTGTACGACGTTTTTGAATTTTCCACTTCCTATTCTTGCACCAGTCAACTACGCATATGCATATTGGAGGTATGTCAACAAAAACCTGAAACAGAGCAAACAATATGTGCGCCATGTGCACAAATTTAGAATAATTTTTTATTGGCTAATCACTGCTCGAGATTTAATTAGTCTTGGAAAAAAGTCTGGCAAGCAATCTAATATAGAGTCATTGAACACTTTACGGACGAGTGCCTTGCATTTACGTATAGATATTAGTGTTAGAATTAATAACTCCAAAAAAATTTTAAAAAAACTCCCGACTTAAAAAAAAGCTATATAAAAAAAATTTGATTTTATAAATTCAATATTCATAAAAATTAATCTGAAAAGGATAAAATAATTTCCGGTATCGTTTTAGTGAACAAATCATTTGAATAATAATAATTTATTTACTGCTGTCAATACAGTCCGGAGACGTCTTCTTCTGGGTTGGCAAATGTCCTTATTGTATATAATCATTCTTTTCTATAAGTGTCCAGACGCCAGCGCGTCTCTTGATAGGCAATAGATGATTACGATATTTGAGGGACGTCTCCCGACAGTATTGACAGCAGTAAATAAATTATTATTATTCAAATGATTTGTTCACTAAAACGATACCGGAAATTATTTTATCCTTTTCAGATTAATTTTTATGAATATTGAATTTATAAAATCAAATTTTTTTTATATAGTTTTTTTTTAAGTCGGGAGTTTTTTTAAAATTTTTAATTTTATTTTTATTTCATACTTTTTAAAGTTCATCCTTAGGTGAATATGTACATTTACATGACAGCAGACCAGGAATGAGGTAATGGCTAGACGTATAAGATATAAATAATCGAGGACAGTAATGAAATAATAAAAAAAAGTAAACAATACACAGATTATTTATTTATTAGTATCGTACACTACGCTTCATCGAATTGTTTGTGTAAGGTTAGTACACTGCAGACGATGGATTTATTGGGAATGACTAATGGCGGTAATAAAAAAATATTTTCAAACGGGCTTTTTGAAAAAACACTCTTACCTCAGCGAGTTAGTAACTTATTGTACCGAAATATGTCTAATAACCATCTTATTCACTGTTAGAATTGATGTACCAAATTTGGTTAAGCCATTTATTGTGAATTCGGAGAAAAGTGGCGAAATACATTAATAGTACACAGCAGACGATGGATTTGCTTGAGATGACTAATGGCGGTAAAATCAATATTTTCAAACAGGTTTTTCAAAAAATACTTGTAATTCAGCGAATTAATAATTTATCGTACGGAAATATGTCTTAGAACCATCTTTATCACTGTCAGAATCCATGTGCCAAATTTGGTCAAGCCATTTGTTATGGTTTCGGAGAAAACTGGCGACAAAGAAATCCGAATCGATCAGCTGATCACCGTGAAACGCATAACACCCGTCTTTTTGCCCGGCGGGCAGTCGGGAGTAAAAAATACTATGTAGGAAAAAAATGTACTATGAAATTGTTAAAAATAGTAAATAAGCCAGCAAAGAAGCGAAAGCATATTGCTTTCTAATTAGTTTTAATTAATACCGACGTACACCCGTGAGGGTTTTACCTTCATTCCCCCATAAGCTTTTTCCCTAACTAACACTTCCCTACTCGTACTTCACTAACCTACTTTAACCCCTTTTTGCGTCCGCAGCGAAATTACTACCTCTGTATCGCTTTCGCCGAGGGCACAGGAAAACTGCGAAAAACCCGTACAGATATAGGAATTTTTTTTTAAAGATGTTTATTGTGAATATGAGTATAGTCGTATTTTTAAAAAAAGTAAAAAAACAATGTCCATTTTTCACAAAGTCACTTCTATGCGTAAGCTTATTTATTAATTTGGCTCCCTCATAGAGGAAACTTTGTAAAAAATTAAAATGAATGAGAAAACAATGTGCAAAGTTCTACTTTGTACATTGCACAAACTTTTTTCGTTCCCTATATAGTTCTTGAAACATTCAAAATCACATAAAATCCAAATCGTTTTACCGATCACGACCAAATTTGGTATGCAGTAGCGTTAAATGTTATTTTTCATCTGTAGAAAATTTCAGTTGATTTGATGACATTTGACGTTAGTTATAGCAAAACGAAAATTTTTTGAAAAATTCAAAATGCCACAAAAATCGAACTTTTTTTACAGATTCATTTCAAATTCAATACCGATCTTTCTTTAACATAGCTTTATTCATAAAAAAGTATTTAGCTCAATAGCTAAAAATTTGCGGATGCTAGAGAGCGTACAGACATTTTACGAAAATTGCAAAGTCAAATAAAATTTGAACATACTTTTGAATTTTTAAAAAAATTATCAGAAACGAAGGCGTCGACCTGCTTCACATGTTTGCCAAATTTCAGCCCGATTGTTAACGCAGTTCTTCAGATATGTAAGATTCAATTTTCCTAAATCACTTTTCTCGACGTTTTGGATCACTCGGAGTGCCACAAAAATATTAATATAAATTATTTTCACGAAAACAAAGCTTTCTTTATGAGAACGCAAAAATAGTAAAATAAATAAATAAAAAATTTGTTAAGCGGACGATTACATTTGGGACAGGATAGAAAAATAGAAAGATGGTTTATCATATTATCTGCGTAAGTATATCCAATTTAAGTGGACCATACCTTTCGGGATTTTCGCTTTTTAACTATTTCAACCCCCAGATCATCCTATCTGCCGTTTCCACAATTCTATATCAATCCCGTTCCGCCTCGACGGTTCAGTGGTCTCTGGATTTTTCGTCGCTCTGCACATCTCCGTCAGACAAGCATTGCAACGTATTATAAGCGGGTGTTGGCCGTTTGACCATATGGCTTTCCATTAGCTCGAATTTACGCAGGTAAAACTATTCCTCAAATTCTCTACCGTGGAAATGACGATTCCACTGGTACCAACGAATTTGAAGAGGGATTTATTCACCAGAATATTCAATCAGACGTGCTTGTCACGTTGAATTCTCACGTTTTATCGCCGGATTGAACATTACTGTATGTTTCGGGGAATTCATGTGACAATCTTTTTCTGTATCGCATGTCAATCAGTGGAGTTAATGAGGCAAATATGAAAGAGTGGGAAATGTGGTTTAGAATACCATTTATAACTGGATGGCAACCAGAAAACTGCATTGGAATACATGATGTTTCACTGTGATTCTTGCAGTATTTATACAGACGCGAATAATAACAGGAAAACCTGATAACACACTCATCGCTGATCGTTATTTCTAGAAGGCAATAGTGTCTATATGTTTCAGTAAATATTGACATGCTGTGGTTAAATCCGTCATCACATTTCCATCGACAACAGGATTTTCATAATCGGCGCAAGGTTTATATATTTGCAATGTATACATTTATTTCCATCGAGCTAACCGAAACTTTTGAAATGTTGGTATCATCAAGTGTCATCGAATAATTTTATCTGTACGGTTATGTGCAATTTGTTGGTTAAACTTTTATATGATAAAATATAAATATTAATAAACACTTATATATTTTTTTAACAAAAAATATATTTTATTATGCATCTGTTAAAAATTATAGAACTGTGTCTTAATTAGAACTATAACTTGACAATCTTTGAAAACCATTTAACCAAAAAAAGTTGCCCACTTGATATAAAAATGTTTCCCATTACAGAAAAATGAAAATTTATAAAATAGAACTGGAGTGTCATAAAGTATTGCAAATTGGGATCATGAAGTGTCATCGAATAATTTTATCTGTACGGTAATGTGCAATTTGTTGCTTCAACTTTTATATGATATATTTTATTAAAATATAAATATTAATAAACACTCATATATTTTTTGAACAAAAAATATATTTTATTATGCATCTGTTAAAAATTATAGAACTGTGTCTTAATTAAAGCTACAACTTGGCAATCTTTGAAAACCATTCAACCAAAAAAAGTTGCCCACTTGATATAAAAATGTTTCCCATTACAGAAAAATGAAACTTTATAAAATAGAACTGGAGTGTCATAAAGTATTGCAAATTGGGATCATAAAGTGTCATCGAATAATTTTATCTGTACGATTATGTGCAATTTGTTGCTTCAACTTTTATATGATATATTTTATTAAAATATAAATATTAATAAACACTCGTATATTATTTGAACAAAAAATATATTTTATTATGCATCTGTTAAAAATTATAGAACTGTGTCTTAATTAAAGCTACAACTTGGCAATCTTTGAAAACCATTCCACCAAAAAAAGTTGCCCACTTGATATAAAAATGTTTCCCATTACAGAAAAATGAAACTTTATAAAATAGAACTGGAGTGTCATAAAGTATTGCAAATTGGGATCATGAAGTGTCATCGAATAATTTTATCTGTACGGTTATGTGCAATTTGTTGCTTCAACTTTTGTATGATATATTTTATTAAAATATGAATATTAATAAACACTCGAATATTATTTGAACAAAAAATATATTTTATTATGCATCTGTTAAAAATTATAGAACTGTGTCTTAATTAAAGCTACAACTTGGCAATCTTTGAAAACCATTCAACCAAAAAAAGTTGCCCACTTGATATAAAAATGTTTCCCATTACAGAAAAATGAAACTTTATAAAATAGAACTGGAGTGTCATAGAGTATTGCAAATTGGGATCATGAAGTGTCATCGAATAATTTTATCTGTACGATTATGTGCAATTTGTTACTTCAACTTTTATATGATATATTTTATTAAAATATAAATATTAATAAACACTCATATATTTTTTGAACAAAAAATATATTTTATTATGCATCTGTTAAAAATTATAGAACTGTGTCTTAATTAAAGCTACAACTTGGCAATCTTTGAAAACCATTCAACCAAAAAAAGTTGCCCACTTGATATAAAAATGTTTCCCATTACAGAAAAATGAAACTTTATAAAATAGAACTGGAGTGTCATAAAGTATTGCAAATTGGGATCATGAAGTGTCATCGAATAATTTTATCTGTACGATTATGTGCAATTTGTTGCTTCAACTTTTATATGATATATTTTATTAAAATATAAATATTAATAAACACTCGTATATTATTTGAACAAAAAATATATTTTATTATGCATCTGTTAAAAATTATAGAACTGTGTCTTAATTAAAGCTACAACTTGGCAATCTTTGAAAACCATTCAACCAAAAAAAGTTGCCCACTTGATATAAAAATGTTTCCCATTACAGAAAAATGAAACTTTATAAAATAGAACTGGAGTGTCATAAAGTATTGCAAATTGGGATCATGAAGTGTCATCGAATAATTTTATCTGTACGGTTATGTGCAATTTGTTGCTTCAACTTTTGTATGATATATTTTATTAAAATA
This sequence comes from Ephialtes manifestator, assembly GCA_963970395.1. NCBI lineage: Eukaryota > Metazoa > Arthropoda > Insecta > Hymenoptera > Ichneumonidae > Ephialtes > Ephialtes manifestator. The sequence continues at coordinate 23,020,566 of OZ019981.1, read as the reverse complement.
TAAATATTAATAAACACTCGTATATTATTTGAACAAAAAATATATTTTATTATGCATCTGTTAAAAATTATAGAACTGTGTCTTAATTAAAGCTACAACTTGGCAATCTTTGAAAACCATTCAACCAAAAAAAGTTGCCCACTTGATATAAAAATGTTTCCCATTACAGAAAAATGAAACTTTATAAAATAGAACTGGAGTGTCATAAAGTATTGCAAATTGGGATCATGAAGTGTCATCGAATAATTTTATCTGTACGGTTATGTGCAATTTGTTGCTTCAACTTTTGTATGATATATTTTATTAAAATATAAATATTAATAAACACTCGTATATTATTTGAACAAAAAATATATTTTATTATGCATCTGTTAAAAATTATAGAACTGTGTCTTAATTAAAGCTACAACTTGGCAATCTTTGAAAACCATTCAACCAAAAAAAGTTGCCCACTTGATATAAAAATGTTTCCCATTACAGAAAAATGAAACTTTATAAAATAGAACTGGAGTGTCATAAAGTATTGCAAATTGGGATCATGAAGTGTCATCGAATAATTTTATCTGTACGATTATGTGCAATTTGTTACTTCAACTTTTATATGATATATTTTATTAAAATATAAATATTAATAAACACTCGTATATTATTTGAACAAAAAATATATTTTATTATGCATCTGTTAAAAATTATAGAACTGTGTCTTAATTAAAGCTACAACTTGGCAATCTTTGAAAACCATTCAACCAAAAAAAGTTGCCCACTTGATATAAAAATGTTTCCCATTACAGAAAAATGAAACTTTATAAAATAGAACTGGAGTGTCATAAAGTATTGCAAATTGGGATCATGAAGTGTCATCGAATAATTTTATCTGTACGGTTATGTGCAATTTGTTGCTTCAACTTTTGTATGATATATTTTATTAAAATATAAATATTAATAAACACTCGTATATTATTTGAACAAAAAATATATTTTATTATGCATCTGTTAAAAATTATAGAACTGTGTCTTAATTAAAGCTACAACTTGGCAATCTTTGAAAACCATTCAACCAAAAAAAGTTGCCCACTTGATATAAAAATGTTTCCCATTACAGAAAAATGAAACTTTATAAAATAGAACTGGAGTGTCATAAAGTATTGCAAATTGGGATCATGAAGTGTCATCGAATAATTTTATCTGTACGATTATGTGCAATTTGTTGCTTCAACTTTTATATGATATATTTTATTAAAATATAAATATTAATAAACACTCGTATAATATTTGAACAAAAAATATATTTTATTATGCATCTGTTAAAAATTATAGAACTGTGTCTTAATTAAAGCTACAACTTGGCAATCTTTGAAAACCGTTCAACCAAAAAAAGTTGCCCACTTGATATAAAAATGTTTCCCATTACAGAAAAATGAAACTTTATAAAATAGAACTGGAGTGTCATAAAGTATTGCAAATTGGGATCATGAAGTGTCATCGAATAATTTTATCTGTACGATTATGTGCAATTTGTTGCTTCAACTTTTGTATGATATATTTTATTAAAATATAAATATTAATAAACACTCGTATATTATTTGAACAAAAAATATATTTTATTATGCATCTGTTAAAAATTATAGAACTGTGTCTTAATTAAAGCTACAACTTGGCAATCTTTGAAAACCATTCAACCAAAAAAGTTGCCCACTTGATATAAAAATGTTTCCCATTACAGAAAAATGAAACTTTATAAAATAGAACTGGAGTGTCATGAAGCATTGCAAATTGGGATCATGAAGTGTCATCGAATAATTTTATCTGTACGATTATGTGCAATTTGTTGCTTCAAATTTTATATGATATATTTTATTAAAATATAAATATTAATAAACACTCATATATTATTTGAACAAAAAATATATTTTATTATGCATCTGTTAAAAATTATAGAACTGTGTCTTAATTAAAGCTACAACTTGGCAATCTTTGAAAACCATTCAACCAAAAAAAGTTGCCCACTTGATATAAAAATGTTTCCCATTACAGAAAAATGAAACTTTATAAAATAGAACTGGAGTGTCATAAAGTATTGCAAATTGGGATCATGAAGTGTCATCGAATAATTTTATCTGTACGATTATGTGCAATTTGTTGCTTCAACTTTTATATGATATATTTTATTAAAATATAAATATTAATAAACACTCATATATTGTTTGAACAAAAAATATATTTTATTATGCATCTGTTAAAAATTATAGAACTGTGTCTTAATTAAAGCTACAACTTGGCAATCTTTGAAAACCATTCAACCAAAAAAAGTTGCCCACTTGATATAAAAATGTTTCCCATTACAGAAAAATGAAACTTTATAAAATAGAACTGGAGTGTCGTAAAGTATTGCAAATTGGGATCATGAAGTGTCATCGAATAATTTTATCTGTACGGTTATGTGCAATTTGTTGCTTCAACTTTTATATGATATATTTTATTAAAATATAAATATTAATAAACACTCGTATATTATTTGAACAAAAAATATATTTTATTATGCATCTGTTAAAAATTATAGAACTGTGTCTTAATTAAAGCTACAACTTGTCAATCTTTGAAAACCATCCAACCAAAAAAAGTTGCCCACTTGATATAAAAATGTTTCCCATTACAGAAAAATGAAACTTTATAAAATAGAACTGGAGTGTCATAAAGTATTGCAAATTGGGATCATGAAGTGTCATCGAATAATTTTATCTGTACGGTTATGTGCAATTTGTTGCTTCAACTTTTGTATGATATATTTTATTAAAATATAAATATTAATAAACACTCGTATATTATTTGAACAAAAAATATATTTTATTATGCATCTGTTAAAAATTATAGAACTGTGTATTAATTAAAGCTACAACTTGGCAATCTTTGAAAACCATTCAACCAAAAAAGTTCCTCACTTAATATAAAAATGTTTCCCATTACAGAAAAATGAAACTTCAGAAGATAGAACTGGAGTGTCATAAAGTATTGCAATTTTAATATAGATTTGGGTAACTTATCATAATTCAACATGACAACATCAGTGTGAATAAGGATATAATTCATCGCTTTCAAGGCCCACCACGACAATTTATATACTACCCTTCCTACTACCTTATGAACTTTAGCAGCTGCGCTAAGGGCGAATTTATGACTCCCTTAATCCGCGGTTGCGCGCTGCCATGACGTATAAATCATGTGAGCATGTGTGCCAAAGTGCACGACCCAAAATCAGCAACAAAATCTAACTGTAATGTTTGCCTTTGGTGATTGATCGCATTGGCCACAGAGCTGTTGATATTGTGTTTTATTGTTGAATTTAAACTAGACTTTCATATTCATTGATGTATAGGCAAAAGGAATTAGCGTATTTGTTTGTTTCCTCAATCTTTTTTTAACTTACTCGATACGAAAACAGATGTGACAGAAAACATGAAATAAAACACACTTAAAGGTGTTACATGCATTGACAAACTGTATCCCATTTTTTGGCTACAATGATGAATCATCGATTTTCATTAAAGTTTTCATTTCATGAGGAATCATCGATTTTCATTAAATTACTCATTTCATGAAGAATCATCGATTTTCATTAAATTATTCATTTCATGAAGAATCATCGATTTTCATTAAATTACTCATTGCATGAGGAATCATCGATTTTCATTAAATTACTCATTTCATGAGGAATCATCGATTTTCATTAAATTACTCATTTCATGAGGAATCATCGATTTTCATTGAATTACTCATTTCATGAGGAATCATCGACTTTCATTAAATTACTCATTTCATGAGGAATCATCGATTTTCATTAAATTACTCATTTAATGAGGAATCATCGACTTTCATTAAATTACTCATTTCAATTTTTCTTACGTGTATTATAATCGACTTGGTAACGAAAAAAAACAAACTTTTACCATAAACGAGAAGAAAATATTTTACTGTTTCCCGAATGGAGAAATAATTTTCTTTTTTAACTTAGCGTCATTGTTTTGAAAATATATAAATATTATTTTTTTCAAACACAGATATTCTATTATTTTTAATGTATCAGCATTTTAACCCTCCTGCAAAAAATTGCTGTTTAGTTATCCGAATTTTGGACCGTCCATATGGTATCCAATTCCAATTAGTTCGGATAATCAATGCCCTATTATATCGCACAGAGAAAAAAAAATTATGTGATACAATGTAGTAAATTCCACTATGAAAAAATTTACCCGTGCTATTATTTACTTGCTGGTTACGTTATTTATTTTTCCGGCAACCATTAAAATTTTTGTTGTTCCTTCAGAGTAACATGTATATAATAGAAACGACCATATATTTTTCTGTTTGTAACAAATGTCTTACAATTGGATATTAATGTAAATATAACAATCCGTCGTGCTACGAGAAGCCGGCGGAAATTTGATAAAAAAACTTATGGTTTGTTGAAATTTATTTCTGTCCAACCGATAATTCTTATACTCATTTGGTATCCAGCGGTCGTTGGTATTTCTGTATCAGTTTCTTCGTGGTGAAAAATGTTTTCCTTCTCCCTGGAAACCACTAATCTTTAGCAAGCTCGTATTTTTCTCTTCCAATGGATATTCTGAGAGGCAATTCATAAATTTTACTTTCGTACCACCTTACTATTCGCGCTTCAAAGTATTCCCTCGACTTGCTATTTCTCCTCGCTGCCTCGTTTTCTCGTTTCTTGCAACTCGCCAAAAGAACCTATATGACAAATGGGTCTGGTGCACCAACAGCAGTTGCATGAGCATCTGGCCACACGGTTGCTATGTGATCCTCAAATCGAATGTGTAATTTCAAATTTCAACGATTTATGGTGACACTTTCGACAACGATCTGCAACAAGAACGAATATCCCATCGAAAATTTGTATATACTTATGCATTGAAGAATACATCAAATGCTGTTAATCCCAAATTTAACTGCTATGTTATCGAAATTTTCTTGCCAACTAAAAAATATTTTCTTGTTAAAAATTTACATGCAGCCAAATTGTATTAATTACATGGTATTACACCGATTATTTGTAATTTCGGTACCAACTAGATTGAGAGGATTAATTTTATCATTCATTTGTAAAAGAATAATTATATCCAAATCAAATAAAAACAATAAGTTTAATTTTATCCGGCTGTAGAAAAATAAATTAAACTTTTATATATGTTTTTTTTATATTTCAGGTAAAGTATCAGATAGAATTGAGGTTTTGGATTGAATTTCAAGACCGAAATCACATTTTACATACAGGAAATAAAAACTGAGTTTTGTTGCGATCCACAATCTATTAAAAAAATATTTGTAATCCAACCTTAAATTAATGATGCACGATTATTTGAGGCAGATTTGCATGCTCCATTTATAATAAATATTTTTAATTACAACAAAAACGAATATCCCATCGAAAATGTGTATAAATGCATGATAAAATACACCCAATCATTTTTATCGAAACTTGGCTGCTGTTGTATCGGAATTTTCTACACCGAGAGAAAAGATTTCATTGACGCCAAAGAAATGGGTGGATCGATTTTTTTTCATTGATTTCAATGAAATATTTCTTTGATTTTAATTAAATAGTGCATTTGAATTTCAAAGAGAACATTTCGTAGCCTGTAAATAAAGATTTACTTAGTGAGCCTAAGATCTATAAAAAAGACTACAAGTTTTGATGTATAAAGTCGTCACCTAAATTTAATGTGCAATGATGTTATAAAATTAATGTACTATTGTAGTGAAATTAAAGAAAATTATTAAAATTCAAGTACTTTACTGTAAAATTTAAATAAATCATTGAATTTGCTGTACCGTTCATTAATTTTACATCACACTTGTATATTAAATTTGATATACCAGTTTATGCATAAAAACTTCCAGTACTTGTATATTAAATTTCAAGTAGTTTTTTTTACAGTGTAAAGAATCAGTTTCATTGTTTTAAAGAGACGTTTTCATTGGTTCAAAGAAACGTTTTCATTCATCTCTCTCTCATACCTAACCTCACTTTTTTGTTTTCCGGTCATCCCGAACGAACGGCTTCGAGTTTCGAAGAACCAGAAGCTGAGCCTATTTCTGCCGTACTTCCTTACATACTCACAAAATTTGAGCTTTATCTGCCGCGTACTTCAGGAAGAAATAGGTTTCGAAATTTTGAGCTGGTAAGAAGAAGGTTTCATTGAATCAGAGACGATATCTTTGAAATTAATGAAAAAGGTTCATTGAATTAAAAAAATGTTTTCTTCGAATCAGAGTTGTAAAATCCTATTAATTCATAAGATATAGTTTTCAGTTCAATTTGTTTTGTAATTATGATTTCATAATAATAATATGTAGTGATTATAAAATAGAGTGTAAACATTTAAATAGCTGAAAAAAATACTAATTTTCGCTTTAATATTGCTAGAAATAGTGGAAAAAATGGAAGAAATAAGTAATGCATTACTTATTTGTTTGCATTTTTTCAAAAGGTTTACCGTGAATTTTTATTAAAAAAGTAGAACCTTGCACATTGCTTCCTCATTATTTTTCGATTTTTACAAAGTTCCCTCTGTGAGGAAGCAGTATGTTATTCAATTTTGGCTTCCTCATAGAGGAAGCTTTGTAAAAAGCGAAAAATAATGAGGAAGCAATGTGCAAGGTTCTACTTTGCATCTTTTTTTTTATACCTTGTGTCTCTTTTGCAGAGGTGTTTTATACAGCTGTAAATCACCTCTGCAAACACCGTTACATCTAATTTTGATTAGATACAAATTTTTGTCGTACTTTCTCAACTTTTCCGGAAGTTATAGCGAAAATCTACATTTTTTTTTAAATGAAAAATGGTGTAAAATCCGAACGACTTTACCGATCATCACCAAATTTGGTACATGGCATTTCTGAATGTTATTTTTCGTCTGTACAAAATTTCTGTTCATTTGTTGAAATTCGACGTAATTTAGATCAAAATCTATTTTTTTTCGAAAAATTCAAAATTCTATAAAATCCGAACCGCTTTACCGATTTCGTCGAAATTCAATACCATACAACATTGAACGTATCTTCAGTTATGAAGAACTATTTAGCCAAATCGGCGAACTTTTACGAAAGTTAGAGCGACCACGCCCTTTTTTCAACAAATTAAAATCAACATAAAATCTTAATGACTTCACATATTTTGGCAAAAATCACAACATTCAAAGAGGGGCAGCTACTCTACTTGCGTGCCAAATTTGAGCCGGATCGCTCGAACGGTTACCGAGTGAGAGGAGATTGAACTTTCGAAGCCCAGCACACACACACACACACACACACACACACACACATACATACATACGGAGATTTTTTCTAAACCACTTTTCTCGACGTTTTAGGTGATTCTAAGCATACTGACATGAAAATCTCAAAAAAAAAAAAAAATTTCATGAAAACAAAGCTTCCTCTATGAGGAAGCAAAAATAATAATTTTTGCAGCCATTCCAAAGTTTAATCATCGTATTACAATCGCTACATGTTATTATTATAAAATCATAATTATAGAGGTGATCGTATCATTATCATTATTTCTATAAGTATTAGGCATTTACAACTCTGCTTCGAATCAATGTCACTACTTTTCATTGAGTTTGAGATCATTTAAAGAAAATATAGTATTGAAATTCAAGTATTTCATTTCATTGGCAACGATTTTCGTGAATCAATGAAACTTTTTTTCTTGGTACAGTCAAATAATATATTTATGTTAAAAATGGATATGCAGTCAAAATGTATCAATTACAGGGTATATCAACGATTCTGAGATTTCAGGTTTTGCTACCAACTAAATCTGTCCGAGAGGATTAATTTTATCATTAATTTCTAAACGAGCAAATGCATTTGAATGAAATCAAAATCGGTAATCCAACAGATTCACTTCAGCAGGGGGTCAGCAGATGATCGTCAATGATTGGTCGCGCAGGTCGTAATTATTGGCAAAGCTTGGAGATAATTATATATCGACGGACGAAGGGAAATGGTCATGTGTTTCTCGGTTGTGCAATCGCTCTTGGTTTCGACGTTAATTTGGCGTTACGTCGGTGAAGTCTCTAATTGCGAATGTAGTTCTCCCTCGTGGAGAATGAGAAGGTTTCTAATGATAAACATGGATGTATAATATGTGTCATATTTTGGAATTATACTAGAGTACGACAGTACAATAAATGTATAATGCAGGCATTAAGAGTATATAGCAACGATGTAACATTCAAATGGGATATCGTTAATGCTAACGGCACTAGTCTGCATAAATTTAGCAAGTTTAATTTTAATGTTAAGTATGAGAGGAAACAAAAGTGGCTGAATATAAAATATGCTCTGGGTAGTTTATGAGGTCGTAGAAATAATGCAGAGAAAGAAATTATTTTGTAAAATCAGAATAGCAGTTTTCCTTAGTAGTTTCCTAAGCTAATATTTACTGTTTAATCTAATCATGTATCTAAACCACTTGGAACGATTTCTGGGTAAATGTATGCACGTGTTTTTTTGTGTCTGTGAGTGGCGCAAATTTCAAATTATTACATCTTTTTTAATTCGAGCCAGAATTTAGTACGTCAGCATGAATTTAGCATTTAAAAGTGGTTGAATATAAAATATGCCATGGGTAATTTATGAGGTCGTAGAAATAATGCAGAAAAAGAAATAATTTTGTAAAATCGGAATAGCAGTTTCCTTAGTAGTTTCCTAAGCTAATATTTACTGTTTAATCTAGTCATTTATCTAAACCACTTGGAAAAATTTCTGGGTAAATGTATACATGTGTTTTTTTATGTCTGTGAGTGGCGCCAATTTCAAACAACTACATCTTTTATAATTCGAGCCAGAATTTAGTACGTCAGCATGAATTTAGCAAGTTTAATTTTAATGTTAAGTATGAGAGGAAACAAAAGTGGTTGAATATAAAATATGCTCTGGGTAGTTTATGAGGACGTAGAAATAATGCAGAGAAAGAAATAATTTTGCAAAATCGGAATAGCAGTTTTCCTTAGTAGTTTCCTAAGCTAATATTTACTGTTTAATCTAATCATGTATCTAAACCACTTGGAACGATTTCTGGGTAAATGTATGCACGTGTTTTTTTGTGTCTGTGAGTGGCGCAAATTTCAAATTATTACATCTTTTTTAATTCGAGCCAGAATTTAGTACGTCAGCATGAATTTAGCATTTAAAAGTGGTTGAATATAAAATATGCCATGGGTAATTTATGAGGTCGTGGAAATAATGCAGAGAAAGAAATAATTTTGTAAAATCGAAACAGTAGTTTTCCTTAGTAGTTTCCTAAGCTAATATTTGCTGTTTAATCTAGGCATTTATCTAAACCACTTGGAAAAATTTCTGGGTAAATGTATACATGTGTTTTTTTATGTCTGTGAGTGGCGCCAATTTCAAACAACTACATCTTTTATAATTCGAGCCAGAATTTAGTACGTCAGCATGAATTTAGCAAGTTTAATTTTAATGTTAAGTATGAGAGGAAACAAAAGTGGTTGAATATAAAATATGCTCTGGGTAGTTTATGAGGTCGTAGAAATAATGCAGAGAAAGAAATAATTTTGCAAAATCAGAATAGCAGTTTTCCTTAGTAGTTTCCTAAGCTAATATTTACTGTTTAATCTAATCATGTATCTAAACCACTTGGAACGATTTCTGGGTAAATGTATGCACGTGTTTTTTTGTGTCTGTGAGTGGCGCAAATTTCAAATTATTACATCTTTTTTAATTCGAACCAGAATTTAGTACGTCAGCATGAATTTAGCATTTAAAAGTGGTTGAATATAAAATATGCCATGGGTAATTTATGAGGTCGTGGAAATAATGCAGAGAAAGAAATAATTTTGTAAAATCGGAACAGCAGTTTTCCTTAGTAGTTTCCTAAGCTAATATTTGCTGTTTAATCTAGTCATTTATCTAAACCACTCGGAAAAATTTCTGGGTAAATGTATGCACGTGTTTTTTTGTGTCTGTAAGTGACGCAAATTTCAAACTACTACATCTTTTATAATTCGAGTCAGAATTTAGTACGTCAGCATGAATTTAGCAAGTTTAATTTTAATGTTAAGTACGAGAGGAAATAAAAGTGGTTGAATATAAAATATGCCCTGGGTAATTTATGAGATCGTAGAAATAATGCAGAGAAAGAAATAATTTTGTAAAATCGGAACAGCAGTTTTCCTTAGTAGTTTCCTAAGCTAATATTTGCTGTTTAATCTAGTCATTTTTCTAAACCACTTTTTGGAAAAATTCCAGGGTAAATGTATGCATGTGTTTTTTTGTGTCTGTGAGTGGTGCAAATTTGAAACTACTACATCTTTTACAATTCGAGCCAGAATTTAGTACGTTAGCATGAATTTATCAAGTTTAATTTTAATGTTAAGTATGAGAGGAAATAAAAGTGGTTGAATATAAAATATGCCCTGGATAATTTATGAGGTCGTAGAAATAATGCAGAGAAAGAAATAATTTTGTAAAATCGAAACAGCAGTTTTCCTTAGTAGTTTCCGAAGCTAATATTTGCTGTTTAATCTAGTCATTTTTCGAAACTACTTTTTGGAACAATTTCTGGGTAAATGTATGCACGTGTTTTTTTGTGTCTGTGAGTGGCGCAAATTTCAAATTATTACATCTTTTTTAATTCGAGCCAGAATTTAGTACATCATCATGAATTTAGCAAGTTTAATTTTAATGTTAAGTACGAGAGGAAATAAAAGTGGTTGAATATGAAATACGCCCTGGATAATTTATGAGGTCGTAGAAATAATGCAGAGAAAGAAATAATTTTGTAAAATCGGAACAGCAGTTTTCCTTAGTAGTTTCCTAAGCTAATATTTGCTGTTTAATCTAGTCATTTTTCTAAACCACTTCTTGGAAAAATTTCTGGGAAAATGTATGCATGTGTTTTTTTGTGTCTGTGAGTGGCGCAAATTTCAAACTACTACATCTTTTATAATTCGAGCCAGAATTTAGTACGTCATCATGAATTTAGCAAGTTTAATTTTAATGTTAAGTATGAGAGGAAACAAAAGTGGTTGAATATAAAATATGCCCTGGGTAATTTATGAGATCGTAGAAATAATGCAGAGAAAGAAATAATTTTGTAAAATTGGAATAGCAGTTTTCCTTAGTAGTTTCCTAAGCTAATATTTGCTGTTTAATCTAGTCATTTATCTAAACCACTTTTTGGAAAAATTCCTGGGAAAATGTATGCATGTGTTTTTTTGTGTCTGTGAGTGGCGCAAATTTCAAACTACTACATCTTTTATAATTCGAGCCAGAATTTAGTACATCATCATGAATTTAGCAAGTTTAATTTTAATGTTAAGTATGAGAGGAAACAAAAGTGGTTGAATATAAAATATGCCCTGGGTAATTTATGAGATCGTAGAAATAATGCAGAGAAAGAAATAATTTTGTAAAATTGGAATAGCAGTTTTCCTTAGTAGTTTCCTAAGCTAATATTTGCTGTTTAATCTAGTCATTTATCTAAACCACTTTTTGGAAAAATTTCTGGGTAAATGTATGCATGTGTTTTTTTTTTGTGTCTGTGACTGGTGCAAATTTCAAACAACTACATCTTTTATAATTCCAGCCAGAATTTATTACGTAGGTTAAGTAATTATGCCATTTTGCTTGTAAGAGTTAGCACAAACACAAAATTGATACACCTATTTTGGAATACACAATTCTCTGCATAAATATCCCTGTATAATTCCCTATATAAATAATTATGTTGGAGTTGGCAGGAAATCTATGGTATACCTGAGATGATGATATGACTTGATAAAAATCATTTGGGGTAGGCGAGAGTTTAGCACACTTCAGATGGTTTAGAGAAACTATCGATGAGTCCATTACAGCCTTAAAAAAGAAAACAATACCGACGAAAAAAAGACACTATTTTGGGTCTCTTTATACTAAATTTTAATTTCTCAATAAAAAAAGAATAACAATTTTGTGTTCAGCGATGAAACATACATTAGTACAGCATCCATGAAAAAAAATAAATAAATTGATACATTCCGAAATTCGCCCGCGCATTTTTTCGAAAAATATAATAGAAAACAGAAAATCAAATTTTTTTCATTTTGTGAAATTAATACAGCGTTTCTGTGAATGCATGTGGACAAAAACCGTTTCTTGAAAGTACAAAAATTTTATTTCATTTTTTACAATGTAGGTTTGATGGTTGCGTCACAGCCTCAGTGTCTCCCCCTTCAGGCAATTCACTGTACGTTGTTTCTCCAAAGTGTTCGCACTTGTGAGGAAAATGTTTCCTGTCTGTTCGCTATAGTACAGTTTCTTACTCTCATGCACCGACGGAATCTGGAGCACGTCGATAAAAGAGTAAAAGGATGTCCCTATGAATCAAGAAACGCCGCGGGAATGTTAGGTCCTCCGGTCTTGTCAGAAATTCAACAGTGGAAAGCTCAATTTTAAGTGACACGCTGAACCACAGACCTTCGATGCTATCTTCCCAGAGAAAAATCGTGGAAGAGTAGTCTGTCATTCAATGGACAGGTTTGTATGTCATATATTTGATGAGTTCTCGGAAAAATATAATCGTCTAAGTAAGCTTATATTATCAACTACATATAGTGTGATAAGTTTCTGCAAACGTGGAAAAAAAATTCGACACAAACAAAAGTTTTGTTTCAATTTAAATTGAATACAATGTACACAAAAATAAATTGTTGAGTTTCAAAAAAAATACTTGTAAGTTTCCCCAAGTGATTTCTTGTTAGGAAATTTAATATTATGGGATTTTCGGACGTGAATAGTAAAAAAAAAAAATTATTCAACATTTTAATAAGTATTTTATTATCAAATAATAACAATACAAATAATAATCACAAATAAGGCTCAATTGTATGAAGGATAGTTTTGACATGTCTTTGATCAATTTTATACACATTTTCACAACTTTCCTATCAAGAAATATGTCAGTTTGTCTTAGGGAATCGTTTTTTGGAAAAGTAAAAAAATATCTGTTTACGCAATTTTGAATATCTTGCACACTATGCGATGGAAAATGTTCTACGATATATGGAATTGAAGATAATCATTCAGGCTATCAAATGATACTATACATAGCAACATTCATGGTGTACAAAAATAATTATATACGTCGAAACGAAAGCTTTTATTTTTTACGTGTTAATCAAATGGGGAATAAAAACGACAGTTGCGCCATCTCTAAAAAAATTCGTACGAAGCTTTTTTTTTACAAGGATCAATGTTAGGGTATAGACTATAGTTTTTTAGTGTGTCAAGTAAAAAAAACGTTTTTTTTGTGAGGCAATCTAATACATTGTATGAAAAAATAAATTGTTGAGTTAAAAAAAAAAAACTTGTAAATTTCCCCAGGTCCCGGCGTATAGCGGCACAACAATTATTCTCCGCAATTTCCACGTTTCACCCTATCATTGTCTAGATGTCAAGCACAGTGAAGCGGAGCTATGGGTTAAAAAATGCAATTTACCTAAATAGCAAGTTTATGTACTGTATATACGCGAGTCCATAACGGCAAACTTTGTCCTGATATCATCGCAGCACATTTTAACTAAACTTTTTGCTAAGAAATGAAATCCAGCTCCCCTAACACTCACGAGAACGGTCGTAATGACGGTAAAAATAACACAGTTGTTTTTTTTATACACCTTAATAGCGGTGCGATTTTGATCATAATAACAGAAAAAAATACGGCCCCTAAACATATCACGTCCATTATTTTTCTGTTAATTTTATAAACGCCGGTTATTCTTTTTTTTAAGTTTTCTGAATTTTTCAATTTTTCTATTAATTGTTTTTGCGTTCACTTTAAAGGGTTATTTAGCTCTTTTAATTTCATATTTGACAATTTGGTACATCAAATCATCACTAAAAATAAAAAAAATTTAAGACAGTTGCTATATGTTTTTTACAATTTATAAATTATTATTAATTCAATAGTAGCGTTACATTAATAAATGAATAAATATATAAAGATATGGTATTGGAAGTTGACAAAGTATAATATAGAAAAATAATTTTGGACTCAACGATGGTCAATTTTCAATACAGAACAGAAGGGAAATAATACTATATGAAGTGAACAGAGATTTTTCTCTTTTCCTGTAAAAAAATAAATAAATGACGTTATTGAAAAACGTGTTATTTTTTTGCTCTTATTTTGTTTATCCTACCCGAGTAGAAATTTCATAAGGCATGCCTGCTGTCACACGAGGTCCAGATCAGTTTTAGGTACGGTAACCTTATTTGGGGCCGCCGTAAATTCACCTTCTCCGGTCCATGTAAGGCTGAGATATGGCATTCGTACTTAATAATGCCGTCTTTCCACCGGATCAGGCTGATGTCAGGCTAGATATGGTAACCTTATTTAGGTGTCGTCGTAAGTTCACCTGATCAGGTCAATGTAAGGCCGAGATATGGCATTCTACCTTAAAAATGCCGTCTTTCCACCGGATTAGGCCCATGTCAGGCTCTACATACGGTAACCTCATATAGATATGCCATTCATCGACCTTATCCGTTTCGCATAAGGTCTTCCTGTGGCATTTGTACCAAGATTTTGTCCAATTTACCTTTACTTTCCGTGGCCAGATTCGCATACGGTCTTCTTACGGCATAGTTTTTTTTAAATATGCCGTAAATTTACATTATCAGGTTCGTGTAAGGATACTAGATACGGCATTCGTTAAAAATATAAAAACATTATTGTTATGCAAAATCAATGTTTTCAGCACCTTGCGTGTGCTGGATTTTTTCACATCTTTATCCCATCGAGAAGTATTCGAAATTTTCGCTGAAACTCACGTTTTACGGGGCTGTACCGCTAGAATTACTTTGAAATCTATCCAGCTACTAACCGTCAAACTCCAGTACCTGGATGGGTGACCGCCCCATCATGTTTGAATTTTGAATATTTCGGTCGTAGTCACAATAAATGGATGTACAGTCTTGACGTGTTTTCATTTTAAGTATACTTCAAATAGATAATAAGTATATAAAATTTCTAAATGTCAATGGCCGAGTGGGCTAAGGCGCAGAACTGTCACCCAGAGGATCAAGGTTCGATTCCCACCAACGGCAAATAAATTTACATGTGCTTTTTTCAGCAATTAATATGTACTGAAAACTAAATAAGCTCGAATATCCAATAGAAAGTGCAAAATAAATCGAATTCGATGAGCGCAGATAATTATTTTGTAATTTATTTGCCGTTTTTATACGTAGGGCAGCCTCTATTCGGCCCTTAGAAGAAAAATAATGTTGGACTCAACAATGGTCAACTCTCAATACAGAACAGAAGGAAAATAATACTATATGAAGAGAACAGAGATTTTTCTCTTTTCCTGTAAAAAAAAAATAAATGACGTTATTGAAAAACGTGTTATTTTTTTGCTCTTATTTTGTTTATCCTACCCGAGTAGAAATTTCATAAGGCATGCCTGCTGTCACACGAGGTCCAGATCAGTTTTAGGTACGGTAACCTTATTTGGGACCGCCGTAAATTCACCTGTTCAGGCTGATGTAAGGCTGAGATATGGCATTCGTACTTAATAATGCCGTCGTTCCACCGGTTCAGGCTGATGTCAGGCTAGATATGGTAACCTTATTTAGGTGTCGTCGTAAGTTCACCTGATCAGGTCCATGTAAGGCCGAGATATGGCATTCTACCTTAAAAATGCCTTCTTTCCACCGGATTAGGCCCATGTCAGGCTTTACATACGGTAACCTTATATAGATATGTCATTCATCGACCTTATCCGTTTCGCATAAGGTATTCATGTGGCATTTGGACCAAGATTTTGTCCAATTTACCTTTACTTTCCCTGGTCAGTTCCGCATACGGTCTTCGTATGGTATATTTTTTTTAAATATGCCGTAAATTTACATTATCAGATTCGTGTAAGGGCTAGATACGGCATTCGTTAAAAACATTTAAAAATTATTGTTATGCAAAATCAATGTTTTCAGCACCTTGCGTGTGCTGGATTTTTTCACATCTTTATCCCATCGAGAAGTATTCGAAATTTTCGCTGAAATTCACGTTTTACGGGACTGTACCGCTAGAATTACTTTGAAATCTATCCAGGTACTGATCGTCAAACTCCAGTACCTGGATGGGTGATCGCCCCATCATGTTTCAATTTTGAATATTTCGGTCGTAGTCACAATAAATGGATGTACAGTCTTGACGTGTTTTCATTTTAAGTATACTTCAAATAGACAATAAGTATATAAAATTTCTAAATGTCAATGGCCGAGTGGGCTAAGGCGCAGAACTGTCACCCAGAGGATCAAGGTTCGATTCCCACCAACGGCAAATAAATTTACATGTACTTTTTTCAGCAATTAATATGTACTGAAAACTAAATAAGCTCGAACATCCAATAGAAAGTGCAAAATAAATCGAATTCGATGAGCGCAGATAATTATTTTGTAATTTATTTGCCGTTTGTATAAGTAGGGGCTTAGTAGGGCAGCCTCTATCCGGCCCTTATCTGGAAAACTTAATCTGGCCCTGATCATGCGCTGTGTTACTTTCCTGCAAGGCCCGTATAAGGTTGCCAGACAGGGGCCTTAGATTTAAATCCGGCTATCACGCTAGGGCCTGATGTTCCCCGTAGGTGAATTTCTACTCGGGTATCCGGCCCTTATCTGGAAAACTTAATCTGGCCCTGATCATGCGCTGCGTTACTTTCCTGCAAGGCCCGTATAAGGTTGCCAGACAGGGGCCTTAGATTTAAATCCGGCTACCACGCTAGGGCCTGATATTCCCCTTAGCTGAATTTCTACTCGGGTATTTTTACAAACTCGGTGGCTGTTTAACATAAGAGTTTGCGAATCATCTTGCATTTTTTAAATAACAGTGGCCGTTGGTCCGAGACATCACCACAACAGAAAAATAATTGTAGCCAGCGCAGAACCGTGGATTTAATTAAAGCGATGCGGAGTTGAGTGACGATATCCAACATAATAAATGCTTCTTTACAAATGAAATATACAAGCATGGTTCTTTTAAAATGGTCTGTATCCGTCTTACAGTGTAATCTTATTACTCTTAAGGTAGTATCAGTGTTGGGAAATTGTCGTGCATACTGATAAACATGCAAGTGCAGCAGACTTTGCGCGTAGTGCTGATAAGAGTATCAGAACACTGAAGCTATAAGGAGCTCGCATTACTCTTTTCCCTTGTGCGATGAAGATCAGCCACAAGATGGCGATTACGGCACAGTGAAAATGATGAGGTGATCAATATGATTGATCTCATTTCCTAATAAGAATTTGTCTTAAAGGGTAACATTTTTTAAAAGATAACCCTTACCACATAATGATCTAC
Organism: Ephialtes manifestator; assembly: GCA_963970395.1. Classification (NCBI taxonomy): domain Eukaryota; kingdom Metazoa; phylum Arthropoda; class Insecta; order Hymenoptera; family Ichneumonidae; genus Ephialtes; species Ephialtes manifestator. The sequence continues at coordinate 23,003,177 of OZ019981.1, read as the reverse complement.
GAATTTTTAACATATTTTTATTTCCATATCAGAGAAAATCATGGAAAGAAGAATTCTTCTTTCTTACGTGAACATAAAACTAGAGAATTCAGCGACTGTGAACTAGGAAAGAAATAATCAGAAGACCCATAAATTATAACATCGTCGTCGTTGTTGTTGTTGTCATCATTAAACTACTTTCAAAACCGGTCCGAGACTTTTTTCTTAAGCTTAGGACGAAAAAGAAACGCGTTTTGTATACTACTCTCATCCGTGGCGCATTACATTTCTCGGGTCGACGAAAACTCGAGGGCTCGATTTTTCACAGACCGTTCGGGTGCAAGCTCGGTGAGAACAAAGCTGTTTTTTGCTGAAAAATCGTTTTCTCTCTCTTCCACTCTGTCCGCTCTCTAGTCTTGAGGGTGTGAAGGACGCTCAAAAGGACTTTAGAACCCCCTACTATAATGAGAGGATATATATGGAGGAAGCAAAGTAAAACTGGGAAAAGATTCTCGTTTAGAAATGAAAAAACGCATAAAAAGAAGTATAGCAATGACCAAAGATGAAAGCGTGGAGTAAAAAAAAGTTTCATTGAACAAGAAGTCTTCACTCCTGCTTAATTACGTGAGTGCGTTGGTTGGATATATTAAAGACTTTGAAGATGAAGTATCGAAAGAAACGAGGACTCAAATTCCTAAAATAAGATTGTATAAAGTTCCTACTGCACCGAGAAATAAAAAGTTGTTGGAGAAACCAATAAATGGATTCCGACAACCACTCGAAGACTTTGATATAGCGTCAACTATCCATGAAAAAATAATGAGTTACTAAATTCTTTATTATGATTATTATTTTGATAAAAAATACCATTTCTTAAGGACCAGGGATCGAACACATAATGGGACAAAGCTGAGGCACCCAAAAATAAGGTAAGAAACTCACAAGATCTGATTTCCTAATTTTTATGTGAATGTAAAAATGTCTGGTGGTGTATGAAAAAGGTGAGAGTAAAACCAGATTCAGAATTAGAATCAAACTAGGAAAAAAAAATTCAGCAAGAAGCTAAAACGTACAGTTAAATCCATTTAAGCTGGGTGGAAGGCAAACCACATGGCCTCGGGTTGCTGGGCCGATGTTGTACTGTATAGGTAATGCCAGAAGTTGTTCCTTTTAACGAGGTTAGTTGTGCCAGGTAATTACGTGAGTATTTGTAGTTGGGATGTTTTTGCTGTTATCTTCACCCATCTTTTTTGGCGCCTGTCAATTCACCTCACGGACCATGACATCGCCTCACTCCTTGTAACTCAGAGCAGCAGAAGTACTACAAATTCCTATCGCCTTCCTACCCAGCTATTCTGTTTCCTTCAAGAGAAGTTTCAAAAGCTTGACTCCGTCTTACTCGAACCCAGGGGTCACCTCTACCTTTTAGCAAGTTTGTGTAGTGGCTTGTCTGACCCACAAGAGCCAGGGCTAACTTCGGAACCGGTCGTTGTACAGAAGTATGCAGGAGAAGGTTCACCAATGAAAGCAGACGGAGAAGGAACGATGAGATAAATTGCGCGGGATAATCAGGACCGATCCGTCATCATCAGGGTGACCCAGCAGAAGGGTTCTGCGCTTATTCGATCCTCATCTCTTCACACAACTTGGGCTCTGATGCTTGGCAAGGAAGTCGAGCGAATATTGTTTCAACTTCTTGCTTGCTTCTGTTTAATGCAAACGACAAAACCAGCGCCTTCCCAAACTTGCATCTTGGTCATTCACTATTCAGAGGTTAGCCTCTTTATTTCTGCAGGTGTTAGGCCAGATAAGACTCCACAAAGGCTTGGGTCACGGCCAACGCTTCCACTAAATCCGTAATTTCGTTTACTTTCGCATTGAATTGAGGTAACAATGGAAAACTAATCATTTGATCGCTTTTACAGCTATGATTGACATAGATGCTCCTTTTTTAGTAACCTAAGTTACTGTCCAAAAGATTAAAAGTGGTTTTCTCATACCTAATTTATTTTTTGACGCTTCATAAATCCTGCAGATTTATTTGGATATAAACGACGTTGTTTTAGATTGTTGTCATTAATGTTTTCCTTCAGTTTTGACAGAAACTTGCATCTTTGCTGATCCGTTGTCATCAGGGTGATCAAGCAGAAGAGTTCTACGTTCATGTGATCCTCATCTCTTCACACAACTTGAGCTCTGATGCCTGGCAAGGAAGTCGACCGAATATTGTTTCAACTTCTTGCTTGCTTCTGTTTAATGAAAAAGACAAAACCAGCGCTTTCCCAAACTTGCATCTTGGTCATTCACTATTCAGAGGTTAGCCTCTTTATTTCTGCAGGTGTTAGACCAGATAAGACTCCACAAAGATGTGGGTCACGGCCAACGCTTCCACTAAATCCGTAATTTCTTCTACTTTCACATTGAATTGACATAACAATGGAAAACAAATTAAGGTAAATGTCCCAGTACTCGACAGTGTACCAGTAATCGCCAGTTATGCGCTTTGAATATAGATTTCCCTACAGTTAAAGCACACGTTGACGGTCACTGGTACACTGTCGATTACTGGGACATTTACCTTATGTGATCGATTTTACAACTACTATTGAAATAGATGCTCCTTTTTTTAGTAACCTAAGTTACTTGCTGCTCCAAAAGAGTAACAGTGGTTCTCTCATACCTAATTTATTTTCTGACGCTTCATAAATCCTGCAGATCTATTTGGACATTAACGACGTTGTTTTAGATTGTTGTCATTAATGTTAACCTTCAGTTTTGACAAAAACTTGCATCTTTGCCGATCCGTTGTCATCAGAATGACCCAGCAGAAGAGTTCTACGTTTATTCGATCCTCATCTCTTTACACAACTTGGATTCCGATGCTTGGCAAGGAAGTCTAGCGAATATTGTTTCAACTTCTTGCTTGCTTCTGATTAATGCAAAAGACAAAACCAGCGCTTTCCCAAACTTGCATCTTGGTCATTCACTATTCAGAGGTTAGCATCTTTATTTCTGCAGGTGTTAGGCCAGATAAGACTCCACAAAGGTCCAGGTCGATGCTTCCTTAAAATTCAGACTCACCTCATGATCAGCGATGATCCATTTTTCACACAGTGCTGACCTGACAAAGTAAATCAAATTATTTCATCGGTTGTACAACTTTGATTGAAACAGATGCTTCTTGTTTAATAACCTAAGTTACTTATTTCAGTCCCAAAATAGTAACACGTACATAATTTATCGTCTGACGGTCACAACCATAGTTAAAAGCGTGAGTTTACTGCAAAGTATCGGAAAAAAGAGAAAACTGGAAAGTACACTAGTGGATGGATTTAGAAACTGTGGTTTGTGTCTCGTTAATGTATAACAGATCTCGCTGGAAATGATAATCGCAAACTACACATAGTGTAGTGTGTACAGTGAAGGATAAGATGGAAAAAGATTGAAAGTCAGGGCAATGTATACGAAGAAACAAGTTTCATTAATCTTCCAGACTCCTTTAGACTCTATTCTGTAAACGCGTTGGTGAAAAAGACTCCAGTAAGGCGGAGTCCCCGTCTTGCACTATCGTTTATCCTTTTCCTTCTCTCTCTCTCTTCAATCCTTTTTTTTTTTAACAACAACACAGAATAGCTAGAAACGGTGCTTGCTTTTCTGTGCTGCTGTAAATGCCACTTGTGTGCTCCATAGCATGCGGAACAACCATTGCACCCTTGTGAAGAATGGGTTCGAAGATCTCAGAGACGTCCTCGTATCTTGGCTCTGCAATAAAAAAACGAATTCACGGAGTAGACAATAAAGCTTGCGGTTGTTTATTTTTATCATGGAGAAGGAACACAGGAGATGATCGTGCTGTTGATCTGCAAAACGTCTCTTCCAAACTGCTCATCGCCTTTGAAAACTACTAGTCAATCACAAAATTCGACAAAACATATTCAAATTTTACTTATAAATATTTCTACACAAATTTCACTAATTTGAAATAGTTGCTGTTGAGAGTCGGGAGATTACCACACCCTTGAATTAATCCCCCGACTATAATATGCGATTGATTCTTATTTAACCATCCTTCATTTACCCAATTTGTTTATTAATTACACTAATTTTTCAGTCGAAATTTATTTGTATAAACTTATTTTTATTTCATCGTTTTTAAATGTAAATGAAAAATGGTTAAATAAGAATCATTCGCATATTATAGTCGGGAGATTACCACACGCTTGACGAATTAATCTCTCGACTATAATAAGCGAATGACTATTATTTACTTAATTTGTTTATCAATTACACTAATTTTTTCAGAGAGGACTTTTTTTAAATTTTTGTAAAATTGTTTTTAGAGTCATTTTGTGAAGTTACTGGGGTTATAGTTATAAACTACATGGACATAAACATTAATTACACTCATTTTTCCAGTCGAAATTGTTTTTTGTATAAACTTATTTTTATTTCATCGTTTTTAAAAGTAAATTAAAAATGGTTAAATAAGAATCATTCGCATATTATAGTCGGGAGATTACCACACGCTTGACGAATTAATCTCTCGACTATAATAAGCAAATGATTCTTATTTACCCAATTTGTTTATCAATTACACTAATTTTTTCAGAGAGGACTTTTTTTAAATTTTTGTAAAATTATTTTTAGAGTCTTTTTGTGAAGTTACTGGGGTTATAGTTATAAACTACGTGGACATAAATTTTGTTAACATCTCACTTTTTATATTCGAATTCCAGGGTGCACGTGATGTGAGTTTTTTAATTTTTGTAAAATTACTTTTTAGAGTCTTTTTGTGAAGTTACTGGGGTTATAGTTATAAACTACGTGGACATAAATTTTGTTAACATCTCACTTTTTATATTCGAATTCCAGCGTGTACGTGATGCTACGAGACGTAGGTATCAGCGGTATTATAGCCTTAGCTAGTAGCTTGGGATTCTGTTCGCGGACTGGGGATATATGTACGAGTCGATTGAAGGCTTGACTCCCTGATCGTGCCGGCATCCCATACCAGCGGCGGAACTTCACTTCAACCATCCCCTGTACTTGCTCCACTTACGACAATGAAGATACTCATCGTGAACGCCAAAGAGCCGGAGAGATAAATGAGATCCCAATCCGTGAATGATGGATCTTCCATAGCACTTAGCAGGTATGTGCGGTTCACCCAAGGGCTACAGGATATACTCAGCTCGCGTTGATTGGATTCACGAATGACTCATTATATATCGAGGGAGAAAGACAGACTTGCATAAATTCACGTTTATAACCAATTTACTGGGTTATGCGCGATAGCGTAATCAGGGTGATCAGACTGAGCTATGGTGAATAGCCAAACGATATGCATAACCTATAATTTTCAATGGCTGTTTTAGCATGCGAGTGCCTAACATGATTTAAGCACGTAAACGGTACGAAATTGTAATAAATTCGTTTAATCAAAATCTAACGCTTTATGAAATTGAACCAGCTGAATTCTATAATGAATTGAACTTTTAAGTATATTTTTAGGTGCATTAACAAGGTAAATGATAAGTTATAGATAGTTAGGTAAATAATCAATTAGCTTAGATTAGTTGAGAAATAATGATCCTTTGAAGTGGGACTATTTTTTTTGCAATAGCCTATATAAAAAGGATGCAAAGTAGAACCTTGCACATTGCTTCCTCATTATTTTTTGCGTTTTACAAAGCTACCTCTATGAGGAAGTATGTTATTCAATTTTTGGCTTCCTCATAGAGGAAGTTTTGTAAAAAGCGAAAAATAATGAGGAAGCAATGTGCAAGGTTCTACTTTGCATCCTTGTTTTAATTAGATAAATATACATGTTGTGGATTCGCTTTTTCTATTTCGTTATTACGTTATTTCGTGATTATTAGAGCGTTTCCGAAAGTGAATGTGATAATGTATATTTTTAAAAATAATTCAACATTCCATAAAATCAAAAATTTCATACCGTTCGTCATTAAATTATACATATATAATGGCTGAATATTGTTTCATTTATATACGAAATTTGAGCTCGCTATATAAAGATAATAAGAAGATAATGTCAATTTTTTAAAAAATTCAAAACATCATAAAATTTTTACGGTTCAACCGATCTTAACCAAATTCAATAGCGATCACCGGCGTATGAAAGCTGATATTCGTGCCAATTTTAAGATCAATATCTCGAAAATTGAAAGAGTTATCGCATAAACAGACATTTTTCAAAAAATTAAAAAACGCGTAATTATTTAACGATGAAGTGGATTTTGACAAAAATCTGTATGAACGATGAGGCTTGATCCCTCTATCTATGGTCCAAATTTCAGCTTGATATCTCAAGGCATTCCCGAGTTATAAAGGTTTACATTTTTCGATCGTGTAACATACACACATACACACACACATACAGACATTTTTTCTAAATCACTTTTCTCGATGTTTTGACCCATTCTGAGTGTACTAACATGAAAATCTCGAAAAAAAACATGTTCATGAAAACAAAGCTTCCTTTACGAGGAAGCAAAAATATGGCAACCGTCGAAATGTCTACTCAAAAAGACTATGAATGCATTCACTGCTTTCTCAGTTTTAGTGTAAAGTTAATTCAGGCTCGAATGTATGCATTGTCTTTTACTTATCGCGCAAGAATTGATAAGTTTGAACTAGAGTGATGCATCTATTCGTGATACATAATCTCATATCTTTCTGTTCCACCTCAATACTAAAATAATGTCAAGATTTGATTTTTTCGACGGACAGTAAAATTCGATGAAACTGTTACTTTCTCAAATATCCGTACAATTGAGGTCTCGTTTTATCCGGTGATTATTCTCGAGAGACTGGGTTGCAATCGGTTGTCATGCACGTACGAAAGGATAAAGCACCAACTATTGGAATGGCATTCACGCCGCGGGAAAGGATCGTGAACCTGACAGCCGATAAGATACCTTCCTGGCGTCAGCCTGTGAGGGTTTCTCTTCCTCGATTTTCCAACGATCATTTGCATTGTGGAAGTTGCAATGGGACGGTATCCATGCCATTCAAATATCAGAACGACGGGTGAAATGTAGGCAGCTGTAAAAGTCTGTGATTGACCGGTGCAAAAAGAGGCATCCCTAAAGTAATGAAAATCTCTTGAATTAAACTTTTAGTCATCTAGCATCAGCTTATTTTTTTGATGGAGACAGTTAATATTTCGTAGATATCGGAACTTGCATGATAACTTTTCATAACACTTATGCGGTATCTTCCCCCGTAAAAAGATGGAGAGTCTGGGTTGCAATCCATAGCAGTTTCCAGACTGGAATCCACAGCAGTTTCCAGGATGGAATCCATAGCAGTTTCCAGGATGGATTCCAGGGCAGTATCGAGGATGCAGTCCAGGATGGAGTCCAGAATGGAATCGAGAGCAGTATCGAGGATGTAGTCCAGGATAGAATCCGAAACAGTATCCAGGATGGAGTCCAAGATGGACAATGGGATCGGATCAAATCTCATTCTCCATCCTTGGACTACCCTCATGGAGAGAAATTCCTGTGTTGTGACAACATAAAACGAGGCCAACAAGAATCATTACGTTGGGTTGGCAAATCTTTTGTTCGGCTCACTGATCTTTTTGCTGGGCTGACCAATCTTTTTGTTAGCCTAACAAAACGATTTTTGTTATTACAGTTTTATGTTGTCACGACACAGAAATTTCTGTCCGTGCTGACTCCATCCTGGACTCCCTTTTATGCAGGTTCTTCGTCTCTTTGTCATCTTTTTCTCTTTAAAAGCCATCAATAAATGTAACACGTTTAGTATTTGGCACATTCGATGTGTATATTTAATTGATACAAGTGTACTAACTTCCTCATTAAATACCAGAAAAATTGCAGGGCGTTCGTTAAATCAACCTTGTCAAAGTGATGCTTATACTTCTACAAAAAATTGTAATAATAAAATCGCAAAAAGCAATAATAAGAAACGTAATGAATGAATCTCAACCTGCTTCTTATTACCACTTCATCTTCACCTTATGCAAAGAAATTGCGATAGGATTAAAGTTTCCAGTAGTAATTACCCGGCAATGAGAATACGCGGGAGACTTCTTCGCGCAAGGCGATGAACACTAATGCCGGAATATAGGTAGCAGTACGTGGGGGACTCCTGCTGGTCGATGAAGTTTCTTGAAAGGAAGCGCGTGCTGCGAGGTTTCTACGCGGGCAGGAGATGAAACTCTCCCTTTTCGGGGATTTACCGCTGCGAAACTCCGTTAACAACGAAGCTTAAGCAGTTACCCGTGAGAACTATTAGCCAGATCCTTAGGGAAGAATATCCCGCAAACTCGCGAATCTCTCGTGGCTTCCCTTGGGACGCGGGTTCTCTTTTAGGTGCATCTAATGGTACCGCGCAGTGGCATGGACCTCCACAGGGGTCGATATCTTCCGTGTGTTTTACTCGTCGTCCCCTGCCGAACCGCAGTATGCTTTTCACAGCTGCTGCAAACTAACGAAAACTTCGCAAGTTCAAATGTACCTCCGCTGAGCAGTTTGTTAAGTAAGCACTAATATAGAATTCGTACTGCACTAATAAAGCTGTTTATGCGACATGGAAACAGGGAAAATAATAGTCAACAAGGGGTAAATGCAATATAGTAGCGGAGGCATTAAATATGAAATAATTGTTCATGATACGGAAAGGAGCATATTGCGTTGTAACTTCAAGTTGTTAGGCAGTATATGTGAAAACAGGTGGATTATCACCTTAGGCAAGAGCGGTCATTAATTCATATACGTACGACAACCTGTACAACCTTAACAGACATAATGTTCATATCTCTCTTAAACGGTAATGGTGATGATAATTCAACATAGTCGTTTGAAGATAGTGGCAGGTACACCTCCCCATTTGTCAATACGATAAAATCGAATGCAAAAGACATGTGTACGTGGGTAGAGAGAGAGAGAGAGGAAGAAAGTGTTGACAGGTGATATAAATTGTGTAAATTGCGTAATAATCTGAAGGATATGCGGCGTTACGGAGCAGAAAGACCTTTCCTATAGCTCGGCCATACATCTTCTGGTGTGGTGAATCTGGTGACCTGCCGATGCAGTCGGACATAATGCGTCGGGTGCGAAGCGATCATAGAGGCGTGATATGCATGTGTCGACCTCCTAGTAGCTTCTACGAATATACCCTCACAGCAGTACATACTACATAACCCGTGCGATAGGCAGACCAGCAGCCGTGATCGTTTCCAGACGCATCCGAACACCATTAATCACGTATCGGGAACGCTTCGGCGAGCACGCTAATTAAATGAATCCATGCGTTCGTCCAATGAGCAGACACGCCACCATTTCACTTCGCCAACGCCAGACTTTGTAGGATAACATGTATGAGAGAAACCAGTCATCCTATTTTCCCCGCTTGTCTGTCGATTCTGTTTCCCGTGCGCACTGTTTTACATTATTCAGTGCAGTCGATGATAATCCATTCGGGATGGTAGCGATATTCATCCTGCTGACACTTATCCGGTTTACCCTGCGTGTTTCTAAGATGGCTATCGCGTTGAGTCATTATTGAAACTCTGCTCTTAAGCCTTCACAAGTATTAGTACATTATGAAATGTATTCAGATCTGTGCGTAATGGAGTTTCACTAATGGATTGAAAATGAATGAACCGCAAGATTGCCAGTCATCACCGCTATAGTATAATATGCACGCTTCATAAATCCTGTAGATCTAGTTGGATATAAGGAACGTTGTTTTAGAAGGAAGCTAATTTATATCAAAGTTATATGTCAAAGTTATATTTTAGAAATGGCCCATATACAAATCTAAGGTAATCAAACTCAAACTGGCATTGTGTATTTATTACTAGTTTTTCCTTTAGTTTTGACAGAACCTTACATCTTTGTACGTGCAAAAGGTTAATATATAAAATATCACACAACAGTACAGGTCATAATATATTTCGAATAAGCAGATAAGGAATAGGAGTAATGGGAGTTTGTTAGCTCTATCGGGGGTGGAATAAGGAAGGAGGGAGTACCTGTTTCGTGTACCACCACCAGCTAAGCCAGTAAGCGCGAAACAACTCCGGTGTTTACACAGCATTTACCGGCCCCAGGGGTAATTACCACAATGCCGCGAAAAGCTCACGTGCCACGAAACGCCTTCAACATCAATCACTTACTGCGCGATAGGCGAGTCAGCTGAGGGGTCGAGGAGGCTTGTACAGGGGTGAAGGGGATGGGGTCTTGAGGTATAGTCTATGGCCACGCGAAATACTTTCCGCAAAAAGAAAGGTTGAGCGTGTGGACTGAAGGCTGAAGGCAATTTGCCTATTTGTGCTGTCGCCTGACCAATCAAATCTTCGTTGCGTAATCGAGTATATCCCACAGCGAGGCTATGTAGCCCTTTAAAAAGAATCATCGACAAACTAAAATACAAACACAAACATTTTACGACTAAAATTTAGTCAAGCGCTATCTGCGGTGGATTCTCCAGCGATTTTGTCAATACCGCTTAAGTTGTATCAGAACATACGCGGTTCTAACTATAGTTAAAGATTCTATTTTGGTGGTTTCTGAGGGACTCCAAACGCCACCGTGAGATTGTCGGAGCTTTCTCTCGGTGTTCGAATTGAGCCGGCTTCCGCCAGAATAATCGGTCGACTAAGGCCGCCCTTACACGTGAATAGATGGTAGAGGAGCAACTAGCTTCCAAGACTTCCCTTACAGTTTCCAGGACCACTTACAGATAATACACTTTGGGAGGAAGAGCTGTCTGCTGACACCATAGCCAGGCTAGTTCGTATATCTTGCAAGTAGCAATGGCGCCATCGTATTGACTTAGAACTGAGTGACAACAGAAACATGAGACATGGAAAGCAAATTGTCTTTGCGTCTCACCTGGTTAAATAATAGTAGCATCAATTACAATCCTCTGGTATGAAACACAATGCTTCGCTAGATGGCGAGTGGGCAGAGAGTTTCTCGCAAGTAACTTGAAGCCTCAGGGTATATAAGACTGCAAAGCTGTCCTGAGTTCGACTACACCCTTCACTGATGGTCTAAAATAGACTCTGCGATTGAACCGGCGAAATTCGCAGATCATCCAGGGTGCAGTCCAGGATGGAGTCTAAGACAGTCCAGGCGAGAATCCAAAATGGACACAAGGATGGACACTGCGATTGAACCGGCGAGATTCGTGAATGGTCCAGGGTAAAGTCCGAGATAGAATCTAAGACAGTCCAGGCGAAAATCGAAAATGGACAACAGAATGGAATCTGCGATTGAAACGGCGAGATTCGCGGCTCATCCAGGATGGAGTTTAAAGTAGTCCAGGCGAGAATCCAAAATGGACACAGGATGGACTCTGCGATTTTGAACCGGCGAAATCTGCGGATGGTCCAGGGTAGAGTCCGGGATGGACTCTAAGGCAGTTCAGGCGAGAGTCCAAAATGGACACCAGGATGGGCTGTGTGATTGAACCGGCAAGATTCGCGGATGGTCCTGGATACAGTCCGGAATGAAATCAAAGACAGTTCAGGCGAGAGTCCAAAATGGATACCAGCATGAACTTTGCAATTGATTCGTCGAGATTCTCTGATCATCCAGGGTGGAGTCCAGGAAAGTATTTCGCATCCCGGATGGAGTCCGGGAAAGTTTTTTGAGTCCTGTATGGAATCCAGATCGAGTCCTTTCGAGAGTCCTGAATGGAATCCAGATTGAGTCCTTTCGAGAGTCCTGGATGGAATCCAGATTGAGTTCTTTCGAGTGTCCTGGATGGAATCCAGATTGAGTCCTTTCAAGAGTCCTGGATGGAATCCAGATTGAGTCCTTTCGAGAGTCCTGGATGGAATCCAGATTGAGTTCTTTCGAGAGTCCTGGATGGAGTGCTGGACTTCAGTACTCCCGCCCGGACTGTCCAGATTTCATCCGGGACCTCAACCTGGACATCATCCGGGACTACATTCGGGACTCCATCCCGGAATGTTTTTTTTTCTGTGCGGGAACAAAAGTTGTTCAAAGAAGACTCAGTCGTACCAAACTCCTCATCCATAGGTGTTAGAGATGCTGATTGAATATTGTAAAGAAATTGGGTATATGACCCACCCAGAATGCACCACTCGCTGGTACTAGGCTTCAGTCTCGTTAGATCCACCAAGCCTTAATGAGGAGTAAAGTTTCTGGAACGATGGTAAAGCTGTCTGCATAATGCAACTAGGTCGTTGGCTGGCAATAGCTTGTCCTCTCGGGTTCTGCACGGCGTTTCTGTACGCGCTATACGATATCCGTGGGCTGAAACTGACCAGCTTGCTCTTGCAATTACTTGTGAATCTCCAGCAGATATTATAATAATTAAGTTAACTTCGCATGGTAAATCCTGAATAATATTCCATACTCAGTGTAGTGTAGCACTGTCGTATAATCACCAACACTGGGCAAACAGCTTACAACGTAACGTTCCACTTTGACTACTCTCCATTTCGTGGCTTTCCTTGATGTTCTAATAGGTGTCTACGTCTTGCTTCCTCTGTGCACTCTGTAACTCTCGCACGCGTCTAATTAATAGACACTGCGGTTAGGGTGAGTCCAGGGACTGAAGATCACCACCCGATATTACTACAACGTCCGCAGCAGCTCATCCTCAGGATCGAAACTGAATTTCACTACACTACATACTCTACAACCGTGGCAGCCATTATAATGACAGCAATCGATCTCGCTGATATGCCGACAGCTACATTATTAATTTAGTTACAATGATGATGAATCAATCTTTTGTTCTTGCCGTTACACTCGGAAACAAAAAGTTTGAATGCACTAAATCGGTGTATATCCTCGTACAAATGAATTTTTAGTTGGTGTAACAAATATATTTTGGCTACTGCAAATATATTGTAATATTTAAAATTTAAATAACTGAATCTTATGATTATTGAAGGATCTAAACAGTTAGTTTTATTTTTATTTATTATTATAAACAACGAAAAAACTTTTTTTTTCTCAGTGTAAAGTATTTTCCAAAATTCCATAATGAGGTATGATTTGAATTGGGCGTAGAAAAGCCAAAATACTAATCATGGACAACAATTGTAACCAGTAATAACTTACTTAATTATTCCATCATGGAATAACAATCAAATAAGTGATATAAAACTTTCCGGGTTGAATTAGAGATAAATTTTCAATTATCGATATTCTGATACGTTTTTCATGGATTCTCCTCCAAATTCGTTTATTATAAGAGTTTCGGATTTTCAGAGCCAACTCACGTTGCGGGTTAAACGACTATTGCGCCCTCTTTTTTTAAATAGCCGTTTCTGAAATATGAGGGTTCGTATTATGGTACCTCGAAAATCCAATGATCTGACCATTTGGTTTGTGGATGTCTAACATTGGCTTCGCCTCCTTCCTGATGTCGATAGGCGAACTGATGAACCTTCGATACAACCCGGACTGCTTTTTGCTGTGAAGTTTCTCAGCACGTCGGATTTATCCGTTCCTTCAGCCGCATTCGCCTCTTCGTTATATTGCGACTCATCTAATACGTGCGCTATTCTTCAGTACCACTTTCGAAGTGCAGACCGAAGAGGTCCAAAAAAGTAGATTAAGCAAAGTTATTCGATATACTGTAACCCAAACTATAAAGTTCAAACAATACAAAAGTTACCGCTGCATCAACGTATATTTTATCTAATTAAAATTGTGTAAAAAAAACGATGCTATCGAATGATGAATTCTTAAAGTTTCTTTGATGTCCTTGTCCTCCTTCTTATAGAGTTGTACACTCGGTTCTCTGTGAACTTTTCGCACGAGGTATAGTTAGAAATTAATTCAGTTGAAAGAGTAAACGGGATGTGAAAGGAGGCAAAAGCAAAACAGAGAAAATTCATTCTAGTTTTCTTTAACACGTTCAGTATATCCTCACGGTTCAAAGTCGTGACGGGTGTGAGAGCCACAGTTCGGTTTTCTCGCAAAACAGCCTCTTCGAGAGTCTCTTTCTTTCCTTTCTTTTCCTCTTCCCCTTCGGGTTCTTCTAGTACTCCGACCTGTTCGTTCAGCGAGCGCTACTTAATAGTGTACTCGTTTCCGTTTGATGGTGTTTGTGCACAGTGAGTTGATGGTTCGTAAAACTTTCCGAGGTTTTGCGATGCTTCTTCTCGTCCTTCCGCTTCGCACTAGCAATGGCAGACTCAATGGCATAGGGAAACACAACGGGTAAATCTCGCATCTTCTCCTTCACTCCTTCTACTGTTTCTTCCCATAATCTCCCGACGACCATCTGGTACTCCAATTCAAACGATGACCGAAAAGCTCTTAAGATTTCATACTACGAAACCCACTAAAGAAAATAATTATATTTATGCAGGAGAAAATTTCATACTTGAGGTTAAAATCCATTCTCCAAATGGCCACCTTCGGTTAAAAATTCCATAACATCACAATCGAGTGAACAAATAATCGAACAAATACATTCAAGTATTCAACAAAAAGGGACTGGATAAATAATAAATCCAGTGCACAGTAGAATTTTGCATATTGGTTCTTTATTATTATTCATATTTCACAAATCAACGTGTGAATCTAGGAAACAATTCTGTAGCTTTTATCTCGACATATAAGTTTTTACGCAAACGAAACTTCCTCTATGAGGAAACAAGAAAATAATATCATAAATCGTGTCAGTTAGAGAAATCTATTTGTAGTGTTATATTGTCTTCCAAGATTATAGCGTATAGCAATCTCGACACATTACCAGCCCTTGAGAAATGTCTTTTCTTCCATGTTCCACTAAAGAATAGCCAGCACTATCGTTCTTCTCTTATCACCACACAGACTTTTTTTTTCCCTTTATGGACCTTAGTACGAAGGTATCGCTTGGGTCCGAGCCTCTTTCAACCCGGAAAACGAATCACGAAACACACAAATATATACTTACATAATATGATACACGAGAAACAGCATGAGCGAAAGCAAGAGAAGAAGAAAGAAAAGGTGGAAGAGAATTACTGTACAAAGTTCTTATAGAGGGTCGCTAGCTAGCTGGCTCGCCCTCGCCTTGAACAACTTTAATGGCCTTACAAATCTCGGTGAAATGGGGCTATTTCCTCTGAATCGCGTCTCTTGGGCGGGTTCCGCCTGCTACCCCCGTTCTTTTCCGCCCAACCGTATTCTTTTCTCCATGACGTACTACACTGCATACTTACATTACGGTTAATACCTAAAGACAATCCAAAGAAGTGTAAAGAAAAAAAAAATTTCAATAAACTAATTTTACGGACAACAGCTAACGATATGGATTTCCAAAATTTTTATTGAGTTGAAATTTTTGCCAGTTTAAACACTGTTAAATTATATTCAACTAAGAGTTATTGTGGCTCATGCACTCGCATCGCCTTTTTTTATTGGTTTTGTAAAGGACTTAGAAAAATCGGGGCCCCATAAGGGACTTAGAAAATTCCGGGCCTTGGGGGCCCTTGGGGGACTTAGCAAATTCCGGACTTTGGAAGCCCTAGGGGGACTTCGAAAAATCTGGGCTTCGGGGGCCCTTAGGGACTTAGAAAAATCCGGGCTTCGGAGGCCCTTCGGGGACTTAGCAAATTCCGGGCTTCGGAAGTCCTAGGGGGACTTGAAAAAATCCGGGCTTCGGAGGCTCTTAGGGACTTAGAACAATCCAGGATTCAGGTGCTCTTTGAGGACTTAAAAAAATTTGGGCCAGATAGATTATACATGGGGGACTTGATATGGAATGCCCTATATACGGCTCGATTCTTGATATGGCGGCGGTGACGGCGACGAGATTTTTTAATACTATATTCAATATAGGTAGTGACTATTATTTATTACAGAAGTTCGCGCAGTGGCGTTTCGTTTATTTTACAGTTGGGCTCACGAAATTAAAAAATGAAGTTACCCCAGACATTTATTAATCCGTCTCCCTATGAGACACTTCCCCAAGGCCTAATTTTTCTAAGTCTCCCTATAAGATCTCTCCCCACACTTATTTTTTTCATCCGCCAATGAGATTCCTCTCCAGACTTTTGTTTAAAGTACTTCTATGAGTCCCAGAAGGTCATAAGGGGACTTAGAATAATACGTCTCGGAGGGAGGTCATAGGAGGACGTAGAATAATCCAGCTGGGGCAGGAGGGCTTAGGAGACTTAGAATCATTCGGCTTTGGGGCGGTTACAATCCCCTCAGAGTTAGGATAATCCGGATCACGGAGGGCTCATAGGATAAATTAGAATAATCCGGCCACGGTAGGGGGGGGGGGGGCTTGGGATAATCCGGGTTGGGGAGGAGGGGGGCAAACAAACAAAGACGGAAACGCACAACTTTCATAGATCTCCCTATATTATAAAAAGATCGCGCTGCCGATGCCGTCGCCGAAGCCAGAATCGAGCAACATATAGGGCCCGAATTTTTCTAAGTCCCCTAAGGGCCCCAGATTTTTCTCAGTCCCCGAAGGCCCTCCGAATGCTAGATCTTTCTAAGTCCCCGAAGGGCCTCCGAAGCCCGGATGTTTCTAAGTATCCCAAGGGCCCCTGAAGCCCGGATTTTTTCAAGTCCCCTAAGAGCCTCCGAAGTCCGGATTTTCTAAGTCCCCAAGGTCCCCCGAGGCCCAGATTTTTCTCAGTCCCCGAAGGCCCTCCGAGTTCTAGATCTTTATAAGTCCCCCAAGGGCCTCCGAAGCCCGGATTTTTCTAAATATCCCAAGGGCCCCCGAGGCCCGGATTTTTCCAAGTCCCGCAAGAGCGTCCGAAATCCGGATTTTTCTAAGTCCCTCAAGGTCTCTCGAGGCCCAGATTTTTCTCAGTCCCCGAAGATCCTCCGAGACCCAGATTTTTCTCAGTCCCCGAAGGTCCTCCGAGGTCTAGATTTTTCTAAGTTCCCCAAGGGCCTCCAAAATCCGGATTTTGCTAAGTCCCCCAAGGGCCTCCAAAACCCGAATTTTTCTAAGCCCCTAAGGCCCTCCGAAACCAGAATTTTTCGAAGTCCTTTATAAAACTAATAAGAAAAATGACAATGCAACCGTGCGAGCCGCAATAACCCCTAGTATATAATATATAAATTACAGCCATCTTTTACACGTTCTAAAGAACATACTTTCAACAAATGTGTTATTTCCGCTTACTATTATTCCATAAACGCATTGCACTTTAAACGTGAAAAAACTCACTGTAACGGGAGTATTGCATACACTTGCGTAACATACTTTCATTAAAAGGGAATTTTTTAAAAATCACCCTCACTGTCATTGTCGCAAATAATAATGAGGTCATGATTAAAAGTGAGTAAGATTTGCCCAACCTGAAGTTCATAGCCCATGGCAGCACGCTCGTCACTTCCGCCCGTGGAATTACACTATCTGACCTACCTTCATCCCACCCGCTTCGTAAAAGACAACGACATAAATCAACGTCCGGTATGCATTAAAGTACCTTTCGTCGTGCACTCGACGAGGATGCGTTAAATGTGAATGACCCCCATTGTTTATACAGAAACGCCGGACGCCCTGGGAACGCGTCTAGAATGCTCGTTGTCGACGTGAATCTAGAAACTCTACGACTTCGAACAGCTTTCTCTGGAAAATCCGGACCACGGCCAACACCCCAGTGACACGAAGCCAGCTCGAGGCTGGAGACATGCGTACAGCACCCCCTTAACTGGCAGCAAACCTTAACGACTTGACGAGGTCTCTCCGGGTCCACGTCATTCATTTCTGCACGACTTATTTTATTGCCAACGACTCTTGTCCATTCCACTACTCACTATTCCCTGGAAGATCAAATCTAACTTTTTTTTTCAGCTTGCTATTCTTGAGAGACTTGCAGATTTTGGTTATGCATCACTAAAACTGGGAGAAACATGGGAAAAAAGTATTGGTTGTACTAAATGTACAAACACTTGGTTAAATATGTGACAGATGATTAATTGGCTAGACCAACCAAGTTATTGGTTAGCACAACCAAGCTTATTGCACTACAAGCAATAACTTGGTTGGCGTAACCATAAATTTGGTTGGCGTAACCAATAATTTGGTTGGGACAATCAATGATTTGGTTGGTTTAACCAACAATTTGGTTGTCGTAACCAATAATTTAGTTGGTTTACCCAATAATTTGGTTGGTTTAACCACTTAATCGACTGACGCATATTCAAACAAGTTCCAACCAAGACTTTGTTTCCGTGCAGCATTGAAATTGTAAATATTCTGCGCCATCAGTATTTACTGTAAACATTCGTAATATGTGTACAAAAAAACTTGAGACAAGTACATTTACATGACTTCAAAATAAACATAGTGTGTCAAAAACTCTTGTGCGGTATACTATGCATAAGTACAAAAAGTTGTGAAATGAATAGAAAATATTTGTGGTATTCATAGTCAACTACATATTATTCATCATTCATATACACACAATAGATATACATATATATTATTTATTATATAAAACAAAGATAATCGCATTTGAAAGTTAAAAAATATAAACTAAGCAAAAATCTAAATATAACTAAGAAGTAAGTAAATAAATTTGATCGTGACCAAAAAATCCAGAAATTTTCATAGAATTTTGGGAACGTCAAGAAACAAAGTAGAACTTTGCAAATTGCTTCCTCATTATTGTTGGATTTTTACAAATCCACCTCTATGAAGAAGCATGTTAATCTATTTTGGCTTCCTCATAGAGGAAGCTTTGTAAAAATCCAACAATAATGAGGAAGCAATTTGCAAAGTTCTACTTTGCACCCTTGTTTAAATTGGCGAAAAGTGTTTACAATTCCCTCCCATTTTACGAAAACTTATTTGACCTCAGCTTAATGCGCAAGGACTACCTTAATCGAAATAACGAAAACGGAGTTTATCCTCCTCTTTTGTGTAAATTTTCATCTCGATTCGTCACGCCATTCGAGAGTTATGAATTCTATTTTGGGGCAAGCGGTCATTATAAATTTAAAATATAAAAAGAAATAAAATGTGTAAAGTCCTACATTCTTATTTTCCTTGAATACAGACTTTTGTCTCGCATTATCAATTTTTGCTGATGCTAGAGCGAAAATCGTTTTTTTGTAAATTTCAAAATGTCGTAAAATCTGAACCACTTTACCGATCATCATCAAATTTGGTACGTGGCATAGCTACATGTTTCTTTTCGTCTGTAAAACATTTCGGTTAAATTGATGAAATTCGACGTGATTTATAAAAAAAATGATTTTTTTTCACAAAATTCAAACATCTATAAAATCTGAACCGCTTTACCAATTTCGCCCAAATGCAATGCCAAACAACATTGAACGTATATTTATTTATAATCAACTATTTAGCAAAATCGTCTTATTTTTACGAAAGTTAGAGCGACCGCGCCCTTTTTTCAAAAAATTAAAAGAACCATAAAATCAAAATGGCTGATTTTTTTTTCTTCAAAAATCTTATCATTCAAAGCTGGGCAACTACTCCACTTGCGTGCCAAATTTGAGCCATATCGCTCGAACAGTTACTGAGTAATAGTTCATCGAATTTCCGGAGCTCAGGACACACACACACATACATACGGACATTTTTTCTAAACCACTTTTCTCGACGTTTTGGACAATTCTAAGCGTACTGGCATGAAAATCTCGAAAAAAAAAATATGTTTTCATGAAAACAAAGCTTCCTCTATGAGGAAGCAAAAATTGATGATTTATTAACTATTTTACACGGAAAAAAAGGCTTGGTTGGAACAACCAAGTGCCTTGGTTATATATGCGCCAGACAATTAATTGGTTAGACCAACCAAGTTAGGCTACCAATTTCTTGATTAGTCTAACCAAGAAATCCTTGGTGGAAATTTCTTGGTTAGTCCAACCAAGAAATTCTTGGCTGAAATTTCTTGGTTGGACTAACCAAGTTACTTGGTAAGCTAACCAAGTGACTTGGTTAGACCAACCAAGAAATTGGTAGCCTAACAAATAACTTGGTTGGTCTAACCAATTAATTGTCTGGCGCATATATAACCAAGGCACTTGGTTGTTCCAACCAAGCCTTTTTTTCCGTGTACAATTGTCAAACTAGAGATACATGAATTTAGATTTTTTCAGATATTCCTTATATTGATACCGCACATTCTGTCACATGCACAGAAACCTTCAGGTTTCTGTATGTCGCACATACGTGACTGGATATCATTGGGCGAAGGAATGCTTGACTGTTCATCGAAGTACGTGTCTCACCCTTTCTCTTACTTTCATATGGTAAGGACTCGTCTGTCCTCAAGTAGAAAAGTCACAGTAGCGGCGTGAGGAGTCACATCCGAAGGAAAAGGGCGGGGGAGGGATGCTCAAAAGTGGCGAAAGTTACTCTTCCAACTAGATCAGATGCAAATTGAAAGTCGAGTCCCGAGCGACGAAAGGAGGTTTCAGTTCGACGACGACTTCTAGTGGCGCATCTTGCATCCCCCTTTTTGGTTGGGCAAAAGGAAAAAGGATGTGAGAGATAAAGAAGGAGAGAGAGAGAGCTTCTCTCTGCTTCTGAAGTGGAAGTGGTACTATGTAAGTACCACTACTGTATATTACAGAGCTTGAGGGAGACGAAAGTCTATAGGAATGTAAGTCTCTTGCTCACGGACTTATTATATTCTGAATAATAATACACCAAACTCCGCTACCCATTCAGCCAGATATTTTAGCAATTCAAACTACTGTTTGGGCTTCTTGGCTGCTGTGCTTCGAGAGACCTATATTCCAGGCTCAGTAATACACACGTTTGTGGATCCGGTATGATGAAAACAGAGATAAAGACAGTGCAGACGTCGAACAAAAAGGGAAAAGAGCCACTTCTACTGCAGGGGAGGGGACTTTTATGTTATATGTTTTTGTGAGTGTTTTATTTGAAATATATTCAAGGCTTGTGGCACTTTTCCTTGCTCTTCGTAAGCCGCCGGCCGGCTACATTGTCGTAGTAAGAAAAATAGAAATTCCACGACGACGGCTCTGTCCTTTCACCATTATACTATCGAAAATAAACTTTCGAGGGAACTTCTATACAGACTAAATTCGTAACCTCTTCACGACACATGTTGATACTTCATATCCACGATTCTCCAACATTGTCTTTCTACTCGCTCGATTCTACGCACTCTTTTTTTTACTCCCTACTGTAAAGTGAACAAAGAAAAAGGGAATATGAGAAAACCAAAAGCAATTGAAATACTTCCTCATAGAGATACACTGTTCAAATTTTTTTGCGTAAATTTCCATTACGGGTAAAGGAAGCTTTACCCGTAATGGAAAAATTTGATTAGTTAATTAGTTTTTCTGTCAATTGACGTCGAGTTTTTTTTAAATTTTTCAATTAGTATCAATCTTACAAAAACAAATAGGTCGATTTTATTGTCAAAAAATCGACATTTCAACTTTAGAATGATGCAAAAAAATTAAAAATTGATAAAATAAAAAAAACTCGGCGTCAATTGAGAGAAAAACTAATTAACTAATCAAAACAATTTGTTTTTTTGATTCCAGATAATCCAGTGCTGAGGAATCGCGGTCACTGCAAAAAAAAAAAATTTCAAGGCACCAGCGTAAAACTGCAATAAATCCGTTATTTCTGTATATTTTTGTACCAAATTTTTTTAAAATATTCTTCAAATGTTGTATTATAATATACTAATTTTCAAAATAAATTTATAATAACAATATGTTATAAAAAAATTCTTGAAAATAGGCCTTTTTTGACCGAACAAACTTTACCCCCCCCCCCCTAAATTTGATATGCAAGTGAGATGTAAAATTACAATATTCTTTATGAAATCTTATGACAGATAGGAAATTTAATACTAGAATTTGTAATTTTACTGTACTATATATCAGTAATGTTAATGCTAATACTAATGAATAATGTTTCCGGTAATGTAAATCTGCAAACATTGTTATCAGTGTAACTTTGTAAAACGCGAAAAATAATACGGAAGCAATGTACAAGGTTCTACTTTGTGACCTTATTTTTTGTTTTGTTGGTCTTGGATTTCTTTTCGTTGTCCTTTATGATTGTATGAATTAATTATGTAATAATTGGCAATAAATTAATGTGGCATGAAAATATCATGAAAATTTCCAGAGATGCGTTTTACGATTGATACGTGCAATGTTGAATGCAATTAGTCAACTGTATACCCTGAAGATATCGGATTACGTAAAAAGTAGAAAATTAGGTGAACTGGTTGTTGATACTTCAATTATTGATACAGTATGATTTGTAATAGAGTCGAAAGGATTTCAATACAACTATAAATGTTTTTAAAAAAATATACCGTTATGAAAAATAATGATTAAATACAGGCACATAATTACGATACTACGAAAAACGTATTAAATTATTGTCCACAAATGGTAATTATATCCTAATCATACAAGTCATCAAAATTTTTTAGGAAGTGTATATATGCTGATTAAAAAAATCATCAAATTTCAACACATATACTCAGAGAAATCGTAATAGTGAAGTCAACTATATAGTGACAACTATTAATTTTTAGTCCAAGCAACTATTTTCTTAATTACAGTAACTATGGAAATAATTATGGTAACTGTTTGGTAGTTATAGTAACTTTTCGATAGTTGTGGCAACTATTAAAAAATTGGTCGTACGTATGTATGAATAGTTGTCACTTCATAGTTACTAATACTATAATTTTCTCTCAGTGTAGTGAAGTAGAAGTAGTTCATAATGATAGTAAAATATTCTAACCCTGTCAGATATTTATTTTCGGTCAATTGCAGAGAATAGAAGGTGTCACCGCGATTCTACAGAGCTCATCTCTACACAGCCTCATTTCTACACGTGCATTTGTACACCGGAGTTTACTACACGCAACAAATTTGCACGACGAAAGGTGTACACACCATATTTGAACAGTTACCGACCGAAACTGTTCAATATGACGCGTGTAGAGATGAGGCTGTGTCGAACTATGACGGTGTACAGATGCGCCGTGTAGAACTTTGCGGTGTCGAACTCTAGCGTGTTGAACTTTTGCGGTGTCGAACTTCTGTGGTGTCGAACTTTGGCAGTGTCGGACTTTTGCTTTGACAACTTCTGCGTGTACAATTTTTGCGTGTCGAACTCTTGCAATGTCGAACTTTTACGGTGTAGAACTTTTTCGTGTTGAACATTTTTACGTCATATTTGAAGAGTGACCGACCGAAACTGTTCAAATATGACGCGTGTAGAGATGAGGCTGTGTCGAACTATGACGGTGTAGAGATGCGCCGTGTAGAACTTTGCGGTGTCGAACTCTAGCGTGTTGAACTTTTGCGGTGTCGAACTATGGTATGTCGAACTTCTGTGGTGTCGAACTTTGGCAATGTCGGACTTTTGCTTGGACAACTTCTGCGTGTACAATTTTTGCGTGTCGAACTCTTGCAGTGTCAAACTTTTATGGTGTAGAACTTTTTCGTGTTGAACTTTTTTACACCATATTTGAACAGTGACCGACCGAAACTGATCAAATATGACGCGTGTAGAGATGCGGCTGTGTCGAACTATGACGGTGTAGAGATGCACTGTGTAGAACTTTGCGGTGTCGAACTCTAGCGTGTTGAACTTTTGCGGTGTTGAACTTTTGTGGTGTCTCACTTTTGCTTGGAAAACTTCTGCGTGTACAATTTTTGCGTGTCGAACTCTTGCAGTGTCAAACTTTTACGGTGTAGAACTTTTTCGTGTTGAACTTTTGCGTGTTGAACTTTTGCGTGTTGAACTTTTGTGTGTCGAACTTTCGCGGTTTCGGACTTTTGCGTGTAGAGCTCGCAGCGTGTACAACTTTCGTCGTGCAAATTTGTTGCGTGTAATAAAATTCGGTGTAGAAATGAGGTTGTGTAGAGATGAGCTCCGTAGAATCGAGGTGCTGCCGAATAGAATACTTCTACCCTAACCATACAACTCATCCAAAAATTTTAGCAATTGAAGATATGCTGAGAAAAATTATTATCAAATTTGAACGCATAGGGAAGTAGTTTATAATGATAGTAAAATGTTTTTACGCTTGTGAGTCATTTCTTTTCGGTGAATTTGGTCAGAGTCATCTACTTTATCTATGAAATTGCACGAGAAACTTCAGTTGAACAGAATTCATTACCGTTCGTGGTTTCGTCTATCCAACAGACGGGGTTTATCTTGTCTCGTCAAAGCACTCAGTCTTCTTCGAATCCGACGGGACGAAAGCTCGAGTACCCGTGAGCCAGACGAGAATCCTGACAGAATAAGCTACGAGAAAATCGGCCGATGGTTTCAACTGTCGAGCATCAGACTAGAGCATGCACAGAAACACAACTTTTCTTACGTAAATCCGGTTGGAGTGGAGGCACCAAAACGACAGCACTAGTATTATGAGACCATGAGGCATTCCATGTCAAGCAGGAATATTTGTATTTCGAAAAAAAAAACAACATGTCGCCTGATTTACGAAAAAAAATGTTTGCTTCGTCGCTTCAAAAACTCAGTAATATTACATTTCAGCACTAGGAAAAAAATAAAGTTTTTAGCGCGTGTGGATTTGTAGTACGAGCCGAATGGTAGTAAAAAAATTTTGTCCTCGAGTGTTAAAAACAAAAATTTTCAGTACGACATCGGAAAACTGCAGTTTTTGCTAGCGGTATCGAAAAGTGCACTTTTCTAAACGGAGGACGGGAAAAATATATTATTCTCTTTGACGTACGAATTTTCGAATGAAAAATAAAGTCTCCTTTTTTTAAGGCTCAAGTATATAATTGGAAATGTTGAAAAAAAATGTTCATTATTTGTACAGTGAGAATTATTTACCGAAAATCTATTAGCATGTTTTAACTCCTTTTCGTTAAAAAAAAGTGGTTCACTTAACGTCGAATGCCTCGTATGCAATCCCAATGTATATTGTTGCGTCGTTGTACAACTATATTCATGACAGAATCGTCTGGAAAAAGAATTTGCGGTTTATTTTCCGTATACACCCGCTTTGCTAGTAAATTACTTTGTAGTTCACATAGAGTGCGCTGTAAATATAACACGAAGATATGGCCTCGAAATAATAAACAAAATGAGCGTCTAACGTTTGTACTGTTGTCGTCGATTTTAACACTGCACTGCTTAATTTGGATAATGCAGTCGGAGCAAGTCTAAACAGCAAGGCAAGTCATAATTAAGTCCATTAAATCATCGATTTACCATACCTGTTGACAATGTATCTTGTGATCATTTCCGCGAATAGTGCGACTAATTCCTTCAAATTCAAAGAATATTGTCATAATCAAGAATAAATTATACAAGTTTACTACAAAAACAAGTAGTTTTTCATTATAAGCGTGTGTGTAACATATGTGATGATATTTTTGAAAGTAGATGCAATATACGTAATAAAGATAAATATACGTAAACAATATATGTTTTATTACACATTTTCACGAAAACGAAATTTCGGGAGTGCTTAATCAAAAAGAAACAAGGATGCAAAGTAGAACCTTGCACATTGCTTCCTCACTATTTTTCGCGATTTACAAAGCTACCTCTATGAGGAAGTATGTTATTCAATTTTTGGCTTCCTCATAGAGGAAGCTTTGTAAATCGCGAAAAATAATGAGGAAGCAATGTGCAAGGTTCTACTTTGCATCCTTGTTTTAATTAGATAAATATACATGTTGTGGATTCGCTTTTTCTATTTATTATTACGTTATTTCGTGATTATTAGAGCGTTTCCGAAAGCGAATGTGATAATGTATATTTTTAAAAATAATTCAACATTCCATAAAATCAAAAATTTTATACCGTTCGTCACTAAATTATACATATATAATGGCTGAATATTGTTTCATTTATATACAAAATTTGAGCTCGCTATCTTACGTTTTGCAAAAGTTACAATAGAGCGATAATGTCAATTTTTTGAAAAATTCAAAACATCATAAAATTTGAACGGTTCAACCGATCTTAACCAAATTCAATAGCGATCACCGGCGTATGAAAGCTCACATTCATACTAATTTTAAGATCAATATCTCGAAAATTGAAAGAGTTGTCGCGTAAACAGACATTTTTCCAAAAATTCAAAAACGCGTAATAATTTAACGATGAAGTGGATTTTAACGAAAATCTGTATGAACGATGAGGCTTGATCCCTCTATCTATGGTCCAAATTTCAGCTTGATATCTCAAGGCATTCCCGAGTTATAAAGATTTACATTTTTCGATCGTGTAACATAACACATACACACACACACACATACATACAGACATTTTTTCTAAATCACTTTTCTCGACGTTTTGGCCCATTCTGAGTGTACTGACATGAAATTCTCGAAAAAAAAATTTTTCATGAAAACAAAGCTTCCTCTATGAGGAAGCAAAAACGAATTAAAAAATCTGAAAAAATAAGCAGTCTCAGAATACTATTCACTACCATATCATCAACTTACAAGGTGTATCGTTTTTATAATCACCCATAAGCAAAAAGAACTGAATATTTCTTAATTATTTCGCGTTCATTAAAATATCAAATTCAGTTTGCTATTTATATATTTAAAAAAATGTATTATATAAATAGGTTTACATATTATTTTCCGCTTTTTTACATTCTTCTTTATGAGCAAGCTAAAATCGATTCACAAACATATTTGCAGATGCTGATTTATGTCAAGTGGAAAATGAGGAAGTAATATTATACAGGGTCAAATTTTGCACCCATTTTTTCCTTCAGAATTATGATTTTTTTAGGATATCAATGGTTTTATAAAATTCATTTCTAAATTGATGATGAAACCCACTTGATGCACATGCGGTCGTAGAGAGTCTGAACTGCCTCGTGCTAGAAATGTTATTCGACTTACTTGACTACAGAGGCCATCACATAGCTCTCTGACCCGCCATTTTCGTCCCAGCGTCTATAACCATAGAAATTCGCGCCACTCGCCCGCTACTATTTCTTTTCCCTTCTCTTTTGACTGAAAATTCCAGCAATGTATTCCGAACCTTATGCCCGGAACTGACACGGTACGCGGAGGGTGAAGATAGCACCTGCGTTAAATGCATCTGGCATGCAGTATTATCACTCTCGTATCCTTTGCTCAGGTGCTTATAGCACGGGTCGACACTTTTATAATAGCAAAAATAGAGGAGAAAAAGATATGCAACTATCGCAGTGGAAAAAAGGGAAAAAGAGGCAAAATTGCTGAGATACTTTGCATTTAGTCCGGTCATGAAACTTTTATGATATTTTCGGTTCGCTGCACTGGTATTACTCGACATTATCCAATTCAAATGAATTCTTGAATTTGTGATAAAAATTATTATGTCATCACTTTCAGACACCAAAAAAAAAAAAAAGAGAATTGCATTTAGTGACATGGAAGCTAAGCTCGACATAAAAAAAGTCTACTCACATGTTCACAAAACCATTAGGACTGTAGTTTTTAATGGAAACGTTACGTCGAGGGCTTTGAATTTGTATAACGGTTTTAGTGAAGTTATCCGATATCGTTTGTCGGTTGTTATATCGATTTTCGGCCATTTGGAGGTTGTTATGTCACAGATTCAATTTCCTCTGGCGGTATGGAATCGCACTGACTTCTTTCGATATACAGATAAAATAATGGCTGAAGACCACGTGACACATTTCGTACGATCCCCGATTGCGTACTATCGAAATGACTAAGATTATGTTATCATACATTTTTCTGCCAGTTTATATCCTCATTGTTGTGAATTGTCGAGAGAATACACAGGGGGAACCTGTAGAAAGAGAAAGCACTTCTTATCAAGGTAAGCGTCGTGTAATAGCTAACCTATTTTATGTACATCCTTTTTAAAGATTTTATTTATGTGTCTGTTCTCTCCAATTTTTGTTGTAATGATTGTTATTACAATTTCGCAAATGTTTATTTTACACAAAGTTGTGAGGCTCCATAATTTCATTTTAGAAATATTTACTATACAACTGACTTAATAGCTATTATTTGACGATACTTACTTAGCCCAGGCTTTTAAAGACGATGATCGATTTTTTTAATACTACATAATAAAAAGAATTTCATAAAATTACACATAACATAAAATTCGGGTCCGAAAATCCAACTTACATTTTTTTTTCTTCAAGATATCGAATTTTGGCCTTCACTATCGTTCTCAAGTCGCATATTGTACCTCAGAAAGTACCGGTTACATGCTTTTTTACGATGTTTCCATCCAAGCTAATTTGATTTTAAATGATATTGTAATGGTAGTATAATTTCTATCCATGCACCACTTCTAATAGCAATTCACGAAACTAATAAAATGGCACGATTTCTCATATCGAAACCTATGTAGAAATCAGTCTGGGTGTGCCAGTTTGAAACTCGATTCTGGTCGGGGTTGGCTCGGGTTTCCATAAATGGGTTATCCAACTTGGAATCCGAATAAATCCCAAACAGATTTCCAGTTACGCACTCGATGACAGTTTATCATTGATTAGGATTTGACAGGGTTACCCTAAGAGAGTCATCCTATTTAGAATCGGGATGGATTCCGGATCGGGACCCAATTCTGAACGTATTACTGTGCATCGGGATTTGTTAGGGTTACCCTAAGAGGGGTTCTACTTGGATTCTGAATAGAATCCTGGATCGTCCTCCCGTTACTCAACGATTTGTGCGGATCTAATTTTACTTCACCCTTTATGCAGTAAAATGTTGTACAGTACACGTACGAAAAACTTGTCCGTAACTCGCGTGATTGTAACAACGTGTGCGGTTCATGTGTCCGCAGACGCGGTCTCGTCGCTGCCCATGCAGACATTTTGACAGGGATCCAGCTAGAATCAGCTTGGGATTCCCATCTTTCGACAAGGATCTAGATGGATCCAGCCTAGTACGCCCATCTAACGGCTGGAATCCAGTCAGTTATGGGATCGGATCCCAATTCGAGATCCCGATCGGAATCCAGTTTCCGCGCGTTACAGCCCATGTCTGGAATCCGATCCGACGACCGCCTGGAATCCGACCAGAAGATGGGAATACCAGGCAGGATCCAGCTGAATCCCTGCCGAAATTTCTGCATGGGAAATGCTAAGTTATTTCATCCACGATAACCTGTAAAAGTCACAATACGCTAATAAAAATTTGGATACCGACGTTTCACGGTTAGCGCGCATCCGCAGCTAGTAAAATAAAAAATCCATTTCGTTTAGATCAGAAATGCGCTAAATGAAACTTTTAACCGAATATTTGTCGATGTTTTGGGCCAATAAAAAATGAACAAATCTACCGTACACGCATAAACGTTTCGCACAGTTCCGGCATAGTTACGGTCAATAGCCAGTACAACATCGTGTACATTCTTGCTCGATCGCTATTGGTGCTCACACAATATATACTGGAGCGAAAGTTCATGAAAGTTCGTGCACTCGTGTAGAGTCTAAAAAGCATTACCAACGTCATTACCATCGTCCCCCGTGTCCCGTGCCCAAGCACGAAGTTTCGCAAGGTTTCTGCTTACGTATCCGCGTAGGGATATATATTCCGTAGCGGGACACAGTGAAACGTCCACGCTCCACTCCGACAACTGCTGGGTACATCTCCTCTACGCTTACCGTATAACGTTTGCAACTTTTCGCTGTGAGTGCACATCAGTAGTTCGATGCATTCCTCCAGTACGATCCTCTCGTATCCGAGGTAGAAAGAAACAGCATACGACTGAGAAGGACAGCGAAAAAACGATTCCATTATTCCGAGACGCGATTGTGTCTTCCTATGTATGCTCTCTATTAGAAAAAACGTAATCGACATGATCTATATTCGAATGTTTGATACTTGCAACGTAACTACTCCATTTAACGTGATACAAATTTTTGATTTTACTAATGTTTGTTTTAGCAAATTTTTATTTTTGCCAATGTTTATTTTAACAAATTTTTATTTTTACAAATGTTTATTTTGACTAATTTTAATTTTTACAAATGTTTATTTTAACTAATTTTTATTTTTACAAATGTTTATTTTAACTAATTTTTATTTTTACGAATTTTTATTATTACCAATTCTTTTAGACAAATATCGATACAGTTTTTTATCATGAAAATAAAAACCGTAAAATATCGATAATACGAAATATTTATTTGCAGTAAAATTTGAAAATTCGTTTTTTCTTTATATACAGAAAGGATAAATCCTGCAAAATTGCCTACTAAATTATTTTTAATATTTTATTCAATCTTGATATTATTGAGAAAATCCATATTATACTTTTTCAGTCCTTTAAACAAATTCGTTTGAAGAAAAGCACGTCAACACGATCTTATTTCAAAGGCTAGCATATGTAACACAACTCTTAATCCAATGTGATTATATTGTATCAAATATCCACGATGCTGAACTTTTCCCATAATTTGAATATCGATGTTTTTTTAATCATCGAAATAAAAATTGCTAAATATCCAATTGCGATTAAATATTTTTTTTTGCAGCAATATTTCAAGGATCGTTTTTTTTCATGTACAGAATAAGGTATTAATAGAATTCACAGGAACGTTCGGATATCGTTTTTTCAATTATCGAAATAAAAATTGCCAAATATCCAATTGCGATTAAATATTTTTTTTTGCAGCAATATTTCAAGGTTCATTTTTTTTTCAATATACAAAACAGGACTAATTATTCGGGAACGTCAGTGACATTTTCTTTTTTTATTTTACTTTTGGTACAATTAATATTATTTTTTTTCAATTTCTTGAATAAGGTCGTTACACAAGAGATGCGGACATGATAAAGAATTACGAGATCGTCGTGCCACGGAAGGTCCATCCGGACGGTAGTTTCATATCACATCAGATACCCCATCACTTCAAAAGATCGTACTACAAAGGAAGAAAACGTTCCGAAATGACAGACGAGGACGCGCTGCACTATCGAGTGTCGATAGACGGCGACGAGTACCACTTGGAACTGTATCCGAACCACCGTCTAGTTGGTCCGGGGGCAGCTGTTGAGGAGCGTCGATCCTCACAATCACGATCGACCCTTGACGACACGGATGAGAATTTTCTCGAGGGTTCGAAATTGCAAAGGCTACGAGATACGCAGTGCCATTATCTCGGCAACATCAATGGTCACCAAGGCATAAGTGCGCTATCCACTTGTTACGGTCTCGTTAGTATCTAATTTAATACAAATCATATAATTATTTAAATATTCTTCTTTTTAATCTATAAATTAAAATACTAATATAAGTATAGATGTAAAAAAATCTCTCTTTTTGCGTTATTTATAATTCATGTAATGAACTTGTAGAGTATTTCAATACACATTTGAATAATTTTCAGTTTAAAAAAAATAAATAAAAATATTGTTGAATGGTTTTCTGGTTTTCGAATCTTTCCCGGAAATATAAAAAATTTAAATTTCAGGAGAATTCGAATGCCGGTTTTTAAGCTTTAGGTATATATTTTCTAGGCAATTTAAATTGTTTGTTTAAAGTTTGGAAATATGTTATAGCTTAAGTGCCGATTTACTTCTATTGGACTGAAATTTGGCATGCCAATAAATTCAACACTTCTTCTTAATTGTGATTATTTTTTTAAAAGTAGAATATTGTATTTGGACAGAAATAACAAATGGTTTAAAAGTTAATTTGGATTTTATTCCATGCATATGTGATGTGGTTTGAAATTTTTGCAGGCTGGTTATATTAGAACGAAACGTTACCTGTATTTAATCGAGCCAGCAGCTGATCACGATTTTACCAGGGAAATGGAGCATCCTCATATAGTGTACCGACGAAGTACTAGTGATTTTAAACGCAAAGCCGAAGCTCTTTGCAATACAACCGCGAATATAGCGAGGAGCATTGCCAAGCGTGCTCGAGAAGTGGGCAAGCTAAATCCGCAAAAAAATGAAAACCGTGCTTACACGATTGAACTACTGGCTGTACTCGATAAATCTTTGCTAGATTATCATCAAGGCTACGACGTGGAAAATTATGTTCTTACGCTGTTTAACATGGTCAGTCACTGAAGTGTAGTATATTTTTTCCCGACTACGCTAAAAAGTCCATATTCCATACTTACAACGCGGGTGGAAAGTTGTTGATTCTTGACCGGCGGGACGAAAAGTAACGCAGTGAGAGGAAAAGTATCGCAGTGGGAGGAAATGTAACGCAGCGGGAGGAAAAGTAACGCAGCGGGAGGAAAAGTAATGCAGTGGGAGGAAAAGTAACGCAGTGGGAGGAAAGGTAACACAGTGGGAGGAAAAGTAACACAGCGGGAGGAAAAGTAACGCAGCGGGAGGAAAAGTAACGTAGTGGGAGGAAAAGTAACGCAGTGGGAGGAAAAGTAATGCAATGGGAGGAAAAGTAACGCAACGGGAAGATAAGTAACGCAGTGGGAGGAAAAGTAACGCAGCGAGAGGAAAAGCAGCACAGCAGGAGGAAAAGTAACGCAACGGGAGGAAAAGTTACGCAGCGGGAGGATAAGTAACGCAACTGGAGGAAAAGTAACGCAGCGAGAGGAAAAGCAGCAAAGCAGGAGGAAAAGTAACGCAACGGGAGGAAAAGTAACGCAGCGGGAGGATAAGTAACGCAGCGAGAGGAAAAGTAACGTAGCGAAACCAAAAGTAACACAGCGGGAGGAAAAGTAACACAGCGGGCGGATAAATAACGCAGCGGAAGGAAAAGTAACGCAGCGGGAAGAAAAGTAACGCAGCGAGAGGAATAGTAACGAAGCGGGAGGAAAAGAAACGCAGCGGGAGGAAAAGTGCTACAGCGGGGCGAGATTCGATTATTTAATATTTTTACCTATTTGTTCCGTTGCGCTGTTGCAGGCATTAAAATGTGGTCATTTTTTAACGTAGTCGGGAAAAAGTATATTACGCTACACGGGAGAGGGTGCTTTTTCTTTTTTAATTTACTATTGATATTTATCGATAATGTTTTTAATATTTTTCATGAAATTTAAGGCTTCCGGGCTATTTCAAGACTCGAGTTTAGGGGTCGAGATGGAACTCGTTATCGTTAGGATCATAAGGCTAGAAGTTGAAGATGCCGAAGTAAGTGATATTAACAATATGAAACCGTTCTATATTTCCCGCGAACGGAGCTTCCAGTAAATTGGCTTTCGTGGAAATTGCTCGACAGGGATATATTTTGTACTTAAGACTTGTTGTAACGTTTAATCTTATTTGAGCTTCTCAATATCTTCAATATCGTCTAGTTAAAGACAATCTTGTCAGTTGCAACGCTCGATAACGATAGATAAACATTTATTGTCTTCCAGATGAATTTATCGGTCAGCAAAGACATGGAGATGACACTGAAGTATTTTCAAGAGTGGCAAAAAAAAATGAATCCTGGTGACGATGCTCATCCGAATCATCACGATTGCGCAATTCTGATTACCAAGTATAGCCAGACTCTCTGAGTTAAATTGATTTTTTTGGCCCATTGGTTGACTTGGTTATCGTTTCTATACAGACAATTATTTGAAAACACTTTTAAGTAAGAAACAGAAATCTACAAATAATTGGCTAGTCAAATATAGACAATAAGACGCGATTACTGGCTCGGGGCCAACCTGTTGATATCAGAAATTGGCATTCATTCAATATTTCCATACCAATGTATTCAAAATACTTTTTGTATAAGTAATAATTATCTGTATAATTATGTGTATAAGTAACAATTATCAATAATTTAGATAAATTATTTTTTTACAATGAATTCTAATATTTAATAGGCTTAATAATTACTGATCATTTAGTCATGAGACTATTTCAAATATATTTCCATTGCCCATCTCTGGTCGATATATTGATCGTTTGCTCATTTCCCACGTCAGCCAAGTGATGAAAAATTTCGCCCTTTTTTATCCTGAAATTTACCTTTTGCCAGGATAGATATTTGCACTACGCTAGCTCTTTGTGGCTTCACTGGGATGTCGACGATAGCAGGGACATGTGATCCATTGAAGGGCGCTGCTGTTGTAAAAGATAATGGGCTTCAAACTGGATATCAGATAGCTCACCACATCGGACATACGTACTGGCTCATCACTATAAATGTCCAGATTTTTCTTTTTCGCTGCTATTTATACTGTCTATGTAACTACTTTTTAGAATTGGCATGTCACATGACGTAGAGGAGGAAAACGGATGTCCAGGTATAATTTTTCACCAGAACGGATATGTGGAGACGACAGTAATGTATCCTGGATATCATTACGTTACAAAGAGATGGTCAAAGTGTTCGCAGAGTTATCTCAAGCTATACATTGAGTAATTTCTATAAAACGTTAAATGCTGATTATTAAATGTCCTAGAATTTTCCATATTGTGACAATATGGCAAATTCTAGGGCGAAAAGTAACACTGCGGGAGGACGAGTAACGCAGTGGGAGGAAAAGTAACGCAGCGGGAGGAAAAGTAACGCAGTGGGAGGAAAAGTAACGCAGTGGGAGGAAAAGTAACGCAGTGGGAGCAAAAGTAACGCAGCGGGAGGAAGAGTAATGCAGCGGGAGGAAATGTAACGCAGTGTGGGGGAAAAGTAACGTAGTGGGAGGAAAAGTAACGCAGCGGGAGGAAAAGTAACGCAGTGGCAGGAAAAGTAACGCAGTGGGAGGAAAAGTAACGCAGTGGGAGGAAAAGTAACGCAGAGGGAGGAAAAGTAACGCAGCGGGAGGAAAAGTAATGCAGCGGGAGGAAATGTAACGCAGTGGGGGGAAAAGTAGCGGCTATGTGGAGATGACAGTAATGTATCCTGGATATCATTACGTTACAAAGAGATGGTCAAAGTGTTCGCAGAGTTATCTCAAGCTATACATTGAGTAATTTCTATAAAACGTAAAATACTGATTATAAAATGCCATAGAATTTGCCATATAGCCACAATTCACATAGGAATTGAAATATATGTACAATATATTCGATATATAGAACTATCTGGCGCTAAAAAAATATTTTAAATATGTGTCATATCTCTTATATATTTTGCATATATTTTTGCACGTATATAGAACTCTTTGGCATCATATATTAAGCATATATGATACATATATTTTTTTCTAGCTGGAAATATCCACCCGCGTTCTTCGTCCGGAAATTCTGACTAATTTGTCGAATTTGCATGCATAAAACGACGACAGATAAACATAGCTAATTGCCACAAACTTTTTAGAAAAATAGGCTAAAATCGTACTCTTCACCTAAGTTAAGTTGATCAGAGTTGAACCCACGATGCAACTGTAGCAATGGTTACGTTACGTTATTTTAGAATTGCTATGTGCATCTGTATATGTATCATCGTGTGTTTAACTCGAGGTCCCACTCGAGGAACTTCTAACTCGGTGATTCTCTTTTACTGCCAAAATTACCGTTTAGTTTTACCTCTTGCACACATGTAGAATTCATTTCCACTCGACTCTTTAATTACCAAAGTAGCAGACGTGCTACACTGAGTGAATAGCTGTTTTTTTAAATAACCTTTTTAACGGTAATTAAAAAATTATGAAAAAATTGAAAAACTGGTGCAATTTTATTGGGATTGAAACCCAAATATTTTGTATTTCCTGAAACAAACGCATTCGCATGAAAAATTTACAAAAGTGCCATGAATACACCATTTTGATTATGAATAGTGTCCCACAATTAAGAAATATTATAATCTTCTTAATTTTTGTCCATAAAAGGAATAAAATTAATTTTCCACAATTTATTATTTAACGCAGATCGGGTTTAAATTTACAAAAGTGAATTTTCCAAAAAGTGCCATGAATATACTATTTTGATTACGAATAGTTGTTCTACAATGAAGAAAAAAAAATCTTTATTTTTGTCCATAAAGGGAATAAATCAATTTTCCATAATTTATTATTTAACGCAGATTTGGTCTTAATTTATGAAAGTGAATTTTCCAAAAATACCACGAATATACTATTTTGATTACGAATAGTGTCCCACAATTAAGAAAAATTAATTTTCCTCAATTTATTATTTACCGCAGATCTGGTCTAAATTTAAAAAAGTGAATTTTCCAAAAGTGTAATAAATACACTATTTTGATTACGAATAGTGTCCCAAAATTAAGAAAAAAAAATTCTTAATTTATGTCCGTAACGGGAATAAAATTAATTTTCCTCAATTTAATATTTACTGCAGATCTGGTCTAAATTTAAAAAAGTGAATTTTCCAAAAGTGCCATGAATACACTAATTTGATTACAAATAGTGTCCCAAAATGAAGAAGATAAAAAAAAAAAAATTTTCCATAAAGTGAATAAAATTAATTTTCCTCAATTTATTATTTAACGCAGATCTGGTCTAGCAACTTGTTTGCACGACGAGGCTCAAGATCATCACTTTTCCTCAGTCGAGATGTTGCCAGGAGTCATTTACAGTGGTGACGATCAATGTCGTCTACGTTATCGTCAGGATGTTCGTCAGTGTGATTTTGGTATCGTAAGTAAATTTTATGTTGCTGCCCCGATATTTATTGCACCAAATGGATTTTATGAGCTGGTCTCAATATTTATTTGTAGATTCTCTTTTGCTCAAGTCAATTTGTATCCTAGGGGAATGTCGTATATACGAATTTTAGTGTCACAATCTGCTCCCTAGTGAAATGCATTAAGTTATTATATATTAAAATCAAGATAGGCTTTCCAAAGAATATTAAATCGACGGTCGCTGTCGGTTTCGCGCTCCAAGGGGAAATTCCGATTACAATAGCTGCGGCAGTTTCTTTTTTTTTTTTGTCATCCCCAGAGATTTGCTCCTCCTGCGTGGATAAATAATATCGGCACTGAAGCATTTAGTAGCCGGTGGGCTGCTACAATACGATTTTTAATGGTTTCGCGCCCTGCGCTCATTAAATCTCCTCCTAAAACATCGTCGAGATACAA
Source organism: Ephialtes manifestator (assembly GCA_963970395.1). NCBI lineage: Eukaryota > Metazoa > Arthropoda > Insecta > Hymenoptera > Ichneumonidae > Ephialtes > Ephialtes manifestator. The sequence goes on along the minus strand of OZ019981.1, from coordinate 22,966,346 downwards.
TTACTCACGTTATTTTTGCGCCTGATCGTTAACTCTTCTACGGCACGGACAAGCGATTTACGTGAAACTCTGTGGTAAATGTATGAAACAATTAATCTCTCGTCATAAAAGATTACAAAAACTGGAAAATTCACAGGAAAGTCCTTCGTTATTGTTAGATAGATTTTTTGCTGTGTATGACACGAGATGCTTAATTTTAAACCTTGAGAAGGGCAAAAATATTTTCGTGTCATATTATGTTCTTCATTTTTCTTCGTCATAGAACAAGATTTCACTGTTAGAAAAGACTGGAAGTTTTTATCCATAAAACTCGTCATCTAAATTTAATGTACAATTGTGGGATTAATTTAATGTACTTTTGCGATAAAATTAAAGCAAATTATTGAAATTCACATAGTTTTACTGTAAAATTAAAGTATTGAATTTGCTGTACCATACATTAATTTTACATTACACTTGCATACTAAATTTAATATACCAGTTTATGCATAAAAACTTGCAATACTTGACATTAAATTTCAAGTAGATTTTTTTTACTGTGTTGTTTTGATAAAAAAAAATTTTTCGATATTTTTATATCAGTATATGCAATATCGTCTACAATATCGAGAAATATGGTTTAAAAAAAAGTCTGGATATAGCAATTAAGGTACCTGTTCAAATTTTATTGTATTTTGAATTTTTCGTAAAAATTTACACTATCAACCTTAAATCACTTCTTCGAAAACTCAGCTCCAATTTTTTACAGAAATAAAATGATATTCAGAATATGAAATATTAAATTTAGTTGATCCATAATTTTATACCAATTTGGTCTTGACGAGATTTAACCGCTTCTGCTGCGACTCATCTAACAAAATGAGATTAAATTATGATTTTAATAATGTGCAGAAATATTTCGTATCAAATTTCATGAAAAATTACGGGCACGTAAGAATTTTATAAAACATTGAATTTTTTACTGATTATTTAAATCAAGTTTACAAAATTGAGTCGTATAAATTGCTTTCTCATTGTCCTACTTTCTCAATGCTTTCTTTATGGAAAAATTTAATTTGGCGTGAATACTTCCTCGTAGAGATAGTTCTGAAAAAAATACATAATGAGGAAACAATATGCAAGTCCTGATTTTGCATTATTTGTATAATTTCTTTATTTACAAATTATGTGCAACCTTTCATTTTGCTGTATGGTATCCGTGAGCTCGCACCATCTATGGCGTGAAATGAGAAGCAAGTAGCGTAAAAACGTCGGACAAGTTCTACTTTATCGACGACGCTGTGATAGAAAGGCATAGAACATCAGCAATATATTAACATACATGTGATTTATGATCGTATTTTAAAATTACGTTAACCACACTATATTTTTGTCATTTCAGACGTGCGAGACGCTGAAGTGTTTTATTCCAGGCAGAGGTTGCCTCTCCGGGAGGAAACCACCCGCTGAAGGCACGCCCTGTGGAGAGAAAAAAGTAACTTATTGTTTATTAAGGAGGGGGTAAAGTTTGTTCGGTCAAAAAAAAGCCTATTTTCAAGAATTTTTTTATAACACATTGGTATTATAGATTTATTTTGTCTCGAAAAAATTTTTTTTTGCGGTACCAGCGGAGAACTGCAATAAATCCGTTATTTCTTTATATTTTTGTACCAAATTTTTTTTAAAATATTCTTCAAATGTTGTATTATAATATACTAATTTTCAAAATAAATCTATAATAACAATATGATATAAAAAAATTCTTGAAAATAGGCCTTTTTTTGACCGAACAAACTTCATTCCTCCCCTTAATTTTATTAACTTATTATTATTATTACCTATTATATTACACTATTTACTTCGGAAAAATGATATTTTTCTTTCGAGAATAACATTTGGCTTAACAATTGTTATTTATTCAATGCTCGTTATTAAAAACAGTCAAAAATAATGTTCACCCATGGAAAAAAAGAAGTAAAAAAAATTATATTAAAAAATCGATTTGACCTTAATTACAATTTGAGAAAATATTTTATCACATCTACCATACAAAGTTTGACCCATTCATCAAAAGAGTGCAATGAGATAAATCTTCTGGGATAAACCCAATCGAACTTACTTTGAGGCAATGGAATTTCGTTGGTTAAGGGAAAATTCAATTGACTTAACTTGATGTAAGTTGGCTCAACCTGATGACGAAGTTAGATGCAGTTGAATGAAGCAACGAACTTACATCAAGTTAGCTCACTTAAATTTTAACTAAAAAGAACTCGGTTGAATAAAAGTATGTTTGGTTTTCTCCATCTTTGAAGATTTCTCTGCGTGTTTATGACTAGGTCAAAACGGTTTTCATATGTGCTTTCGAAAACAAGTTTTATTATTTCATCTCCACAACTAATTCCTACAAGTCTATATGAGATTAAGCCAATAACTAAAAAAATATGCAAAAGAATCTATGATAGTTTAAATCGCCTATGTAATTGTAAGAATTATATGCGGATCCAAAATCATACATTTTATCTTCAAAAGCCAGTAAGCGAACTGCTATTGATTCAGCGATGTTTTAATTAAGTCAACGCCATTTATCTCCAATAAACATAAATACAATACATCCCAAATATCAAACTTCAGGTCAATTGATATGCTGACTCAACGTAAAAAAAAATAAAACTAAAGTATCAAGACCATATTGTCCAATGTTTGAAGTATTTCAATCAAACAAATACTGTTAGAAATACTTGGATCTGCATTATTCACCCTGTAGTACCAGGAAAATATGGTAGTAACAATAGTGTCCACGCGATGGCTACTGCATCAAAACGAGCGTGCCAGTTTTTTTATGGGCTTTCAAAACAAGTTTTATTATTTCATCTCCAGAACTAATTCCTACAAGTCTATATGAGATTAAGCCAATTACTAAAATAAACTTGCAAAAGAATCTATGATACTTTAAATCGCCTATGTAATTTTGAGAATTATATGCGGATCCAAAAACATACATCTTATCTTCAAAAGCCAGTAAGCGAACTGCTTTTGATTCAACAACACTTATCTCCAATTAACCTAAATACAATATATATATATATTTTTTTTATTATTGGTTTCTTCCGTATGCCTTCTTCAGGCTTTTACGTTTCCCCTCTCCCCTTTTTCCCCGTTCCCTCATAGAGACCCCTCTAGAGTGTTGTCCGCAGCCACTCATCCTAATGCACTACTGTATCGCATTTGCACGAGGGCACAGGGAAACTGCGGAAAACCTGGCCGATACAGTCGGCTTTATTTTTACTGAGTTTCTACTGTATGAGAATACATTAGAAACTCAGAAAAACTGCCTCCCGCTCAGCAGTTGACGCGCAAACCAGTGCGCGGCTAAGCGGTCACCCATCCAAGTTATGACCGCAAATAATGCTGCTTAACTATGGGGACCGCCGAAGCCACACACTGACCGCGCGTCCACTGCTGTCGGTCCTAAATACAATATATCCCAAATATCAAACTTCAGGCCAATTGATATGCTGCTCAACGTAAAAAAAATAAAACTAAAATATCCAGACCATATTGTCCAGTGTTTGAAGTATTTCAATCAAACAAATACTGTTAGAAATACTTGGATCTGCATTATTCACCCTGTACTACCAGGAAAATATGGTAGTAACAATAGTGCCCACGCGATGGCTACTGCATCGAAACATCAATTGAATTGTCATGACGGTATATTGTCGAACGAGCGTGCAAGTGAATGTGTTAGCAACGAATAATACGAGAGGCAGAATAAGAGAGTACACAAATGAAAGTTGTTAGTGTCGAACGAATGTGGTAGGAAGCATCAGAGTATTAGATGGAAACGCGTTTGTTGTACTATATAGATTCCATTGTTGTTGTTGCTGCTGCTGCTGCTGCTGCTGCTGCTGCTGTAACGAAGCCTCGGCAAAGCCTCGCATACGTATCTATACGCATGCAGGACGTGTTTGATAGTAGACAGTTGCAGGTGTATATCCACGGTCCGCGCATTCCCCGAATAGGCAATCGCTAATTGCCACCGGGGACACGCCGCAACATCGAATCGCTCCACAAGCTTCTGCTGGTACGCAGTATGCAATATATCCCTATCCGTAAACCCATACGCGACGTTTTCCCTCCACACACCATTCAATTCTACAAGCGAGCATCTATATTTCTTCGTCTTGTACCGCGTGTGTATCATTATAGCGCACACATAATTACGCACGAGTGCCGAGTGCGTAAGCCTCCACCATTGACCATCAACATAGCAAAAGCAACTACGGCAAATTGTAACCAACTGCACAATGCACCGCAGGCAAATGCGGATGGACTAGTCAGCTATCGTTCGTCGACTGAAGAGCTTAGCTTTCGTGACTTCGGTACTCAAATTATATGACGGCGTTTCTTCCGTCCCTTCTTTGAAAATTTGCATACTTGATTCTCGAACCCTTCGGCAATATTAAGCACTTGCTGTAGCAGCTCGTGATTAATGCTTTTCCTTTTTGTACTCACTTTGAAATGTTGCCGATTAAGGGAGGGAGGGGATTGATGCTTCAAATGCTGAATGATACAGGGGGCTGAAAGTGCTCAATTTATTTTGGAGGTGCTAATGAAACGGCAATCATTACAAGCGATAAAAACAATTGTGAATTCAAGATTGAAAAAAATGGTGCTACATTTAATTTGATGAAAGATTTTTGTCGTGAGAGATTTTAAAGTTTCCGTTTTAGAAAGATGCTAAGAGGATAGAGTCAAAATAAAATTGATGACATTTGTTGAAGAATATATAGCTTTGTTGCTTGTATTGAACCCTGAAGGAAATTTACCGCAGATAATGAAAGCCATAGAGAATTCTTCAATTGTTCAGTTAAATAATATCTTAAAATGGCTAACTAAATGTATTTTAAATAGTTCCGGTCTTCCTTTACGTTGAAAATGGGGTCGTAATTTACGTCAGTTTTGAATTTTAGTGGTGCTATGAAATGAAATGTGTTACCGTGGGCAAACGACCATTAGCTGTCGATGGTGGTTGGAGTTCATGGTCATCGTGGAGTCACTGTTCAAGAACTTGTGGTTCGGGGGTCGCGTTTTCCACACGAAAGTGCAATCACCCTCCTCTCTCCAAGGGCGGCGAGTATTGTAGGGGTGAATGGAAAAGGCATAGAATCTGCGCCACTAATGTGCAGTATTTTAACAAATATAAGGATCATGCAATACCAAGTGGGCCATTAATTAGCCATACAATTTTTCTGTAGTCTGTGCATTATTATGGAAATTTTGTGAACTTTTTTGAAAAGTCGTAATGGTCTTAATGAAAAAAAAAACATATTACTTTATTTTGTCAAAAAATGGCGGAATTTGTTTTTAACCAGCTATGCAATTTTTAAAATTAAAAACTACATTCATAATCTTAAATTTTATACAAGTACACATTTTTTGTAAGTTCGGCAATTTTGAATATACAGTGAATTGAAAAAAATGAAATAAAAAAAATCATTATTAAATTTTGGGCAAACCATTGGTGCTAAAATTCTGAAATAATTTATGAATGTTCGTGATATTGTAAACAACTTTTGAAAAAATTATGAACACTTTTTGCGATCATGCTAAATTTGGGTGGCCCACTTGGTATGAAGTGACCCATAACTTCATCTAAACTTAGCAATGTTATCGTTTATGACAACCATGTTACTTTATGTAAATTAGCCATGTGAAGTCGGAGCACCTTCATTTCGAGATGTGCAATGCGCAGAGTTTAACGATTGGACATTTCCGGAAGATGGAAAAATCCATCAATGGGTTGGCTACAATTTACCAGAGAGTGAGAATCTTCCGTGCATTACGATAACTTAAACACTCAATGAAGTTAATGTAATGGTTTATCGGTTTTAGATTTGAAAGCCTCGGAGAATCCCTGCGTTCTATTTTGTTTGAACGAAGTCAAACTCCTTACTTCTTTAAAACCAAAAGTCGTGGATGGTACGACGTGCTACCGTGGAATTCGTGATATTTGTGTCGGTGGAATTTGTCGAGAAATACCATGTGATTTGGACATGGAATCCGAGGCAGTGGAGGATATGTGTGGAGTATGCAAGGGTGACAGCACGTCCTGCATCTTAAAGGAGGGAGTTTTAAATGTGGAGGAGCAACAAAGTTTGTTGCAGAATATTCCTTCATATAATTATGATTTATAAAAAAAAACTGGGTTTAATGCCAAAACGGATATACAGGGCTGAAGAAAGTAATAGATGTCCCAGTTGGTGCTAAAAATATCAGAGTCGAAGAATCTCAACCGACCAAATCACGAATCGTCGTGCGTAGCAAGAATTCCAAAAACGTTTTGATCGATGGGTTAGTAAAAAAAAATCACTAATCTAATTTGTCGTCTAATTGTATAAATAATCATGAGACATCGTTTCAGAAATCGTTTGGGAATGTTCGACGTAGCAGGTTCAAAAGCTTGGCTAGGAATGATTCGAGCTAAGCAGGAGGCTCTGAATATTCCTGGTCCAGTGAACGAAGATCTGGTCATACTGGTATGGAATTGTACCATTAGCTATAGATGGTAATTCAAATGCGCATATGTAATAATTTATTCTAGGTTTATCCGCGAGAGAACGTGACTCTGAAGTATTCGATGGGCTTGAGATCCAATGGAACGAGAAAACCCTCGTTCTACTGGGATTTTATCGAATGGTCTCACTGCAATGCGCCTTGTGGCCCGGGTGAGGAGATCGCAAAACCCCGTTGCGTGGAGAAGATAGGTGGTCAGGTCGACGACAGCAACTGCCTTAATATTACAAAACCGGAAGTGAAAGTCAGACCATGCAATCAAGCACCATGTGTACCGAGGTTCGTGTAACGCCAATCAACTTCCCACTGTTCTGACTGTATGCATAATAATAGCAAATGCAATTATAAAAAATTAATGTCTATATTATCCTCGAATAATCGCTCGAAACTTTGACACCCCAAACATTCGCGTAAGCTTAGAGCGGTAAAATTTTCTTCGATTTCGACTCGTTAAAAACTTATTTTTAAGAACTTGGCGTCGAGACGTTACCGCAACTCTTGATACTCAGTAAACACGGTTATGTTACAGCAATGTTACAGCAATGTTACAGCAATGTAACCCAATGTAACAAGTACCATCACTTGTAACTTACATGTAAGTTATTATTTCCCATTCAATCAAACCAACAATGTTACCATGTTATGTAACATGCGTTACGTAACCGTTACATTCCAGTTATGTTGGCCGCATGTTGCGTAATGTAACTGCTATGTTGCACAATGTAACCGTAATTTAACAGCAATGTAACCGAAAGTTACCAGCGACATCACCTGTAACTTACATGGAAGTTATTATTTCCCACTCAACAATGTTGCCATGTTATGTAACATGCGTTACATAACCGTTACAATTCAGTTATGTTACCTGTACGGGGCGTAATGTTACTGAAGCGAAGTAACGTAAAAGTTACGAAACCGCAACTTCGAAAGGTAACTTCACGTGAGGTTCTTTTGTCGACTGAAAGTCCACAAAAGTCCACGGGTTGTGAAATCGCTACCTTTAGAAGATCAAAACAATAGCTGCCACAATTAAAAGTAGAGCAAGCTATTGGCGAATAATGCCAACCAGTTAGGGCACCTCCGAAGAGTATCCCACTGTTTCTTTTGAACTGCGAAGTCGCTCAGTCTTATACACGCTAGGGTCACGAATCGCTTGCGAGAAACTTTTGAGTGGTTAGCCACCTAGCGGACATAACATTCTGTACGAATATGTGACGTTTTTACAACGTTGGCACGTTACATAACTGTAACATAACCGAATTATGGCCACAGTTACATTACAATCGTTACATACATGTTGCATTACAGTTACACACTTTTGTTACATAACTGTAACGGAACTATGGCATATAACAGTTACATAACGTGCATGTTTGCGATGTTACATATCCACTGTAATATGCATGTTACGTAAATGTTACATTCCCGTGCAACGTTTTTGCAATGTTGCCACGTTAAATAACGGTAACATTGCCTTCCTGTCACAAAAGTGACGTCCCAATTGTTACTTGCACGTTGCGTTGCGGTTTCATAGCTTTTGTTATGCAACGGCAACGAGAATATGTCACATAATAGTAACATTACCTGCATATAACAAATGAAACATTACGTGTTACTCCTACGTTACATAACCGCAACATAACGCAAACGTTACATTGTTACAATCACATGTAACTTCCAGGTTACATTGCTGTTCAGTTATGTGTTTACTGGGTAGTTTCTCCATTGTGTCATTCCAACGTTTGGGCTTATCGAGTACTCTTTTTTCTATTCTGTTTTTAATGCTATTTAGTTTTATTTTGAAATAGTAATTGATTTTTCGAATAATTTTGATTACCTTTGGATTAAGGTGGATGCTCGGTGATTGGCAAGGCTGTGAACCCTGCACACCGAAGTGCAAGAAGTTCCGTGCTGTCAAGTGCATAAGGCCGGTCGGCCATGGGGAGCAGGAAGCGGATGTGATAGCCGACGTCTATTGCCAAGGCCCGAAGCCGAAGGAATCCGAGAGCGCGGTTTGTCGTGCGAGACGAGCGAACGCTCTTAAGCCATCGTCGTCCGGATCTCGTGAGATCGAGGTGGAGGTCGAAGAGACGCCGGTGAACAGCGTTGTTGTTGCTGCTGGTGACTCTGCCCCGAGGCTTTCTCACACCGTGATATCGAACGTCGTTCCTCGCTCGGTGTTATTGAAACTTTCCGAAGAGAACAATCACCACGCCACAGTGAACGCCGTGTCCAGCGAGGTAGAAAAAACAGCTATGGGGATTGGCGAAAATGTCGATAAAACGTCTGAGAGCAGAAATGTACGAGAAATAGAAACTCATAAAAATGATAACGATTTGAAAACTGACGTTGAATCGATAGAAGGAAACAGCAACGAACAAACGTACAGCGATAGGAAATTACAAACACAAATTAGAAGGAGAAGTGGTCACAGTTGTGACGAACCTGTCGGAGTAACCAACATCAAGAAAGGTCAGGTGATGTTTGACAAGGATGATCTGAACAATCTTACGTTGACGATAATTCTCGAACGAAACGACGACAACGACGTCATAAACTTTCCCAAAGATTTTCAACCTCAACCACCGGAAAATGGAACGGAGTTCATGCTCATAGGTATGGACGCTGTCAAATATATACAGAAGATACAGGAGGAAGGTAGAACAACTTCGGATGTACCGCTGCCTTAACAGAAGTGACTATTCAACTTGCCACATGTCTCATTTCTTGTAATTGGGACTATTTCGAAATGAATCATTTCTACTTCGATTAATCTGTAGTAACGTCCAGATAAACTGTTATAAATATTATCTGTATTATTAAATCTCCAAGAATGCCAACATTTATTGTGCAACTCCGTTAAGCAGCGTCAACCATCACTTTATTCCCAAGAAACTGTTTATCAACAAAGAACATCACATTCAAATTAATCATTCCATACACAAGGGTAATTCTCTGCGTGTCGGTGGAGTTAATAGGAAATTTCAAGCCCTCAATGTAGTGAATCATTTCTACTTCGATTACTCTGTAGTGACATGCAGATAAACTGTTATAAATATTATCTGTATCACTAAATCTCCAAGAATGCCAACTTTGATTGTGCAACGCTGTTAAGCAGCGTCAACTATCACTTTATTCCCAAGAAACTTTTTACCAACAAAGAAGCACATTGAAATTAATCATTTGATATGCGAGGGGAATTCTCAGCGTGTCGGTGAAGTTAATAGGAAACTTCAAGCCCTCAAAGTAGTGAATCATTTCTACTTTGATTACTCTGTAGTGACATGCAGATAAACTGTTATAAATATTATCTGTATCACTAAATCTCCAAGAATGCCAACTTTGATTGTGCAACGCTGTTAAGCAGCGTCAACTATCACTTTATTCCCAAGAAACTTTTTACCAACAAAGAAGCACATTGAAATTAATCATTTGATATGCGAGGGGAATTCTCAGCGTGTCGGTGAAGTTAATAGGAAACTTCAAGCCCTCAATGTAGTGAATCATTTCCACTTCGATTACTCTGTAGTGAATGCAGATAAACTGTTATAAATATTATCTGTATCACTAAATCTCCAAGAATGCCAACTTTGATTGTGCAACGCTGTTAAGCAGCGTCAACCATCACTTTATTCCCGAGAAACTGTTTATTAACAAATAACATCACATTGAAATTAATTATATGATATGCGAGGGGAATTCTCAGCGTGTCGGTGAAGTTAATAGGAAACTTCAAGCCCTCAAAGTAGTGAATCATTTCCACTTCGATTACTCTGTAGTGAATGCAGATAAACTGTTATAAATATTATCTGTATCACTAAATCTCCAAGAATGCCAACTTTGATTGTGCAATGCTGTTAAGCAGCGTCAACCATCACTTTATTTCCAAGACACTGTTTATCAACAAAGAACATCACATTGAAATTAATCAATTGATATGCGAGGAGAATTCTCAGCGTGTCGGTGAAGTTAATAGGAAACTTCAAGCCCTCAAAGTAGTGAATCATTTCTACTTTGATTACTCTGTAGTGACATGCAGATAAACTGTTATAAATATTATCTGTATCACTAAATCTCAAAGAATGCCAATTTTGATTGTGCACCGCTGTCAAGCAGCGTCAACCATCACTTTATTCCCGAGAAACTGTTTATCAACAAATAACATCACATTGAAATTAATCATTCGATATACAAGGGTAATTCTGAGCGTGTCGGCGGAGTTAATAGGAAACTTCAAGCCCTCGGAGTAGCGGTGGACATGGCCGTGACGGTTGTCTTGTTAGATCCGTGAGCTGCAGATCCAGATGTTGATCCTTCACCGAGACTAGGAGAAGCAGTAGTGGTAGTAATGCTACCACCATCATTCTCAGTATCCTGGCTACGCTTGGTTGCATTCCGATGGGCCAATTCGGCGATAATCTTAGCGGCTTGAGCACCACGGTAGACCTTCTCCTGTCTCGTGTCAATCCCAATTGGAATGACGTCACCACCCTCCTGAAATCCAATGTCCGATACGTTTGCCTTGAGGAGCTCGGCCCTCAGAGGTGCTTCATACAGGACAATCTCGCCTGGTGGTACGACGTCCTTGATTATAGAGCCTGGCTTCGGTGTTGTGAATCTCTTGCTACCGGAAATTTGTTGCTGCTTGTTGAGCTGTTTTTCGCAAGTGCGTTTGTCTTTATCCTCGTTTCCCATCATGACCCAATCGCGCAAAAAGCTCTTATAGTCTTCATCAACATCCCGTTTGACCGATTTGTTTGTGATTTCGGTATCCGTTTGCCGTCGTGATTTTTCCACATAACGAGCGATTCCAAGATCAACGAACTTGTCGATCAATCTGCGTTGTTCTCTCAACGTTGGACCTTCATTTTCCAGGTTCATGGGAACATCCGATTCCTCACAATTTCGGGTCTTCTTTGGACACATTTTTCTGCAAGGTCTCGTGCCAACACATTCATCCTTCTGTTTTGGCACTCGACCCTTGCAAGCATCCAATTTCGCCTGAACATCGTCTTCTCCAGAATGAGCTGCTGGCTTTACACATTGGACTTTTCTATGTTTCACACCCTTCTTACCGTCGCAAGCGCTGCACCTGCTCCACTGGCTCACTCGCCATCTATTCAAACAGGGGGAGGAGAGGAGTGGAGATAAAAATGTTATTCGTCGCCAGTATTAGTGTGTATGTTTATAAAAAATGGCGTACTTAGCTGGACACGGTTTTTCATTGCATATACGACTTTTAGGCTCTGGACGGGGTATATTTTGGCAAAAAGTTGAAGAGACTGCACCATTCTGTTGCTCGATACAAGTGGCCTCTGAAATCTTTCAGTTAAACACACTAGAAAATCTATTTAACCAATGCCGGTTTTCATCAATAAATTTAGTACAAAGTTTACAATAGCGTAATTCATTTTGAAACCTATTTTCATTTTTTCTCTTCCACCTGAAAAAGCAGAATCAAGCATGGGAAAAAAATTATCTTGAAACATCAGTTTGTTTGGAATACAAATTTTTGTTTTGTCTCCTACCTAATATGATGGTGACAAATCCTCTCCCAAAACACCTATACATTAATTCAATATTTAATTATTTAGATTTTAAAGAATCAGGCTGCATGGTATATCTTGTTAATAATAATTTCTATATAATTCGAATTATTCCACAAAGAAACCGGAAGGAATCCCAAATTCCAAACGAGTCATCTTGACGGCAAAACAAATTGTATTTTATTTTCCCCTATCTGATACCACTTTTCCAAATGGAAAATGCACTGAGAGAAGAGTTTTTTAACAGTTAACAAATCTTGGTTAAATATGGCGAAATGAACCATTTAGTTATTTTTATTGAATCTCACTTGAGCCAAATAAGATTTGTTAACTATTAACAAATGTCAGCGAGCCTCATTTGCGACAAGCTAATTTGATTTAGCTCAAATGAGATTCAATAAGAATAACTAAATGGTTCATGTCGCCATATTTAACCAAGATTTGGTAACTGTTAATAAATGTTAACAAACCTTTTTCTCAGTGTGTAACAGAAAAAAATGCCACATAATAAATCAAACAGAAGTAATAAAATACACAACTAAGTATACTGCTATCGTTTGTTCGAATGTTCACAAATTCACAACTGACTAATAAAATGAACAATAAATTTGATCAAACCATTGTTCCTCCACCGCATTTAGCACTGCACGTACTCCACTCCGTAAAATCCCATAGATACTTCGGTGTGTAACCCGCACTTCCGGTAGACTTGACGTAGTACTTGTAGTGTATTCCAGGATTGAGCGGCTGGAAGAACGTGTACTGCGAAAGAGAGATTTCAAACGAAACGAAACGTATTACTGTAAGGCGCAGTACGTATATTTATACCATGTGTGTGCGTATATGTACAGTGTATCTCGCTCATTGATCGAACGCGTCATTACGATCATTGTGCAAGTGGCGAATGCTATCTGGCTGGGACGGGCGTGTGCGCCCGCGAGCACCGATCGATTATTCCCACTCGATGGAGAGACTGACTGGCCAGCATGTGATAAATTTAATCGCCAGGATGCAGTGCGTCGCACGCATTGCAAATTACAGTCTCTCACTCTGACTCGATTCTCCGCATCCAATCGACTCGATACTCGTAGCTGCTGCTGGCCACCCAATGCTAAATAAATTGTTCCCTCACTGGTGCAACTGCGATCTTGTAATTATTTTTTTTAATGCTTTCATTGGTGTTTTTTTCAAGCCCCTTCCTATTCATTGATTCTGAATTGTCGTCGTAGAATAAGGCAAATGTCATCATTACTGAACATACATATAATCTCTCGTGGATATGAGTTTCCTTTCTATAATAATCTTGGTGACCTATCTTAATTTTATACACGATTTTTATACATGAAATTAATGACTCACTTGTACTTGTATATCCTCATTGAGTGGACCACGAATTGTTATTTCTTCCTTTTGGGGCAGGGGATGGGAATAGATAATTATAGCACCTGCACAGGGATAATCTCCGTTTCGTTCTTCGACACTGAAAGAGTCGAAGAAAGTTCGATACGTGGAAAGAAAATGTTAATCTTACAGAGATGAAGAATGTCATTTTGATATCTCACTGATTTCCGTTTAAACAATATTTATTATCCTTCTCAGTTTTTATAGCTAATGTATTCTCGGACTCTTTCTTCTCTGTTATGTGAATGCTTCGTGCTCCTTTTGGTATCGTTACAACTTTTTGGTAATCTGGAGAGAAACAATTTTTTTTTAAATTTGTTTTCCAATGATTTTATCTAAGGTAAACGGCCCTGTTTCTGACGCTAGTCCGGTTTCTGACACGCTACTTTAACATAGGTCCCCACCATTCCAGAAACAGCCAATAGTAATTCGTAAATGATGGCGTCACAAACTGCGACACTCCTCGTACAGAAATATTGTTGGGGCTCCAACTTGGCCCTTTCTAGATTGCCCTAATTGTAGTAAGGGCCCTACCAGGCTAGTCACGCTTGAAAGTACTACCCTTTAAAGGCTCAATATGGGCGACCCTAGTGAGGGTTCCACATTTAAGGGGAGGAAGTCAGGTCAAAAAAATTGATTTTGTAAATTCAATATCATTCAAACCCTATTGTATATAACAATGCCCAATGCACTATATTGTTGGTGCTCGATGAAAGAATTTTTTACTGCCGTCTGACTTGCATATACTTTTCAATATTATCTTAAGCAAAGTTCTTAGGTTTTCCATTCTGCGCATGATTCAGATCAAACTACTAGGCAGATTGGAATCATTGACATCTCATTTTCTTCTTCATGAAAAGATACACCGGCTAAATGGAGCAAACTATTTTTTTTCATTCTGAAAGCAAAGTTAATCACTGATTTAGAAAATAGCATAAAATTTATTTATTAATAATTATGTTACTTAAAAAATATTACATTTTATTAACATTTGCTCCATTTAGCCGGTGTATTTGGTCATGAAGAAGAAAATGAGACGTCAACCATTCCAATTTGCCTAGTAGTTTGATCTGAATCTTGCGCAGAATGGAAAACCTAAGATCTTTGCTTAAGATAATATTTAAAAGGATATGCAAGTCAGATGACAGTAAAAAATCCTTTAATCGAGTACCAACAATATAGTGTGTTGGGCATTTTTATATGCAATAGGATTTGGATGATATTGAATTTCCAATATCAATTTTTTTGACCTGACTCCCTTCCCTTAAGCCTGATTAGGCCCCGAAGTTTGTCGTGGCCGCCTCTGTTGAGCCTAGTAGGGTTCTAGAGTAGATTCCCTATTGTGGATGCCACGTTTATACCTAAAAAGGCCCCTTATTTAATCGCAGCTGCCCGAACTAATTTCTGTATGGGTCGTTAGGTCCTCGTTTACCCTATGGTTTTACATGGGCGGAGTGAGAGGGTTGCCTTACATCGTCACAAACCGGGCCATTTACCTTACATTGGTAAATATGGACACGATATTTTTTTAAATTACCAGCTAAATTGTTCTTAGTGAAGTCACCCTCAACAGGCGTACATTGAGTACCATCGCCTTTACACACTCCACATTGATCCTCAATAGTATCGGCATCAATGGTCCAATCACAACCGACTTTCTAATAAATGTTTTTTTTTTATTAAACGACATTGTATTTTTGGCTGGGTATAGGACAGCAAAAAAAGTTTAGGTAGTTTTTTTCGGAGGAAAGCAGTTGTTGAGAATCGGAGTATATATATCGATTTTCAACAACTGTCTTGCTTGTTTTGCACATTATATAATCCGACTGGGATTTTCCAACCCCGTTGGGCATCTTGTACATATTGTATTCCGTAGGAAACGGAACGATTCTACATCACGAGCGAAGCGGCGAACGTTTGCGCAACTGGCTGCCTTTACGCCTCTACGAATGGAAAATACGTGACGAGGATTCAAAAAACTACACGGAAAACTGCCCCTTCAGTATATGCTTGCTACCCATGCACCAACACAACCCTTGGATATGAGATCCGACGTGGTGAGACGTATTCATTATCCTCTATATGAGTATTGTACATTTTATATTGTATAGAGAAACATGTACTTATACGAAAAAAGTTGGTGCCATCTGCGGTCTGACGATTAACATTTTATCGTCGTTGCGAAAAAAAATATTTCCATTTTGGTACATGAGAATTTAAGACCTAAATATGCTAACCTCAAAAAAAAACAAACTTACTCTGCATGATCCGGAGATACACATGTAATTGGTGCCACCTTTACAAGGTGTTGCGTCCTTTACCGTCGGTGATAATTTTACGAAAGTATTTTTCTCATTGATGCAATTTAGTGCACAGGGCTCGAGATCTTCTCGCATGTATGGCGTCCACTTATGAAGTCCATCAGTCAGGACCTTCTGTTTGTTGAAATCAGCGCACTGCACGGCTCGAAATGATGGTTTTGAGGGATCACATGGCTTTTTCATATGGAAACAAAGATACAAGTGAATAATTATAAACAGGATCATAATAATTCATGAGCAATGGGACTTTTTGTAAGCTTAGCTGATTACCGTTGTATTGCAAGTCGAGAGCTTCCGGCGTTCACCAATACAATATCTGCCTCCGTTAGCTGGTATCGGTTTATTGCATTCCCTCTCGGCGAACTTGATTCCACCACCGCAGGTTCTTGAACAACCACTCATTTGACCCCATTCGCCCCATCCACCATGAACTGCTGCTGGACGGGAACCCATATCCACGCATTTCATTCGTATGCACCACTGTCAAGGTAATTATACTCAAATGAACGTTGTATTGTGTCGTCGAATGTCTTAAGACGATCACTTGGAGATCTGGGTCAAAATGGCAAATGTCTAAAATAGCAAATTTGAAAATAATGAACTTCTGAATCTAGAATGGCTATCATTATGAAATTCGCTATGTTAGCCATTCGCAGTTTTCATTGCATTTTAATAGCATAGTAAAAACAGGGAATTATCAAAATAGCGAATGGTTGAAACGCAAATTTAAAGATAATGAACGTTTGAATCTAGAATGGCCATTATTATGGAATTCGCTATTTTAGCCATTCGTTATTTTGATTATTCGCTATCTTGAATCACACCCGGAAATTTGACAATTTATGGAAAACCTTATCTTGCCACATTTCGTCCCATCAGCTGGTGGAGCACCAGGTCGAAATAGCGAATATCTAAAATAGTGAATTTCAAAATAATGAACGTCTGAATCTAGAATGGCCATCATTAGGAAATTCGCTATTTTAGCCATTCGCTGTTTTGATTGCATTTTAATGGGATAGTAAAAACCGTGAATTATCAAAATAGCGAATTATCAAAACAGCGAATTTATATATAATGAACGTCTGAATCTAGAATGGCCATTATTATGGAATTCGCTATTTTAGCCATTCGTTATTTTGATTATTCGCTATCTTGAATCCCACCCGGAGATTTGACAATTTATGGAAAACCTTATTCTCGCCACATTTCGTCCCATCAGCTGGTGGAGCACCCTTCGAGAAACATTTGTCACCGTTTCTGCACCACAGCTGTTCACAATTGCCTGCCTAAAAAGGGGATGACAGAAGGAAATATTGAGACAAAGTCTTGTGCTAGGAAATTGTGCAAGTTGTCACCTTGCCCATGTCACAAAAGGTCGATCCTGGGTCCTCAAAACCACATTGAAATGTCGCATCGTACATAGCACCTGGTAACATGTTTGGGTAACGAAATTTCTCAGGTGGGTTTCGGGGATCATCGTTAAGACACTCGCCAAGGCCACTTCTGTACATTATTGTCAATTGATTATGTGCCAATTTCGATAAAATCGATTCATATATAATGGGATTTCCATAAAATCGATACATATGTAATAGGATTTCGATAAAATCGATACATATGTAATAGGATTTCGATAAAATCGATTCATATGTAATAGGATTTCGATAAAATCAATTCATGTGTAATAGGATTTCGATGAAATCGATTCATGCACGGAGAGAAATTTCTGTGTTGTGACGATATAAAACGAGGACAACAAAAATAATTACGTTAGGCTGGCAAATCTTTTGTTCGGCTGACAAATCAGTTTTGCTATGCTGACGAATCTTTTGTTCGGCTGACAAATCTTTTTGCTGGGTTGGGCAATTTTTTTGTAAGCCTAACGTAACGACTTTTGTTGTCCTCGTTTTATGTTGTCAGAACACAGATATTTCTCTCCGTGTGTGTAATAGGAGTTCGATAAAAAAAAGATTATGCATCAATTACTCGAGAAAAGAAGTGATGAACTTTCTGCTACATGGTGACCATCTGATAGTGTAGATAAACACAATGGGTGACATGACAAAGTAACTTTCGTCTTTGTCTTGAGGTTGGCAACCACTGGCGTCTTCTTCGTCGTGAGAACAGCCCATCCTGTTAAAGGATTTGATTCATCCATATATCATTAAACAAAATCTTACATTCATGGAAATACCGAATGTTTTGAGAACGCACACGTGACCAACTTCGTGGGCAACCACGATACCCAATAAAAGTCCAGAGTCTTCATTGATGCAGGCTGCTTTAGGTGGATCACAAGCTGCCGCGACATAAGCAAGGCCCATCAGATCACAGGAAGAAGTTTCGGAGCAAATGTCATACCTCAGAATGGAAAATGATAATAATTAGAAAAATTGAGCGAAACGAAAACAAAATGGATGTACCTGGTGACGAGGACAGCTATGTCATAGTGATTTGGATGAGTATGATCTTTGGGATTCATTTTCTCAGCCCATTTGGCAAAACTTTCCAGTGTTTTCTCAGCTTTTGGACTAATATACAAATCTATCTGGAAAACAAATACTGTGAAACATTTACTTTTTTAATTCGTTTTAAATTCGAATTACCTCATCTTTTTGTGTTTCAAGGTAAATCATTCGTACTACAACGACATCGATTTGATTGCCGGAGCTGACGTCATGATAGTAATCGGACACCATATTCATGACAGTTAGTAGATACTTCTCGTAATCAGTGCCATTGTGAAAATCGAGAAAACGACGATCGGCGACTAGTCCGATTTCGATGAAACGATGGATACTGTGAGTACCGGAAGAAGGTTTTTTTCCGTCTCGTTTAAAAAATCCTGCTGATTTGCCATCCACTAGTTGCTGGTCTCCTCGCTCGATCAGTCGTTGCTGCCTCTTGTCAAGTTGCTCTGCCCAAGCTTCTTCCCAGTTATCTATTGACCGCGTATAAACAGTGGAACAACAGGATCACAACAAACCACACATTGCGGCTAACTAGCAATCCGGAGCTTTGGTCACCCAGGACCAAAGCATCAGAATGGTCTCTAATTGAATCTTTGAATTAGCCAACCACCAGTTCCACAACGACGTCTTGGCCCGGGGCCAGTCGGACTTCCGGTCTCGTCGTTCTCATGAGGTGCCTCACGTCTGTATGCCAAATGGACGTGTTGTCCGTCAGAATTTGGTTCTGCATCGCTCATCGGCTCGATAAAGTATCTACCTTCGGTAGTTTGAACATATCCAGCCTATCCAAATGCAACGAAATAAAAAAGAAGCTGCCAAATAGAACTTTGCATATTGCCTCCGCCTAATTTTTTTACTTTTTACCTAAGATGATGTATGCCAATTGATTTTGGCTCCCTCATAGAGGAAGCTTTGTAAAAGGCGAAAATTTTGAGGCACATGGTTCTAATTTGCACCCTTCTTTTAAATAGACAAATAAGTTAGAGAGACTACGTGCTTTTTTAAAAAAATTCAAAAAGGCATAAAGTCGAAATTTGTGTATACAATTTGTCAAAAACTCCAACAATCAAAGAGGGGATGATGCTTCGCTTGTAAATCAAATTTTAGCTCGATAGCTAAAACCATTCTTCAGTTATAGGCGATTGAATTTTCGAAAACTACATTCATACGAGCATTTTTTCTAGACCACTTTTCTCAACGTTTTGGACCATTCTGAGTGTCCCGACATGAAAATCACGAAAAACAAAGTAATTTTCATAAAAACGTAGCTTCCTCTATGAGGAGGCAAAAGTAATCAAAGTTTGCCTAATCACAAGATTATTTGTTGCTTAGTAACTTACTATTCCATTGCAAAGAGACAGAGCTGCGCGAGAATTTAAGTGACCTCTAATGTGGCCCCTGTAATGGCATTGCTCATCGGGAACTCTGGTAAATCGTAAACCTTCATTCAGATTCTTGCCAATACCCGGTCCACGTGTTTCAATCACCATATCCGGTGAGATAAATTCGTGATAAGGACTGAGTTCCACATGGTGATCAACGCCATTGAAGGGTAAAATCAAATGTATCTTGTCAGCTTCACTTTCTGCAGATCTCTTTCGTCTCTCAGTGATTTCTTGACGATTGTAGTACTTGGGAAGCGAATAAGAGGTGAATGTTCCATCTTCAGAAACTCGACGAGGTATGAGAAGCTCGGGCTCGTGGATATCTCGTGTATATCTTCCTTGGACAGAAGAAAATGATTATCATTTGAATTCTCGAACCACTGAATACAATTTACAACAAGAAATACAATTCAGTGAAATAATTGTATTTCATAAATACAAACACGGAACTATTTCCATTCCTGTTGACAGCTTATTTCTGTTGCGCTCGTTAGATAGTAAATTTCGCTGTGATCAGTAAACTTGCAAGGTTGGCCTTTCCCCTCATTCCTTACCGGCGCGTACTACACAGCATGGCACAATATATCGTGTGTTAACTTTTGCTTTAAATTGTTTAGAGCGCCTTGGCAAGTGCTCGATGTAAATTTAATGAATGCCCGCTTTGTACTTTACAACTCCTCGGACGCGATCGCATAGAAGAAGAGAGACGAAGGAAATGGAAGGAGTGCAGTGCCCGGCGCAACTTGAGCGTATTACGCGAGGGAAAACTCTTTGGGAAGCTGGTAGCTACTTCCACGATACTATACTAGACTATACGCTCTATCCTAGCCAGATGCAACTCAGTCTCTCCTTGGGTTGCCCATACGAACAACGGTTCCAGAATAAAACCATTTTTTTTAAAAGGATACCACCATGGTGGTTCGTTTTAACGCAGTACCGAACAAGGTAAAGTTTTCTCGTTACATTCCTGGTTTACAAACTAGTTTTACTGAATATGCGAAGCAGCTTTGGTACTGGAATAAAAAAATAGAACATAATGAGAATTTCAGGAAGAATGTTTTAAAAATAGATGGAAAAAAAGTCGTCAATCAGAGCAGGTTAACAAAATGATGAAGCAAAACGAATTGCAGGTTAATTAGAACCTGGTCACACTTACCGTCCATGGTATACACTTCCAGGACCCTGATCATACTTATCCAGTAGGTTTATTGCATCAACAATCGTCACAAGACTATAAAGCAACAAATACACCGATTTTTTATTCATTATGTTATTGTTAATGGGCAACACTGTGACCATGAAACTTGAGACTGGAACGATGACATGAGGTTGATATGTAGTACGTGAAGTTTGCTGGAGATAATGTATTTCCAAATATTTTCTTTTGTTTACCCTAAGTTTCTTATTGATGTTTCACAGAATGATTTAAGGTAGTATAAGCGGAGTACCTAGTCAATAGAAAATCCACATTTCGCTATTTAAAAAATCACAATATAAAGAGAGAAAAATTATGAAGTGTGTGTGATGATAAGGTGTGTATATTTATAAAACGGTAGTAGTTTAAATAAGCGTGTCATTTGACTCAAATTGTCCAGCCGGCCGCCATTTGGCCAATCAAGGAACGCGTGGCTACGCTATAGTCAACTGTTTTCCGGCAGTTTGATGCCAGTTCGCGAAAACTCGTCAATTTAATCGATGATATCTATTCGAAATATTCGGTAACATATATTTTTTAAGGGACGTACGTGTTCGTAGCAGTTTTCTCGGTATTTCGAGCTTTTATTTACGGAGGTGTCTGAATTTGAAGAATGGTTATTTCGGTCTCAAAGTGTTATCACGGCAATTTCCGTATATAACATGTACTAAATTTCCCAATTTTGCACATTCACTATTATTGTAAATGCTCGGTAAAATAGTTTGAAGTTTTACAGACAGCATCCTCTGAACTTATTCTATAGCATATTAAAAAATCACTTTTCTCTCTGATCGCGAGGTTTGTGCTCATACTACCTTAAAGGGAATTTTACCAGTTTTAAATTCATGGCAGAACGCTGATTCCTCGCTTCACCTTTGTAATGTGTTTATCGCGAGTAGACGGAGGAAGGATCGATTGAGGCTGGAACATCAACAGGAAAGGGGATGAACAATCATCCTGAACAAAGCATTAAACGCTGAGACAAGAGTTAGTTACCAAACCACTGCCTATCCGTTTAGTTTAACAACACAAATAGTCAATAATCCGTGCTTCGAATCTCCAACATCGTGGGAACCTAAACGGTGTTCGACAAATGTTACGCATTCGATCAAACACGAAAACATAAATATGCCCATTTAGTTTATAAGCCATACCATTCGAACTGGTCAAAAAATAAATGTTTGCTTCAAATTTATTAAATTTTTAATGAGGCTCTTGTAATTGGTAAAATATGTACATATTTTGGATAAAATATATTTGTTTTATTTTGCAGGTTTGCTGAGAAACTTTAGTAAATGCTATTTCCACAATTTTCGATGGAAAATAAATCGTGAGTGGGAAAAAAGCATTTAAATCGTCATAAATGCATACAGAGTGTTCGGATGTTGAAATAAAACACGTAAAAAATTGAACCCTCTCACTCAACCCATGTAAAACCATAGGATGAACGAGGACCTAACGAGTGTCGCAGTTTGTGACGCCACTATTTACGAATTACTATTGGCTGTTTCTGGAATGGTGGGGGAAGTCACCTATACTAAAGTAGCGCGCCAGGAACCAGACCAGCGTCAGAAACAGGGCCGTTTACCTTAGTTAAGCGATTCCAATCTGCGTTTGGCGTAGACAAATAATTTTATTCTTCCAGCATATAGAGCGAGGAGCACGTACGTGTACGTGGTTCACCTGAAATGCTTTCTCATCATCTGACCGTGATCCAGTCAATTGAACCCGAACGAGTCCCTCGATGCCAATGGTTAAAAACATCATACACCGATTCAACGTTTGTACGATGTTTTTTTTAAGCCAATACAAACGTCAGATCTATTTGCGTCGAGGCAATTAAGCATTCATATTCAAAAATTATATTTTCTTTTAACTGCATAGTTACATTTTTAATTTATGCTACTTTTTTTTTACAGGCCAACAAAAAATAGTTTTAACTATAGTTTTTATAGTTGCGTCGACTATTTTATGGAAATCGTAACGATAAAAAAAAAATTGTCGAAGAGACAAATTGTCGAATGAATTGCTGTGACTTTATAGTTACCGACGGCAGAATTTTCCTGTGTGTATGGGACATATCATCATATAACACCATAACTATCTGTGTCTGGGTTTTCATGGGCATCTCGTTGGGTTGACAGCTTCTGGGTTTGTCGACGTATCTTTTTCGGTCTAAATATGGTCTTAATTCAGTGCCTGAATTAAATACGATAAGTCAATCCGAATTCGACTCTTGCGATTTTTTTTTTAGCTTTATAAGGCTTTCGATGCAAGTTGCGAGTCGAACAATCATCGGTTTGTTCTCCCATCATCGTTCTCGTTCTAGAATAGTATATATACCTATTGGTGCTTTAGGTCCAGCAAAATCGGACAAAAGCGCCATCATCGTTCAGGGAATCACGTGGTCGACTCTAATAAGAGGCTTAAAAGCTTGCGAATGTAGACCAGGAGGCTACACAGAGAGAAAAAGAGAATATATGAACAGTTGATATAGTGTAATCCATATTTTAGCCGTTCACTGTCGATAG
The DNA here is from genome assembly GCA_963970395.1 of Ephialtes manifestator. NCBI lineage: Eukaryota > Metazoa > Arthropoda > Insecta > Hymenoptera > Ichneumonidae > Ephialtes > Ephialtes manifestator. The sequence goes on along the minus strand of OZ019981.1, from coordinate 22,942,941 downwards.
TCAATAGTGGTTAGTGCAATGACATTCCCAATTCCCACATATGTTCCTATTTCAGAACTTTTCATGAATAATCTGCATACTGAGCTAGAATAACATAAAATCTTATTAAAAAATAGAATTTTATAATAGGGTAGAAATAGGTACCGGTTGTGGCCACTTTAAGAATTTTCCCATTTTCAAGTACTTGCGATTTGGACCAAATATCATAAAACTGTTTTGAACCTATACTTTTCATATCTGAGAAGAATATAATTTCAGATTTCTAGCATTAAAATCTTCATATGTGTCGAGAAAACACTGGAAAATAGAAAAAAGTAGGAGCATAGCCATTTCACCAGTTCTGGCCACCTATGCACCGGTTTTGGCCACAGTAATGTACCGATTTTGGCCATGCTTAAAATTAGAATAACTCAATATTCATTGCACTTGAAACATTTTTAAGGTGTATTTAATAAATCAAAATCGTATTTTTATAAAAGTATCCAATTCCTCTACACGAAAATGTCTTTAAAGCACAGATGCCATCCGTGAACCTAACTAAGCTTTTTTGACATTCGTCTCCTTCGTTTTGCACTTTTTCGTAGCAGCTTTCTTTGTCACAAATAGTCATACATTATATTAATGTTTTACTCTTTACACTTTTATTTTTATTTTTACCAGAGTTCTTTCCGGAAGTAGATTTTCGCATTGCATAATGATGGGAATCTTCAACATGAAAGGTGTTCCACCACTTTACCTTCTTTTTTACTATACATTTCTAAGGATATATTTATCTTAGCGTTTTTTGGTTTTTTTTTTGTTTCTTCTTTACGAATTTATGTATTGATTGTGTAATAATTAACGAAAAATTAATGATTATATTATCATGGCCATATCCGGGGCAACATGCTTATTCCATGTACCAGTTGTGGCCATCGTACTTTTTATAAATGTATAGCTTTATTTCAAACTTTTAGTACATCAACATTTGCAGTGATGACTCTTAAGATTGATATGTGCAAAGCTGCATGCAATTCGCCAACTATATAATCCGAATATGTATCTAGAGCTTTCGTTAAAATCTTGTCGAATTCCGTAAGGAGTTGAGAATTTGATGAATCAGCTGATGATACTTTAATTACTGATACAGTACTTTTTGTAATGGAGACGAACGGACGTCAAAATGATGATAAATGTTTCGAAAATACACAACGTTATGAAAAATTATGATTAAATGCGGGTACAGAATTAAAATAGCCACGAAAAACGTATTTAAGTGTGGGGGTGGCCACAACCGGTACTTCTACCCTACTTCTATTTTAGTGAAGGATACGATTTGGATTTTATTATGAACTGGTGCTGCATCGAGATTTTTGATATCGAAGATCTGATGTACATTTGTTATGACGGTTTTTGATTCGAATATTTTTTTGTGTTTCGAATTCGATCATCCGCAGACTTTAGTAGTGTCAAAATTTGAATGTAACAACTTTTACAATGTTGAGCTGATGTCATGTGCAACTTTGTCGAGGTAAACTATATGTGATTAGAAAAAAAAAATGGTCTACAAATATTCTTCAGAGCTGGTTTCTGTAGAAACGAGTTCATGAGACGTAATTAAGTAGTTTAAAATTATGTTTATTGTATCTAGGACAGTAATATTGGATAACTATAGAAACGCAAACAGGTGCTAGCGGAATTCTGACCGAGAATCCGATCATTCCACAGGTTAATACCACAAGACCAGTACGAGGAGTATGACGGAATGTAGTATAACGCGTGTTATTATTAGGAAAACAGAGACGCGGAAATGCTGTAGCGCCATGGCCGAGAAAGCCTTCAGTAATGGCCAACTATGCGTTTCATAACAGGTACCCTCCAGAGAATAAAAGTGAGAGCACTTGTACATGGATAAATATACTGCAGAAAAGAGTAGTGGAAAGCAGGGAAAGAAATGGGTGAGTTTGGTGACTCGCACGAGGACAAACCACTAAGTTTATACCACGAGGAACAGGTGAAGGTAGTCAGCTCTAAGTCGATTCCAAGTGCGCGGACATCAACTGACTAGATTCACGTGGTCCTCGACTTACACAAATGCACTAGAGACGAGGTTCTCGTTGCAGTAGCCATCTTAGTTTGTATATACCTACTATATAAAGTATATAAATGTATATATACCTATTATACTACATAGAATATATAATATAAGAACGCGTTCTTCGTAATCCTCAAAGTTATTTACGATCGGTAAATAACAGATTAACTTGCAGAGAGCCATGCGCAGACTGGCTGCAGAGATTGCGTTCCGCTAGTGAACTAAAAATTTTACTCAACTCCGCACGCTGATATCGCGGGTTTTTTATGAACCGAAGGCTCATAGAAACGTCATGGGACGCAAGGCAGGATGGAGAGGAAAAGCGCACTGGTGATGATAGCCCTGGTTTCATTCGAAGGTCAATTGCTTTTGGATTTCACTGAACGGGATTCCCGGGTTAAAAACCTACAAACATGTCGAATTTTCTTTGGAGGATATCATATCACAGTACGCTAATAACAATTTTTATACCGAGGTTTATTGGTTAGCGTGCGAAGCACGAATCCGCTGCTAGTGATTTTTATAATTGGTAATTTATTCCGTTTCTGATTTTAGAATTCACAGATCCGATTTCCGATCGGAAAATATAACCTAATTTTTTTTCTTCAAGATATCGAATTTTGGCCTTCACTATCGTTCTCAAGTCGCATATTGCACCTCAGAAAGTAGGGGTTACATGCCCTTTTACGATGATTTTTTAAAAAGTCACTTTTGGTCGGTTTTTCACGGATCCGACCTTTGGTCGGAAAATCGACCCTAAAGAACCTAAATTTTTTGTTTCTTCAAGATATCGAATTTTGGCCTTCACTATCGTTCTCGAGTCGCATATTGCATCTCAGAAAGTAGGGGTTACATGTCCTTTTACGATGATTTTTTAAAAAGTCACTTTTGGTCGGTTTTTCACGGATTCGACTTTTGGTCGGAAAATCTAACCTAAAGAACCTAAATTTTTTGTTTCTTCAAGATATCGAATTTTGGCCTTCACTATCGTTCTCAAGTCGCATATTGCACCTCAGAAAGAAGGGTTACATGCCCTTTTACGATGATTTTTAAAAAGTCACTTTTGGTCGGTTCTTCACAGATCCGACTTTTGGTCGGAAAATCTAACCTAAAGAACCTAAATTTTTTGTTTTTTGAAGATATCGAATTTTGGCCTTCACTATCGTTCCCAAGTCGCATATTGTACCTCAGAAAGTACCGGTTGCATGCCTTTTTACGATGATTTTTAAAAAAGTCACGTTTGGTCGGTTTTTCATGGATCCGATCTTTGGTCGGAAAATCTAACCTAAAGAACTAAAATTTTTGTTTTTTGAAGATATCGAATTTTGGCCTTCACTATCGTTCTCAAGTCGCATATTGTACCTCAGAAAGTACCGGTTGCATGCCTTTTTACGATGATTTTTAAAAAAGTCACGTTTGGTCGGTTTTTCATGGATCCGATCTTTGGTCGGAAAATCTAACCTAAAGAACTAAAATTTTTGTTTCTTTAAGATATCGATTTTTGGCCTTCACTATCGTTCTCAAGTCGCATATTGCACCTCAGAAAGTAGGGGTTACATGCTCTTTTACGATGATTTTTCAAAAAGTCACTTTTGGTCGGTTTTTCACGGATCCGACTTTTGGTCGGAAAATCTAACCTAAAAAACCTAAATTTTTGGTTTCTTCAGGATATCGAATTTTGGCCTTCACTATCGTTCTCAAGTCGCATATTGCACCTCAGAAAGTAGGGGTTACATGTCTTTTTACGACGATTTTTAAAAAAGTCACTTTTGGTCGGTTTTTTACGGTTCCGACTTTTGGTCGGAAAATCTAACCTAAAGAACCTAAATTTTTCGTTTTTTCAAGATATCAATTTTTGGCCTTCACTATCGTTCTCAAGTCGTATATTGTACCTCAGAAAGTACCGGTTACATGCCATTTTACGATGATTTTTAAAAAAGTCACTTTTGGTCGGTTCTTCACAGATTCAACTTTTGGTCGGAAAATGTACAGGTATTTTCCAAACCCAATTTTTCCGCCAGTATATAAAGATGATAAAAAGTGGCGGTTTTTTTGAAAACGATATTTTGTTTAACGGCATAAAACAAAGCATTACGAAAACGAGAATAACATTTTTTATATATATATTCTGTATCTCTTCATAAACTGAACAAATTTGATCCTGGACATTTTATGATAGGACTGTTAATTTTCAAGATATTAACGAATAATCAAATATCAATACCGAAAAATTCAAATTTTTCTAAAAATTCGTCTATCAGAAATATCGCTCGTAGCGCCAAACAAAAAAAATACGTATTTTTTCTTTTTCAAAATACTTTCTGATAAAAAATTGTTAAAATTATTGAAGGGCGTCAGGGTCGAAGTATTAAAAATTCAGATGGAATGCCCCATATGCAATTTATATATAACACCAACTGAGAAGTTGGATTTATATATAAATTGTATATAAACTCTACATGTACAATTCTATGTTTAAAACTATATAGATTTTTTCCATACTCTGTATACCATTTTTTTTCTTGGCCATTTTGCCCCATTCTTCCCTATCGCCAGCTTTTTATGGAGCAACGGATCATAGAAACGTCACGGGACGTGAGCTGGATTAAGAGAAAAAGAGCACCGGCGATGATAGACCTGGTTTCATCCTAAAGTCAATTGCTTTTGGATGTCATAGGACGGGATACCCGGGTTAAAAACTTACAAACTTGTCGGATTTTCTTTGGAGGATATCAACACGTGGCGATAATGACTTCGGGCGCAAAGAAGAAGAATTGCAAGAAGCTGGAAACGTTTGACTCGATGGTCAACGTCACTTCCACTTCGTTTCTTCATACGCGCTTCGCCGCTGGTAAAAAGAATGTTTCCCGATCTTCAAGCTAATAAGCTTGAAGATCCGAAAGATCAACCGAAATTCGAAGTACGTAGATGACAGTTGAAATAGACGATAGAAATCTTAAAACTTTGCGTATACATTCCTATTGGCTTTGTAATTTCAACGCCGAATTTATACCACCTTATCTAATACGGAGTTATTAAAAATGTTATGTTTTGTTGTAACATTTTACAAAATAAACTATAACAACAAACTTCGATAAATTAACACATACGCATATTAATGCCATAAACGAAAACAATGAAATAATATACTTAAGCTAATATTTTTTTTTCAATGATCAGAAATTCAATGAAATGTAGTGACATTAAATTAATGAAAATTTTCCTTGAGCCAAGGAATCGTTTTCCATCGATTTCAAAGAAATCGTCTTCGAGACACTAAAAGACAAACGTAACCTATAAAATAACATGAAAAAAAATGTTTTTCGATGCCGTAATAGATGCAAAAATTATAGAAATAATTTATTTCAATAAACACCGATACCTGCCTATCCATTTTTGTCGACTTTTCGTGACTAATGACTCAACGCGACCGACGCGATCACGCTAACCGTTGGCGGGCCGGAAACTGTTTCTTTGAATCAACGAAACCTTCTCTTTGAAATTCAAATGAACGATTTAATTGAAACCAACGAAACATTCCCTTAAAGTCAATAACATAAAAAATTCAATCCAATCATTTCTTTGGAATCAATTAAATATTTTTTCTTGCTGCATATTTTGTCAATTTCCTGTATTTCGCCTTAAGATTATTTACAGATACTTTTTTCCTTAATATTTAAATCGTCTATTGACAGGCCTGTGTTCTGGCAACCTCCTTTCTCCTGACACGCGCTCGGATATTACCATCGACGAATTATGTACTTACATCGTGCTAACCGAAACTCGTTCATTGTCCTGCAGACCTCGTACAGTCGTTTCGCACGATTTTACGAGCAACCGGGACGGACGTAAGCGGAGGAGTATCGTAAAATTGTGAGCATTCGTGCATTCGCACGTAAACCATGGTACATGCGTTCGCTAATATTCCAGCAGGGCGAAGAGTCCACAGACCATCCGGTCCAAGGGACACCGAATGCTCGTGACGAATTTTCAGACGAGAAAAGAGCGTCCTTGAATAGTTTACGGCACGTCCTAGAACTGAGAAACTTAGAAAGGCTCTTCAGCCACAGATAAATAATAATAATTAAACTGGTAGTGTAATAATTTGTGTGATTTATTTTGTCCTTTCGCGAACAGTGAGGACTAGACTTCCACGAATAACGTCAGCTTAAGAGAAGATATATTACAATAGGGATAAAAAATATTCCTGACAACTGGCAATAGTAAATTTATAGGCTCTTCATTGTTTGCTATGTCTAAGCCGTACATTCAATTTTTAAATATTGTTCCGTTATTCGATATTTGGTTAAAGATGCCGATGTGCCAGTAAAATTTGTGTTAGGCACGAGAGATATTCCAACTCAAAGTTCCGGAAGTTTTCAGTAGATCATGAATCATTTTACTAATTGAATTGTAGGTATCTACTAAATTATACGAATTACATTGTTTCTAGAAATCCAATAATTTTATTGTTGATTTAAGTCACTCTGACTTAAAATATTTGACCCCGTTTATTACAATATAATTGGAATCCCCTTAAATCTGACCCGAAAGAATCATCTTGATTCAACGTCATCTAATCCAAATATAAAATTGTCTATTAATTTGATCGTTTCTCTTTAACGACTAGCAAAGCTCAACATAATTTTGTTATTACAAATCAACAGACCTAGATGAATAATATATCTTAGAATTAAGAGTATTTAAATGCTAATACCTAATATCTAATACCATAGGAATAAGAGTAATTTGAACAGTTCATAATATGCAATCATTTTCGAGATAACAGTACGAAAAAATTAAACTGTCAGATAAAACTCAGATTTAAGGAGACTCCGATAAAGTTAGATCACAAATTGTCACTGTATACCGCCAATCCTCAAAGTACGGAATAATCTTCGGGATGAACATTACAACAAAGTAGCCAAGCGAACGGATTGGCTATTACGACTAAGATCTACGACTTTGGCGATGTAGGGATCGTGTCGAGAGGAAACGATTGAGCAGCCCGAACGCGTGGTTAACGATAGAGATAATAAGAGCACCTGGTAGCTATCCCGCATATACAACCTATATGTAGAGTGTGCTTCCTACGAACAGGTCCGCGTGGGATGTCGATCCGATTTTAGAACGAGAACACGACCTTCGGTGCGTGCGGTTTCCGTGCAACGACCGCTGTCCAGCTAGAGAGTTGGTTTTACATCGAATGTTGATCGTATAGTGTCTTGCTTCTTATTTGACTTGATATCTACTGAATAAAATACGACTACGATCGTTTTACGCCAGACGATGAAAAACGAGAATATCATTCGCTCGTCTCAGGGAAACAGATGGTCGATTCAACGACGTGTGAATAGTCCTGTATCATACTGTAACTCAGCTACATGGGTTTTAACTTCCCTGAACTCAGAATTGTAACTTTACAGGTATTTCAATTGAAACTTTTCTGCAGCACTGGAAAATTAATGGTTACGTTTGACGCTTACAAAGGAATCATGATAGATGTCCTAATACACGCAAAAAAAGGCTTGGTTGGAACAACCAAGTGCCTTGGTTATATATGCGCCAGACAACTAATTGGTTAGACCAACCAAGTAATTGGTTAGGATACCAATTTCTTGGTTGGACTAATCAAGTCACTTGATAAGCTAACTAAGTGACTTGTAAGCTAACCAAGTGACTTGGTTAGACCAACCAAGTGACTTGTAAGCTAACCAAGTGACTTGGTTAGACCAACCAAGTGACTTGTAAGCTAACCAAGTGACTTGGTTGGACCAACCAAGTGACTTGGTTAGACCGACCAAGTGACTTGGTTAGACCAACCAAGGGACTTGGTTAGACCAACCAAGTGACTTGGTTAGACCATCCAAGTGACTTGGTTAGACCATCCAAGTGACTTGATTAGACCACCCAAGAGACTTGGTTAGACCAACCAAGTGACTTGGTTAGACCGACCAAGTGACTTGGTTAGACCAACCAAGTGACTTGGTTAGACCATCTAAGTGACTTGGATAGAACACCCAAGAGACTTGGTTAGACCAACCAAGTGACTTGGTTAGACCGACCAAGTAACTTGGTTAGACCAACCAAGTGACTTGGTTAGACCATCGAAGTGACTTGGTGAGACCATCGAAGTGACTTGGTGAGACCAACCAAGTGACTTGGTTAGACCAACCAAGTGACTTGGTTAGACCAACCAAGTGACTTGGTTAGACCAACCAAGTGACTTGGTTAGACCAACCAAGTGACTTGGTTAGACCAACCAAGTGACTTGGTTAGACCAACCAAGTGACTTGGTTAGACCAACCAAGTAACTTGGTAAGCTAACCTAGTCACTTGGTTAGACCAACCAAGTAATTGGTAGCCTACCAAATTACTTGGTTGATCTAACCAATTAATCGTCTGGCGCATATATAACCATAGCACTTGGTTGTTCCAACCAAGCCTTTTTTTCCGTGTTTAAACTATCGTTTTCATGGTGATTTCGTATTTTCAGTAATGGTAAAAATATGGATTCATGGATAAGCGGATTCAGCAAGCAATGCTCAGTTTTCGAATATATCGACAATTATCAATGGGTGTAGCGAGTTATAAATTAGAATGGAAGGAGATTATGTGAAGAACGTTCTGATTGGGTTCCTGTAAGCGGCGATGTTGCATTCATTCCCTATGAGCGATTGGATGGAAGTGATGGATTTTCCGATACTTCATACGCGCGTGGATGCATGGAAAAAAGGCTCTCGAGCTAATACCCAGAGATCAATTCGCCAGTGGCTATAATGCGCTTCCGGGAGAAGCGTATTTTACTAGCGGGGCAAGGACGTGCGCCACTTACGGGGCATTAGAGACTCACGAGTGGAAGACCGAAAGCGATGTGCGAGCGGCGATGTTACCAAAGTTGTAAAGAAGCATCACCTTGAAGTGATGTGAGTGGAGCATGGAATACTTCATTTTAACCGAGATGAAGGCGGCGACAGCGAATACGGGAAAAAGACTCTAGATGCAAATTCACTTGGTGCGAGCGACGGATATTAAATGTTCGCGCAAACGCGTCTCCGGAATGGCCTAATAATTCTATTGCGTTACTTCCATCTGGAAAAAAAGATGACGCGCGAAAGGTCTACAGCTTCCTGACTTATCTCTTCCACCCGTTACTTTCCAAATTCTATTTTATGGCTTCCTCTCACATTGGTTTTGCAACAGCGCCGGTAAATTACTTTCCATTGGTGCTACAATTGAGCTCACTGATTTCCTCCCTTGTAAAAACGATGAGGCCAGGATAAAGCCTGGACAGTTCTGGATGGGGCCTGGACTGTCCTGAATGGAGACTGGACAGTCCTGGATGAAGACTGGACAGTCCTAGCTGGAGGCTGGGCAGTCCTAGCTGGAGGCTGGATAGTCCTAGCTGGAGGCTGGACAGTTCTAGCTGGAGGTTGGACAGTCCTAGCTGGAGGCTGGACAGTCCTGGCTGGAGACTGGATAGTCCTAGCTGGAGGTTGGACAGTCCTAGCTGGAGGCTGGACAGTCCTGGCTGGAGCTGGAGGTTGAACAGTCCTAGCTGGAGGCTGGACAGTCCTAGCTGGATGCTGGACAGACCTAGCTGGAGGCTGGGCAGTCCTAGCTGGAGGCTGGACGGCCCTGGATGGAGCCTGGACAGTCCTGGATGGAGACTGGATAATCCTGGATGGAGACTGAACAGTCCTGAATGGAGACTAGACAGTCCTGGATCGAGTCTGAGTAATCCAGGATGCAGAATGGAATTTGATCCGATCCCATTGTCCATCTTGGACTCCATCCCGGGTTGACGAGAGTTTATTCTGGAAATCCCAGACTTTATCCTGGATTCCATCCTAGACTGATAAGTGGAGATAAGCGGCTACGTTTCACGGATTTGTAGCCGCTACTTCTGCACTATTTCCATCCTAGACTTCTTATATTTTTTTATGTCACTTCTGAACTCGTCACGCATACAGTGCAATTCAAAGAGTTTGAAAATTTATTACCACCACATATGAAAACTGAATAAGTGTCGTGGTAGCGACTCGACGCCAAGTTAAAAAAGAAAATTATGGATATCTTCACCAAAAATACGACAGCAAAACGCTGATTGCGTGACTGAACTGAAAACAGATTAAGGTTCAACATATTTCAATCGGTCAATGAATCTAAAAGATTGAATCATCAATTATTTCAGAAGCGAACAAAAGTTATCTTAAATCATATTTCGTTCTATTAATTTTTCATTTCGACCGAACAAACGTAGGTGAAAATAATTCCTGCATTGCATTGTCGTCGAAACTTTGAGAGCACATAGTCCAATAACCGAAGAGACAATAAAAGGAAAATCACGTTTAAAAAATGAATCGATCATTCTTTTCACTAATGAACTCAGCGCGAACGCAATCCAACAGAATCTAATCTAGGCACGAATAGTCTTAAGACACGTTCAAGTGGAGGTTTTGTAGTATCAGTGGGATTGAACGTAGTGCTTCACGGTTCAATGACGAGTTCGACAACGTTCGATTAATATCATCCAAGTCATCAGAGTGAGTATATTATATAAGGTATTCTTGTAGAACGATAGATCGAAATATCTTATAAGTTGTGGCGAGGTCAATGACGCATGGTCACAATCTGACTAATCTAAAAGAACCTCCGATCTATTAACGAGGATGGTGTTCTTTATGACTCATATTATTTTAGCATGCGGGTCGTTTCTCGCCACGTGAAGGCAACAATGAAGTAGTAATCACCTGCTTTTTCTTTCGCTCTTACTTTTTGGGTGATGCAATACGATTGATCCACCGCAATACACCGGATATCGACGTCCACAATTACAACCAAAGATCGTGGTGAGTTTGTTTGATATATTTTAGTTCTGTTGGATACTATGTGTATATGACTTATACACACATATGCAAAGACTCTCGTGCCGTTAGGCACTACGACCTTAAGGAAACTTGTCCGCGTGGGTCGTTCGTCCGATTTTGGAATGAGTCGATCGGTTGTCGTAAACCGTCGCAGGAGATCCTCTCTGTGATCCTTATCCTTTATCCGTCTTTCATTCTGTCACTTACTGGCTTCATCAAATGGATTTTATATTCTTCTCTAACGCTTATCTTACTCGTAGTTTCTGTCAATGTCATTGTCATCTTATTCATTTACTTGTATGTACGTCGATACGTGCTGTGACCGATATTTTTGACAGCGTATGCACTGCTTAATTAGTGAGCGATTAAAATTTGTTTTCAGTGTCATACACTTCAATATGTTAAGGCTATCGCTATCAATTTACCTTCCTATAAGGGTCCCTCTTTTATCGAATTGTAAAAATATTGATATTTCATTAATTCATAGAACACTAAACATATTTAGATAAAAATCTATCAACTGACTAACATTCTATGTATGTCTTATAAGAAAATGATTAGAAAAATCTTGGTTCAACAATCAACCAAACATTCGACATATTTTTAGTTTGAAGTACACCACGAATTCTCATCAGCCCCAAAAGTCCATTTCTAATTTCATCTCGGAATCCCCCACATATAAACGATACGATGTCCAGAATGGATTTCAGGACAGAATCGAGGATGAATTCTGGGCTGTCCAGAATGAATTCTGGGCAATGTGAGATGGAATCTGGACATTCCAAGATGGCGTCCAAAATGGACAATGGAATCGGTTCAAATCCTATTCTCCATCCTGGACCATCCAGATCCCATCAGGAACTCATAATTTTCACGCGAGCCACTCACTGAGAAAAATACTTGTTGGGCTTACTAAGATCTTGGTTAAAAATTTAACCAAGTCGCAACCACGTTGTTGGTTAGGCATACCAAATACTTGATTGTCCTACCAAATCCTTGGTGATATGAATCAATAAATTACTTGTGCCTACCAAGTTTACTTGGGAACATTTTTAACCAAGTTTTTGGTAATGCTAACCAACTCTTTTTCTTCCTGCTGCTACAACGTATGCACCTGTTGAGTTAAGACCAACAAAAAATGTAATTAGTTTTCAAAGTCTTGATCTGGATCAGGTATTAGATACCTATTTACCTGCCCGTAACTTTTCATACCCACCTGTAAAAAATGTGATCAATTATAAACTAATTGACGATTAATCAACATTTGATAATATATTGCACAAAAATGAATGTATAAAAGGAAAATAAACATTGGCACGACCAGTTCGATCTGCTACAGATCACGAGAATCAAGGCAACGAGTCTGCCGCCGTAATAGGCGGAACGGGAGAACCTTACCTAGATCGGTCAGGCGGCTGTCCAGCTTTACTCGCCGGACAGTGGCCAGTGGTTGCGGGAGTGAGAGACGAAGATGGTGGTCCAAAGAGCAACGGGAAAGAGCGAGTTACAAGTAGCCACAGCAGCAGCAGCAGAAGCAGAGAAGCGAGGGAACCATGTAGTACGATCGGCCACGAGAAGAGGCGGCCGGCCAGCCACTACTAGTGTTGTGACGGCGATCGTGCCCACGACTTCGGTACCTCCTCCGCGCCGTCCCGCAGTCCACCACCGCGCCGCCGTCACACTTCTCGATCGTAACCGAGCACGCGCGTCAGATCGACTTCCTTCGCTCCGTGAAATCTTTTCGATCACGCAGTTCGCGCCTCGTCATAATATCCTTTACGCCTGGCGGATGCTAACACAAATCCCGCAATACAAAATTCAATTTTTGTCTTTTGTTTTTTGTTTTCTTTTTCGCTACTCTCTCGTTAATAGCTGTGCGAAATATTTTGTGTTTTATTTTTTCGTAGCGCATAATAATGTGATGATTAAAATGACGGACCTCGCGTGGTTTCGTGAAACGTCAGATTTGATCTTCGAGTGCCAACAGAGGTGATTTTATTTGAATGTGTTAGTAATCGGATTTAGGAAATGGTATTTGTTTTTCTTCCGGAATGATGACGAGAAACGTGATGGGTGGGTATTTGCATATATTGCTAATAATAATTCATTTTTTAGACGCTCACACGTCAACGTTTTAGCGGTAATCAATTGTTAGAGAAATTACGTAGAGATTATTTGAGACACGTGTGATCGAATCTCAAATAGTTTGATCGCACAAGATCACATTATTATTCACGTTGGTGGCGACGAGAAATCTTTTCGATCACGCAGTTCGCGCCTCGTCATAATATCCTTTACGCCTGGCGGATGCTAACACAAATCCCGCAATACAAAATTCAATTTTTGTCTTTTGTTTTTTGTTTTCTTTTTCGCTACTCTCTCGTTAATCGCTGTGCGAAATATTTTGTGTTTTATTTTTTCGTAGCGCATAATAATGTGATGATTAAAATGACGGACCTCGCGTGGTTTCGTGAAACGTCAGATTTGATCTTCGAGTTGCAACGGAGGTGATTTTATTTGAATGTGTTAGTAATCGGATTTAGGAAATGGTATTTGTTTTTCTTCCGGAATGATGACGAGAAACGTGATGGGTGGGTATTTGCATATATTGCTAATAATAATTCATTTTTTAAACACTCACACGCCGACGTTTTACCGGTAATCAATTGTTAGAGAAATTACGTAGAGATTATTTGAGACACGTGTGATCGAATCTCAAATAGTTTGATCGCACAAGATCACATTATTATTCACGTTGGTGACGACGAGAAATCTTTTCGATCACGCAGTTCGCGCCTCGTCATAATATCCTTTACGTCTCGCGGATGCTAACACAAATCCCGCAATACAAAATTCAATTTTTGTCTTTTGTTTTTTGTTTTCTTTTTCGCTACTCTCTCGTTAATCGCTGTGCGAAATATTTTGTGTTTTATTTTTTCGTAGCGCATAATAATGTGATGATTAAAATGACGGACCTCGCGTGGTTTCGTGAAACGTCAGATTTGATCTTCGAGTGCCAACGGAGGTGATTTTATTTGAATGTGTTAGTAATCGGATTTAGGAAATGGTATTTGTTTTTCTTCCGGAATGATAACGAGAAACGTGATGGGTGGGTATTTGCATATATTGATAATAATAATTCATTTTTTAGACACTCACACGCCGACGTTTTACCGGTAATCAATTGTTAGAGAAATTACGTAGAAATTATTTGAGACACGTGTGATCGAATCTCAAATAGTTTGATCGCACAAGATCACATTATTATTCACGTTGGTGGCGACGAGAAATCTTTTCGATCACGCAGTTCGCGCCTCGTCATAATATCCTTTACGCCTCGCGGATGCTAACACAAATCCCGCAATACAAAATTCAATTTTTGTCTTTTGTTTTTTGTTTTCTTTTTCGCTACTCTCTCGTTAATCGCTGTGCGAAATATTTTGTGTTTTATTTTTTCGTAGCGCATAATAATGTGATGATTAAAATGACGGACCTCGCGTGGTTTCGTGATACGTCAGATTTGATCTTCGAGTGCCAACGGAGGTGATTTTATTTGAATGTGTTAGTAATCGGATTTAGGAAATGGTATTTGTTTTTCTTCCGGAATGATGACGAGAAACGTGATGGGTGGGTATTTGCATATATTGCTAATAATAATTCATTTTTTAGAGACTCACACGTCAACGTTTGATCGGTAATCAATTGTTAGAGAAATTACGTAGAAATTATTTGAGACACGTGTGATCGAATCTCAAATAGTTTGATCGCACGAGATCACATTATTATTCATGTTGGTCGCGACGAGAAATCTTTTCGATCACGCAGTTCGCGCCTCGTCATAATATCCTTTACGCCTGGCGGATGCTAACACAAATCCCGCAATACAAAATTCAATTTTAGTATTTTGTTTTTTGTTTTCTTTTTCGCTACTCTCTCGTTAATCGCTGTGCGAAATATTTTGTGTTTTATTTTTCGTAGCGCATAATAATGTGATGATTAAAATGACGGACCTCGCGTGGTTTCGTGAAACGTCAGATTTGATCTTCGAGTGCCAACGGAGGTGATTTTATTTGAATGTGTTAGTAATCGGATTTAGGAAATGGTATTTGTTTTTCTTCCGGAATGATAACGAGAAACGTGATGGGTGTGTATCTGCATATATTGATAATAATAATTCATTTTTTTAGACACTCACACGGATACGTTTTATCGGTAATCAATTGTTAGGGAAATTACGTAGAAATTATTTGAGACACGTGTGATCGAATCTCAAATAGTTTGATCGCACAAGATCATATTATTATTCACGTTGGTGGCGACGAGAAATCTTTTCGATCACGCAGTTCGCGCCTCGTCATAATATCCTTTACGCCTCGCGGATGCTAACACAAATCCCGCAATACAAAATTCAATTTTTGTCTTTTGTTTTTTTCTTTTTTGCTACTCTTTCGTCTATCGCTGTGCGAAATATCTTGTGGTTTATTTTTCGTAGCGCATAATAATGCGATGATTAAAATGACGGACCTCGCGTGGTTTCGTGAAACGTCAGATTTAATCTTCGCGTGCCAACGGAGGTGATCTTATTTCAATGTGTTAGTTTTTACTTGGGTAGTCAGATTTGGAAAATGATATTTGTTTTTCTTCTATTTCTTCTAATATTTAATTATTTATTTACAATAAATAATTAAACTAGTCCTTGAAAACTGTATCTATGGCAGAAGAGCGAATGATATACAAAACAATTAATTTAAAAATACAAAAAATAAAAGAGATGCTGCATTAACGGAGAAGACTCACTGAGCGAAACAAAATTGTTCACAGCGAGAATAAGGAGAGAGAAAGGGCGACTGAAAAAATCAACAAAACATATTGGTAATAATAATTAATTTTTTAGGCACTCACACGTCAACATTTTACCGGTAATCAATTCTTTCTGATTTGACGCAAGCAGGTGTAGGTTAATTAGAGAAGTTCCGTAGAAACTATTTGAGACACGTGTAACCGAATCTCAAATAGTTTGATCGCACAGGATCACATTATTATTCACGTCGGTGGCGACGAGAGGCCGATTCACGATCTGCGTCGTCCGTCACGCTGACGTTTCATTACGTGCTCCGGCGCACGTATTACACTCGTATCAATCGTCGTGTCCTGTGGTAGCGATGCTAAATTATTTTGTTTAATTGCCACTTTTTACATAAGTTTCCTTCGATCTGTTGAAATATTCATCTTTCAGAAACTGAAGACATTCAATGATATCTGTCACTTATTTTGATAAATCGTTTGTGAGTTTGATGTCCTGATGAATCCAATATTCTCTAATTGGATGATTAGTCAATTTTTTAGCACAAAAAGACAATAACATCATTTTTTGCAATCACCGAAGTAGATTGCATCATATTTTGTTAAAGACTTTTTTACAATTATTTTTGATGGCTAAAATAGTAAATCATTTTACGTCGCCAATAGCCAGGTAAATCGGTATAATTAGTCCATTTGAATCAAATATGGGATGTATTTGAATATAAACAAATTATATTAAGCCGGTTATTAAATGAAAGTATTTCTTCAAACGACATTTATTTGATTTCAATAAATGTTATTTGTTATCGAATAGGGAATGTATTTAAAATACAATTTTATTCGATTCAAATAAATGCATTCAAACGATTTTCGTATGTATTTGATATTAATTAATTTGAACAATTAATAAAATAACAATTCGAATTATAATATTGTTAACTATGGAAATAATACGAACTAAAATTTTGCCCCATTATTTATTCTCTTAAAGTATACTTGGATCAAACGTTGATACCGGTCAATTATTTATACATGATAATTTTTTTGCTGTTTTGCTAGGCTAAAAATTTTTTGTGCTAGAATAACAAATTTTTTTCTCGTTTATTTCGTAACATAATATTATCAATATTTTAACAACCGATTTGATGAGCCAATATTATCTTTTTCTACGTGTAGAACATGGCTGTCTCTGTCATTGAAGTTTTTCCGCAATTTCCTCGTATCCTCGACGAACGCTATCGGGTGATAGTAAATCGGCTTAAAGTGCGATTAGCAACGTGATAGTTAAGAAAATGGCTGGTGGGGTGGATAGGGGTTCAAGTTACCCCCTACCCAGAAATACCTAGAAATTGGAACCAAATGAACAAAAACCAAAAAAACAAGTCCTGCACGGAGAGAAAACTTTTGTTGCATCAACAAATCAGTTGCTAATACAGTGACAGCAAAGCCTTATTTCTTAGCCTAACAAAAAAGATTTGCTAGGCCAGCAAAATTATTTGTTACGCCAGCAAAATACATTTTCTAGGCCAACAAATAAAGTTTGCTGTCACTATGCTAGCAAATGATTTTTCTCCATGTGGATGTTGATAAACTTGGTTGGTTCAATTTAGATTGCAGGTTTGATTCCCTCCGTCCGTACACGATACAGACAGACGTCGATGATCTTCATGCACACAACGCTCGCATGCTCCACCCTTCGATTCCCTTTTTTTTCCTCTTTCTTTCATCTCTCATCTTTTCTTTGATCCTGCAGACGTGCAAATGAATAAAAACCAAAAAAAGAAACAAGTCCTGCAAGGAGAGAAAACTTTTGTTACATCAACAAATAAGTAGCTAATATAGTGACAGCAAATCCTTATTTCTTAGCCTAACAAAAATGATTTGCTAAGCTTGTCAAAAAAATTTGCTAGACCAGCAAAAAGATTTGCTTAGGCCAGCAAAATACATTTTCTAGGCCAACAAATAAAGTTTGCTGTCACTACGCTAGAAAATTATTTTTCTCCGTGTGGATGTTCATAAACGTCGTTGGTTCAATTTAGATTGCAGGTTTGATTCCCTCTACGTACACGATGCAGACAGACGTCGATGATCTTCATACAAACAACGCTCCCATGCTCCACCCTTCGATTCCCTTTTTTTTCCTCTTTCTTTCATCTCTCATCTTTTCTTCGCTCCTACAGACGTGCAAATGAACAAAAACCAAAAAAAGAAAACAAGTCCTGCACGGAGAGAAAACTTTTGTTGTATCAACAAATAAGTTGCTAATATAGTGACAGCAAAGCCTTATTCCTTATCCTAACAAAAATGGTCTGCTAGGCTTATCAAAAAATTTGCTAGACCATCAAAAAGATTTGCTAGGCCAGCAAAATTATTTGGTAGGCCAGAAAACACATTTTCTAAGCCAACAAACAAAGTTTGCTGTCACTCTGCTAGCAAATGATTTTTCTCCGTGCGGATGTTCATAAACGTGGTTGGTTCAATTTAGATTGCAGGTTTGATTCCCTCTACGTACACGATGCAGACAGACGTCGATGATCTTCATACAAACAACGCTCCCATGCTCCACCCTTCGATTCCCGTTTTTTTTCTTCTTTCTTTCATCTCTCATCTTTTCTTCGATCCTACCGACGTACAATGGGTACAACGACATTCCAGCATCACTAATAACCTGTAGAGCAACCCTCTCTCGGGTGCAGGGCTCGTGGATTGTGATTAATTTTGAAGGCATAAATAACCTTTCTCGTTCGATCCATCACGTGAGCTCGTGGAGAACAATGCGAGCGGCGGGCACGATCACCGAGCTTAGCGCGCAGTCCGTCCCGCAGCATCACGTTGAACATACGCCCTGGCGCCTATTCCTTCCTCGCCTCTCGCATGCCAAAGTATTCTGGCATAAATCATGCATAAATATTTACCTGACAACGCGTCATATGCTTGTTCGACGCCACTCTCATGATCGACACGTTATTATAAATTTTTATATTTCTTCCGGTTGGGCCTGTCATGGACTACGAGCGTAGTATCGGAGAGAGAATTTCTTTGCTGCTATTTCATGTGCTTGAATCTTTTGTTGTTAGTTCGTATGCATTAATAATTCAATCATTTTTGCATGTTCGACAACTGATCGACAATTTTTGCTTCCTCGTAGAGGAAGCTTTGTTATCACGACATTTTCTTTGATGTAAAACGTCGATAAAAGTGGTTTCAAAAAGTTTTGGTTATTTAAAGAAATGACAATACAATATTGAACTCAGCTGGATTATACTATTCTGCGAGTTTGATCCAAAATAGGTCGATCAGCTTGATGTTGTAATGAGGGCTGATTTTTTACATTGCACTCTAATATAGTCGATTCCACGTAGAAAATATGGAGAGTGCTGGATGAAATCCAGAGCAGAATCCAGGATGGAGTCTGGACCATCTAGGATGGATTCTGGACAGTTCAGGGCGGAGTTCAACATGGATAATGGGATCAGATCATATTTTATCCTGGACTGATCATTTTTACGCGTGATGCAATTGAAAATCGATGACCTCACCATTTCACCTATCGCAAACCTCAAATGGCCACAATAAACTGGATCAGTCGACACGTGCTGTTTTGTCCAAAAAAATTAACTAAACCATACAAAAGTGATTTTCAGTTGTTTACATTTTGTTCACAAATTCCAATTAAATAATATCCTTTGAGGAGTATAGCGACAGATTTTTGTATTAACACAAAAGCCACTTAGATCAACTGGTTTCTTCGTAAACCAGGTTTAGGCTTTTTAAACTCAATGTATATGATCCAGAACAAGCTGATCGTATGATTTATTTTCGCAGCATCATTCTACACCAGTTAAGCTGAGGGATTCTTTTTAAAGTCCCTCACGGCAAAATTATCAACTGATTTCCAAAATGTAATAATAATAATAATAATAATATTTATAGACATGTGACTCGTGATTTTTATCTTTAAAAAAATTTCTCCGCTTAATTGGTGCAGAATGATGTTGCAAAGAAAATGACATATCATGGAGAGTATCATAGGGGCTTGATTAAGTTTTGGTTCATTGTACCAATTGTTATCATTGGCAAAAATAAATTTAGCAATAAGTCGCGTTTTTTTTCTCACATTCATTATCTATTGTTATCGTTATCTGTCTAAACCTTCCAGCGACGCTACAAAATATTTGCCTCAGAGCAAGTGCAATTAGTCTCTTATTCTTCATCCGGGCTACACGCCCAACAACCTACGACACTCTTCCGAATACAAACACGAAGTTACATTAGTATTATATGTCGAGCGTCTCTTGAAACGCGAAACCGAACGCATAAATACATCAGCATTACTTCGTCGCGCGGTCTGCATGCATCCAGACACCGTAGACTATATATACTTTATGCTGTTCGTGTCTCTTGGACTATAGTGTAACCGGCCGACACACAAGACATTCCCCCGGACCGGTATATGTATTAAGGTTTGATTTCCAGTTGACAGATACCTCGCGGAGATCTTAATTATAAATTATATCGGGTTCTACTGAGAATGAATCGAGCGTAGGCGAGTATATCTACCATTCGAGTATCGTCACAATACTAAAACACCCTAACGATCACCTATGTCGTAGAATACCAAAAGGTATACTTCTGAGAGCGATAACCGGACGAATTGATGATCGTTAGGGTGTTTTAGGGGTAGGATTCAAGATAGCAAATTGCTAAAATAGAAAAATCCATAATAATGGCTATACTAGATTCGCTATTTTAACCATTCGCTATTTTGGCCATTCGGTATTTTAGCCACTCGCTATTTTGGCCATTCGCTATTTTGGCCATTCGCTTTTTTGGCCAATCGCTATTTTGGCCATTCGCTATTTTGGCCATTCGCTATTTTGACCATTCGCTATTTTGACCATTCGCTATTTTGGCCATTCGCTATTTTGGCCATTTGTTATTTTGGCCATTCGCTATTTTAGCCACTCGCTATTTTAGCCGTTCGCTATATTAGCCATTCGCTATTTTAGTCATTCGCTATTTTAGCCATTTGATATTTTAGCCATTCGCTATTTTAACCATTCGCTATTTTGGCCATTCGCTATTTTCGCCATTCACTATTTTAGCCATTCGCTGTTTTAGCCATTCGCTATTTTAGCCATTCGCTATTTTAGCCATTCGCTATTTTAGCCATTCGCTATTTTAGCCACACGCTGTTTTAGCCATTCGCTATTTTAGCCATTCGCTATTTTATTCATTCGCTATTTTAGCTATTTGCTAATTTTGCCACTCGCTATTTTAGCCATTCGTTATTTTAGCTATTCGCTAATTTAGCCATTCGCTGTTTTAGCCATTCGCTATTTTAGCCATTCGCTCTTTTAGCCATTCGCTCTTTTAGCCATTCGCTATTTTAGCCATTCGCTATTTTAGCCACACGCTGTTTTAGCCATTCGCTATTTTAGCCATTCGCTATTTTATTCATTCGCTATTTTAGCTATTCGCTAATTTTGCCACTCGCTATTTTAGCCATTCGCTATTTTAGCTATTCGCTAATTTAGCCATTCGCTGTTTTAGTTATTCGCTATTTTAGCCATTCGCTATTTTAGCCATTCGCTATTTTAGCCATTCGTTGTTTTAGCCATTCGCTGTTTTAGCCATTCGCTATTTTAGCCATTCGCTATTTTAGCCATTCGCTAAAATAGCAAATTTCATAATGATGGCCATTTGAGGTTCAGACGTTCATTTTTGTTTAATTCGCTGTTTTAGCCATTCACTGTTTTGGCCACGCGTTATTTTGACCCCGACCCATAATTTATAATTAAGATTTTAATTAAAATTATATAGAGATCGTATATCTACCACTATATCTTCACAATACTAAAACACCCTAACGATCAGCTATTCGTCCGGATATCGGCCTCTGCAGTATCCGGACCGCTCGGTATTCCGCGACACAGCCGAAGAGTAGAATAATAAGAGGGTATAACAAGAACCCCGTATCTATTATACTGCGCCATGTACTACGTACGTATTGCTTCGAAAGTTCCAAACCTTGGTTAAATCCTGATGAAACTTCATGTGGCATGATTTGTATTCTACTCGCGAGACGATCGAAGGGGTCGTCGTAGGGGACCGTAATCAAACCCTGTGCGCACCATCACGCATCGCCGTACAGCGTGGTACAAAATTATAAACCTGAGCTCTTGGTGGTTCTTTATCGGCATTAAATTTTCTCAACCCTTCAAAAACTAAAAGCCCTTTTAGTTTAAAAAAAAGTTTGACACTTCTCTAAATAAAAAAAAAAAAACTTTACCTTTGCTTCATCGCCGAAGCTTTATTCTTGTGAATACATTCTATTTTTAGATTTCCATGTCAGTAAATTTAATAAAATTGACTGAAACGTTGAGAAATTTGATCTTAAAAAAATATCCGGTATTTGTGTGTAAATTTAATTGCATTTTCTTGTGGCCTCCATTTTTTATCATGGTTTCATTTTTATTTTGTAATTTAGAGATACGTCAACACAAATGAAGCTACCGATCAGCAAATTTCTCCAGACTTGCACTTATGACCAAGTGTGATCAATATTATATTTGGACAGAATCGATAATGCGGTTCAAGAGTTATGAAATTTTTGTCTCTTAAACATGTAGCTCTAAGAAAATGAAACCTTGTGAAGCTAATTAGATTCATCGACACAACCAGAACTCTCTATCTCGAAAATAGATATAGATATTTACACCCATAATATGGTCTAAAAATATTCACTTATGGAAATGTTACATTTTCTATGCATATCAAATAGTATATTTTGTAAACTTGCAAGATTTCACATGTGCAAGATTATTTTTGTAACAACTCAGGCAGCAAATATTACACACATCGCAACTTCCGGAATTTTTTTCTTTGCGCAATATACGATAACATGATTTCCACGCGACAGTAATCTTAATGATATTTGCAAAATTGTCTTTGTATGTCAAAAATCGTTATCACAAAAATGAATTACAAAGACAACAAATAAAGTATAATACATTTTTTTTTCTGAACCATCCTGTAGTCGTTGTTCGTGGGGTGGTCGTCCAGGCCTGTGGATCGTCACGCTCAGACATTCCAGCGTCGTACAAGTAGTGTAGGGGGTGTATGGACATTGGAGAATGCGTACAAGGAGGCGATAAGTCACATTTCGCGGTAGATGGCGTATACCGATCGTGAGAAAAATTCAGCAAGTTTGTCAGCTCCAATCATCGTGGTGTATCGTAGACAGTGCATGGTTGAACGAATTCCGATTACCGTAACTAACTATAGTTGAGTATATAACTTGGTACGGTTGTGGTTGGCGAGCCGTGACGACGATCGGCTAATGGGCCCGCCCGTCTGTTCGTCTGCCAGTTTGATTCACGAACTACCAAGCGATGGAACAACGTCTGTCGAGATAGACTAAACTACCTATCTTGGCGGATCAGATAACGAAAGTATTTTCCAAGCCCCAGACGAAGTTTGCGTCGAAGTTCGAGCAGCATTTCCGCTTCTGATGCGATTATCCCAAATCTATGTAAGCTGAATCCTAATGAGATGGATACAATTTCATTTCATGAGTTCCTTTCCTTGTAGATTATTAATCAGCGCGATCAGCATATAATTCTTGCAAACATATTTTGAGTTGTGGAACTTCGAACACTTTGGGAAATTGAAACTTATTTTCTGCGAGGCGAAATTAAAAATTAACCTGTTTTTTGGAAATCATGATCATAGTTTGATTATAATTTTACTAATTTGAATATCTTCCCAGTTTGATATAAGACTGCATACACATTTTATTGAAGTAAGTGTATAAATATGATAACAAATTGCAATAATCGAAGATGTGTGACTGCTTCGATTGTGTGTCAATAGAATTCAGATCACGCGTGGAAAAGATGAGGAGTCCAGAATGGAGTCTGGGCAATCGATGATGGAGTCCAAGCTGGACAATGAAATTGGATGGCATCCCATTCTCCATCCTGGACTCATCATATTTACGCGGAATGCTTATGGCCGCAATAAATCATGTAACACTCGCTGCCAAAAAAAATGACTAATATGCAACGATGAATAACACTTCTTAATGCTTTGGTAGGTCAGTTCTTGATTAGATCGTTTATCATTAATTTTTCAAAATCCTTGTAGTCTAATGAAATTGCGCCGAAGTTCGAGCTGCATTTCCGCTTGTGAAGCGATTATACCAAATCTATGTATGCCGGATCCTAATGAGATGGATACACTTTCATTTCATGAGTTCCTTTCCTTGCGACTTGGGTGGTACTCATCTGTAGATGATTAGCAAGTACGACCAGCATATCGTTCTTACAAGCATATTTTGAGTTGCAGAAATCCAAACACTTCGGAAAATTGAAACTTATTTTCTGGAAGGAGAAATTAGAAATTAACCTATTTTGGGAAAATCATGACCATACTCAGATTATAATTTTACAAATTTCAATATCTTACTAGGTTGGTATAAAAATGCATACACATTTTATTGAAAGAGAGTGTGTTTGCACTCTCTTTCAATAAAATGTGTATGCATTTTTATTTTTATTTTATTGAAAGAGAGTGCAAACATATGGTAAACAATTGCAACAATCAAAAATGTGCGACTGCTTCACTTGAAGGCCAATATAATTCAGATCTTGTGTAGAAAAAATAGGGAGTCCAGAATGGAGTCTGGGAAATCGATGATGGAGTCCAAGCTGGACAATGGAATCGGATGACACCCCATTCTCCATTCTGGACGACCCAGACTCTATCCTGGAGTCATCATATTTATGCTTATGGTCGCGATAAATCATATAACTCTCGCTGATAAAACAAAAAATGACAAATATACAACGATGAATAACACTTCTTAATTCTTTGGTAGGATTTCTTAATTAGGTCATTTATCAGTAATTTTTCAAAAATTCTTGTAGTTTTATGCAAGCAAGTATGTCGGTGCACTTATGAACCTAGAATATGAACCGCGCTTCGAAAACCAAGCTGGACAATCTATGATGGACTCCAAGCTGGACAATCGATGATGGAGTCCAAGCTGGACAATCCATGATGGAATCCAAGATGGATAATCGATGATGGAGTCCAAACCGGACAATCCATGATGCAGTTCAAGCTAGACAATCGATAATGGAGTCCAAGCTGGACAATCCATGATGGAATCCAAGATGGACAATCGATAATGGAGTCCAAGCTGGGAATTTGATGATGGAGTCCAAGCTGGGAATTTGATGATGGAGTCCAAACTGGACAATCCATGATGAAGTTCAAGCTGAACAATCGATGATGGAGTCCAAGCTGAACAATCGATCATGGAGTCTAAGTTGGACAATCGATGATGGAGTCCAAGCTGGACAATCGATGATGGAGTTCAAGCTGGACACTCGATGATGGAGTTCAAGCTGGACAATCGATGATGGAGTCCAAACTGGACAATCGATGATGGAGTCCAAGCTGGACAATCGGTGATCGAGCCCATGCTGGACAATCAACGATGGAGTCCAAGCTGGACAATCGATGATGGAGTCCAATCTGGACAATCGATGATGGAGTTCCAGCTGGACAATCGATGATAGAGTTCAAGCTGGACAATCTATGATGGAATCCAAGCTGAACAATGGAATCGGACGACATCCTATTCTCCATTCTGGATTCATCATATTTATGCGAAATGCTTATGGCTGCAATAAATCATATAACACTCGCTGTAAAAAAACATACGACAAATTTACAATGATGAATAACACTTCTTAATTCATTGGTAGGATTTCTTGATTAGGTCATTTATCATTAATTTTTCAAAATTCATAAGTTGGGCGTCCAGAATGGAGTCTGTGCAATCGATGATAGAGTCCAAGCTGGACAATGAAATCGGATGACATCTCATTCTCCATCCTGGACTCATCATATTTACGCGGAATGTTTACGGCCGCAATAAATCACATAACACTCCCCGCCAAAAAAACATACGACAAATATGCAGCGATAAAGAACGTACTTCTTAATGCTTTGGTAGAATTTCTTGATTCGGTCGTTTATCATTAATTTTTCAAAATTCTTGTAGTCTTATGCAAGCAAGCGTGTCGCTGCACTTATGAACCTAGAATATGAACCGTGATGATAATTTGTCCATTTGCGATAGCGACATACCTGAAAGTACTATCTATACCAGAATTACACACGCGTGTTCGCCACGCCCGTAACGAGCGTGATTTTTAATCGTCCACCGTGTTGTGTACTCGTATAAGCAATGATATAAACTGTGCGTATCGGTTCCACGAATTTCGTGACCGGTCAATTATAAGAGTCGGGGGCGTTGATGCATAACTATTTCTTGTTTACGTTTGCAGGAGAAACGAGACAACGGCGATAGCCGTATACACGACTGAGAGGGACGTCGTGATCTGGGATAAACGAGATAGGCGTTGTGCTCCTATTGGCGAGAATACGAAAGCGCACTGGAGGGTGGCGGAAAAGTGAGATCACGTACCTGAAGAAACTCGTACTTTTCGTGCGTGCATATCACATTTATTGCTACAGTCGTCGTCGTCAATTATGAGGTGGTCGGTGGTCCTAAGTGTCGCAGTTTTCCTCGTTCTGCGACCGAGCGTCAAAGCTGATCAAGAACGACCATTTTTTAGGGGTGAGTTTAAGAAAAATATTCAAGGGATTATTTATATGTGGAGCTTGATGGTTAATTTAACTACACTGAGAGAAATTGATATCCTGGTAACTATTCAGTGATAATTATTAGGGTGGTCCATTTTTACACGATATTTTTTTTTTTACGAGGCACCTCTCAAAATTGTTTTCTATTACGAAAAATAATTCCTCGTAAATCATCGATGTGATAAAAAAATATGTAGAGGTCGTGACGGAATTTTTTAATTTTCTTGTTTTAAGACAAAGTTTGGGATTTAATTTGGCATTAATTCGCTTAGGGATTGAAATTTTATGGCATTTTGAATTTTTTCAAAATATTTGCTCACCCTCTATTTTTCAGTTTTACAGCTCATATTTTTTGCAGTGGCAATTATTTCGTACTCCAAAACTACCATAAAACAATAAAGGACTGTCGCAGTATTATCCAGAATCTCTATACTCATGTAATGCAAAAAATGTGAACATATACATGAGAATTTTCACTGAAAAAAATGATTAAAACAAGAAAATTAAGAAATTCCGTCGTGTGTACATATTATTTATCTCATCAATGATTTAGAAGGATTTATTTTTTATAATAGAGAACAGTTTTGAGGAGAGCCCCGCAAAAAAAAAAATATTGTGCCAAAATGGACCACTTTAATAATTATATTTTATTAGTCCCGGTTACTATTTTCGTAGTTACATTAACTCTCTTCACTGTTAACGTAACTACGTTACTATTAATGTGAGTACGAAAATAGTCACCTGGACTAATAAAATATAATTATCACTGAATAGTGATAATCCAGGACTATCTTAATTTTTCTCAGTCTAACTGGCTGAATGAATAATTTAATATAATAAAAATTATATTATAATAAATAATAAATTTTAATTTATAATATAATAAATATATAATATAATATTTATAATATAATAAAAAATAATTTTTTATTATATTATAATAAAAATTTAATATAATAATAAAATAAAAAAATATACAATAAAAACCTTTTGGTAATTATTTATTTTTATCGTAGCCAAACCTCAGAAATTGTGCTATCTCTGCCATTCGGTTTTGCTAAAGTCTGAAAGAAGAACCTAAACAATTTTTTACCTAAATACTCATAAAATTTTATAAGTAAGAAAAGACGTAGTCGTTGTTTACACTATATTGAGAATAGTGTTCTTTTATCTGCCATCACTTTCCGTCGCATCAGGCGTAAAATTTAAACGACCTAAAATGTAACTTTAAAATTCGAATAATGTTCCAAATATTAGCTCAATTAATAAATTCGTTCTTGAGAAAAACACACAAACTCGAAAATCCAGAAATTTATTCAAAACCACTTTTCTCGATATTTTCTTCAATTTCCACTATACAGTCATAAAAATCTGTAAAAAAAAAAGAATCTTCACAAAAACAAATCATCCTTGAAAACAATTTAAAAAAAAATAATAAAAATAACTCAACCATTGTTTGCTCGATAATTCAACAAATAAATGGTACAATATTAAACCATAAAATGTGTGAATAAAGCGACGATTATTCAGAAAGCAAAACGTCGTTTAAAATCCTGGCACTACGCAATACGATATTTTATTGAAACGCCGTCTGGCGCATTATATGTCGAGCGAGGCCAAAGAGCCACGGATGGAAGCTGCGCTGTGACATATAGCGTGAGCACCGAGCTTATAATAATTTCATCACAGTCTCACCCGTGTCGCAGAGGGCGGTCCTTGAAAAATTGCTAGTCTGCCTCTGTGGCTTTTTATTTTATTTTATCATCTTTTTTTTTTTTTTTTTTTTTTTTTTTGCATTTCCGTCTCTGTCCGTACGTGCGGCGCTGTCAGGGCATCGAGGATTCGCGAAATGTGTGGAGTACGTCCGCGTTTTTTTTTTTTTTTTCGCTGGGCTCGTATGCTGTGTTCGCCAGCTCGCAAATGATCACGCGGGCACGCGGAGGAAGTTCCATTCACGAGGCTCGCGTGGACCCGTTGAAAAACGCGCTTGACCGTATCGTGAATAACTGCGCGACGATGCGTGGGTGTGACGCAATAAATAATGCATATACGTATGCTCTTTCTATCTCCTTCTACTCTTTTACTTGTTTTTTTTTCTTTTTTTTCTTTTTCTTTTTCTTTTTTCTTTTGTTTTTTGTTCACTGTCTCTTTCGTGTGCAACGCGTGTACGCAAGGCAGTATTGAATTAGCGTAAGTGGAATAAGGACGGATATATTGAAGGTGAGAGAGCACATGGTGTGCTCTCAAAAATTGCGTGGGTTTATACCTTGTCAATGGGCAACACGCATATAAACATATAGCGTGCAACGTTTCGCACGAGGGAGGTGCAAAAAAACTCGCCTCATCTCGTTTGCGTTAACTCTCTTTTAACCGCACCGTAAAGTATGACTATGATAAGTGCCTCCAGGGGATGAGAAATATTGAGATAAATTATGTATTCACTGAGCTAACGCGGAAGAATATTCCTCTTTAGAAATATATTTCCGACGATATGGTACAGAGAATTTGTAGGCAATAAGTATTTCTGATTATTGGCATTTTGAAGAATATATATATATCTAGACAAATGGGTTTAATGAGTTTATTTTAATTAAATCTATATATCTATTTTAAATTAATGGAAATTTTATTTCGATAAAATCAAAATTAGTGGAAATTAATACGATTGATATAAATGAAATAAATTTTATTTAATTGAGATAAAATTCTATCAGGCCAGCCATTAAATAAATTTCTTCATTAACTGCTGTATAATAGGATTTTATTTTGGTAAAATAGAATTTATTTCATTGAAATATATCGTATTGATTTCAAGTAAATTTTATTTCGAGCAAATAAATCAGTGTCTGGTCACCTACTTTTTCGAAAAAGAGGATTAGTATTAGTGCAGAATATGAACATAACTAAAAGAGATATAAAGGATCTTATTTTACCTTTTCTTAAATAATTCAATCTCAAGTTAGAACCTAAATTTAATTTAGACGTTGACCGTCCAATTTCTTTGAAATCATAACCGCGTAACTGTGCAAAATACACAGATATTTTATTGTACAATTTTTATTGTACAAGCAAACCTTACTTATTGTACAATATTTAGTGTGACAGCAAACCTTATTTATTGGACTAAGAAATCTTTTTACTGGCGTAGGAAATCTTTTTACTGGCGTAGGAAATCTTTTAACTGGCCTAGCAAATTATTTTGCTGGTCTAGCAAATCTTTTTACTGGCCTAGCAAATAATTTTGCTGGTCTAACGAATCTTTTTACTGGCGTAGCAAATCTTTTAACTGGCCTAGCAAATAATTTTGCTGGTCTAGCAAATCTTTTTACTGTCGTAGGAAATCTTTTAACTGGCCTAGCAAATTATTTTGCTGGTCTAGCAAATCTTTTTACTGGCCAAGCAAATAATTTTGGTGATCTAAAAAATCTTTTTATTGGCATAGCAAATCTTTTAACTGGCCTAGCAAATTATTTTGCTAGTCTAGGAAATCTTTTTACTAGCCTAGCAAATCCTTTTTGTTACGCTAGGAAATAAGACTTGTCACTACATCAGCAACTGATTTGCGGATGCAACAAAAGTTTTTTCTCCGCAACGTAGCCATTATGCTCAGCGTTGTCATTTTGCCCCGCTTTCCCTTAGCAAAGTTGACTCTCCCGCGTAGAAAAGATGGGGCATCCAGGACAGAATTCAGAGCAAAATTCAATGGAGTCCAAGTTGGAAACTGGGATCAAATCGAATCCCATTCTCCAACCTGGACTACTCAGACTCCATCCTGGATTATCCACACTCTATCCTGGTCTACCCAGACATTTTTCCATGGGCCACGATGCAAGGGTTGGAATTTCGACAAACACTAGTCATACGATTAACTATACTTTGAATCAGGTTAACCCTGTATTTTTGATATGGTGAAAAAAAAACTCTTTGATTTTCACACTCAGCAGAAAATCAATTTGTTATAATACACATTCTTTCAAATAGAACTTTTGATGTAATATCAAAATTGTAAAAATCCAGTGGGAAGTATTTGAAAATATTTGCTCGTGACAGAATTTCCAACGTTCGAAAAATAATTGTTTATCTTAAAGGACCACCGCGGTCGCTGCGTTCTCACGTCCTTCGTAAGATTCGATCTGGCTCTCCCACATAATGTGTTATGTACCGCTGCATCGAATGTAACCGCTGCATATGGCAATGTATGTATATTCCCTGTACTACAAGGCGTACAGTGGAGTTGTAATTAGCAAGTGACATTTGCTTCGCCGGGTCCGCTACAGCCACGCATATACAGACGTACATACATAAATATAGAGACAGAGAGACGCAACGTTAGGATAATACGATAAAACCTCGAGATTAGATTCATAGCTCTCGCAGACACGAGAGAATATGATCTCACTATCGAGCTCGCACTTTACTGGGCTCAGGTATATATATATAAGTTTGCCAGCGGGAGGCGATCGGCGGGGTCGGTGTGATCGATCGATTGGTCGTGTCAGCAACGGCTTACCACACTCTGTACCTAGACGAGGAGAGGTAGGTACGTTTACCAGGTACGCAGTACCTCCTCCCGTGATGGCGAGAACACACCTCTCGACTTTGCACAACTTTGCTCTCAGCATGACTGCCTATCAGGTTGGATCTTTTGATCTCCTGCTAGTGTCATCGTTATGATTATCAAGAGCTTTCCATTCGAACAAAATCAATTATTTATACTTTGTCAAATAGTTGCAGAGGAGATGGGGGTCGAAATACTATTGAAATAATGAAATGGAATGGAGATTATGGTTGACGCTGATAAGGGCGTTCCGAAATGCTGTTTTTGTTAATGAGGCCTGAACGAGGAGAATCAATCAAGAAGTTTAATCAGCATCACATCCAGGGTGAAAAAAAAAACAGAAAACTGTGCTTAAGAAAAAATGGCTTTCATCGAGTACCGACAATACAGTTTGTTGGTAATTTTTGTATACATTAGGATATGACATTGAATTTGAAAATGCTTTCACAAGAATAAACCTCCTTCCGTGATGGCGAGAACACAACTCTCGACTTTGTACAACTTTGCTCTCAGCATGACTGCCTATCAGGTTGGATCTTTTGATCTCCTGCTAGTGTCATCGTTATGATTATCAAGAGCTTTCCATTCGAACAAAATCAATTATTTATTGTTTGTCAAATAGTTGCAGAGGAGATCGGGATCGAAATACTATTGAAATAATGAAATGGAATGGAGATTATGGTTGACGCTGATAAGGGCGTTCCGAAATGCTGTTTTTGTTAATGAGGCCTGAACGAGGAGAATCAATCAAGAAGTTTAATCAGCATCACATTTAGGGTGAAAAAAAAAACAGAAAACTGTGCTTAAGAAAAAAATGGCTTTCATCGAGTACCGACAATACAGTTTTTTGGTAATTTTTGTATACATTAGGATATGACATTGAATTTGAAAATGCTTTCACAAGAATAAACCTCCTTCCGTGATGGCGAGAACACACCTCTCGACTTTGCACAACTTTGCTCTCAGCATGACTGCCTATCAGGTTGGATCTTTTGATCTCCTGCTAGTGTCATCGTTATGATTATCAAGAGCTTTCCATTCGAACAAAATCAATTATTTATTGTTTGTCAAATAGTTGCAGAGAAGATCGGGATCGAAATACTATTGAAATAATGAAATGGAATGGAGATTATTGTTGACGCTGATAAGTGCGTTCCGTAATGCTAAAATAGCTGTTATCGCACGAATATGATT
Organism: Ephialtes manifestator; assembly: GCA_963970395.1. Classification (NCBI taxonomy): domain Eukaryota; kingdom Metazoa; phylum Arthropoda; class Insecta; order Hymenoptera; family Ichneumonidae; genus Ephialtes; species Ephialtes manifestator. The sequence continues at coordinate 22,910,762 of OZ019981.1, read as the reverse complement.
TTTTTTTGTGAGCCCTCAACGAGGCAAATCAATCAAGAAGTTCAATCAGCATCACACGCTGGGTGAAAAAACAGAAAATTGTGCTTAAGACAGAATGAAAAGGCATGCGTAACTCTGCAAAAAGGAAAAAAAAATGGCTTTCATCGAGTACCAACAATACAGTTTGTTGGTAATTTTTATATACACTAGGATATGATATTGAATTTGAAAATTTGAAAATGCTATCACAAGCATAAACCTCCTTCCGTGATGGCGAGAACACAACTCTCGACTTTGTACAACTTTGCTCTCAGCATGACTGCCTATCAGGTTGGATCTTTTGATCTCCTGATAGTGTCATCGTTATGATTATCAAGAGCTATCCATTCGAACAAAATCAATTATTTATTGTTTGTCAAATAGTTGCAGAGGAGATCGGGATCGAAATACTATTGAAATAATGAAATGGAATGGAGATTATTGTTGATGCTGAGAAGTGCGTTCCGTAATGCTAAAAAAGCTGTTACCGCACGAATATGACTTTTTTTTAAATGAGACCTGAACGAGGCAAATCAACCAAGAAGTTTAATCAGCATCACGTACAGGATGAAAAAAAAACAGAAAACTGTGCTTAAGACAGAATGTAAAGAGTACCAACAATGTAGTTTGTTGGTTATTTTTATATACATTAGGATATGACATTGAATTTGAAAATTTGGATATGCTGTCACAAGAATAAACCTCCTCCCGTGATGGCGAGAACACGCCTCTCGACTTTGCACAACTTTGCTCTCAGCATGACTGCCTATCAGGTTGGATCTTTTGATCTCCTGCTAGTGTCATCGTCATGATTATCAAGAGCTTTCCATTCGAACAAAATCAATTATTTATTCTTTGTCAAATAGTTGCAGAGGAGATCGGGGTCGAAATACTATTGAAATAATGAAATGGAATGGAGATCATTGTTGACGCTGATAAGTGCGTTCCGTAATGCTAAAATAGCTGTTATCGCAAGAATATGATTTTTTTTGTGAGCCCTCAACGAGGCAAATCAATCAAGAAGTTTAATCAGCATCACACGCAGGGTGAAAAAACAGAAAATTGTGCTTAAGACAGAACGAAAAGGCATGCGTAACTCTGCAAACAGGAAAAAAAATGGCTTTCATCGAGTACCAATACAGTTTGTTGGTAATTTTTATATACATTCGGATATGACATTGAATTTGAAAATTTGGATATGCTGTCACATGAATAAACCTCCTTCCGTGATGGCGAGAACACACCTCTCGACTTTGTACAACTTTGCTCTCAGCATGACTGCCTATCAGGTTGGATCTTTTGATCTCCTGCTAGTGTCATCGTTATGATTATCAAGAGCTATCCATCCGAACAAAATTAATTATTTATTGTTTGTCAAATAGTTGCAGAGGAGAGCGGGGTCGAAATACTATTGAAATAATGAAATAGAATGGAGATCATTGTTGACGCTGATAAGTGCGTTCCGTAATGTTAAAATAGCTGTTACCGCACGAATATGATTTTTTTTTAATGAGGCCTGAACGAGGCAAATCAACCAAGAAGTTTAATCAGCATCACAGGCAGGGTGAAAAATACAGAAAACTGTGTTTAAAACCGAATGAAAAGGCACACTGAGAAAAATATATAGTAGAATGGTAGAGCCGAGTATACTGATATATTTCCCAGGAGACCCGATCATATCGATTTTTACAGGATACTATGTATTTGTTTTGTTGAGCTATAATTATGTTTGCAGCTATTATTTTTGTCATTGTCATTACTATAAAATATAATCGGCGCGCCTGGGAATTATATTGTATGGTAATAGTAAACTATTATATGGTAAAAGTATAGTATTGTTGCTTTAACCATGTATTTTTCTCTCAGTGCATGCGTAACTCTGCAAAAAGAAAAAAAAAATGCTTTCATTGAATACCAACAATGCAGTTTGTTTGTTGTATTTCTATATATATATATTAGGATATGATATTGAATTTAAAAATTGAAATATTGCAAAATGAATTTGTAAATTTGAAAGTACACAAGACTAAAGATTCCTCCATGAAGCAAATTTTATTTTCTGCAAATGTCAACGTTATGAGATCAAGAGCTTTCTATTCGAACAAAATAAATTATTTATTGTTAGTTGCAGAGAAGATGGAGATCAAAAGTAACACGAGTTAATTGTAACAAACGCTAATGCATTGCCGCGCTGTTGTTCCATTACTCAAATAATGAAATGGAGATCATTGTTGCCATTGATAAGTGCGTCCCGTAATGCTAAAATAGCTGTTATCGCACGGTTATGATTTTTTTTCTAAACAAACTGTCAGTGTATTTCCCTATGGAGAAGAAAATGAGACCTCAACGAGGCAAATCAACCAAGAAGTTTAATCAGCATCACGCGCAGAGTGAAAAAAAAACCAGAAAACTGTGCTTAAGACAGAATGAAAAGCCATGCGAAACTCTGACAAAAGGAAAGAAATGCTTTTATCGAGTATTGGTAATTTTCTTATACATTAGGATACAGGTGATATTGTATTTTCAAATTCTGTGCTGAACAAAAAAAGTAGTTATAAAACTCGGTAATTTGGGCTGGAGTGAATTAAGCTCGATCATGTTATCAACTTTTAAATAACTGCTTGCTCTAAAACACTTTACATGAATCAGGACTCCACAACTTTATATTACCTAGTGGCTTCAATATAAGTATTGGAAAAATTTTTAAAAAGTAAAAAATGACCCGACCTTATCGGTATAAATCTTTCCAATTTATAGAGAAGCATAAAATTTCTATGCCTAACCAACCGAACGGGTTAAGCTAATACCGGAATAATATACCGTGCATAATCTCGGTTCGATTGTCATCGATGCCCTTCGCTGTCAGCTGTCAACTTCACTAAGCACTGGATCCAGGGTATGAAAAAAAACGAAAAATCTACATACTGTTGGATGCACTGTGCGATATGATCCACTTGTCTGCATGTCCGTTATCATGCCAGATGATCATAACTAACGAAGTGATCAATTGCACTTAATTGTCATTTCAAAGTGTGAATAATGAATTAATAATCATGCTTATTAGTATTGTTGTTGCATTTATACAATGTAAGAGACTTCGAAACTGACACTGACAGTTTTTTTCAATAAATTTTTCTGTATTCCTTGAGAGAATAATTATCTCAATTACCGACGTAATTTCCAACGTTTTATGCTGTCGAACGGTGAGCGTCAAGGTTCCTCAACCACTGGTGTGATTTTCACCGAACAAAGTGGGTATATATAGGTATAGACTCGTCTCGTCATCGGGAGTAGACGATTCACGACCGAAAGAAATCTTATTCCGAGACGCAGCCAGAATGACGAGTCAAGACGGATACATGAGAGGAAAGAGTAGAGAGGCGCCTATAATCGCAGTCGGGGCTCCGGAACGGCGCCCATCTGTCGCTCTCTTCTTGTCGATCTTCTCTACTACGCTTAAAATATTGTATCCTTTCGGTTTCGCCAAATCGGCAAAAAATATCTTTCTCTTCGCATGGTCAAGCTAATTTTCGACACTTGTCGAATTAATTTCCTTTTCCCTCATAATTAACTCTTTACCTGTCAATATAGCATATTTTCAACATTTGTGGATCAACTATTTTTTAAATCATATTTTTTAATTTTGAAAAAAACAGAAAAGTGATAAATAGTGGAAAACTATTATAAATGAAGTATTCTTATTGGCGATCTTCTTTACTACGCTTAAAATATTTTATCCTTTCGGTTTCGCCAAATCGGCAAAAAATATCTTTCTCTTCGCATGGTCAAGCTAATTTTCGACACTTGTCGAATTAATTTTCTTTTCCCTCGTAATTAACTCTTTACCTGTCAATGTAGCATATTTTCAACATTTGTGAATCAACTATTTTTTAAATTCTATTTTTTAATTTAAAAAAAAAATGCGATAAATAATCGAAAACTATTATAAATAAAGTATGTATTTTTATTGTCCCTCTCTTCTTGTCGATCTTCTCTACTACGCTTAAAATATTATATCCTTTTTCGGTTTCGCCAAATCGGCAAAAAATATCTTTCTATTCGCATGGTCAAACTAATTTTCGACACGTGTCGAATTAATTTCCTTTTTCCTCGTAATTAACTCTTTACCTGGCAATATAGCATATTTTTAACATTTGTGAATCAACTATTTTTTAAATTCTATTTTTTCATTTCGAAAAAAAATGCGATAAATAATCGAAAACTATTATAAATAAAGTATGCATTTTTATTGTCCCTCTCTTCTTGTCGATCTTCTCTACTACGCTTAAAATATTATATCCTTTTTCGGTTTCGCCAAATCGGCAAAAAATATCTTTCTATTCGCATGGTCAAGCTAATTTTCGACACTTGTCGAATTAATTTTCTTTTCCCTCGTAATTAACTCTTTACCTGTCAATATAGCATATTTTCAATATTCGTGAATCAACTATCTTTTTAATTCTATTTTTTAATTAAAAAAAAAATGCGGTAAATAATCGAAAACTATTATAAATAAAGTATGTATTTTTATTGTCCCTCTCTTCTTGTCGATCTTCTCTACTACGCTTAAAATATTATATCCTTTTTCGGTTTCGCCAAATCGGCAAAAAATATCTTTCTATTCGCATGGTCAAACTAATTTTCGACACGTGTCGAATTAATTTCCTTTTTCCTCGTAATTAACTCTTTACCTGTCAATATAACATATTTACAACATTTGTGAATCAACTATTTTTTTTAATTCCATTTTTTCATTTCGAAAAAAAAAATGCGATAAATAATCGAAAACTATTATAAATAAAGTATGCATTTTTATTGTCCCTCTCTTCTTGTCGATCTTCTCTACTACGCTTAAAATATTATATCCTTTTTCGGTTTCGCCAAATCGGCAAAAAATATCTTTCTATTCGCATGGTCAAACTAATTTTCGACACGTGTCGAATTAATTTCCTTTTTCCTCGTAATTAACTCTTTACCTGTCAATATAGCATATTTTCAACATTTGTGAATCAACTATTTTTTTTAATTCTATTTTTTCATTTCGAAAAGAAATGCGATAAATAATCGAAAACTATTATAAATAAAGTATGCATTTTTATTGTCCCTCTCTTCTTGTCGATCTTCTCTACTACACTTAAAATATTATATCCTTTTTCGGTTTCGCCAAATCGGCAAAAAATATCTTTCTCTTCGCATGGTCAAGCTAATTTTCGACACGTGTCGAATTAATTTCCTTTTCCCTCGTAATTAACTCTTTACCTGTCAAAATAGCATATTTTCAACATTTGTGGATTGACTATTTTGCAAATCATATTTTTTTAGTTTGTTTTTTAAATTCGGAAAAGAAGTGATGAATATTGGAAAACCATTACAAATAAAAACTGTATTTTTATTGTCGCTTGTTGCCGATTTTTTTTTCAGCGCTTAAAATATTATAGCTTTTTTTGGTTTCGCCAAATCAATAATATAAATAAAAAAAAGAATAAATTTTCTTTTCCCTTGTATTAACACTTTAACCGTAAATATAGCATATCTTCAAAATCCTGAAAAAAGAGTTAAATAGTGGAATACTATTTCAAATAAAGTCTGGATTTTTATTTTATGAAAATTAAATGAATTCCCATAGAAAAAGAAAGAAAAAAAATATTAACGGTGACGGTCTTATAATTTTTCACAATGGTTTTTATATATTTTTATATATAGTCACTATTTTTATTGGAAAATGTGTCCAACATTTATTATTACATTTTTAAACAGTAAAAACGATTATCGAAGAAATTCATAAATAGATATCACTTGCACAATGTACATAAAATAAATGTACTTCAACTTCGTATTTTATATATGTACTTCATATATCAAGTACATGCCTTGGTGCACAAAATAAATAATACAACTTTTCTCGTCTATCTACTTTTAAGTACGCAAAAAAAAAAAACGCTCGCCTACGTACAATTAACCAATAAACGAAGTTTCCTAAGTGAAATTCGATCGTAATTATGCAACGGTCTCGTTCGAAGAGGTAAAAAGTTCCTTACATTAAACCTGTACCCCAACCGTTAGAATACGCAGTATATGTATTTTATCTCTTCGGAAGATGTGCTTCATAAAATTGCGGTAGAACTTAATTTACAGGTAAGTTCGTTTAATCAATAACTTTTCCTCTTCGTTTACTTTTAGTATGCCTTTATTATGCTCCGTTCTTTTTTTAAGAATCTGAGACTTGTATAATTTCAAACGAATACCTTCAACAAATTTAAATAATTTTATAGTATTTATTCCTTTTTATTTATAATCATGAGCAATAATAATTTTCAATCGAAATACGCAAATTTTAATTTTTTATACTATTTATTGTTTTTTATTTATAATCATGAGCAATAATAATTTTTAATCAAATTACGCAAATTTTAATTTTTTATACTATTCATTGCTTTTTATTTATAATCATAAGCAATACTGATTTTTAATCAAAGTCCGCAAATTTTAATTTTTTATACTATTTATTGCTTTTTATTTATAATCATGAGCAATAACGATTTTTAATCATAGTCCGCAATTTTTAATTTTCTATACTATTTATTACTTTTTATTTATAATCATGAGCAATAATGATTTTTAATCAAAGTACGCAAATTTTATTTTTTTATACTATTTATTGCTTTTTATTTATAATCATGAGCAATAATAATTTTTAATCAAATTACGCAAATTTTAATTTTTTATATACTATTCATTGCTTTTTATTTATAATCATAAGCAATACTGATTTTTAATCAAAGTCCGCAAATTTTAATTTTCTATACTATTTATTGCTTTTTATTTATAATCATAAGCAATACTGATTTTTAATCAAAGTCCGCAAATTTTAATTTTCTATACTATTTATTGCTTTTTATTTATAATCATGAGCAATAATAATTTTTAGTCAGAATACGCAAATTTTAATTTTTTATACTATTTATTCCTTTTTATTTATAATCATGAGCAATAATAATTTTTAATCAAAGTACGCAAATTTCAATTTTTCATACTATTTATTGCTTTCTATTTATAATCATGAGCAATAATAATTTTCAATCGAAATACGCAAATTTTAATTTTTTATACTATTTATTGATTTTATTTATAAATCATGAGCAATAATAATTTTTAATCAAATTACGCAAATTTTAATTTTTTATACTATTCATTGCTTTTTATTTATAATCATAAGCAATACCGATTTTTAATCAAAGTCCGCAAATTTTAATTTTCTATACTATTTATTGCTTTTTATTTATAATCATGAGCAATAACGATTTTTAATCAAAGTCCGCAATTTTTAATTTTCTATACTATTTATTACTTTTTATTTATAATCATGAGCAATAATGATTTTTAATCAAAGTCCGCAAATTTTAATTTTTTATACTATTTATTGCTTTTTATTTATAATCATGAGCAATAACGATTTTTAATCAAAGTCCGCAATTTTTAATTTTCTATACTATTTATTACTTTTTATTTATAATCATGAGCAATAATGATTTTTAATCAAAGTACGCAAATTTTATTTTTTTATACTATTTATTGCTTTTTATTTATAATCATGAGCAATAATAATTTTTAATCAAATTACGCAAATTTTAATTTTTTATATACTATTCATTGCTTTTTATTTATAATCATAAGCAATACTGATTTTTAATCAAAGTCCGCAAATTTTAATTTTCTATACTATTTATTGCTTTTTATTTATAATCATGAGCAATAACGATTTTTAATCAAAGTACGCAAATTAAAATTTTTTATACTATTTATTGCTTTTTATTTATAATCATGAGCAATAATGATTTTTAATCAAAGTACGCAAATTTTAATTTTGTATACTATTTATTCCTTTTTATTTATAATCATGAGCAATAATAATTTTTAATCAAATTACGCAAATTTTAATTTTTTATACTATTTATTGCTTTTTATTTATAATTATGAGCAATAATGATTTTTAATCAATATACGCAGGTTTTAATTTTCTATACTATTTATTGCTTTTTATTTATAATCATGAGCAATAATGATTTTTTAATCAAAGTACGTAAATTTAAATTTTTTATACTAGTTATTGCTTTTTATTTATAATCATGAGCAATAATGATTTTTAATCAAAGTCCGCAATTTTTAATTTTCTATACTATTTATTGCTTTTTATTTATAATCATGAGCAATAATAATTTTCAATCGAAGTACGCAAATTTTTATTTTTTATGCTATTTATTGCTTTTTATTTATAATCATGAGCAATAATGATTTTTTAATCAAAGTACGTAAATTTAAACTTTTTATACTAGTTATTGCTTTTTATTTATAATCATGAGCAATAATGATTTTTAATCAAAGTACGCAAATTTAAATTTTTTACACTATTTATTGCTTTTTATTTATAATCATGAGCAATAATGAATTTTAATCAAAGTACGGAAATTTAATTTTTTTATACTATTTATTGTTTTTTTTATTTATAATCATGAACAATAATGATTTTTAACCATAGAACGAGCATCATATTTACTTTGAGCAAAACTTGTGTCATTCATATAAGAAAACATAAGCTGTACGACCTCGTATAGCGAATGCAGACAAACCGTGTGCCACGTCCGGACTATTTATGTGCTCCAACATCCTGCGCCTGTGTATGGACGGACCTGTTCATTCGTAGGTGCTGCTGCGACGTGGATGAGTCTCAAGAGTGCGTATCTAGAGAGGGAATCGGTTGAAACTCAGTCGAGAGTTTTGTTTCCCTTGCGTGGGCCACGTACAGTACACAAGTTCTTCCCAGGGCGTTTTTTTCTTCTTTTTTCGTTATTCTCTCGGTCACAGGTTCGTTATTACCTATCGGGAAGCGGCCAAACCCACGCTTGAGAGGCTCGAGCCAAGAAGTAATGCACTGAGTCCGAGCGCCTCTCATTCTGATACTTCTTACCTTAACTCGCTACGAGATCTGCCAACTCGTCGCGGCAGCAGTTCCGGCCGCCTGCGCAAATGCGAATCAGTCACTACGTCTCTCTCTCTTTCTTGACGCTTTGGGTTTCTTTTCCACCCCCGCTAAGTGGTAAATAATAGCGTATGGAGAGAGCGGATGAGTTGTGGAGAAAAGTATTCGAGTCGATTATCGTCTTCTTTATATGGAGAAGCTATCTGAATTACTATTACGGTACACTTGCCTAGTTTCAACTAACTGGCGAAACACGGAGGCAGTTTGATGATTGTTTGGTAATCCTGATTTGACATATTTATTGTAGGAATTTATAGCAAATTTATACTAAATCGATAAATCAATGAACACTACGAGATTTAAAGCACTTGTTATTTAGGTTCATAGTTTATAGATCTCTCAATAAATATTGGTCGTTATTTGATTCATTAGAGTTTAATTGAGGAGTAAAATTACAAATTTTTATATTAAATTTTCTAAGTGTAGAGGATTTAGTGCAAAGTACTGTAATTTTACATCTCACTGGCATATCAAATTTAATATACCAGTTTTTGTGAAAAAGATATTTTTAATAGTGTAGATTTTAATTTATACTACACTCAAAAGATGCATTTGGTTTAAATGGAACAAACGACGCAGACAGTAAAAAATCTCATAAAAAATGTTGGGTAATTTTTTTTATTTTTCCAGTGAACCTGGGTGAAGTTATTTCATTATTGAATAAAACCTTCATCACGTCAGATCATATGCAAGTTCCGTAAATAACAAAAAATCTAATCTCTTCTGGTAATTATATAGTGATTGTAGTTAATGTAACACGTGTCAAGAAATGCTTAGTCGTAAATACTACGCTATCGCTGACACGAGAGATTTGTTCATTCATCTTTGTAGCTGGTAACGTTAGTCCTCTGCTTCGTCCATTCATTCATTGGGTCGTAGCCGAATGAGGGTTATAAGAGCCGGGAATAGAGTACGATATGCTATACGATATGCACGATATATATATATATATATATATATTGGTCTACTCTTGGAGCTGTGACTTCGGCGCCGTCATCAACCCTCGTAATCTTCAAAATCCATGTCGCCATAATATGCGAAACCGAGACCCCAAAAAAAAAAGAAAGCTTCCGATTTTCTCGTTACGTTGATTCTGCTATGATTTTAATGGAGGATTTTGCTCGCTTGTCCTGGAATTGTTCATAAATATGGAAAAAAAAATTACTACCACAACAAACGGATGTGATTACACATTATAAAAATTCACAAAATTGTGATTAGTAATCAATTAGTTAGTCCCGTCAACCAGTTGGTTGGATCAACTTATTAGATGAGCCTCCTAAATAGTTAGTAGGCTTAACTCGTCGTAACAGTTGCTTCAGCCAACTAACTAGTTGTAATCAATAAATTCGTTGAGCCATTAACTAATTGGTAGCAACCATTTTATCCATGTATCATCGTATGGTCGTTAACCTACCTCATACATCGTTTTATTCGATGTATTGCTTGTAGGAAGCTGTAAATCAATCGTTTTATTTATAAAGGATATAGAAACGTATATGAGAGCAAGAAAAATTCGGACTTGGTGGCCTATGAAGGACTAAGAAAAGTTCGAATTTGGTGGCCCATGAGGGACTTAGATAAATTCGGACTTGGTGGCCTATGAGGGACTTGGAAAAAATCGGATTTAGTGGCCTATGAAGAGCTTAGAAAAATTCGGACTTGGTGGCCTATGAGAAACGTAGAAAATTTGGACTTGGTGGCCTATGAGGGACTTAAAAAGAAAGATTCGGACTTGGTGGCCTATGAGGAACTTAGAAAAATTCGGACCTAGTGGCCTATAAGGGACTTAAATAAAAAGATTCGGACTTGGTGGCCTATGAGGGACTTGGAAAAATTCCGACTTAGTGGCCTATGAAGCGCTCAGAAAAATTCGGACTTGGTGGCCTATGAGAGACTTCGATAAATTAGGACTTGGTGGCCTATGAGGTACTTGAAAAAATTCGGACTTGGTGGCCTATGAGGAACTTAGAAAAATTCGGACTTGGTGGCCTATGAGGAACTTAGAAAAATTCGGACTTGGTGGCCTATGAGGTACTTGAAAAAATTCGGACTTGGTGGCCTATGAGGAACTTAGAAAAATTCGGACTTGGTGGCCTATGAGAAACTTAGAAAAATTCGGACTTGGTGGCCTATGAGGGACTAAGAAAAATTCGGTCTTGGTTGCCTATGAAGGGTTTAGAAAAATTCGGACTTGGCCGCCTATGAGGGACTTACAAAAATCCGGACTTGGTAGCCTATGAGAAGCTTAGAAAAATTCGGACTTGGTGGCCTATGAGAGACTTAGAAAAATTCGGACTTGGTGACCTATAAGGTACTTGAAAAAATTCAAACTTGGTGGCCTATGAGGGACTTAGAAAAATGCGGACTTGGTGGTCTATGAGGGACTAAGAAAAATCTGGGGGTTTCATGTGGGACTTAGAAAAATCCGACGCTGGAACACCCCCTAGATTTTCCCACACAGCAGCGTCAGTGACGGCGGCAGGAAGACATTTTTATTATATAGAGAGGTAACGTTCACCGGCTCTCCTTATTATAATGTCCGTTAGGTGCCAGTTACGATTATGCGTACGTGCGCTCGATTGTAAAGCCAACACGACAATTATTTAAGATGGAGGAGGAGTTGCAGCAGAATAAGAAGAGGAGCACAGCCCACGAGGAATTATATCCTTTACATTATGTACGAAAGGCGTTAGGTCGTCCCACTCTTGTCGTCGGATTAGTCGATACGTCGTCGTCCTGTTCGTGGTCGTGCTGGTGTGGCCGATAAAACAACTCGCGTCGCGAGAACGGCTTTAATTATCGGTTCGCCGGGTACTAATCTCGATGGAAGCATAATTTAATGTAATTCGATGCAAATTGTACGAATCGTAGGTGTGCCTACGACGAGGATGACGATGACGACGACGACGATGATATACCGAAGGGCAGGAGAATAGCAGCTTCGTGTATAATCGAGAAAATCTTCAGCGTTTCTACACGAGTATGCAAGTAAATGCAACATGTAAATTAGTATCGTGCTGTGATTAATGCCACATATTCATCATTATTACGGTTGTGGTATATATACCGGTGCGGTAGACCTTAGTGCGCAAGCCATCATCGCGATTTGCTCTGCTGATTCGCTAAACGTTAACCCCTTGGCGACAGAATTGCGACTAACCGTATCGATCCAACAATCGGTTGCGACGTTTGCAAAAATATTAGAGACATATTTAACTAATTGAACATTTTCATTGGCACTGATCATGGAAGATTTAATTACATCCAATGCTACCCTTTGTAGGACTGAACTGGAAAGTACGGAGTTAATGCTACTATCTTCGAGTTTGTGTTGAACGGCTGAAAGTGGGTACATATACTTCCGAAGTAGGCACATTAAAGATCGGGAGCTAAAAGTTTTTTAAGCCATTACAGACTGCTTGCACAATTATTAAGTGAACCGAGTTATCTGAAAGTTAGGTACGTATAAAATTCAGTTGCGATTCCACATATGGAAGCTTGGAACTTCACTCAGGCTCTGCAACTGAACTTTTAAACTAGGTTCTTAACTTTTTTCATCAATTGAAAAATTAAAGAGTCTCGAGCGCTTCATGCTATTAAAGTCAATGACAAATGTTTGTTATCCCGTTCACAAAGCTTTCCCGTCCCAATAAAAGTTAAATTCACATTTGTGTGCTTTTAACTAAAAGTTTTATTCATAAACGTCCATAGAAACTTGTTGCTCATGTTGCAAGAATAGAAAAATAAATGAGTCATTTTCTATTTACGGAATATCACGGAACAACGAAAATTTTTATAAAAATATCGGTTGGAATTGGTGACACACGAAACTATTGAGATTTATATGCCATTGATAAAATCCGACGCACAAAAATTAGTCACAGCGTGAACTGTTACGACAAAAACTTGCATATCAAAACCTGGATATGACAATTCTCTACACAAAACCATACACGATATTTTTTGTAACGAGTGTATGAATTAGTGGTACTCTGCATGATAGTTTTTCGACGCCGATAATGAACAGCCAGCTTCAACTGCATCGAACATAGCTGCGATCAATTTCCGCTGGCAAAACAGGACCGAAAGGAAAAATAATTGACTCTCCAGGGGCGTAAGATAAAAAAATTTGTGAGCGACGCACGCGTAAACCTATATTTTCAATACTGTCATACAATCGGACACTTTCGTCCCGCAGAGGATTACAGAAAAATAAATAAATACGATGTTCCTACAACGACTTAGTTCCTACAACTATATTATCTATAGCCAGGTTATGTAAACTTTCCTGTACTGATTCAAAATATGCTGGCTATGTTTTCCGCATGTCAAATAAACGCGTCGAAGTCATCGTTGAAAAAGTCTCAGCGACAAAGCGGTGATTGGGTGAAAGGTTCAAGCCTGTCATTGGCTATTCAATTTTGACCCCTGGACCCTGTCATATTTGGAACCGGCGTGTCTTGATCTAATATATCTAAAGTAAACGTCCCTGTTTCTGACGCTGATGCAGTTTCTGACGCGCTACTTTAGCATAGACGGCTTCCCCCACCATTCCAGAAACAGCCAATAGTAATTCGTAAATGATGACGTCACAAACTACGACACTCGTTAGGTCCTCGTTTACCCTATGATTTTACATGGGCAGAATGAGAGGTTACCTTACATTGTCACAAACTGGGCCGTTTATCTTAGGGATCTTGCAACCAACCGGTGAGTTAAGGTTATGATGGCATCTGGTTACCCTAGCAGATCCGGTCACCAAACAAACCACCGTCGAAACCCCATGCTTGTTTCGACAAAATACTAAGTAAACTTTTTGCACAAAACCACCGTCGAAATCACCATAGTGGTTTTGTGCAAAAAGTTCACTTAGAATTTTGTCAAAACCATCACGATTTAAACGAATCTCGGAATGGTGGTTTACGTGGTGGTTTTGTCAAAATTCTAAGTGAACTTTTTGCAGAAAACCGCCATAGTGGAAACGACCGTGATTCTATGTTGGTTTGTACGGTGACCAGATCTGCTAGGGTACACTGAAAAAAAATGTCATTGATTCAATAAATCCATCGTTTGCGGGCTGCCAAAAAAAGTATTTTTGAATTAACTCTAGTCCTTATTCGTTCAATCTCATTTAACACTGAAATAATAAAATATAATTTTGCTTATTTTAGAGTTATTGTTTCGATCTCGTATGGAATTGGAGGAATTAGGATTCAAATTAAGTTGATAACGCTTGTTTTTGACAGCCCGCAAACGATGGATTTATTGAATCAATGACATTTTTTTCAGTGTATTGTTGCTATCAGTTCCCTACCAACGTGGTTGTAGTTTCTTTAACCGACTGATGTGAGTAGCTGGCGTTATTCTAACTATTCCGGTTGTTTGTCCGCACCCTTTGATCAGTTTTCACAACTACCTTTTTTCTTTCAGTGTATACAAATATAATATAGTGCTTAACACTTCAGGCTCTTGCGGAGTTTTGGACTCAAAGGCTTTGCGACTACTCAAGACCCTGCAGCATTTTGTGCTTCTCGACGCACGATTGCATTTGTGCGAACCGATTGTGAAGGCGTCGTTGCTTACACGCGCATTAACGGAGGCGCAGGCGTGGGCAATAATTAAGTTGTACGGGATGATTAATCGTCAAGTCGTTTGTCTCGCGGCCTAGCGAGCTAGCTAACATAGCTTTCAGCGAGCTTTTCCCTCGGGAGTAAAGACGGAGTTTAGAGCACCGACATACAGGACGTAGCTTTGCCTAGCTATTCTATACAGGTATATAGTCAAAGCCGAACACATATATCTTAACATCCCTAGCGCTATTATAGCGAAAACTGGAGGACAAAGATTTAGCCCGTAGCTGAAGCGAACTAGCCAGTTTGCTGGTTAGCTATCGCGCGACCGCTTGTGATTTATGATCTCGGTTAACAGTGTGTCAAGAGAGTGCGGCAAGATGGGGATCGCAGTCTCCTACCGTCGTTGGTGGACTTTCCTGGAACCTAGAGCAAACTCTAACCCAAGTTCCTGGGATACGGCGATGGAAGCCTTTGACTCTGCTTTTTCTGCTTGGCTACTCACTTTGGAACAGAAAGCTTCCTGTTTCCAAACATCTTAGAGGTCTTCGAAAAAGTCGAATTCAAAATCAAGCTACTAAAAAGTCTAAAGTATACCTTCCGGACCATGTAAACTGGTTGTAGTAGAAGTAGGATTAATCTAACTGAAAATACAAGCCAACGGCAATTCAGAAAATTTTTGCAAACTCGGAAAGTACATTTAACTTTACAACTTTTTTTTTTAAACAACAAGTAAAATAGTATAACTTCTATGAAATTCTAACGGCTTGGTCGTCCTTCTTTAAACTAAATTCGATATCTTGCACGTTATTACGTAAGTTTCCAAAGTTTAAGCCCATTTTGTCAGATCCTAACACATAAAATGACATTACTTAGGAATCCTTGTTGTGCAGTTATATGTCATTTTGAATGGCTAATTATTTGAATGTAATTTTCCATATAATCAGAAATAGATTGTTCATTCGATCATTTGTAAATGTAAAAACTCATTATCCGGGATGAGTCACCCGAAATCCCGAATCCGAGAGATTCCTACTTTCGCTTCAGTCAGAACCAAATGGACCAAAAAAAAAAACAAAAGTGCGCGAACAAATTAGCATATTATTACCATTTTTCGTTTCATCTGCTTTATGCTTTGTTACATAATCCAGTCTGGTTCCAATGTGGTTTAACCCATCACCGTGATTTTAAAACCCGTTCCCCATTCATCCATTGAAAGAAGTATAATCCCGACGTCTCGCTTCTTCCTTCTTCGTATTCTTATTTTTTTCCCCATTCAAACTGTGTCTCAAGGTGGCAATGATTCTGCCGTATGGACATTTTGCCAGCGGTGATCCAAAACGAGAGAGGCAGTGACCAAACTCGTTTGCTGAGTCTTGGGGCATTTACGTCGAACGTTTGAACGACCCGTCATCGTAACAGCAGCCACACACTGTCGTTCTGTAGTTATTTTTACAAGTATAACCCGGCGCCTGGATGAGTCCTCACTTAAACGAGTGTATCATTAGCAAATCTATATTAAGAGTTCGTCGCCGACAATTATGCAGTCAATGGTTCATACATAATGTTAATCTTCTTTTGGACAACTTCATTTCAAGATTCGGGGACGTGATTGGCGCCATCCAAATAAGTAATGTTATTTGGAAAATGTTTCCTAAAAATATTGGTTCTTCATCCAAGTAGAAATTTTGAGCGTTACCTCAGACATAACGTAATTCCATATTTCTACTCGGGTAATTGTCTTGAATCTTTTGGTTAGACTTGGACATTAATACAGCGTCACTGAACCTTTTTACAAATACTAGAAAACTTCCGCGCGCTGCACGCGCGAGTAGAGATCATATGTCGGTGCGGCGATCTTATTTAATACATGTAATATATATAATCAGAATTCCCAAAAATTAAGAGATTTAACAAATTTTTCCAATAATTCAAAATCTTATCGAATCGGAAACTCTTTATAGATTTGACTCAAATTGATTACCAATTGTTCTGTAACATTCTTTTAATTATAAATTAGTATTTACCTTGATAACTTCAAATTTGCGAGGTCTGGAGCATTTCCAGACTTTAGAAAAAAATGTAAAGTCCCATCATTATCCGGGGCTTTACATTTTTAGTAAAGCAGTACGAGCTCTTTGCTCAGTGAAATAAATACAGGATTTCCAATTCTGGAAACCTGGCATGGATTTTGCTAAAAGTAACAGTGAACAAAGAGGTCTGATTTACTTGACTGCAGAATTTCAATTCTTCCCGATTTCTTCGCTTATCATCTTATTCACGATTGTTCTGTTGATCCGCATGTAGTGACTCCGCGTACGCCTGGTTTTGTTGCTGCCATAGAGACTACGTCGTACTTTGTCGTTCAACATCTTAAGCCTAGTTTAATATTCGCAATTAACACATAATCCGGAAGCCCCGAAATATTGTAAAGTCAACCAACTTGGGAATTCAAACCTCGCGCGCCCGATATGCTTGACAAAACTGTCACAATTGCAACTGTCAAACGTGTTAAACACGAACTCGGTCTCGGTCTCGATCTGATCTCACGCCAATTTGGACCAATCACAGCGCGAATAACGTGACAACAATGGACCAACTCGCAATTCGATAAAATCTCGCAACATACTTTTTAGAGAAGGAATAATTTCAAATCTTATCGAATCGGAAACTCTTTATAGATTTAACTCAAATTGATTACCAATTGTCCTTTAACATTCTTTCAATTATAAATTAGTATTTACCTTCATAACTTCAAATTTGCGAGGTCTGGAGCATTTCCAGACTTTAGAAAAAAATGTAAACTCCCATCATTATATGGGGCTTTACATTTTTAGTAAAGCAGTACGACCTCTTTGCTCAGTGAAATAAATACAGGATTTCCAATTCTGGAAACCCGGCATGGATTTTGCTAAAAGTAACAGTGAACAAAGAGGTCTGATTTACTTGTCTGCAGAATTTGAATTCTCCCCGATCTCTTCGCTTATCATCTTATTCACGATTGTTCTGTTGATCCGCATGTAGTGACTACGCGTACGCCTGGTTTTGTTGCTGCCATAGAGACTACGTCGTATTTTGTCGTTCAACATCTTAAGCCTAGTTGAATATTCGCAATTAACACATAATCTGGAAACCCGAAATATTGTAAAGTCAACCAACTTGGGAATTCAAACCTCGCGCGCCCGATATGCTTGACAAAACTGTCAGAATTGCAACTGTCAAACGTGTTAAACACGAACTCGGTCTCGGTCTCGATCTGATCTCGCGCCAATTTGGACCAATCACAGCGCGAGTAACGTGACAACAATGGACCGACTCGCAATTCGATAAAATCTCGCAACATACTTTTTAGAGAAGGATTTTTGTCTTCTCACCTTTTCATCACCTTTCATTGATTTTCTTTTGTTTTTGCTTATCTGTTTTCGATCATTTGTTTATTTTCCACCGCGTCTCTCGAATGACCCGAGGGGTCAGATAGTGTGTTCGTTCTCGTCTGGCAAGTCCGTGAATGCTGGACCAAAGAATGAGGCTCCGTATTCCTGACTCACCGAAGTCACCCCGCGAGAAGCAGCAGTTGGGAATAACTGGTTTCTTCTCTGCTGTAATACCAACGGCAGCAGGTATACTATACTGTATAGTGTATTCGATAAAGGATCGCTCGAGACGTTTAAAGTTTCTTAATAGCCCGCCTCCGTGCTAGTAGCCTAATATACCTGACGACGAAGATCACTTAGATTCGTATCTGTGCTTCCCAATTCTATTTTTATCCCACACTCGAATTATTTACATCTATCCTATGTGCATCAATGCGAATAATTATATATCGTACATATGTAATCCTACGAAAAGGCAAAAAGCCTCTTGAAAGATCAGATTGTACACGTATTATGAAATTAACATGACGTTTAGGGAATCCGCATTAAATAATCCTAATTTATGAGTTGATTAATCTATTTTAAGATCTACAGATTAACGTATACTTAATTGTTCTGTGAATAGCCAAAGCATGTTCGTTTTTTTTATTAACAAAATAGTACAGTTGTGTCGTTGTGGATAAAATACTGTATTTTTGTTGATGTGTCATTTGGTGACGTCAACAACAAATGGTATCATCTAATCCGAAAAACTAGCTTTTGACGAATTTTTTTATCCACAAATAAATGTCACCCTGAAGTTTAGTCTGATGCGCTGAATTTTATGATGTGCAGACGATGTCAACTTTGTTCAAATAAGAAATCGAGAAATGGTAATAGAAAGGTAGGAGTCGGTGCTCGTCGCCGACAAATTTATGGGCGAATTGTCTACTCTATCTATACATCCCATATCTTATGATTTATGTGCAAAATCTTGAAAAGTGGCATCTAGAGTTGTGCTATCTTTGATCTGATAATAGAATAAAGAGGAAGGGTAGAGATTTGGGTATACATAGCTATATTTGCTTGTTGAAATTACCCAAATCGGTTTACGACAGGAATCGACCGATAAAATTCATCAGATAGTCTTACGTTGCTATAGAGCTATGCTTCATTATAGGGGATCGTCATAAAATCGACAATTTCAACTTTAATTTTCGTCTCATAATGAGAAAAAGAATTTTAATACGCCGATCTTTATCATGACGTTCTAATAAAATCGGTCATCGCATGTTAATAACTGTATATCCGAGTCTTGATTTTACTAGCGTTCCTAGAAGTACACCATAAATTAAGCTCTGCTTAGCTTTAATGAAGTATAATTGTATAATAATCAAGAAATTTGCGACCCCGATTTATAGTTCTCTTGGTGAAAGTATACTTGGGATGAATACTGGGCATGCAGGGCGATGACAGGGCACATCATTGATTTCACGCGATCTTAAGTGCACGTCGTGATATAACTGGTATATGAGGCATTCCATTTCAGTTCAGCTATTAAAATAAAGATTTTCTTAAATAATTTGTAGAAAACTGATAACATAACTTCAACCGATATACCTACAAAAAAATTAAGGGGGGCATTTTGAATTTTTTATTATTTTTTAAATTTGTTAATCAAATGTTCATATCTCGGGAACGACATATCGTAGCTAAAAATTGCAAACGTAAATTAATCATTCTATTAAATAAACATATACTAAAACTTGTTTTTTATTTCCAGACATTGAAAAAAATTCGTTGTTGACAACGACCGGTGTCTGCAACTCAAAAAAAGAAAAAAAAATCTCCTTTAAAAATATTTTTCAATACTTTTTGCAGTGCAATATGATCTCGACTTAATTAAATCTGAATACAGTTTATTCTCATAGGTTATAAAATATTTATGTGATTTTAAATTTTAGATAAGGTAAGGGTAAGAATTTGTGACATCTTTAGAACCGCGACACGGGTTTTCTATTATTCACGAACGTGTTATTATATTATGGAGCTAAAAAAAATTCCTTTAACGTATACATTAACCGTCGGTGTCAGAAACTGGAGCGCTTACCTTACGATAGACAGTTGCCTAGATTTAAGTGAAAAACACTTGAAAATCCGTTGCAAAGAATATAATAACGTGATTCATGGAAATCATTTGCAGAAACCATTTCTTTTTGAGTGACTGAAGTGATATGAAATGCCTGATATGTGAATCGGGCTCGTAAAGTCGATGGGTTCTCCGTCTTCGTATACTTGTGCGCTTGTCATCTCGGTTGTCGCAGTAGGACGCAAATTACACGAAGTGAGCGTATGTCCTGTCGCAGGGGAGGTCCTGGAGCACTTCCCTCTATCGCGTGCGGTTGTCGCGGCTCGCTCTGCCATCAGTGGAGATGCTTTCCAGCGTGAACAAAATAAACGTTAAGCCATAGAGCCTCCCGCACGACTAACCCTGACTCTCTCTAGTTTCCTATTTGAGTTAAAAACACTAGAAAATCCGCTGCAAAATCCCATTTAGAAAAAATACAGAATCCAGGATGGAATCCACAGCAAAATCCAGGATGGAGTCTGGGCTGTCCAGGATTGAACCCAGGCTGAAGTCTGGGCTGTCCAGGATTGAACCCAGGATGAAGTCTGGGCTGTCCAGGATTGAACCCAGGCTGAAGTCTGGGCTGTCCAGGATTGAACCCAGGCTGAAGTCTGGGCTGTCCAGGATGGAATCCAGGATGAATTTTGGGCTGTGCAGAATGGAATCCAGGGCAGAATCCAGGATAGAGTCTGGGCTGTCCAGGACGGAATCCAGGACAGAGTCTGGGCTGTCCAGGACGGAATCCAGGGCAAAATCCAGGCTAGAGTCTGGGTTGTCCAGGACGGAATCCAGGGCAAAATCCAGAATGAAGTCTGGGCTGTCCGGGATGGAATGCAGGGCAAAATCCAGGATGAAGTTTGGGCTGTCCAGGATGAAATCCAGGATGAAGTCTGGGCTGTCCAGGTTGGAATCCAGGATGAAGTCTGTGCTGTCCAGAATGGAATCCAGAGCAGAATCCAGGATGAAGTCTGAGCTGTCCAGGATGGAATCTAGGGCAGAATCCAGAATGAAGTCTGAGCTGTCCAGGATGGAATCCAGGCTGTCTCCTGGGCTGTCCTGGATGGACTCTGGGCAATCAAGGAAGAAGTCTGAGTAATCCAGGATAGACTCCAAGATGGACATTGAGATCGGATCAAATCCGATTCTTCATTCTGCACTGCCTTGACTCTATCCTGACTCATCATTTTTACGTGAGAAACATAACTTAATTTTTGGACATCATTTGAAGAAAATGTTTCTTTCTGAGTGACTGAAGTGATATGAAATGCGTGATACGTAGATCAGGCTCGTAAAGTCGGTGGGTTCTCCGTCCTCGTATAATTGTGAGCTTGTCATCTCGGTTGTCGCAGTAGGACGCACATTACAAGAAGTGAGCGTATGTCCTGTCGCAGGGGAGGTCCTGAAGCACTTCCCTCTATCGCGTGCGGTTGTCGCGGCTCGCTATGCCATCAGTGGAGATGCTTTCCAGCGTGAACAAAATAAACGTCGAGCGGTTGAGCCTCCCGCGCGGCTAACCCTGACTCTCTCTAGTTTGCTAGTTCGCGCTCATTGGTCGCTCCGCCATTTTTCCGCCTTTAATGATAATGGGATAATGATGATTATACGTTGGCACACAACTATACCGCGTATACCACAGTCACGCTACATGCATATATGTTTACACGATGTACACGTCGTACCTACTATTTTCTTATAACGTATACATAAAATACGGTATAACGTGGCCACACACTGACTCGACGACCACCTGTACTTGTTGAATTCATACCAGAACCACAATGTTGTTTTCAGCTTGCATGTTCTGATCTCTTGTGGTGCACGTATATAAACCTCCTGTCAACGATTAACCGCTCGCGGAAAGCGGACACGCAAATTTTCTTTGGCTCCGAGGGCTTTCGTGTCTGCTTGTTAAACAACGACGAACTGCATTCTCGATGAATGCCGGGGCAAACGTGGAGCAAAGGCTTTCCCGTTTGGT
The DNA here is from genome assembly GCA_963970395.1 of Ephialtes manifestator. Taxonomy (NCBI): domain Eukaryota; kingdom Metazoa; phylum Arthropoda; class Insecta; order Hymenoptera; family Ichneumonidae; genus Ephialtes; species Ephialtes manifestator. The sequence goes on along the minus strand of OZ019981.1, from coordinate 22,888,675 downwards.
TCAAGCCTTGGTCGTCCTATCTCGAGAGGCTGAGAGGCTCTGGGCAAGACGGATCTTGAGCCGGGAATGCAGTAGTTGATAGATAGAGTAGTGAGAGCAGAAGGCGCATCACACCAGCTGGTGTAATATATCTTCATGACTTTTCATGTAGGGAAGCATATAACCCATCACGTACAACTCCAGGCATCTTTATTATGCTCAATCTGCATATGCCACCGTCATACAGTATATACTGCCGTCGTCTTGGTCGTAGAGTTTATTGAAATATAGCTAGAGCAAGTGTCTGAATGGCCCTGCTACTTTTTAGATTCGCTCAAGGCTGTAAAGTCGATATTACGCGATTTGCGCATTTGCGCATTAGTTATTCTATTGACTCGTTTAACAAACGCTTTGTTCAAGTTCATTCTTTTTAAAAAGGAATGTTGTTCCCCGGGTATTGAAAAATTTATGTAATGCACATGATTAGGTGGTTGGGTAAAGAAAATGTGAATCAAAATCAGATGTAACGAAGTTTTATAGTCGTAACGATTATTTTTTTTATTCTACAATTTTTATTCTCAAGTCGCATATTCTAACAAAGAAATTTCCGGTTACAAACATTTTTACCATGATTTAAAAAAAAGTGACGTTTGTCCGTTTCTGATTCCAGAATTGACAGATCCGACTTCCGGTCGTACAATCCAACCTAAATTTTTTTTTCTTCAAAATATCGAATTTTGGGCTTCACTATCGTTATCAAGTTTCATATTTTACCACAGAAAATACCCTTTACAAGTCTGATTTTAAACAAATAAAACGATGCAAAGTAAAACCTTGCACATTGCTTCTTCATTATTTTCCGCTTTTTCATAGAGTCCTCTATGTGGAAGCCAAATATGATTAACACCTTTCTTCATAGAATAAGCTTTCCAAAAATCGAAAAATAATGAGGAAGTAATGTGCAAGGTTTATATAACATTTTTGAGATTTTCATCGTTCTCCTAAAATAGAATTATTTCAACACGACGTTTTTTAAGAACCTGAGAAATTTTGACATATTTTTCCTTTTTATTCGTTGTAAAGACCATTTTGTCTCCCAAACAAGTTATTGGTTGTATTACAACCCGCGTGAAAATGATGTGTTCAGGATGGAGTCTGTGCAGTCCGGGATGGAGTCCAGATAGTCCAGGATGGACAATGGGATTTAATCCGATCCCATTGTCCATTTTGGACTCCATTCTGGACTGCCCAGACTCCATCCTGGATTGTCTAGAATCCATCCTACACAGCCCATTTAACTCTATCCTGGATTCCATCCTGGACGTCGCATCTTTTTTACGCGGGAATGAACTTCATTACGCTAATCAATAACTTGATTGGCCTAATCAATTAATCGGCTGGTGCATATTTGATCAACTGCTTGATTGTTCCAACCAACGTAACAAGGATGCAAAGTAGAACCTTGCACATTGCTTCCTCATTATTTTTAGCTTCTTACAAAGCTACCTCTATGAGGAAGTATGTCATTCAATTTTTGGCTTCCTCATAGAGGAAGCTTTGTAAAACGCGAAAAATAATGAGGAAGCAATGTGCAAGGTTCTACTTTGCATCCTTGTTTTAATTAGATAAATATACATGTTGTGGATTCGCTTTTTCTATTTCGTTATTACGTTATTTCGTGATTATTAGAGCGTTTCCGAAAGTGAATGTGATAATGTATATTTTTAAAAATAATTCGACATTCCATAAAATCAAAAATTTCATACCGTTCGTCACTAAATTATACATATATAATGGCTGAATATTGGTTCATTTATATACAAAATTTGAGCTCGCTATCTTAAGTTTTGCAAAAGTTACAATAGAGCGATAATGTCAATTTTTTGAAAAATTCAAAACATCATAAAATTTTAACGGTTCAACCGATCTTAACCAAATGCAATAGCGATCACCGGTGTATCAAAGCTCACATTCGTACCAATTTTAAGATCAATATCTCGAAAATTGAAAGAGTTATCGCGTAAACAGACATTTTTCAAAAAATTTAAAAACGCGTAATAATTTAACGATGAAGTGGATTTTAACAAAAATCTGTATGAACGATGAGACTTGATCCCTCTATCTATGGTCCAAATTTCAGCTTGATATCTCAAGGCATTCCCGAGTTATAAAGGTTTACATTTTTCGATCGTGTAACATACACACACACACACATACACACACACACACACACACACACACACACATACATACAGACATTTTTTCTAAATCACTTTTCTCGACGTTTTGGTCCATTCTGAGTGTACTGACATGAATATCTCGAAAAAAAAAAATTTTCATGAAAACAAAGCTTCCTCTATGAGGAAGCAAAAATGATGTGTCCAGGGTGGAGTCTGGACTTCCCAGACTCTGTCCTGGATTTTGTGTTGGATTTCCTGGACTCCGGACTTTTTATACACGTCTTTTTTTTCGCGTAAAACTGATAGATCGATAAATATACAAACGACGCAATTTTCCATAGAAATCGCCATCGAGTGGTCACATCGGAAAATAGAGAGACTATGTCGCGACTGAGATCTCCGATCGTCGAGATCTCTCACAAAGATCTCGTACTCGGATTTGCTAGAAAGAGATCACAGGTATAGACACCAGGTTTACTTCGGCGCCCATCGTGCAGACTTCACGGAAGTTCTTGTGCTCCATGTGCCTTAGCCTTCTGCCTTCTTATACACGAGGTCTCGGATCCGCAAACGTGTGCATCACCACCCATTGAAACAACTCGTTGCGCCGCAATAATATAAACCGGGTACAGACCGCGCGCGGCGTTACTCGTACCTTTTGCGGCGAGAAATTTCTCGACGTAAAGAGCACAAAGGCAGAAAGGTTTCGCGCAGCGAGAAGAAATAATACATATAGGCGAGTGCTCCAGCGTTATAGAGAAGCAGCTCAAGCCTCCTGGACAGATAACTCGATCGAACACGATCGAAGATCGATATCTCTGGCGCGAGAGAATCGCGCGACCACGCGATGCTTTCCAGCTCTCTCACGATCACACGCTGAGAGTAGTATATAATACTACCTCTGTACACGATACTGTACTATACGTTATCTCTATATAGTAGAGCTATAGATCAATGTTCGCGCGGAGACACTCGACGACGATTTATACCAGGGAATCTAGTTCCCTGGATGGGACACTCATAGGCACAAAAAATTTAACTCGTACGCCTGTTGTGAGCGTGGAATACTCGAAAGTGTGCACCGTCATGTGTCAGAGGAATTAGTATTTTGTTTGCTAGGCCCGGATGGTGAAGTCTTTACTATGTTAACTTTTTTGATTAATTTACTGTCACTTTTTATTCATATTCTGTGGCAAACCTTTAAAAAAAATTTCACCTTGTTTTAACTCTTTCAAGATAATCACGGATCGTTTTGCTGAGGTTTGGAGTATTATTTGAATAAAATGTTACAGTAACTTTACTATAAGTTAACGTAGGGAAGAATTCGGGATTTGGGCAGAGCGGATTCTGCGGGTTAATTCAGAGAGTCTTGCATTGGGGAACGATTTTTTATTCTCATAAAAGTGTTGATGATAATGATATCATTTTCATTTCTTACAGACTCAACTTTTGGAGGATTTTTGCTGATAACTTTTGATTTCCTCGTAGAGGAAGATGGAGGAAGAGGAAATTTCCTTTTAATTGTTAATTTCATTAAATTCGATCCTAGAAATCTCTTCATAAAATATTTTTACAAACTTTTAGCCTGTTTGCTCAAAATCAAATTCTGCTCCAAGCCACATCAAAAATTTTATCTAACTTAGCTCTTTTAAGATAATCTTGGATCGTTTTGTTGAGCTTTGGAGCATAATTTGAGTAAAATGTGACAGTAGCTTTGCCATAAGTTGACGTAGTGATGAATTCAAGTTTCGGGGACGGCAGATTCTGCAGTTTAATTGAGAGAGTATCGCGTTAGGGAATGTTTTTTTGTTCTGATAAAAGTGTTGATAATAATGATATCATTTTCTCAACACTTTCTCAGTGGCTCAAAAGGCTCAACTTTTTGAGGATATTTGCTGATAACTTTTAACTTTCTCATAGAGGAAGTGGAAGTTTCCTTTTAATTGTTAATTTCATAAAATTTGATCCTAGAAATCTCTTTAGCAAATATTTTTACAAACTTTCAGCCCGTTTGATCAAAATCAAATTCTGCTAAAAAAATCAACAAAATTTTCACCTAACTTAGCTTATTTTAACCAGGAATTACTTTAACTCTTTTAAGATAATTTCAAATCGTTTTTTTGCGCTTTGGAGCATAATTTGCATAAAATGTGACAGTAACTTTACCGTAAATTAACATAGAATTCAGTATCTAGTAATAAGAAGAACTCAGAATCCGGGTCCTGCAGATCCTGTAGTTTAATTCAGATACTACATTGGGAGACGATTTTTTATTCTCCTAAAAATGTTGATAATAATCATTTCCTCTTCTTACAAGCCCAATTTTTTGAGGATATTTGACGTCGGACTTCCTCATAGTGAAAAAATGTGTATGGTTCTATTTTACTTCCTTGATCAGTCAAGCTGAATTATTTTTTAATTGTTTTAATCAGTTTCTTTTTAATTCTTAATTTCATAAAATTCAATCCTAGTAATCTCTTCGTCAAATATTTCTACAAACTTTCATTCCATTTGCTCAAAATCATGTAGACTCAAAATCTTCATTACCAAATTCCGTTAAAATGCAAAAGTGTTACATTTCATAAAATTTATTTACAATCTGTGTTTCTTTTATGAGGATGTAAGATTCTCGAAAAATCTGCACATTCTGAATCAGTTAAGGGGAGGGAGTCAGGTCAAAAAAATTGATTTTGGAAATTCAATATCATCCAAATTCTATTTCATATAAAAATGTCCAATGCACTATATTTTTGGTGCTCGATGAAAGGATTTTTTACTGTCGTCTGACTTGCATATACTTTTCAATATCATCTTAAGCAAAGTTCTTAGGTTTTCCATTCAGCGCATGATTCAGATCAAACTACTAGGCAGATTGGAATGGTTGACGTCTCATTTTCTTCTTCATGAAAAGATACACCGGCTAAATGGAGCAAACTATTTTTTTTTCATTCTGAAAGCAAAGTTAATCACTGATTTAGAAAATAGCATAAAATTTATTTATTAATAAGTATGTCACTTAAAAAATATTACCTTTTATTAACATTTGCTCCATTTAGCCGGTGTATCTTTTCATGAAGAAGAAAATGAGACTCAACCATTCCAATCTTCCTAGTAGTTTGATCGGAATCATACGCAGAATGGAAAACCTAAGAACTTTGCTTAAGATAATATTGAAAAGCATATGCAAGTCAGACGACAGTAAAAAATCCTTTCATCGAGTACCAACAATATAATGCATGGGGCATTTTTATGTGCAATAGGATTTGGATGATATTGAATTTTCAAAATCAATTTTTTTGACCTGACTCCCTCCCCTTAATTTTTTCTTAAAAAATTAAACTTGAATCTCAAATTAAAACAGAATAATGAAGTGTTTGCTGATATGTTCCAGTTTTTTCCTAGTGTATTAAATTCACAAGTATAGTTATAAATATGTGCGACAGGACATGTGGGCAGTCAATGTTTCCAACACAATTGCTTCACACTTGCAGAATGTATACAACCAAGCACCGTAAAGTGCGTAATAATGTAATCACTCGTAAATTCATCGGGTTCAGGTATTTGTCAATGAAAAAGTGATTCATTAATAAGCTATCTTAAATGTCTCTTGAATCTAGGACTGTAGCGTAGGATATAGCTACTATATATCCAGAAAATGTGAAATTAGTAAAGTCGCACGTACCGGGTTGTAGTGTTTGATGAAGTAATACTGTATATACATGACGTAGATAGTGAGTTATAACATACAACCCCGCTAATTGCCACATCGAGAAGTAATAGCACCACCGTTTATAAATTAATCGATCGTTCCAATACTGTTGGATAATATATTCAATCTTGCAACTTCAGAATACCGTATCACAGAAGTTATAGGGGAGAACGGGGCAAAATGGTAACGCGGGGCATAATGGCTACGGGTCACGATGGAACAGAAAATTTCTGTTGCATCTGCAAATCAGTTGTTAAAATATAGTGACAGCAAGACTTATTTCCTAACCTAACAAAAAGATTTTGCTTAGCAATCCTTATTAAGCTAATTAGCGGCTCTAATTTCGTGCCAAATTTCAACTCTATATGTTAAACAATTTTCAAATTTCATAGACGAAATTGATTGCAAAAATTAATTTAAAAAATGGCTAGATTAATTTCTTTTCTGTTTTTTAATAATTTTTTTAATTAAAAAAGCTTAAAAACTATAGAAAAAAAATCTTGCCCACTTTGGCTATAAGCTAGAAAATTTTGATATTTAATAATGTATTTTTCAGAATATTTTCAGATTTTTCAATTATAGCATTCGATATGACACTGTAAAAAAATCTTCATAGAAAAAAAAAAAAATAGCGAATGGTTAAAATAGCGAATTTCATAATAAGGAACGTCTGAATCTAGAATTACCATCATAATGAAATTCGCTATTTCAGCCATTCACCATTTTCATCATTTGCTATTTTGACTCCTAATCTTATTAAAATGCAATAAAAATAGCGAATGGCTAAAATAGCGTATTTCATAATGATTCTATATTTAGACGTTTCTTATTTTGAAATTCGTTATTTTAGCCATCTGCTATTTTGGTAATTCGCTATTTTGACCCCCACCCAAAATATTACGCGTCAAATTGGGGAGGTCGAAGTTGAGACTCAGGTCGAATTGGGATAGAATGTCCCTTATATTCTATTAAATTGAATTTCAAAGATATCGTAAGATTAATATCATGGCAATTAAACCATAATATAATTCTATTACGATTTCAACATACGTTGGTGCCATTTTGACGAGGTGTGCCATTATGCCCCCGTTTCACCGTTTTTTTAATCTTTTATTTCTGTAGCTTCAGCTAATGTAAGTATATAGTCTCTCCTTTTCTTAGTCACTCCCTCGTTTTCTAGAGAGTCTTAAATCAGTAATCTCTGTGTAACGAGAGGTGGATTGGATCTCGCTAATATAGTGGAGAAACCACGAAGCTGACGATGGAGCTTACTACTTAACATTGCGCTCACGTAGAACTCTCCGATAGCTATAGCTGGTGTAGCAGCACGAAACGATGCAGTGCACAGCACGATTTAACGGCAGTATTGGTGTTTTACGACCCAATGGAAATTCGAATTGGAAACCAGTCGTAATTGCTGGCCCGTCGCGTCATCGTGGTCCAGCACAGGATTCTGCTACAACTGCTGCTGTTGCTGCCACTGCTGCTGCTGTTGCTACGACTGCTGCATTGTCGAATCTACTTGCTATGAGAGAATTCGTTAATGACTACGTATTTTACACATCTGGACCTCCCAATCCAGTATATGGACTCCACAGTAAATGGTATACTGTAACATAATGTACATATCTAATAGTACTCACTGTTATAACTGTAAGCATAAATTTTAATTGGGTATGTTTACAACGGTGATCCAAACATTTTTGATAATACAATAAAACGAATTTTATGGACTAATGAATAGTAAAATTTTGTCTCTGAATCTGGAGAATATTTATAGAAATACAATATGATATTTATTTTATTTAGTCACCTCTTAAACTAAATCGTCAGAATCATATTTTGTGAGAAACTATTTTCTAATACGCTACCTGAAACATGATAAAAAGTAAAAACCTAATTTTCGGACCGTCGACAGATTTGAAAATTATTATGCCGCTTCGATCTGACATACACTGAGAAAATTAGTAACAAATTGATAGTGAATGATAAGTGATTGAGTACAGCAAAAACTTACCTAATAGTACTCACTGTTATAACTGTAAGCATAAATTCTAATTGGGTATGTTTACAAGGGTGATCCAAACATTTTTGATAATACAATAAAACGAACTTTACGGTCAAATGAATAATAAAGTTTTGTCTCCGAATCTGGAGAATATTTACAGAAATACAATACGATATTTATTTTATTTAGTCACCTCTTAAACTAAATCGTCAGAATCATATTTTGTGAGAAACTATTTTCTAATACACTACCTGAAACATGATGGAAAGTAAAAATCTAATTTTCGGACTGTAGACTGATTTGGAAGTTATTATGCCACTTCGATCTGACATACACTGAGAAAATTAGTAGCAACTTGATAGTGAATGATAAGTGATTGAGTACAGCAAAAACTTACCTAATAGTACTCACTGTTATAACTGTAAGCATAAATTTTAATTGGGTATGTTTACAAGGGTAATCCAAACATTTTTGATAATGCAATAAAACGAACTTTATGGACTAATGAATAGTAAAATTTTGTCTCCGAATCTGGAGGATATTTACAGAAATATAATATGATATTTATTTTATTTAGTCACCTCTTAAACCAAATCGTCAGAATCATATTTTGTGAGCAACTATTTTCTAATACGCTACCTGAAACATGATGGAAAGTAAAAACCTAATTTTCGGACCGTCGACTGATTTGAAAGTTACTATGCCGCTTCGATCTGACATACACTGAGAAAATTAGTAGCAAATTGATAGTGAATGATAAGTGATTGAGTACAGCAAAAACTTACCTAATAGTACTCACTATTATAACTGTAAGCATAAATTTTAATTGGGTATGTTTACAAGGGTAATCCAAACATTTTTGATAATGCAATAAAACGAACTTTATGGACTAATGAATAGTAAAATTTTGTCTCCGAATCTGGAGGATATTTACAGAAATATAATATGATATTTATTTTATTTAGTCACCTCTTAAACCAAATCGTCAGAATCATATTTTGTGAGAAACTATTTTCTAATACGCTACCTGAAACATGATGGAAAGTAAAAACCTAATTTTCGGACTGTAGACTGATTTGGCAGTAATTATGCCGCTTCGATCTGACATACACTGAGAAAATTAGTAGCAAATTGATAGTGAATGATAAGTGATTGAGTACAGCAAAAACTTACCTAATAGTACTCACTGTTATAACTGTAAGCATACATTTTAATCGGGTATGTTTACAAGGGTGATCCAAACATGTTTGATAATACAATAAAACGAATTTTATGGACTAATGAATAGTAAAATTTTGTCTCTGAATCTGGAGGATATTTACAGAAATTCAATATGATATTTATTTTATTTAGTCACCTCTTAAACTAAACCGTCAGAATCATATTTTGTGAAAAGCTATTTTCTAATACGCTACCTGAAACATGATGGAAAGTAAAAACCTAATTTTCGGACTGTAGACTGATTTGGAAGTTATTATGCCGCTTCGATCTGGCATACACTCAGAAAATTGGTAGCAAATTGATAGTGAATGATAAGTGATTGAGTACAGCAAAAACTTACCTAATAGTACTCACTGTTATAACTGTAAGCATACATTTTAATCGGGTATGTTTACAAGGGTGATCCAAACATTTTTGATAATACAATAAAACGAACTTTACGGTCAAATGAATAATAAAGTTTTGTCTCCGAATCTGGAGGACATTTACAAAAATACAATATGATATTTATTTTATTTAGTCACATCTTAAACTAAATCGTCAGAATCATATTTTGTGAGAAACTATTTTCTAATACGCTACCTGAAACATGATGGAAAGTAAAAACCTAATTTTTGGACCGTCCACTGATTTGAAAGTTATTATGCCGCTTCGATCTGACATACACAGAGAAAATTAGTAGCAAATTGATAGTGAATGATAAGTGATTGAGTACAGCAAAAACTTTTTTTAAATCTTATATACATGTCACTCAAATGAGATTTAAAAAATGTTGGGTTTATGATCTATTTTTATCCAGTAAAATATAAATTGTATTGCAGGTGTAGTAAAAAAAAATATTATAGAGAAATACATGGAAAATATTAACACCGAATGTTAAATTGAAAACATATTTGAAGTTGTGGTTGTAAACACTCGTAAACTCATAGTTTTTATAGCTGGTATAATATTTCAAATTTCAAATGCGGAGGCCTATGTCGATTTCAAAATTACGGGGATGTAAATTCAATCTGTCAAACTATTGCTGCGACAATAATACGACGAAAACTTTAGAAAGGGTGAAAATTCCAATGATTCTCTAAGTTTCCTATAGTTCTTCATTGACTCGCATGGTAGAATTTGAATAAAAAGGGAAAGATGGAATGTTTTACTACTGGCGATTCGTTCGTTTGAGAACTTCCTGAACTGGTGCGACGGTAAAACCCAATTCCAGAAATTCCATTTTCAAGCCGAACTCGATTCTCGACGAGGGATTTATCGTTTAGCGTGACACTGTATACCGCTTGACAAACGATCGGAAGGTCTGCGACCAGCTCGTTCGTCATCGTCATCGAACGATAGGGCTCATTGAGTTCGCGATATATAATTTCGTCGGCACACGAGGTTGGTAACGATAGAACGAACAAAATGAAGCTAAAAAATTGATCGTTTGGATTCTGCTTCGAGCATTCCATGGATATCAAAACTGGTGAACCTCTTCAGCAGCTGCGCAAAAAGTATTGAAAATCTATGACTCGCTAGCCGCGATGAAAACTTAAAACCTGGATGTTTTATATTTTTTGCTCTCGTACATATCGCACATGAATATAGTTATAACAGTACACAGTACAATGTACTTGTTTGAAATATCTGACTTTTCCGATAGAGTGAGTCTGTGATCTGATTGATGAAGGCCTTCGGTTCTATTGTACGTAGAAGCAGATGTTTCTTGTTCACTCATCCTCGTCTGTATTATCGTATTTTATTTCTGTGTCCAAGATTTATTTCACACATTACTTTTGCCATTGCTCTTTTTCGCGCTTGTTAAAACGCTGCGATACATGCCATAGGCTCGTAAAATGAATTTCCTGTATATGTATTTACGGCCAATTCGCACGCAATATGTACCATTGGATTAATATGAAACCTCGCGTTATTTATTGCTGTCAATTTCTGGATGCGTTTAAATGTTCTGGTAACTCTTAATCCACCAATGGAATGTCAAATATTTTTACTCTCTCATCACATATTGAGTTTGTTAAAACAAGAAATATTGCAATTCTATGAAAGTTTTACTGTCTGTTTTTTGTTTACCATGATTTTATGAGTTTAATAAATCAAAAATAAAATAAAATTCAGTGATTTTCGTCCCTCTTTTGATCCGGTCCGGTCTGGTCTGGTCTGGTCTGGTCTGGTCTGGTCTGGTCTGGTCTGGTCTGGTCTGGTCTGGTCTGGTCTGGTCTGGTCTGGTCTGGTCTGGTCTGGTCTGGTCTGGTCTGGTCTGGTCTGGTCTGGTCTGGTCTGGTCTGGTCTGGTCTGGTCTGGTCTGGTCCGGCCCGGTCCGGTCTGGTCTAGTTTGGTCTGGTCCAGTCCGGTCTGGTCTGGTCTAGTTTGGTCTGGTCTAGTTTAGTCTGGTCTAGTTTGGTCTGATCTGGTCCGGTCTGGTCTAGTTTGGTCTGGTCTAGTTTGGTTTGGTCCGGTCCGGTCCGGTCTGGTCTGGTCTAGTTTGGTCTGATCTGGTCCGGTCTGGTCTAGTTTGGTCTGGTCTAGTTTGGTTTGGTCCGGTCCGGTCCGGTCTGGTCTGGTCTAGTCTGGTCTGGTCTGGTCTGGTCCAGTCCGGTCCGGTCCGGTCGGGTCGGGTCTGGTTTGGTTTGGTCTGGTCTGGTCTGGTCTGGTCTGGTCTGGTCTGGTCTGGTCTGGTCTGGTCTGGTCTGGTCTGGTCTGGTCTGGTCTGGTCTGGTCTGGTCTGGTCTGGTCTGATCTGGTCTGGTCAGGTCTGGTCTGGTCTGGTCTGATAATAATAATTTATTTAATGCAGCAATTATTTCTAATTTTTTTTTACGATTAAGAAAAATTAAAAACAATATGTTTCTCATTGCAGTAACATTATAAAAAATGGTTAATAATACGGAAGCAATGTGCAAGGTACTTTGCATTCTTTTGAAAGGAAATGATTGATTATTCTATCATTCCGCAATGCTCCGCACGTCGTAAATTATGTTTCTCAGACAAATATATCTAAAAAACCACTTTCGCGTCCGTGTACTTGCACAGTATCCATCCGTTTTAACGGCTTCTGACTGGCGTATAGTTTCTGCGGCTATAAAAGTAGGAATATAATATGTGAAACGACTCGCCGGGCAATAGTAGTATAGAGAACCTTCGGCAACCTTGTGATATTTTTTTCCGGACCGTTAATTTTTATTTTTCCGATACAGTTTCTAAAATTTATCCTAATGAGTGTCTATGTGCAGCGCTTAAGACCATTACAAGATCATAATAATCGGCTCAAAGACTTTTTTGCAGACTTGTTGGAGTCAATTTGTATTAATCAAATAAGGTTTTAGGCCGATTATTTTATGCTTCTAAATTTGTTTGTTTATGGTAATCAATAGCACATTTCTTATACTGTAAAATGTCAAGTTATTTATACTTTTATGATTTAATTTACTGTTTTATTCAGATCTGAGCTGAAATTATTTTCATGCTAGCACAATTCGATTTGCTCGACCGAGAATAAATTCCTGTAAACAATTCGGATTATTTCTATCAATACTATGACGTGATTATCTGTATCACAATATTGCAAAAGCTCCTCTACTGTTCGCTGCATTTTCCTGTGCATATTTGTGCATTCCACAATCACTGTCGTTTACATTTAATAACCTGGACATAGACAATTATCAGAGATTGTGGATAAGGGGAAAGGACATGTATGGGGAGTGCTTCAACCGTGATAATTACGGACAATAACATAATGAAGCATTGTACTGATCTCATACACCGTACGTCGAACTCGATAAAGCTTATTGAATCACATTATTCCTCGTCATCGAGCGCTCCATAGAGACTTATATTGATATGTAATTTTCTGCATGTCCTTTGTGCATCTGTCACTTAGTTGCATACATGAAGTTCATTAGATTTAGCCAATACCGAGTGTATACAATGACCGGGATGGCTGTTTATTCATATCCATAATCGAGTATGATCGGCTCGTATTCACTATAACTATAAATATATATATATATATATATATGGGACATTCCAAGTCATCTCGATAAACGTATGACCCTTCAGATTTTTATTTTCTTTTTTAAATTGAACATAATATAGTTTCAGACAGTATGCGTTAAAACATGCAATAAAAATTATTCTACAATTTGCCTAGAATAAAACCTCCTACAAAATTATATACTAACTTTTTTTTTAACATAAATAATAAATAAATAAATTTTATTGAGATTTTTTTCAATTGCTTCCTCATAGAGGAAGCTTTGTTTTCATGCAAAAATTTTTTCTCGAGATTTTCATGTCAGTACACTCAGAATGGGCCAAAACGTTGAGAAAAGTGATTTAGAAAAAATGTCTGTATGTGTATGTGTGTGTGTGTGTGTATGTGTGTGTTACACGATCGAAAAATGTAAACATTTATAACTTGGGAATGCCTTGAGATATCAAGCTGAAATTTGGACCATATATAGAGGGATCAAGCCTCATCGTTCATACAGATTTTTGTTAAAATCCACTTCATCGTTAAATTATTACGCGTTTTTTAATTTTTTGAAAAATGTCTGTTTACGCGATAACTCTTTCAATTTTCGAGATATTGATTGACAATTTTCAGCCATTATATATGTATAATTTAGTGACGAACGGTATGAAATTTTTGATTTTATGGAATGTTGAATTATTTTTAAAAATATACATTATCACATTCACTTTCGGAAACGCTCTAATAATCACGAAATAACGTAATAACGAAATAGAAAAAGCGAATCCACAACATGTATATTTATCTAATTAAAACAAGGATGCAAAGTAGAACCTTGCACATTGCTTCCTCATTATTTTTCGCGTTTTACAAAGCTTCCTCTATGAGGAAGCCAAAAATGGAATAACATACTTCCTCATAGAGGTAGCTTTGTAAGAAGCGAAAAATAATGAGGAAGCAATGTGCAAGGTTCTACTTTGCATCCTTTTTTTTTTGTGTTGGTGTTTTTATTTCCCTTTTAACATTGACAAAATTCGTCGGCAAGATATTTAAAAAATTTGATTTATTTTAGGTGATTTTTGGGTGGTACGCGCCAGTGAAATATGAATAATTTCAATTGAAAGTACAAAAAGTCTAACATTCATCGAGTTGGGTTGGAATGTCCCATATATATAAGCATGATATTGGGGACCGGTGGATCAACTGTCAATAAATCAATGACACACTGATCGATTGTAAGATTATTGCAATGCCATTTAGCATCGTCAATACTCTTTGTGCTGCCTATCGGAAATTATTATCCGAGACTTTCATTCATTGTCATTTGTCCCGTATTTTTTTTTAAGTATCTACATGCGTTTAATTTGTAATTGTTTGAATGTCACACATGCTATAATATATGAATATGTTATGCACACACATCATGAATTTATTGTGACCAACGATAAACGTGATGCGATACGAGATATGTATATAAAATCTATATGTACTTATGGCTATATGCACAATGTACGCGAATCTCTTCCTAGCAATTAATGACGCATTGTCTTCGAGCACACGGCGCCGGGCTACGTTATTATAAATCATCGGCTAATCGCACGACGTCCAGCCTAATGGGGCGTAATAACTTACCGCCGCTTAATGGCACATGCAGTGGAACTGCTACTGACTGTTCGAACAAGAAACTATATTCGAGAAGAGTGTGTCTGAAACCCTTCGAAATAAAATTATCGAATACAATTAGTCGTTATATTTTATCATTTTTATTCCGTAAGTCACTGAAAATCAATCCCTGATACATAGAACTCAAATTCGCTCCATATAACATTTTTTGGCGATGAAAATTCGCATAAGCTTAACGAAATAAATAATAATGCATATACGAACCTTGAATTTTTAAGGGGTAACAATATTCTAGCGGCGTAAAAAATGACCTAACTTTGACGAATTATTTTGGCAGTATGAAAAAAAGGCATAGAATTTCTTTTCAGAGGGTTTATTTAATACATATTGGAGTACGAAAAACAAAATTTTTATTATTTTTTTGTTACAAAATGGCGGCGACAGAGCCCATCTTGAAAATCGTATTTTTTTTTTAAACACCTTCAGGGGAGGACGTTTTTCTCGTAAAGTATAAGACCTGGGACAAAAAACCAAGAAATGTTATAATCTGTATACTATTGGCCATGAAACTACGTAGAGGTTTTTTTTTTAAATCAAGTTTTGTAGAAATGGTGCGCTTTTGAAAAAATGAATCGATTTTCTGCCATAAAACAAGCAGTAAATTGTTTATTAAAAAAAAAGTTTACGTTAAATAAAAAAAACGGCTGTATACTTCGACGGAGAATGTAATTATGAATCTACTGTCAAAATTTAAAATCGATCCATGCAACGGTGGTCAAGTAATACCCCCTCCCAGCTTGAAAAAAGTTGTTGCGAGAAAAACGCGTTTGAAGTTTTACGAGCACTTATCAGATTCGGTGAATGTCACATCAGATTTGCATTATTTTCTTCTCGACACTTGGCTTCTCATTTTGTAACGTTAAAAAAAAATCCACCATAGGATCAACTGCATATTGTTTTTGTGATCCGAAAGTATTGTTTAAGCCAAAAAAAAAAAATCGATTTTACCAAAATCCTGGAATAATGTTACCCCTTAAAGGATCAAGCCTCGGTATTTATCATGATACGTCGATGCCGTATTTCCCATAGCCATATTTTAATATCTTCATAAAAAAATGTCCACATATCTAGAATCAGTTACAATAAAATTGTAAAATTATTAAGTAGTATTATTATAACAATACCTTTTTGGTATTGTTATAATAATATAATATATAATATAATAATATAATACAATAATATTGTATAATAATACTACTTAATATATAATAATAAATACTTTCGCTGCCAGCAAAAAGTCTCTGGCACTTTAGAAACGTCACAAAAAAAAAACTACTTTGAGTAATTCAAGATCAATTCAGCTTCGTTAATATGGTAAGAAAATTGTTGCTCTTACTGTACTTTTATATATTATACAAACGGTTATTGTGGCTCAAGCGCTTCTTATTGGATTTTCTTATTGGTCTCATGAAGGATTTAGAAAAATCGGGACTTGCGGCCCCATAAGGGACTTAGAATAATTCCCTCTTGGGTGTGTCATTTGACCCCGGTCTGCTCGATTATCCTACGTGACGGTGGCGGCGCCTGCGAAATTTTTTAATAATATATATTATATAATATAATTCCATCTTAGATAATTTTCTCATTACAGGAATCTATGGTACCCATCAGAATGAAGGAAGGATAGTCGATGAAATAGTGATACCACGTAAAGTGAGAGAGAACGGTGACTTGATTAGTCACGACGTGACCCATCATCACACCGGCAATGATGAGGAGTTGCATTATCAGCTGGAACTTGTGGGAATGGACTATCATCTACAGCTGACAGCGGCGAGCGACTTCATAGGGCCGGGTATGGTCGTTGAACGACGGAAACGTGGCATTCACGTGCGCTCGTCGGCGAGGGACCGAGCTAGCAAATGTCATTATCGTGGATTCATTCGGGGACATCCAAATTCCCTGGTCGCATTGTCCGCATGCGATGGCCTGGTCAGTATTTAGTATACTATCGATCCGCACAATATATATCCGCGTTGAACAATATCATACTATTTCGATTTTAATCCCAAACTGAAAAGACACATTAAGGATGAATGACACATACATTTCCAACCGAAAGTTTTATTTTATTCGAATTTGAATAGTCTCCGATAAAAGAAAATTTCTGAAAGAGTCAAAGATCCTGGAAATACTAAGAGCATTGATTTTGAATAATAATTATGGTAATAAGTTATTGTTTATATATATTTAACCAAACAATATTAGTTAATTTTCTTATCAAATAAATTCAACAATTTTTTCAATACTGTTTTGCATGAGCATTTGTGCTTTTGGAATTTCTTTTTATTTTGCGAAATAGAAAAATAATAATAAACTGAGGGATTTAATTAGCAGTGTCTATTGTGGACTTACGAATGTTAATTTTTTACCTTAGTTAAGACGTTTATTTTGTATATATATGTTTAACCGAGTGTATATTATTATTTACGTCCCAAGGAAAATACCTTAATATTAAGGATTGATGAATTCTACGTAACGCCTCAACGAAGTTTTTTTAACTTTAGTTTGATAAGAAGATAATCTTGCTGTCTGCTAATTAGACGCCTGTGCGACTTTTTGTTCTTCGGATTGTCACGGAGCTTCTCATTAGTCTTGAGACAGTGCTTCTTCATCATTTGTGCTTTGGTACAGGTTCGTTGGTAATAATAAGAATGCGCAATTTCGCAAGAACTTGCCCGCTTTGGCGCATTTAATAAATCATTAGGTTCTTGAATTTCTCCTTTTCTTTCTCAATTAAAAAAAATGTTATCAATATATTCTTTAAAAAACTGTATTAGTTTAAAATAACTTAAATTTGTTTTCATTAAAAAAAGTATTTAAAAAGGATGCAGAATTGAACCTTGTATTGCAAACAAACGCTTCGACCTGCTTCACATGTTTACTAAATTTCAGCCCGATTGATAAAGCCGTTCTTGAGATATGTAAGTTTGAATTTTAAGCGACACACGCACACACACACGCACACGCACACGCACACGCACACGCACACGCACACGCACACGCACACGCACACGCACACGCACACGCACACGCACACGCACACGCACACGCACACGCACACGCACACGCACACGCACACGCACACGCACACGCACACGCACGCGCACGCGCACGCGCACGCGCACGCGCACGCGCACGCGCACGCGCACGCACACGCACACGCCCACGCACACGCACACGCACACGCACACGCACACGCACACGCACACGCACACGCACACGCACACGCACACGCACACGCACACGCACACGCACACGCACACGCACACGCACACGCACACGCACACGCACACGCACACGCACACGCACACGCACACGCACACGCACACGCACACGCACACGCACACGCACACGCACACGCACACGCACACGCACACGCACACGCACACGCACACGCACACGCACACGCACACGCACACGCACACGCACACGCACACGCACACGCACACGCACACGCACACGCGCACGCGCACACGCACACGCACGCGCACACGCACACGCATGCGCACGCGCACACGCACACCCACACGCATGCGCACGCGCACACGCACACGCACGCGCACACGCACGCGCACGCGCACACGCACACGCACACGCACACGCACACGTACACGTACACGCACACGCACACGCACACGCACACGCACACGCACACGCACACGCACACGCAAACGCACACGCACACGCACACGCACACGCACACGCACACGCACACGCACACGCATCCATACATTCCTTCTCAACAGCTTTTCTCGACATTTACCACTATTTTGAGTGTAATGACATAAAAAAACTCGAACAAAATTTTTGGCCCGAAAACAAAGCTTCCTCTATAACGAAGTAAAAAAACGTCATCGTCATCGTTGCTAAAGTTATTATAAAATCTGGCCAACTAAAGAAAAAAAAATGCTGAGAGGGTTGGAAAAATAGGAGTTGAATTCGTAGTAAATTCTTCCTGAATAAAAATTAAAAAAAACCAAAGTCGCCGGATTAAAAACCAAATCCTATTCTCCTTAGAGGGCTTTCTTTATTTCGTTATCTCCGGTCCCGATGTCGGGGTGGAACACTCGACGACGCTGGGGCTTGCACGTCGGCTATAGGAGAGATTGTCGAGCTTAACCTTTAACTCGTATCTGGTAATGTGTCTCTAGAACGGGGATATATTACCCGGAGGTGCGCGGAATTCAAGGCTCGCGTGTTACCTATTACTATACTATACGGCGCGATGTCAGCGCTTGCTGCAAATACTAGCGGCGTTCGTATTATTATTGTACATTGGTCTCGTCCCCGCGTCTCGTTCTCACTATCTAGTATATGCTGCTTTACTATGTAGTGCACCTCGTCTGCGTCTAATTACTCGATTAAAGTATCGTTAGCGAGTGTCCAGCAAAGAGAGTCGGAAGCAAGACTACTATTTTATTGCTGATGTACCGCAAGTGAGTTTAGAACAGGTATTAAAACATCTCTCTCATATCGCGCGTAAATGTCGATAATTATCATCGTCACCTATAAAAACCGCGTAACGAATTGTGTCAGAATTTATGATGTCTTTACAGTTTATCTTGTCGTCCATGTTTTAACTGTTACTTAATGTTTTATTGAATGCATTCAAGTTACATTGAGGCATTATTAACCTGAGAAAAAATATTGTTACATTTTTTATGAAAACCGTTTATTCTTTAAATAATAGAAATTCTGATTTATTACTTTATATATTATCTACAGTTTAGTATAAAATAATAATCGAATAAAAGCTAAAGACTCTTAAATTTCAATAAAGGTGAATAATTTTTTAGAATAATAAAAATACGTATTCTGTCTTATATAAATAAAAGTCATATACAATTAATTATTTTTAATTATTATTATTGGCAGCCAAAAATATTTTTGAAATACTTTTATTCGTATATTGTCAAACCCAACTTTTAAAAAACTAAAATCTGTAACATCCCACGCTAAAAAACATTTATTGATTAAAAAACAATTCGAATGAACTCCATTTTTTATCAGTACAATCTCATTTAACATTAAAACAATGAACCCTTATTTTGCCTACTCCAAAATTCATGTTTCAATCTTATATAAAATTGCCGGAATTGGAAGTAAAAAAACAATTCGAATAAACTCAATTTTTTATTCGTACAATCTCCTTCAACATAAAAATAATAAACCCTTATTTTGCCCATTCCAGAATTCATGTTTCAATCTTATATAAAATTATAGGAATGAAAGTAAAATAAAATTAAGCAACGCTTATTTTTGGCAGCCGACAAACGTAAGATTTATTGAATGAATGAAATTTTAAAAAAAATTGCCAACGGATTATCCTCATGTACTTATCCTTTCAATGTACATATTCAATTCTTATACTGCAAGGACTACTGAGAACGTTTATCAAACGATCTTTACCATCTTCGTCTTTGAAGTCATATTCACATAGATGCTTGTATATTTGTGAGATTCGTGTATATGTATTACAATCACACATTCACAAACACTTGACCAGACAAGTTCAGCGAGATGAGGATGCATATAAAAACTTAGGCGGAGCATGCATCAGCGCAATTTGCTCGCAGCTTCCAGATAATGATTTAATTTGCCACGGCCTGGCAGATTTATGGCGGCGCACCTAGCGGTCTGCGCTGCCGCGCTATACACATACGCACTAGTACAATGTAGACAGTGTGTAGATGTACTTGCAAGCACTATGGGAATATATACGTGATAAATATACGTGTACCTACAAGGTACCTCAGTATAGGTACATACGTGCATGCAAACGCTACTGGAAACGAAAAGCAGCAACAGCAGCAGCAGTTTCAACCTACAGTTACTACTAGCTGTATTTATGGTACGGTAGAAACATTCTGCATCGTGTTGGGTGTCCCATGGTGGAAGAAAGAGAGAGAGAGAGAGAGAGAGAGAAGGTTGGAGGGAGCTATGAGCCAGGACTTGTAACTTTTGCGTTATAGACGTCTGAGTCTCACGCAATGCCGCGTAATTGCTCAATTTTCTCCAGAAACCTCCGGAGCTGTATATATCGAGAGTGAGAGCTCTTGAAGGCCCGATTATACCGATTGTATATATGTATGTACGGATATGTATATGTATCGTGGATAGGAAGAAATTTAGAGAGAGAATTGAACTGGAATGGTTCAATTTTCATGGACAAAGACATTTATGGAGGGGAGAGCGGGGCATAATGGCTACGGGGTACGATGGAACAGGGGCATTATGGCACACCATCGTAAAAGAATTATTTTGTGGTTGAAGGGGATGCTCGAGTAGATTTTTTTACCGACTTTGGTCGGTAAAAAGCTTCGGTTTCGCAGTTTACAAACAACGTTGTTAATATATTACGAATATATTTCAAATTGAACAGGATTATAATATCGACATAGGCGCATCGGCGTCCGCTTGAATTTTGGATGAAAACAGTTGAAAAATAAAGATAATCGTAATTTTGTAAACCTACTGGAAACCAATATGGCCGCTCGAACTGTCAACACCACCTACTTCGTACTACATAAACATTTCTAGACATCACATTCAAAAGAAGAACGTGGACGCCGATTCTATGAGGTTCTTCGCATTTTTTAAGACTGTTGGATTGGCGATAGCACAAAAGAAGCGTACGTAGTTTGTAAAGTACGTTTACGCAGTTTGTTCGCGATCAGAGTAGGTCGAGAAGAGCGTGAATGAAGTTTTCCCATTAGGAGACAGGTGGCGCCGACGTAGTCTGTTTACTTTTGGAAAAGCTGGGAATATTCAGAAATCATCACAGAATTGACGTCCGGTCTGATTGTACATATCTAATTTCCAGAAACAGTTATATCCAACAGCAAAGGTCTGTTGCCGTATCGTGTGCGGCCATATTGAACTTCGGGAGATTCAGTATCTTTTGCCAAAAGTAATCAGACTACGTCGGCGCCATCTGTGCCATAATCGGGAAACTTACCGACCAAAGTCGATAGAAAAATCTACTCCAGCATCCCCTTAATTGACATGATATTAACCCTTCGTGGTCACACTGGGAAGAATCGAACCGTCGGTCAACTTTTGTCAAGTTCGAATGGGAATGTATTCGCCATCTACCTGGAGTTTGAAATATCATCAAGTATCACTTTTTTTTAATGAATAAAAACCATATTTTTACATAATTCGACATTTTTTCTACTCCAAAATCGATCACATGGCGGAATAAATACCTTTTTTGAAACGCGCACTACGCTACTATTTTTTTCCCAAAAGTAGCATGTATAAGGAGTATCACGTCCAAATTTTAGGTAAAAATATTGAAAATTCACGGAACTATGATTTTTTGAGCGAAAAAGTGTGTTCTCACCTCTTTATGAATTTTTTATAACATGTCGCTATTTTATTTTCTATAAATACATTTTTCGTACATCATTTAGAATGTTCAAAGCATGTTCTGTAATTTTTTTAATCGCTTCGGACGGAGAGTTTGGTCACAATACCTTTTTGAAAACTGACTGGGCAGAATCGACCCAGTATGGCCACCATGATTGAATGGTGGTTCACAAATATATTCAACGATATCCTCATCGACATCAGCATATGAAAAGCACAAAATCTTCCACATTTGCAGATGAATCTAATTTTCTTTTAATGATTCGGTTTTTTCTAATGACGAACATTTGTGTAAATTAACAACCCCCATGATGTGTGTCGAAGTACTATTTTTTGTATGTCGCGCGAATTCAGTCGAGTCAAAATGTGAAAAACTTGGCGTTTTTTAGTTTGAAAAATATTTGTGCAAATTATGCGTTACCGTTGTGCCCCTGTTTCATGGTGCCCCATAGCCATAATACCCCGTGTTGCCATTTTGCCCCGGTCTTCCCGGGGCAGAAAACAAAGTAGAATTTTGCACATTACACTTTCTTATTATTCTTTACTTTTGTCATAGCAATTTATCTATCTAAGGAAGATCAATTTTGCCTTCATCATAGAAAAAACTTCGAAAAAAGAAAAAAAAATCATAATTAGGAAGCACACCTCAAAATTCTTCTTTGCAACTTTGATTAAACTAAATTTAAACAACTGAAGGTTTGCTAAATTTTAATCGTCAAGAAATAATGAAGAAAAATGCAAATTCCTGTGAAATCCTTACCGCGATTTTTTACTAAATCATATATCTGTATGACCTAAGCACCAAATTTGAAGTCAGGAAACAAGATTCATGAACTTCAAAATAAAAAGAAGGCGGAGGACTATTTTTTATATGAAATGAATGTCTCTAAATCGAAGACGATCCTGATCAGTACCGAAACAACGTAGGGAAAATATCCACCTGGTTTTCATTAGGTCCACCTATTGCTGAAGAATATTAACAATGGAAATATTTAACATTCAACTTCGCATTCTTCTTGGTTGATTCCACAATCACGATATTTTTTTGTCATCCAGCTCACGATTCCAGATGCCATTTCGTAGGCGTCGGGTTTGGAATCGTCGTGATTGAATTATCCGCACCCTGCCCGCGAAAATTTAATTAAAACTGTCTCAGCCGGCTCCGGCGAAGCTTTCGAACGCTCGGTAGAAAGTGAATGAGGGAGTGGCACAAATGCGATTCTACAAAGAAAAAGAATCTCTTGGAAGATCTTATCTATGGCAGTTGGAGATCTGTCGGGAAAGTTTAGATTTAGTTAAATTATTTCGGAGTAACTCGACGAGAGGCTTAAGCATTAAAATTAAGGAAGTCGTGGGACACACGCGAATGACGGGGATAGTTATCCAGACATGAACCATCTCATAATCTCATGTTACATCCATCGCATTTGAATCTCCACTTTATATTTGCAATTGACAAGTTATTTGACTTCATTTATGACATCCCACAGTAAACTATAATTTATACTGTCGGCGCTGGAAATGCTAGATTGCATCAGACGTTCAACTGCTGCATATCACGCATCCCTGCTATCGTTGGTTGAAGGGAAAAAAAGGATAAAGAGTACATACAACCTTGCATACGTTCTTATTATTTTTCATTTTTCATTTTTCACAAAGACATCGCTATGATAAAGTGTAATGATAAAATTCTGGCTTCTTAACAGAGGAAATGTTTTGAAAAGATAAAAATAATTAATGGACAATGTGCCAGGTTCCTTGAATTTATTGAGGATATTCGGCTGCAGTCGAAGTACATAAGCTTGGACATAAAAAATACCATTTAGGATGTTGCAGACAATTCCAAGAATCCTGAAATTACGATCTCAAATAGAAAATGATTTGGGAAAACAAAGCATCTTCTATCATAGAGCATGTAAGGGAAAATGTATTATTTTCCAGGAAATAGTGGCTTAAAGAACGGTCATGATGAAAGGACAACCCGAGTTGAAATGTAGATCCTTTAAACACCCTCCGTTGAATCAAAATGGGTAAAATATGCCACTTTTGAAAGTTATGGTAAGGAAAGTTAGATATAAGGTTCTAAGAATCTTATGTCACTCTGCAAAACCTAACTGGAGGTCCAAACTTAGACAAAAATATTTTAGTCCGCGTGCGCGTAGAAACAAATGTGGAGTTAAGGATATAATCCAAGCCAGAATCGAGGATGATATCTGGACAGTCCAGGATGGACTCTGGGCAATCCAGAATGGAATCTGGGCAGTCCAAGATGGAATCTGGGCAGTCCAAGATGGAATTTGGGCAGCCCAAGATGGAATCTGGGCAGTCCAAGATGGAATCTGGGCAGTCCAAGATGGAACCTGGGCAGTCCAAGATGGAATCTGGGCAGTTCAAGATGGAATCTGGGTAGTCCAAGATGGAATCTAGGCAGTCCAAGATAGACAAGAGGGTTGGATCAAATTCAGCACGGAATCTGGGGAATCCAAGATGGACAACAGGATTGGATCAAACCCAGCATGGAATCTGGGCAGTCCAAATGGACAACGGGATTGGATAAAATCCAGCATGAAAGTTGGGTAATCCAAGATGGACAACGGGGTTGGATTAAATTCAGCATAGAATCTGGGCAGTCCAAGATGGACAAGAGTGTTGGATCAAATTAAGCATAGAATCTGGGCAGTCCAGGATGGACAATAGGGTCGGAGCAAATCCAGCATGGAATCTGGACAATCCAAGATGGAAAATGAGGCCAGATCAAATCCCATTCTCCATCCTGAACTACCCAGACTCCTTCCGGGTCTGCCCGGATTCCATCGTGGACATTTTAACGCTGGTAGTTTTCTCCGTTCACTTCAAGTGGGTAATATCTGTAATTTCCTTAGGTTCTGCGGATGGTCATTACTCTCAGTTTACACAGCGGGACTGCCACATTAAGATTTCGAAGAGGGTCTAAATTTCAACTCGGGAAGATACGAATTTCTTGAACGATCAGTCTTTCGTCAGGCCATCACTTTCAATGCATATCTCCCATCAGTTAGACTTATGAACTAGCAAACGCCGTTAGTATTCTTCCGCGCTCAGAGAACAGCGTAACAGTATAGTGTGTATATCGAACAGAAGAATCACACAAGGATGTGCTTCCCGTCACAGACTCGACGTGTCTATTAATTCAACGTGGAAAGATCGCGATGCTGATAGGTAGCATCGGATAAGTTCATATATTCCTGAAGTCACGAGCATGCTTCGAAACGGCCGCAAAATGCACTTCGGTCATGCATCTTGTCGCGTGACTCGCTTTTCTTAACCAACACCTTAAGGTACCTCGTGCTACTGTATAGGGTGTCTACTTATTGGACAAGGATAGAGGACTCTTGCCTTTTGTAAGCGACGATTGTGATCTGAGCTTAGGGTCGTAGCATGATATCCTTGCGGAAAGTATGCAATTCGTTTTATCACAGAGATTATATACACATGAAACCTACCGATCTCACTCATGAGTTTGCATAGTAGCTTTGGTTTGCGTTTCTAATTTGATATGCAGTTACATGTAATTTAGTACCGTCATTCGCTCGATCTGTTAAATTTTAATAAACTGTTAGATCTGATATGTAGGCCCTTCAGAGTTTAAAGTAAATTCCATTTACATAAATCATAAACAAGATCCAACTAGACCCTGACTTACAATCATAAAAAATCAATTTCCACGACTACATAACTCACCGATTATATAGAATAAATACGCATGTCTACATCAAAGATGATAATTCAAGATTCGTTAAGACAGATTCACTACATGCCAAGATAACTTGGCAGAAAACTGTCGATCGGATGGCCGAGCTACCGAGGACATGATTTATGAATGAATTAATTTCGTTTAACGAGCTTTTGAACTGTTCTCAGGCAAGCGTTTGGATAACGGGGTTTTTCCGTTCTTAGCAATGATTCCCGGGACACACGGGCCATTATCTTGCATTTATCTTTTTCTCCGTTCACTTATTCTCGACTCCGGAATTACGCAATCGTCGTGCCCGAAGAAAATTCTCTTTCTCTCGCGTATAAGTTCACATTGGCTGCGTGGCATGTTGTGAAGTTTGATTAAGTTTAAAAAGAATAAGGTGGCGAACTTTTCTACGGCTGGATTATTTACAATATGGTGCATGAGGAGACGTCAAGACATATTGTCTTGCCTCTTGCTTGTTTGATCCACCTAGTCACTTTTATCGTATGTCACATCATAATAGGATCATTTTTCAGTGCTGCATTGAAATACACATTCCAGCCACAAGCGCCTGCAGCTCTACCATGATGCACGTGCAAGCGTACCTTGTACTCGTAAATGTACCGTAACAGGAATCACAATGTAATGAGAACTGAGGTACTATAAACTGCGAGGTCTGCTCTTTCCCTGAGCATTTATGATCACGCGATTGCTGGTCGTAATTGGTCAATTACTACTGAAGACTCGTCGTCTTGCGAGGATTTTGTCAGTCGTTCTACCCATTCGAGGGAAGTTTTTAATTCCTGACATTTTCTCGGACAAATAGCTTTACGAGTTCTTAATTGGTCCAAGACATTTTGTTTTTAAGAGAGATCATTGCACTGATGATTAGATAGATGCTTAAATATTCATGACCAAGAAGATTCTCATTGGGTCGTTACCCATCTATTACATTGTCGTCACTTTTTTTACACACTATGGAGTGTTCGCCCTCCAAAAGGCTCCAAAAAAACTATGGAAGGATCAACCTGAACGGCGAAAAAACATAGAGGTGTCAACCTGGACTTAAAATATTATGGAGAGATTGACGCAGACTTTAAAACTGTCGATACTTCGACCTGGACAATAAAAACTATGAAGACGTCGACCTGAGCTCCAAAAATTATGGAGATAGAAAGTTAGCCCGTTCAAGTTGTTCGAATGTTCGAATAGTTCGAGATATTCGGATTAGGATTGAAATTTTGTATCCTGATTTTTCACTGTCTTTCAAACAAAACTACCATTCGAAGCACGACTATTCATTTACTTGGAACACAAAATATAATGTGGGACACGGGCCAAAACTGGAGTTTGCAAAATGTTTCATTGCACGGAAAAAATATTTGTTTGAATAGAATCCAAGTGACAAAATTGGTTGGGTCATTAAATTAGTTGGTTACAGAAATAAATCAATCGGTTGGGGCGACTAACTAGTTGGATGGGCCAGCAAATTAAGTTGTCCAATCCCAATGATTCGTTGCACCAACCAACCGGCGCGTTGAAGTTATGATGTCAGCTGGTTATTGTTACTATCGGTAATACGAGCCAACAAAGTTGTTGTTTCTTTATCCAACTGAGTATTTGGCGCCATTCTAACCATTCCGTTGGTTGTTAAGACCGATCGATCAGTTTTTACAGCTACCCTGTTCTTTCAGTGTATTTGGCGTGCCCCTTTTTTTTTGCTCGTGCGCTCTTAATGTTCCCCACTCTGGCCATTTGCACGCCGCCTGATCTTCGCACACTACCTCGCTTACTGTCTGATTGCACGCAATATACCCGACTCTCCAATATTCCTAATGTACAGAAAACGGATATCCGTAGATCCACCTATCGATGGACATTCTCGCAAGCTCTCACACTGAAAAAAAAAGTTTTAATGAACTAAATTACCGTACGCCCTCGTTCAAACTAATGCTTCATTAGGGAAAACAAATGTTTAGTTTCTTCAATAATTATTAGATTCAGATGTCTAAAATATATTATCGTTACGTTATATATAAAATATAACGTAACGATTCGTTTGAACGAGGGTTAATTCAAAAATTTTTTTCTCACTATGCAGCAAAACTGGCAGTGCTTATTACAAATGCGCGATCTTAGTCGCAATGTTTTTCCTGAACCATTCCCGCTCACTTCTCTCGCTTCGGAAGTTCTTTATGGGAGTACCCAATACGGAAAACAGCCAGTAGTAAGAGCAGCAAAGTAGCAGCCCGATCGTTATGCACCGCCCACGCGGGAGGTCCCGCCAACCATTCTAATGACGACATAAATCACCGGAGGAGGACGTTAGATGTGCGTTGCAAGATCACAAAGTAAGCGGTTGTCATTATCGAGAAACCCAGAAACTGCGTCACCCGCGCAATGATCATCAACGCGGCGTACGCCGAGAAAAAAGTTTTCATTGATTCCAAAGAAATGGATGGATTGAATTTTTTTTCATTGTCTTCAAGGAAATGTTTCTTTGCTTTCAAAGAAACGGTTTCATTGATTTAAAGAAACAGCTTCATTGATTCAAAGATACAATTTCATTGATTCAAAGAAACAGTTTCATTGATTCAAAGAAACAGTTTCAATGATTCAAACAAACGATTTCAATGATTCAAAGAAACGGTTTCATTCATTCAAAGAAACAGTTTCAATGATTCAAACAAACGGTTTCAGTGATTCAAAGAAACGGTTTCAATGATTCAAAAAAACGGTTTCAATGATTCAAAAAAATGGTTTCAATGATTCAAAGAATTGGTTTCATTGATTCAAAGAAACAGTTTCCATGATTCAAACAAACGGTTTCATTTATTCAAAGAAACGGTTTCATTGACTCAAAGAAACAGTTTCAATGATTCAAACAAGCAGTTTCAATGATTCAAAGAAACGGTTTCATTTATTCAAAAAAATGGTTTCAATGATTCAAAGAATTGGTTGCATTGATTTAAAGAAACGGTTTCATTGATTCAAAGGAATGGTTTCATTGATTCAAAGAAATGGTTTCATTGATTCAAAGAAACGATTTCATTAATTTAAAAAAAATGGTTTCATTGATTCAAAGAAACGGTTTCATTGATTTAAACAAAATGGTTTCTTTGATTTAAAGAAATGGTTTCATTAAATCAAAGAAATGGTTTCATTGACTCAAAGAGACGGTTTTATTGATTCAAAGAAAAAGTTTCAATGATTCAAAGAAACGGTTAGATTGATTCAAAAAACGATTTAATTGATTCAAAGAAAAGTCGACAAAACTGGATAGACAGATATCGGTGTTTATTGAAATAAATTATTTCTATAAGCTTTTTGCAATCTAGTACGGCATGGAAAAACATTTTTTAAAGCAACCTCTGATATGCTTTAATTCCTTTAGCGTCATGTCATTTTATAAGTTACGTTTTTCTTTTAGTATCTCAAACACGATTTCTTTGAAATCCATGAAAAACGGTTCCATGGTTCAAGGAAAATTTTAATTAATTCAATGTCACTACATTTCATTGAATTTCTGATCATTCAAAGAAAATACAATATCAGCTTAAGTTGATTTCAAAGAAATGTTTGATAGGTTGGGATTTCAATGAAATTTCTTTGAATCAAGGAAACTTTTTCGCTCGGTATAACCGGACTTACCAAAAAATACGCGGTCAAAAGAAAGGTGCGCCCAATCATGCGGTCGAAATCGCTGAATATTCTACGTACCGCCACGAACACGCAAAGATCCTGAAGCGTCGTGCCTGAAGCGACTTTAAACGAGGCTGGGACCATTAACTTCCTCTTCTTTCCCCAGTTTCTCACTTATTTGTATAGCTATATAAAACCGTATGATCTTTTTTTCACCTGGTCATTTGCCGTCTTCCTCTTTCCTGACAAGTAAACGCAATCTACCGGTAGATGAAAGAGAAGCACGCGTATTCGATATCTCAATTTGCTCGAGCAACGTACAAGAACTTGGGAGTATGAAAGAAAAGGCAAGAAGCTTCGATCATTCTCGAGCTCTGCGGGTGGCTAATCGTCTTCCAACGAGGTCTCGTGTCTTATATCGTGTTCATATCGATGCGTTATTAACCCCACCGTTAATGTTACGTTCAAAGGAGTTTTGCTAATAAGATAGTTAATGAACCAATCATTGACGATATTAGAGACTTAATATAAAATGATTGAATATATTTTAACGAATGGTGCGAGTAGATCTTGACAGTCGTTATTTTGTCATTTCTTGAAGTTGATTGAATGCGAAAATTGACAACGAATTAACTGTACAATGATCATAAATAAATAAACAGTTGGTACGAAACCTCAGAAATTTAAATTAACATTTCGTTGTTTTATAAAAGATAATCCGCATGATCTTTCGTGCAATTTATAAATAATTAAATAATAAACTGTTACAGACTAACGTGCATTTATTTATGATTCTGTTTCTGATCATTAATGATTAAATGGACCTGAAAAAATGATAACCGTATCCAACACACTGTAGCAGAGTTGAAAAATGTCACTTTCTAACACACCATTTATTTATGTAAAAATATAATTTGATATTAATATTGTTTTATATTTTAATGCCATATTATTAAGAAAATGTATGAGCATATTTATTGGAAGCAACAAGAAATTGTTTTTCTATATAAATTTGTTAGAGTTGAAAAACAGAGTTGAAACATGTCACTTTCTAACACACCATTTATTTATGTAAAAACGTAATTTGATATTAATATTTTTTTATATTTTATCCCATATTATTAAGAAAATGTATGAGTATTTTATTAGAAGCAAGATCAAATTGTTTTTCTATATAAATTTGTTACAAGACGCTATAAAAAGAAATATAAAAGGGGTATATTCATTATATTTATTATCAATATCGAGGAATTTCCGAGTGAATTTTGTGGTTATAGATTTTTATGAAAATACAATTTTCTCCTCTGGACTTTCACCTCATATTTCACAATCTTTATTTTATCGAAAACAATTTGATAAAATCACGAAAACAAACACACATTAATTCATAAACGTTTTTGCTGAAATGTCATTTTAAAAGATTGTTATTCTCTCTATTATTCCGGAATCAATTTTTCTCTTGTAGAATTATCACAATATTTCTAAAGAAAGTACTTGTTAAATTTCAATTACAAAAAAAACCTTTTTTTTATTCAATAAAAAAATTCACCAATACGGAAATTTTTTTAAAAACAAACAATAATAATTAATTCTAATGGCATATGATTACCGCTTCGATTTAAAGGTTCAGAACTATGATACAATCAGAAATACGAATACAGTGCTCAAAGCTAAATCTCTACTATTGAATAATTATCGAAAACAATTCAATAAAATCATGAGAACAAAAACACATTAATTCATAAAAGTTTTTGCTGAAATGTCATTTTAAAAGATTGTCATTCTCTCTATTATTCCGGAATCAATTTTTCTCTTGTAGAATTATCACAATATTTTTAAAGAAAGTACACGTTAAATTTCAATAAAAAAAAAGATGAATCTTTTTTTTGTATTGAATAAAAAAATTTCGCCTATACGGATATTTAAAAAAACAAACAATAACACATTTTGTACAGAATAAATACACCGAGTTATAAATAACACGATTCTAATGGCATATGATTACCGCTCTGATTTGATGGTTCAAAACTATGATACAATCAGAAATACGAATACAGTGCTCAAAGCTAAATCTCTACTATTGAATAATTATCAACCATACCCCATCTACCCTTTGATTTTATTAAATTTTCGATTACAACGTTGGAAACGGGGTTTTGATTGATCTCGCGAAAAATGATTACACACAGGGTTCGAGGCACACGATCCTTATCCGATTACATGCAGTGCCCGGAGGATGTATAATTACTAGTAAGCATCTACACTGTTAATTATCTGATTGCACAAGCAACGGGCAAGAGGTTTATTATATCAATCAGGGTTCATCGAACGGAAATATTAATCAATCGGTGATCCTTCTAGATTATTTTTTAAAAATGTATCGCGAACGGTCCTCAAGACTGGCTAACTCGTCGAGTTCCATGATCGAGCACCGGCGTAGCTGCCGATACACTCGTGTATTTTTATTTATATCCAATTCAAAAGCGTACGTCACAGTGCGCCTACTACATTATCCGACAACGTGTGTACTGGGGTATTATACAAATATATGTATGAGGCATTCCACGCCAACTCGATAAACGTATGACACTTCATATTTTTTCACCGCAAAAACGACCATAAATAAAAATGAATTATTTAATTAATTCTTTTAAATAAAAATAAATTTATTTATTTATTTATAACTCGATAAACGTATGACCCTTCATATTTTTTCACCGCAAAAACGACCATAAATAAAAATGAATTATTTAATTAATTTTTTTAAATAAAAATAAATTTACTTATTTATTTATTTTTATTTAAAAAAATTAATTAAATAATTCCTTTTTATTTATGGTCGTTTTTGCGGTGAAAAAATATGAAGAGTCATACGTTTATCGAGTTGGCGTGGAAAAAAAATTAATTAATTAATTAATTTTTTTAAATAATAATAAATAAATAAATAAATTTTTTTAATACCTTGTCTGGTTTTCTCAATGATTTTGTAAATGATTTCAATGACAAATGAAAAATAGAAAACTCCCGATTGTAAAAATGAGTGTAATTAATAAACAAATTGGGTGAATAAAAAATGTTAAATAAGAATCATTTGCATATAATAGTCGAGAGATTATCACACTCTTGACGAATTAATCTCCCGAATTATATGAATGATTCTTATTTAACCGTTTTTCATGTACCCAATTTATTTATTAATTACACTCATTTTTTTCAGTCGGGAGTTTTTTTCATTTTTGTAAAATTATTTTTATTTTATCATTCTTAAAGTAATTATAATATTTCACCATGAGCACTCTAGGATGGTCTCTAAAAAAGAACGGGAAAAGGGGCGAGAGGGGAACGTAAAAGCCTGAATAAGGCATACGAAGAAATAATCTAATATATATAATATTTTGTTTCTCATTTTTTAATAATATTATTAATAATCTACCCAATCAATTCACCAAATTCTGACTGAGATGAATAATTAACATTTATGTGCTGTTAAGCCTTTAAAAAAAAAAAAAAAAAAAAAAAAAAAAAAAAAAAAAAAAACCTTCTGTTCTATATTAATGTCATTATTATATAAACTCTGTTTATTTATTATTGTTATTATTTATATACCTAAATAATAATCGCATACTGACACGCACACGAAAAAAAAAAATTTGTAAAAAAAATAAAAGGTAATCCAATAAATGACTGGTACTACTATTAATAATTAAATTTTTATATTATTGATAATTAATGTACTTACTTGCTTGCACCATATAAATTGCACGAGCGCAAAATGTGCATACAAATTGACTTGCTCCTGGTTGCAGTATGTCGTACCTCGAAATTTCATTGTTCCTTAGAGATCGCTGAATCGGGTCGTGGAACTGCTTGCCTACTCGACTCACAAGAAACTGAGGCCTCTCAGTCTTCAACCGTAGACTCTACGCGTATTTTCTTACATGCGATTTTCACTCACTTACAATGTGTCGCCAAATTGCTGTTAGGACGTAGCTCCCAGAAGCAATATAGGCTGCAAAGGTAGTCGTGGCCCTGTACTGTGTCAAGTTAGTTTAAGGGGAGGGAGTCAGATTAAAAAAAATGATTTTGGAACAAACTATTCCTTTTTTTTCATTCTGAAAGCAAAGTTAATCACTGATTTAGAAAATAGCATAAAATTTATTTATTAATAATTATGTCACTTAAAAAATATTACCTTTTATTAACATTTGCTTCATTTAGCCGGTGTATCTTTTCATGAAGAAGAAAATGAGACGTCAACCATTCCAATCTGCCTAGTAGTTTGATCAGAATCATGCGCAGAATGGAAAACCTAAGAACTTTGCTTAAGATAATATTGAAAAGCATATGCAAGTCAGACGACAGTAAAAAATCCTTTCATCGAGTACCAACAATATAGTGCATTGGGCATTTTTATATGCAATAGGATTTGGATGATATTGAATTTCGAAAATCAATTTTTTTACCTGACTCCCCCCCCTTAAGTTAATATTGAGAGGACGCCTTTTTTCATCATTTTTATTTACTATTAATTTTTATAATGTTTTTTTTTATGTCTGTTCTCTTAGACGATTTGTTCAAAAGCACTAAATAAATATTCAGTCATTTTGATCATAATTAAATCACCTAATTGCCAGAAAAAAAAACTATTTTTTTTTTAAATTATACAGAAACTTTCAGACCGCATTAAAATGTGGAAAAAATAATTATTCTACAATTTATCGAAAATTAAACATCTGATTAAACTATGTACTAATTTTCTTTTTTTTTCGTAAAATCGTCGGAAAAAAAGGGAACGTCAAAGGCCACTTGGAGTTTTTGTTTTTGGGATCCAGAAACAAATTACATTTTTTTTTTGTTATAGAATATTGCTTTTTCACTTTTAACAAAAATACTATTTTCTTTTTTAAATTAAACATACACTTTCACTATGCATTAAAATGTGGAAGAAATAATAAAATAATTCTACAATTTATCGAAAATTAAACATCTGATTAAACTATGTACTAATTTTCTTTTTTTCGTGAAATCGTCGGAAAAAAAGGGAACATCAAATGCCACTTCGATTTTTTGTTTTTGGGATCCAGAAACAAATTACATTTTTTTTTTGTTATAGAATATTGCTTTTTCACTTTGAACAAAAATACTATTTTCTTTTTTAAATTAAACATACACTTTCACTATGCATTAAAATGTGGAAGAAAAAATAAAATAATTCTACAATTTCCGGAAAATTAAACATCTGATTAAACAATGTACTAATTTTCTTTTTTTTCGTGAAATCGTCGGAAAAAAAGGGAACGTCAAAGGCCACTTGGATTTTTTATTTTTGGGATCCAGAAACAAATTACATTTTTTTTCTGTTATGGAATATTGCTTTTCCACTTTTAACAAAAATACTATTTTCTTTTTTAAATTAAACATAAACTTTCACTATGCATTAAAATGTGGAAGAAAAAATAAAATAATTCTACAATTTCCCGAAAATTAAACATGTAATTAAACTATGTACTAATTTTCTTTTTTTTTTCGTGAAATCGTCGGAAAAAAAGGGAACGTCAAAGGCCACTTGGATTTTTTGTTTTTGGGATCCAGAAACAAATTACATTTTTTTTTTGTTATAGAATATTGCTTTTTCACTTTGAACAAAAATACTATTTTCTTTTTTAAATTAAACATAAACTTTCACTATGCATTAAAATGTGGAAGAAAAAATAAAATAATTCTACAATTTACCGAAAATTAAACATCTGATTAAACTATGTACTAATTTTCGTTTTCCTGTGAAATCGTCGGAAGAAAAGGGAACGTCAAATGCCACTTGGATTTTTTGTTTTTGATATCCAGAAACAAATTACATTTTTTTTCTATTATGGAATATTGCTTTTTCACTTTTAACAAAAATACTTTTTTCTTTTTTGAATTAAACATACACTTTCACTATGCATTAAAATGTGGAAGAAAAAATAAAATAATTCTACAGTTTCCGGAAAATTAAACATCTGATTAATCAATGTACTAATTTTCTTTTTTTTCGTGAAGTCGTCGGAAAAAAAGGGAACGTCAAAGGCCACTTGGATTTTTTGTTTTTGGGATCCAGAAACAAATTAAATTTTTTTTTGTTATGGAATATTGCTTTTTCACTTTTAACAAAAATACTATTTTCTTTTTACTTTCTCATCACATACGGAGTATGGATAAAGAGAAAGTATTGCAATCCAAAAAAAATTCGACTTCCAGATTTTGATGGAAGTAGATGTTTTGAGTGTCCTAGATTCCAAAAAACACATTACCTCATTTCTGTCCGTCCGTCTGTCTGTCTGTCTGTCTGGCGTCTGTATGTGCCGTCCGGAAACACAATAACTTTTGAAAACATCTATGGACTGAAATGAAATTTTTTGTGTGTCTTCTGCATTCAAATCCTGGTTTTGGTATTGAAATCCAATCCAAAATCTCCACTGCTTCTGATACTTTACCTTAAATACAAAATAAAAAAAAATAAAAATTTTATTTATTTTTGTACCGCAAGTTAATATAAAAGATATTATGCTTCAATGTGATACATACAAATAGTATTACCAGCAAATAAAAAATGAACAACAAGAGATTTAGTATATAGAAGATTTTGTTTTTTCAATCACCCACATAAGACATCTTAAACTGTTGTAAAAAATGTATTGCTTGAAATATGTTACTTTCTTGTGTTATTGTGTTACACATTCACTAAAAAAAAGAACTGCAATGATCTTGAGCAGTTTTCAATGATAACATACTATGAATATTTACACCATATGTTAGATTAAAATTTAAAAAAAGAATGTAAAAATACAAGAGAAACACATTTGAGGTTATCATCACTCTTGATGTTAGACTATAAACACTCATGCACTCATCACATCATAGTTTTTTTATTTATTTTATCACTCGTATAGCATTTTATACCAATTCCAAATGCTGCTCATACACACCATAATATGCGAAACGTTGGAAATATCAAATAAAATGTAATTCCGACTGTCAAACTATCGCAATGCCGACGATAATAACATCAAAGGGAAAGAGAGATGTGAAGGCGCGCGCCGGCGCGCGATGTCACGCTCGCTTTCTCGCGCGCGCGAATTTCGAATTTACAAACGCGTTCTTGACAAATTATAGCTAAAAATGGAGATTACAATTAATGTGCGAAATTCACACATTATTAATCACTATAACCCAGTAAATTCACGATAAAAATTTTACACCAGTAACAAATTTTTACTTTTTCATCACATGCAAAGTATGTCAAATAATATTTAAAAAATAGGTCTAATTTTTTTTTTTTTCAAAAATAGACCTAAATTAAAAAAAAGACCTAATTTTTTTTTAAATAAGCCTAAATAAGCTAATTTTTTCAAAAATAGACCCCAGAATTTTTGTGGTCAGTACTTGGATGGGTGAGCGCTTCTAACCCGAATAAGTCCCTCGATTCTTGACACGGCGGCGAAGGCGGCGGCGCGATCTTTTTATAATATAGAGAGATATTTATTCATATATAACTACAAAAACGAATATTACGAACTAACTTCACAAACTAATTTCACAAACTAATTTCACAAACTAATTTCACAAACTAACTTCACAAACTAACTTCACGACAGTAACGTGACGCCAGTAACAATCGTGATGAGAAAGTCACGTTTTGCGATCACGCCAGTAGCAAGTTTTTTAAATTAAACATACACTTTCACTATGCATTAAAATGTGGAAGAAATAATAAAATAATTCTACAATTTACCGAAAATTAAACATCTGATTAAACAATGTACTAATTTTCTTTTTTTTCGTGAAATCGTCGGAAAAAAAGGGAACGTCAAAGGGCACTTGGATTTTTTATTTTTGGGATCCAGAAACAAATTACATTTTTTTTCTGTTATGGAATATTGCTTTTCCACTTTTAACAAAAATACTATTTTCTTTTTTAAATTAAACATAAACTTTCACTATGCATTAAAATGTGGAAGAAAAAATAAAATAATTCTACAATTTCCCGAAAATTAAACATCTGATTAAACTATGTACTAATTTTCTTTTTTTTCGTGAAATTGTCGAAAAAAGGGAACATCAAATGCCACTTCTAGTTTTTGTTTTTGGGATTCAGAAACAAATGACATTTTTTTTTAATAGAATATTGCTTTTTCACTTTTAACGAAAATGCTTATGTCTTTTTTAAATTAAACATACACTTTCACTATGCATTAAAATGTGGAAGAAAAAATAAAATAATTCTACAATTTCCCGAAAATTAAACATCTGATTAAACTATGTACTAATTTTCTTTTTTTTCGTGAAATCGTCGGAAAAAAAAGGGAACGTCAAAGGCCACTTGGATTTTTTGTTTTTGGGATCCAGAAACAAATTACATTTTTTTTCTGTTATGGAATATTGCTTTTCCACTTTTAACAAAAATACTATTTTCTTTTTTAAATTAAACATACACTTTCACTATGCATTAAAATGTGGAAGAAAAAATAAAATAATTCTACAATTTCCCGAAAATTAAACATCTGATTAAACTATGTACTAATTTTCTTTTTCCCGTGAAGTCGTCGGAAAAAAAGGGAACGTCAAATGCCACTTGGATTTTTTATTTTTGGGATCCAGAAACAAATTACATTTTTTTTTTGTTATAGAATATTGCTTTTTCACTTTTAACAAAAATACTATTTTCTTTTTTAAATTAAACATAAACTTTCACTATGCATTAAAATGTGGAAGAAAGAATAAAATAATTCTACAATTTCCCGAAAATTAAACATCTGATTAAACTATGTACTAATTTTCTTTTTTTTTCGTGAAATCGTCGGAAAAAAGGGAACGTCAAAGGCCACTTGGATTTTTTATTTTTGGGATCCAGAAACAAATTACAATTTTTATTTGTTATTGCTTTTCCACTTTTAACGTAAATCAAACCCTCAATGTCTTTTGCCATTTTTTGGAGTGGCACAAGCCAGTAAATTAGGAATGAACCAATTAAAAATATAAAAAGTCACAGGTTGTCGAGTTGACTTGGAATCCCCTGTATATAAATCTGAGGTATCGGTGCAGGTAGTACTCATACGAAGAGGGACGTCAGACGGGGCGCATAATGCAAACCATATGCACGGTCTGTAATTAAGGAGCGGTGCTCGATCAATCACTCCTTATCTACAGGCAGAGGCGCTGCCCCTGTCGCTGCCTTTGCTCCAAGTGCCATCATGCATAGTGCCTCGTGCCACTGATTCACCCTCACATAGTTTCACAAACCCAAAACTGGATCATGTACAACCAGATCAACCTTAGATCTGGCAGACAGAAATTAAAATAACTACACTCAGTTTGACTTTTCTATAGTTTTACACGCAAAAGTTATATACGTTGCGAGAAAATACGTTTCGTTACATTGATAAACATGTTTCAAGGTACAGTTATCTTATTACACTCATTGCAATGCATAACGAAAAAAAAAAAAAAAAAAAAAATGCACCTCGTATGAATTTGTATGCTACATGAATATAGAACATGGCCTAGAAATTTGTCAAACTGAACAAAAATCTGCATCCCTAATAGAAACATACAACAAATTTACATATCATTATCATGTAAAATGCAAGACACCCTCAAAATTCCCTTTGTATAATTTCGCTAACATTTGTAGTATAATTTACGTAATGATGATTATTTTGCAAACATATTCAGCACAATTTTTCTGTAGTTGGTAAGTAAAAATAAAATTTTGTAAAAGAATCTCAAGGTATTTTAGAATTATTCATTTTTCATAAAAAATGCAATTTTTCACCAACGTTTCAAATTTTTTTGATATTCTTATAAGCATTCTATGTATTTCGTGTTGTAGTTAGAAAAGGGATCCATATCTTTGATCTTGGATGGCTTTTAAGATCATTATTGTACTCATCACAGCTTATTAATAAGTAATGACAATTATGAAATTTAGGGTAAACGCAGCAGTAATTGAACAGTAACCAGTGAATGAACAACGACTTTTCGAGAGTTGATGAGAAATTCTGACAACTTGGTTGAACATTAGATTTTTTATTTGTCTATTTTTTAGCTATCTACTGTCATTATTTTGACGCAGAAGACTATTTTTGACTAAAAGTGTAGGTTATATTGGCCCGTTCATTTACTGGTGTTTTCTGATTTTTGGCTTTTAGTATTTATTTTTATATATTTTGCGATGAAAATACGATATTTTTTTAGTTGCATCACATAATTCGACATTCTGGTCATCCGTTAAAATTTTCGCAGACCGTCTGGAAATATTACATTTTATAGAAACTCGTGATAAGAAAATTATTCTGATTAACTGTTCATTTACTAGTCAAACTACCCCTACTTGGGCACAAATTTGAAAAATAATTAGCCCCGCAGCACCGCTTGGTCCGAGTGTATCAATTAAGGGGAGAGAGTCAGATAAAAAAAATTGATTTTGGAAATTCAATATCATCCAAATCCTATTGCATATAAAAATGGCCAACATACTATCTTGTTGGTACTCGATGAAAGGATTTTTTTACTGTCGTCTGACTTGCATATGCTTTTCAATATTATCTTAAGCAAAGTTCTTAGGTTTTCCATTCCGCGCATGATTGAGATCAAACTACTAGGCAGATTGAAATGGTTGACATCTCATTTTCTTCTTCATGAAAAGATACACCGGCTAAATGGAGCAAATGTTAATAAAAGGTAATATTTTTTAAGTGACATAATTATTAATAAATAAATGTTATGCTATTTTCTAAATCAGTGATGAACTTTGCTTTCAGAATGACAAAAAAATAGTTTGCTCCATTTAGCCGGTGTATCTTTTCATGAAGAAGAAAATGAAACGTCAATCATTCCAATCTGCCTAGTAGTTTGATCTGAATCATGCGCAGAATGGAAAACCTAAGAACTTTGCTTAAGAAAATATTGAAAATCATATGCAAGTCAGACGACAGTAAAAAATCCTTTTTTCAAATACCAATAATATAGTGCGTTGGGCATTTTTATATGCAATAGGATTTGGAGGATATTGAATTTCCAAATTCTATTTTTTTTACCTGACTCCCTCCCCTTAAGAAAATGTTCTACTCCTCGATTCATTTTTATGTGTAGGGGAGATGGGGGCAAAACGGGCAGGGGGTCAAAACGGGCAGCTGCATTAAAAATCGGGATTGGGGGCAAAACGGACCCCGTCTCAACTTTCGTAAAAACGATTTGTCTCAGTTTTTTTACGTTCCTTAGATAGGAAAAGTGTGGAAAATACGTCAAATTGATGATGAAAAAAAATTGATAATCTTCATTAGATCAGAATTTTTTTAACCATCCGTTCAGAACTTTTTTTCGATCCTTTGTTGAGCAAAGAAAACAAATATAGTCAAATGAATTTTTCAAAAATTTCATAATCAAATTAATTCTTTGAAAAAAGTCGGTATATCATAAAGAAATGAATTAGAACGAAATTCTCATTTTATGATTTGGTGCAAATTTTGACCCCGATACTTATATTTATCCGAGATGCCTGTTTTGCCTCCCTGCCTGTTTTATTGACATCACCAATTATTTTCCGAAATTTTCAAGTAAGAAATGTCAGGAAATTGAAAAAAGTCGTGTTCGAAAAAGTTGGAACGATGCTCGTTTTGCCCCCATCTCCCCTAATCATTTTTTTCTTTTTATCCTTTTTACAAATATCTTTCAATGCATTTTAATTCTTTTCATATATTTCAAAAGCACTTCAAATTGTTTAGTGATGTACATTAAAAGAAAATTTAGACCAATCCACGAAAAAGAAGACGAAAAATGTATAAATTCTTTGAAATTCCCTGTCACTCTGATTACATTCGATACAGATTTATTTTTTGGTGAAATATACCGTTTGCCTAGGAAGTATTGTAATTGGCGTGATTAATGCAAATTATATCATGTGATGTATGGAGAGTAGAAAGAAAGAATGATTGAAAAAGTCTCATCAAAAGTGCTCAAAAAAGAACAAATTACAAAAATTTGCAGGAAGTTATAAAATATTTAAAAACATGTATAATAATCAATGCCAGAAGCGTAGATTACAGTGTAGTCTCTAATCGGTAATATTAATCGCATAAACTGCAGTACATCCGGTAATCCGAGCATCTGTTTCGTTTCTTTCGCGCGTCTTTAATATTTTATACGCCTCTGAAAAGAAACGGTAATTACGATATTGATTATATTCACCAATTATCTATATGTCTCGATCGATTTTGATTACGAATCACTTGGTTAATTACTTCTGACACACTTTAGAACCGCTTACTCAATTGCTTTTATCGCTTAGCTTTAAATACATTCTGCAATGAAAAAGGATTAGAGGAAATTAGAATTGCTAAAGAATATTCAATATTATTTTATTCAATGTAAACGTTTTGAATCAAATTAATTACACATCTATTTTCAAGCCGAGTCTAAAGCGAAGATATATAATATAGTTTGAGATATTATTTGGCTCTTCAAATACACATTACTATAACCGGAATCTACACACCGCAATAATTGATCTGTGTACTAAATTAGCATTAATTGATTAACTGAATGATTTGTGTAGAAAATAAATTTTGTGTCTATTTGTATTATGAAATTTTCGTGTAGTTTTGCTTCCGTATTTATTTTCGTCCTTTAAATATTTGGCAGATTCAAATTGTTTCAAAATTTCCAGAAATTATATTTCGAAATAATATTAGTGTTTTGACTGAGAAATTAAAAAATTTATAACTCGCGAATGGCTGATTTACAACACGAAAATTTCACAGACAAATAAACCAATACAACCTTATTGTTTACTAATATTTTAATCCAAATTTATATAATCTTACTACTGCCCGATTATATTGAACCGTTTTGCATTGTTTCGTTTCAGTAAATAAAACTACCCGTGCACAAATTAGTTCAGGCAGCCGCGAATAAATAAGGGGCCTTTTTAGGTATAAACGTGGCATCCACAATAGGAAATCTACTCTAGAACCCTAGCAGGCTCAACAGAGGAGGCCACGACAAACTTCGGGGCCTAATCAGGCTTAAATATGGAATCCTCACTAGGGTCGTCCATATTGAGCCTCTAAAGGCTCCGTACTTCAAGCGTGACTAGCCTAGTAGGGCCCCTAATAGAACTGGGGCAAACTAGAAAGGGCCAAGTTGGAGCCCCAACTATATTTCTGCACGGGTATCGCTGCTAAAAAAATGATATTTAAAAAAATAAAAAGAACTTGC
Organism: Ephialtes manifestator; assembly: GCA_963970395.1. Classification (NCBI taxonomy): domain Eukaryota; kingdom Metazoa; phylum Arthropoda; class Insecta; order Hymenoptera; family Ichneumonidae; genus Ephialtes; species Ephialtes manifestator. Next base: position 22,845,934 of record OZ019981.1, on the reverse strand, counting down.
GGTTACACAAACTATAATAATTTGCCAATAACTCAGCCAGCCTCATCTATTCTATAACCTATCATCGTGGGAGAATAAATATTTGAGTTAAGGAGGCTTCAGCGCTTCAAACTAGTCAAATCAGTAGTAAATTTTTAAAAACGTTTTTACAACTTCTGATGGTTTAATTAATAGTTTCGAGGGGTTATTCACATAGCAGAATTAGTTGTTAATATATAAATACATTCGCAGCCGTGATTCAAATAGAAAATCGACTGACCTATGCAAATGTCCGATGTCATGTTTTTTCATACAGTTTTTCAAAAGGATAAACCTTAATAATAGTCGAATTATGGCGACCAATGGCTCATTTTAATGATCAGTAGATCCTTAATCGATTGACCGTCCAGATTTTTAATGATACTAGTTGTTCAAAAGTTACAGCTATTTGTATGTCCAATGTTAGGTTAGGACAAGATAATCAAACAGATCTATTTTTCGAACTACAAATACTATTAAAAATATAGGCGGTAAATCGATAAAGAATTCTTCGATACAAAAAATGAGTTATTGCCCGTCATAATCGGAATTACATTACGCTTAACGCATTTACAAAACTGGATTAAAAAACATGACATCGGACATTTGCAGATATCAATCGATTTACTTTTCAAATCACAGCTGTGAATATATTTGTATATTAAGAACTAATGCTGCTACGTAAGTGAAGCCTCAAAACATTTGAATAAACCACCAGTAGTTGTAGGAATAATTTTAAAAAATTAGCACTCATTTGACTAGTGCGAAGCGCAGAAACCTCCTTAAACCTTAGATCAAATGATAATCATATTTCGTTTTATACATTGAGAAAAAAAATGTTTGAATGGACTAATTTAGCGTACACCTTCGTTCAAATGAATATTTTGTTGGTATAATGGCAAATAAATTTTAGACAACTGAATCTAATGATTATTGAAGAAACTAAACATTTGTGTTGTTCTAACTAAAAACTTGTTTGAACTCAGTTTCATTTAGTTCTTTCAAATATATTTTAGTCTCAGTGTATCTGCAATTAATTCCCTCCTGTTTTATGAAAATATTGCGAGGAGACGAAGAGGTGGATTATGATCTCGAATCTTCACATATGAGGAAAGATAGCACGCGTAATCGTTATCACACATCGTCGTCATCGTATTAGTATTTGTCGTTGAAGTTGGTGGTATTAGTCGCGGTTACTTAAAAGGATTCCAGAGCCTAGAAGCAGATCATAAACTATAAAACATGGGCGTTAACTACTGTCAGGCTAAGACCGCCCATCGTACTACTCGTTGGTGGCACAATAATCACGCTCTTTCGCCTCCAACAATAATTTATACATAGACATGCCCGGTATCCTCTAGTCTAGAGCACGTCGTGGTCTAGTGTAGGATAATTCCGAGCTGTTTCATCGAGAATAGTGTAGGGTTCGCTACACGCGTTCTACCTTCATAAACATATTATCTATGAGAATAATCATAGTCCGGTCGCCATTAACTTAGGCTTCTATAATGTATTATGTATACCAAGTGCACTTGATCGCTGCGGGAGTGCGCGAAAGCTGTTTTTGCATTTTTTCCTATACATCAGCCATTATACCAACATTGCATTATGCTAATCCCCCAAGAGATCCATGAGATTGCTTTGATAAGCGTGCACGTGCTTTCAGTAATTTTTAGTTGATTGCGGTTGTAAAATATATGTTCAGATGCATGAGCCAGTAATTATTGGAATCTTAAGGCGGCTGAGTTACTTGAAGATCATGGAAATAAAATTGAGTTACAATTCCAGATATACCAATTTTTAACTTCATTAGAAAATACGTTTTAGCAGGCACAAGAAAATTAAACTTTTTGATAAGTGTATTTTGATTATTATTACTCAGTTCGTCGGTAAAAATAATTTTTTCATTTACAAGTTGTCGTAGTTTAATTCAAAGAAGTTTGCATTGCTGGATTAAATTAGCTATTTCACGTATAGAATTTTTTATAAGTATTTGTTACACAGAAGAAAGACGAAAATTTTGTAGGAAACAAAATGCGTAACGAACAATGGCTAAAAAAGTGGGTTTGTCTTTCGTGTCAAAATCTGTGATCGAAATTTCTATATTCAATTTATTTATAAACATTCCGTTCTTAAAAATGATTTATTTTTGTGCCCGTCAAGTCTTACTTTTTATCAAGTTCCAAAATTATATAAATTTGTAATACAATTTGATTTTTCAGTCCCAGTCGGGCACATAGACATAACTTCTACTGTATCACCAAATTAGTTGCTAATGTAGTGATACAGCTAGTCTTATTTCCTAGCGTAACAAAAAGTTAAATTTTCTAGGCCAGCAAAAGCATTTTATAGGTCAGGAAAGACATTATATAAGCCAGCAAATGATTTTTCACCGTGGGAATTTAGTAAACTAGTTAACAAGTTGAGCATCGCTACCCTCGCGGATTTGACCAACTGTACACCAACCCAACTCCAACTGGTTGATTTGTGTATAAAACCAACCCGTAACCAACCATCACATAGCATAAAGTTTGGAATTTGGTAGGGGTTTGTAAAACCAATCGTTGATCCAATTATAGACTTACTCTTAAACGGTTGGAACTTGGTTGGTCATGGGTCGATTTTTTGCACAAAACAACCGGTAGGAATTAGATTGATACCCGAATCCTATCAAAATTCGACCCAGTATCGGCCTTTTTTCCAATCCTACCAAGATCCAACCATCGCAGAGAGATATAATTGGTTGCCCCAACCATTGGCATGGATAAATACGCTCCAAGCGACTATCTATGTTAACCAATTTTTTTATTGGACCGTCAAACTAGTTGGTTGTGACATCCAATTCGTTAGTTGCCAACAAAGTAATTTTGTGCATAAAACCAACCCGTAACCAACCATCACATAGCATAAAGTTTGGAATTTGGTAGGAGTTTGTAAAACTAATCGTTAATCCAATTATAGACTTACTCTTAAACGGTTGGAACTTGGTTGGTCATGCGTCGATTTTTTGCACAAAACAACCAGTAGGAATTCGGTTGATACCCGGAATCCTATCAAAATTCCACCCAGTATCGGCCTTTTTTCCAATCCTACCGAAATCCTACCAAGATCCAACCATCGTGGAGAGATATAATTGGTTGCCCCAACCATTGGCATGGATAAATACGCTCCAAGCGACTATCTATGTTAACCAATTTTTTTATTGGACCGTCAAACTAGTTCGTTGTGACATCCAATTCATTAGTTGCCAACAAAGTAATTTTGTGCATAAAACCAACCCGTAACCAACCATCACATAGCATAAAGTTTGGAATTAGGTACAAGTTTGTAAAACTAATCGTTAATCCAATTATAGACTTACTCTTAAACGGTTGAAACTTGTTTGGTCATGGGTCGATTTTTTGCACAAAACAACCGGTAGGAATTCGGTTGATACCCGGAATCCTATCAAAATTCCACCCAGTATCGGCCTTTTTTCCAATCCTACCGAAATCCTACCAGGTACCAACCATCGCAGAGAGATATAATTGGTTGTCCCAACCATTAGCATGGATAAATACGCTCCAAGCGACTAGTTAACCAATTTTTTTATTGGACCGTCAAACTAGTTGGTTGTGACATCCAATTCGTTCGCTGCCAACAAAGTAATTTCCTCGCCCATCCAACTGGTCTGTCGCCCCAACTAACTGATTTCTTCCTGCAACCAACTAGTTTATTGTCTCAACCAATTTTGTCCTTTGAAGCCTCCTCAACCAATATTTTTTTCCGTGCAGAATTAGTCCGCGACTTCTACTTATAAGATAGTGGGAACTTCACCCAAATGATTATAATGTCAACCGAATTAAGCCATAGTGCCATGACGCTGCCTACAGTCATTTTGTATGGTAGCATATAGTCTCATGACAAAGCGACTAATGGAATATTATGATCTGTGTGGGTAGGACGATGACACGACTCAGGGGTTTCGATAGTTCATCGCGTGAAACACAATAGACACACACCTACACACACATATGAAGTAGTAGTCTCGCTCATTCGTGAGAGAAATACCCCTATGCGTCTGATCGAAGTTACAGCTCCGCGTTGTAATGCGGAACTTGGCATTCGAGTGCTCTAATTGAAGATACATACGTGAATCGCGTTTACCTAATGCCCCAGAGTCCCAGGATACGTAGATTTATGTATACCTAACCATCTACGTAGCAGGTACCCACATTTGTGTTTGGACATGTGCAAGCACGTAATTGCACGTGGGCCAGGTTCCTGACTCTCGTACACATTACCCCCCCGTCGGCAAACAAACGTGCGTATAGTACCCACGTACCTAGTCAGCTACTTTCGTGTGCAGTTGAGTAACGTACTACCCGTAGTGCCTTCAACCAGGGACAGGCCGTACGGATCACTGGTAGAGACACGAGACGGATAACGAGAAACTTTGAGTTAGCACGACGTGCGGACGTGAGCACCTTCGGGCTTCCATTAGCAGTTTCGTGCGCGCTTTCATCATAGCTCCGAGCTTTAGTTCCTATCACTTGCACATCTGCTATTATCTGTTTCCCGTGTGTTTTCCCCTTATATGTACTCGACTCATTTGGCTGCTAACGAAATGGCGTGTTTTGCTCATAACAAACTCTACGTGTATTGTATTTTCCTCATTGGGACAGTTATTGTCGTAAAGAAGACAGATAATTGGCTAAATAAAGTTTCACTTTGATTTTAATACGGTTTATTAAACTGCGAGTGTTTGTAAACTCTTTTAAAGTTTCCTGTAGCATTTCGAATCGTAAGAACACTGTGAATTAAACTGAATTAGGAAATTCTGCAGTTCTGTATGATTCTCATTGCATAGTTACTTTTTAGACATTCATAGTTCTCAATGAAAGAGATTTAAAAAATTTAATTACGTGTGACACTTTGGTTCAGAATAAAATCACCAATTGAACTGGATGATGAGGTAAGAAGCTGGAATCAATCATTTTTTTATGGAATCACTTGGCATGGTTAAAGTACGTAAACTAACGGATCAACAAAAGGACAAGCATTAAACAATTAAGTAATACAATTTAATTCTACATCTATTTTATTGCATGTCCAATTTACAAACGGTCAAAATGCGTTCATTTTAGATAATTATACAAAACATATGGAGTTACAAATTTTGCATCACACTTTAGTTTGTAGTCACTTTGATCTGTGAGAGTGATGAGGTAAGATGCTGCGACAAATCACTTTTTGGCTCTGGTCAAAGTACGTGGGCTAACGGATTAAGCATTTAAGTATGTCTCACATAGGGTCAGTGCTTTGGGTGAGTCAGAACCTCCTCCTCCAATTTCTTTCATTTTTTTTCACATGGTCTGCGTTCTGATCTACCTCCACTCTTTTGTATATGTGACCAGGTCGCCTCCGGCGCTCACCTTTCTTTCCTCCTGGCGCCGGTAATTTTGCATTTGATGCCACGATGAGGCGCCGCTGTTGAACTCACAACAGCAATGCCCCAGTCTAAAATAGCGAACCATTCTTTGTTGAGACGCAGATGCCCACGTGATTTTCTTACTTCTTTGTTTTGTGGATCCCTTTCTAATAAGTTGGTGACTCGAGACATTTCGCAAATCTCCAAATATAGCTGCCCGCGTAAAACAGATGCGGTGTCCAGGATGGAATCCAAGACAGAATCCAGGACAGAATCCAGGATGGAGTCTGGGTTGTGTAGGATGGATTCTGGGTTGTGTAGGATGGATTCTGGATAATCCAAGATGGAGCCTGGGCAGTCCAGGATGGAGTCCAAGATGGACAATGGGATCGGATTAAATCCCATTCTCTATCCTGGACTACCCGGACTCCATCCTGGACACATCATTTTTACGCGGGTGCTCATTGTCAGCGATTTATTTGTCCTGTGATTGATTCTAAGACCGGGGTCAAGATTGTCTTTCATAAATAGCAGTTTTGTCCGAATCGGAGGGATATTGAATAAACCAGGGATGAGCGTTTATTCAAGAAAAATGTATTTGAAATACTTCCATGACTAAATGTTCAAGGATTATTAAGCGTATTAGATATTGGAATTTATTGTAGAAGAATAATTCATTTTTATTCTTTCTTGATTGATTCTATTGATTGTTTTGCATAACTATCAATCATTGTCATCTTGAACAAAGAGTATTTTCAATACAGTTTCATTGAATGAATGCCATTCTTGTCCTAACCCTAGAATCGTTATTGTATTATCTCTTTGATAGACCGACAGAATTGAACGTGCGGTGGATTTGTGTGGCTTTGGCGGTTCCCAGAGTTAAGAGGTAATTCTTGGGACAGTTACTTGGATGGGTAACCGCTTAGCCGCCCACAGATTTTCGCGCTAACTGCTGAGCGTGACGCATTTTTTTAGTTTCTAATGTAATTCTCATAAAGTAGAAACTCAGTAAAATTAAATCACTTGAATTGGTCAGGTTTTCTGCAATTTTCCTGTGCTCCGATGCAAATGCTATACATTAGTGTATGGGGAAGAGTGGCTGAAGACAACACTCGACAAGATTCTCAAGAAATGGAATGGGGAATAAAAAGTGGAGGGTGCAGTAAAAGCCTACAGACGTACTGAAGGAATAGCCAATAAAATAAACCAAACAGAGTGAAGTTTGTTATGTCTACATTATCATAGTTTTTGGAATAATGTCGCTTCCCAAGTATATAGAAAACAAAACAAGAAAAAAAATGAAACAACAACGTAGGTGTAGTTTTATTCCCTGTATCGTCGGTTCGGCGTTTTATTTTCTCCATAAGGCGGAGAATAAATTGCAGTTGGAAACTCAACTTTCTCGTTCCAACGAGTCGAGAGAATCTTGAAGGCAGACAATCCAGGGGTCCAGAAAACTAAACCTAGCAGAGAAACCTGCAGCTTAAGGCGAGGTGAAACATATTTTCAGTTTGTCTCTGTCACTCGAACGTGAGCGACATCAGGTTCTGTCTTATTCGCACCAGTACATTTCTCACCTCGCCTTAAACTGCAGACTTGGTGTGTACATATATATATATATGTATATATGGAGTATAGTATAGTGCGGTGCAACGACGCTTTAGAGTACGTAATACGAGACTCGGTTTTATGTTTCAGGCGGGCGTTCTTCGCGGCGATCACGGTGAGTTCTGGCTGGAACCAGTCGCTGAGTCCAAGACAACGAGAGTAAAAGACAAGGAGGAGTTGTCGGCGATCTTGGGGCAGTCAGGAGCCACAGTGGAACGTCGTCGTTGTGGAAATACAACGGAGGAAGACGTGGGCCCGGGACCGGGGTACATGTATGTGAGCAACTCGACGAGCCTGGCGTCTGGCGGCAGGCCTCACCTCGTCTTCCGGCGCTCAGCCGCCGCCACAACTGGTGAGATTGGCGCCGGTCGCAAGCGCCGGCGTAAAAAGAAGAGGAAACACGAGAGGAACTGCGGCACACGTGGTGAGTGCGCCCAGTGGCCGATTAACGCGTCGCGGGACCGAGCTCGATCCATTCGACTGCCTGTACTTTAATTTCTTCCAGTTCTCCATTCCTTGATGACCTTACACCGTCACGATTCTTTCCTTTTCACAAAACTAACCCGATTAACGCCGGAATTGATGATCAAACGTATATAGGACACAGATTGAATTACAAAATAAGGAAAGTAGAATCTTGAAGATAGCTATATTATTTTATTACAAAATTTAGGAAGATACATGTACAAGGAAGTATGGTTGTCTATTTTAGCGAAGTTGGCAATGAAGCTTCGCCAAATTTGGAAATTCTAAGGAATCGATATAAAAGATTCGACTTTTTTTTTAAATTCATGGAAAAAAAACATGTAACCGGTATTATCCGAGGTAGAATATGCGATTTGAGAATGATAGTGAAGGTCAAAATTTGATATCTTGAAGAAAAAACAATTTAGGTTGGATTGTCCGACTGGAAGTAGGATCTGTGAATTCTGGAATCAGAAACGGACAAAAGTAACTTTTCTTAAAATCACGGTAAAAAGGCTTGTAATCGGTATTTTCTGAGGTAGAATATGCGACTTGAGAATGATAGTGAAGGCCAAAATTCAATATCTCGAAGAAGAAAAAAATGAGGTCCGATTGTCCAACCGGAAGTCGGATCTGCGAATTCTGGAATCAGAAACGAACAAGTCACTTTTTTTTTTAAATCATGGTAAAAAGGCTTGTAACTGGTATTTTTTGAGGTAGAATATGCGACTTGAGGACGATAGTGAAGGCGAAAATTCGATATCTTGAAGAAAAAAAATGTAGGTTCCATTTTCAGACCGGAAGTCGGATCTGTGAATTCTGGAATCAGAAACGAACAAGTCACTTTTTTTTAAATCACGGTAAAACGGCTTGTAATCGGTATTTTCTGAGGTAGAATATGCAACTTGAGAACGATAGTGAAGGCCAAAATTCGATATCTTGTAGAAAAAAAATTTAGTTTGAGTTGTCCGACCGGAAGTCGGATCTGTGAATTCTGGAATCAGAAACGGACAGAAGTCACGTTTTTCAAAATCATGGTAAAAAGGCTTGTAACCCGTATTTTCTGAGGTAGAATATGCGAGTTAAGAACGATAGTAAAGGCCAAGATTCGATATCTTGAAAAAAAAAATGTCGGTTCGATTGTCCGACCGGAAGTCGGATCTGTGAAATCTGGAATTAGAAACGGACAAAAGTAACTTTTCTTAAAATCACGGTAAAAAGGCTTGTAATTGGTATTTTCTGAGGTAGAATATGCGACTTGAGAATGATAGTGAAGGCCAAAATTCAATATCTCGAAGAAGAAAAAAATGAGGTCCGATTGTCCAACCGGAAGCCGGATCTGTGAATTCTGGAGTCAGAAACGAAAAAGTCACTTTTTTTAAAATCATGGTAAAAAGGCTTGTAATCGGTATTTTCTGAGGTAGAATATGCGAATTAAGAACGATAGTAAAGGACATAATTCGATATCTTGAAGAAAAAAAATTTAGGTTCGATTTTCAGACCGGAAGTCGGATCTGTGAATTCTGGAATCAGAAACGAACAAGTCACTTTTTTTTAAATCACGGTAAAACGGCTTGTAATCGGTATTTTCTGAGGTAGAATATGCAACTTGAGAACGATAGTGAAGGCCAAAATTCGATATCTTGAAGAAAAAAAATTTAGTTTGAGTTGTCCGACCGGAAGTCGGATCTGTGAATTCTGGAATCAGAAACGGATAAAAGTAACTTTTTTTAAAATCATGGTAAAAAGGATTGTAACCGGTATGTTCTGAGGTAGAATATGCGAGTTAAGAACGATAGTAAAGGCCAAGATTCGATATCTTGAAAAAAAAAATGTAGGTTGGTCTGTCCGACCGGAAGTCGGATCTGTGAATTCTGGAATCAGAAACGGACAAAAGTCACTTTTTTAATCAATCATGGTAAAAAGGCCTGCAACCGGTATTTTCTGAGGTAGAATATGCGACTTGAGAACGATAGTGAAGGCCAAAATTCGATTCCTCAAAGAAAAAAATGTAGGTTTGATTTTCAGACCGGACGTCGGATTCCCAATGCGTCCGCTTCCGACTTCCCCTTTATTTCGCATTCGCCACAGCATTTCTGCCATGGGGATACGAAACTGCGGGAAACCTATGCCGATATAGCCGGTTTCGAGTTCGCCTCACGATACCGGAGCTACGTCACGTTTCGTCGAGAATGTAAAAAGGGAGATATATATATATATATACAACTGAAGCTTCATCGCACCCGTATTTTTATTTTTGACGAAACTACGGTACCAGGTTTCGAACTCGCGACCTACCAATGCTCTGAACTAGAAGCCAGTACACTGACCACTAAACCACCACACCGGTTCAAATATTTTATCTACACCATTTTTTTTTTTGTTTTTTCGTTATTCAGGATCAACAAACCTTTTTCTATGAGAAAACAAAGTTGAATGTTATTATGGCTTCTAACCATAACGTTTTTAAATATACAGAGTCGTTGAAATAGGTTAACACCGCTTGGATGACTTAGTTATTGAGTGATAATGAAATGTTACCTTTACCCGAGTATATATAATTGCTGCCTCCAACGAAAACACCGTGATATTTCTTAATTGCTTCGAAGCAACGCGTTAAATCACAAGGGTATCAGGTAGTTCGTCCGCGCAGTTGAGCGGCAAGCAATGAATAAAATGATGGGGGAATTCGAACCGACACAGGGTATGTTATAGCCGGGAAGGAATTTATATTAACCCTGCAGGTGCCTTTTTGGTTCACGGTGTACCTGAAAGCCACGTATAAAAAGAGAAAAATGGGATCTTGGCTTCATCTGTGCGGGCCGGCCCTGCTCTCTCACCTCTGTTATTAAGGACAATGAATATCGTTCGGTAGGAATGAGCCGGATGGCCTGTCGAGCGATTCATCAAGGTAGTAAATGAAATCTTAATTGTAGGTTCGAGAAGCGTGTTGCAATCTGCATAAATCATTGAACCGCCATCACATATTTGCCACTCGACATTCCCTCGTTGAGTCGGTATCGCTTTTTGTTCGACTGACATTTTATTCAGTTTCAGAATAAGATGAAACACCTTAAGAAATTGGTACAAACCAGGAATAACGAATATTTGAATAAAAACGTATCCAAAATATTTGTTGGTTCGAAAAATTACAAGAATATTGAAATTGTTGATCTTTTTATGTTTCAAGAAACGTAATGTGAGATATTTATGTAAAATTCTATTATAGATCATTATTGAGAATTATTTATAATTATTCAAATTGCAAATAATTTTGAATATATTTCTATTTGAATAGTGTCTATTCAAAATAAAATCAAATCGTATCTGGGTGAATTATCTCCGAAACATTAATGTCTTCCACAATCTTTCTTGTGATTCTATATTCAAAATATAGCACGAACATAAATTTTCTATCAGGCCTAAGATTAAGTTTCCCACCTGCAGTTCCAACTGGCCTCGAATAATTCATACGAACCTCTTCTTTGAACTTTAACCTTTTAGTTCGATGTGCTATAAACAGCATATTGTGAAGACGTTTTCAAAATATTCAAAATCCCAAAATAATGTCTCCCTGTTCCTGTTTTGATATCCTGCCAAAAATATGTCCAATTCCATCTCGTTTATAAACGACCCAGCAAACGTTTACCAGTTAGCAACAGGATTAATGAATTATCGCCGAGCTTTCCTTGACAGTTAACTTATAAACAATAATCATAATAATTGTAATAATTTAAGTGAGAATAAACGTTAATATGCGCCTACAATGTCTTGCAGAACCACGTCGTCTGACCGAGACGCGTCTTGAATGGCAGACGCAGCCAGGTCTCGTGCAAGTTCAAGGCCGCGGTCGAAGAAAACACCAGACGAAGCACCAACGATTGTGGCAACGTTCCAGGCGTTCAATAAGTCGTGCGCGACACGTGGAGGCGCTTGTTGTCGCTGACACAACTATGATGGCTTTTCACCAGGACGGTGACGTTGAGACTTATCTGTTGACTATAATGAACATGGTGTCGTCACTTTATCATGATCCGACAATCGGTAACTTCATCAATGTCGTAGTCGTAAGAATAATTCTTATGGAGGAAGACGAGGCGGAGGTAATCCATAAATAATCAATAGCAATCAATAACATTAATTGAACGAATTCAAGGATGAAAAACATTGACGTTTCTTTTAATTGATTATTCATTTGTTGGACAGCAAGGGCTCAACATCACGATTAATGCTGACAAGACTCTGTACAACTTTTGCAAGTGGCAGCAAAAAATGAATCCCATCGATGATTCCCATCCGAATCATCACGATGTTGCTATACTCGTGACAAGAGAAGATATTTGTTCTCGAGCTAACACGCCATGCAGCACTCTTGGTGTCGCTCATGTCGCTGGTATGTGTCAGCCAGATCGTAGCTGCAGCGTCAACGAGGACAACGGGATCACCTTGGCGCACACCATCACCCACGAACTGGGTCATAAGTGAGTTCAGGTTTTTCTTCATTATCCTAACGCAATAAATATATATTGATGTATCAATCTTGATATGTACATTTTATGCATACCATTTATTAACATATTGTAATTGTGTATTGTAATTTCTGTGGTCGTACAGTTTCGGTATGTACCACGACACAGACAAGATTGGATGCAGCAAACGGGATGGCGATACTTTGCACGTGATGACGCCAACATTCGAGGTGGACACTGTTGGCGTTGCCTGGTCCAGGTGTTCCAGACGTGACATCACCAATTTTCTAGAGTGAGTTGGAATCATTTATGTGCTTCCTAATATGATGATGTGATTTCCCAATATGCCAAAAATTAGTTAAACAGTGGAACTTGATGAAATTTTTTCAATATGTTATATAAAACTTTGCACTATATTAACTCACGTGTCTTTATCTTGTCGGTCTGATACATAGTCAAGGAAAAGGCGAGTGTCTTGAGGACGAACCTGCGGATAACGATTACGCTTATCCAGATTTGCCACCAGGTGCTATGTATAACGCGGAACATCAGTGTCGACTGCAGTTTGGTGTCAGAGAAGCCTCCGTCTGTTCTCCATTGCATGAGGTACATAAAATGTGCTAGTTACGAAAATGACATTAAATAAGGCTGAATCGAAGTGGACATATTGTATCAATATTCTTGTATATTTTCAGATATGTTCCAAGTTGTGGTGCATCGTTGATGGAACTTGTACCACGATGCTACATCCTGCTGCACCTGGAACACATTGCGGCAAACATATGGTAATATTCATATGTCAATTATTCAATAAAATGTCAAGCTTTGACGGTATGAAAGTTTTATTAACTTTGATATAAATTGCAGTGGTGTCAGAATCAGGAATGTGTACCAATAGTCGACCGACCTAGTCAGATCGATGGTGGATGGGGTGAATGGGGAAGCTGGAGTGAGTGTTCCAGAAGTTGTGGCGCCGGTGTCTCGATTGTCGAGAGAAAATGTGACCACCCGGAACCAGCGCATGGTGGTAAATTTTGCATCGGTGAGAGGCGACGATATAAAATATGCAATACTCAACCCTGTCCAGATGGGATGCCAAGCTTTAGAAGCGTTCAATGCAGTGATTATGATGGCAAGGAGTACAAGGGCAAGAATTACACCTGGTTACCGTACTTTGATCAAAGTAAATATATATAATATGCATTGATGAATATACGATACTTTTATAGAGAGTTTAAAGGCAACTTTTTATTCAGCCGAACCATGCGAACTTTATTGCACTGACACGGACGAAAGTGTTATAGTTCCATGGGGTGAGGCCGCTCTCGATGGTACTCCATGCAATGTCGGCACCCGTGACATGTGCATCGCTGGAATATGTCGGGTGAGCTTCGCATACCCAATTCAACGAAAACTGTACAAGTAAAGTTAGTAAGTAAAAATTTCATAGAGAACGAGGAACGGATTTTCGGAATTCGCAGAAAGTAGGCTGCGACTGGACCGTGGATTCAGATGCGACCGAGGATCGTTGCGGTATTTGTCATGGCGATGGTACACAGTGCGAGACGACCAGTGGACTTTACGATAAGAACGAAGGTCCGGGATATCGCGAAGTCGTTGTTATACCTGCGGGATCGAGAAATATCAAGATTGAGGAGGTCGGCAACAGCAAGAACTATATCGGCATTGGCGTTCCGAACTCTGACAAGTATTTCCTCAATGGAAAACGGTGCGTCCAGGATCATACAGACTTCGGCGGAGTGCCAATGACATATGAAAAAAGCAATAATAATTCATGTCGAATGAGAGGTACTACTGACGTTTCGATTTCCTTGGACAGGCAGATCACCTTAGCGGGCGAATACGAGGTCGCTGGTACTCCGGCGCTATACGAACGCGATCACGACAAGGAGAAGGTCAGAATTCCTGGACCCATCAGAGAGGATGTTGCTGTTTACGTACGTTTCAAGAATTCTTATCTGATTGATCTCTAATTCTTTATATTCATTCCAATGACTCTTTTAATAGACATTCCGCTGTGTAATCGCTTTTGCAATTATGATCATTCAGATTTCTTCTGAAGCTTTAGCTCTAACTCATAATTAGTATTTACTCGAACGCCAAGTTAAAAAAGAAATTATTAGTATTTACTCGAATGTCCAGTCTACAAAGATCTTCTTGCATGTTCTTAGATTTTGAAGTAGTATAGGCAAAATATACTTAGTCTATAAAATACTGTGGCATTTACATTTTTGTCAATGACAATCATAGAGTCTGATAAATGTTATTACTGTCATTCAACAGCTAATCTACAGAGGCCACTATCGTAACTTTGGTCTCCGCTATGAATACACTGTACCAAAACAGGAACCGGATCGGGCGCCAGAGTATTCATGGGTTCTTTCGGATTGGTCGCTTTGCACTGTCACATGTGGAGGTGGCACGCAAACATCTTACGCACTTTGTCACGAGAGAAAAAGTGGCATTGTGGAGGATACATTTTGCGAAAAGAAGGATAAGCCAGAATTCAGGCTTCGGGAGTGTAACAAAAATCCTTGCCCTGCCAGGTAAGATCCAGTCCCTGATTATCCCAAGCTCTAAAATCTTCAGAACCAATTTGGAACACTCGGACTCTAGTCAGTTTAATGACCTAATTATCCTAAACTCTAAAATGATCATAACAAATTCCCTAGCAACTGAAGATAACACATTAATAACACCAAAAATGACAGATCATTTTCTGCCATCTTTGATGAAGACCGAAATCACGGAGGTTTTTTGGTTCAGAACTTGTGTGTCATTAATTCCCAGTAATGATATCAAAGCGACAGCAAAATGATGACCCAAGGAGATTGCGGGTTTGTCATTTTATTCATTAAAAGATTATAAATTGTCATCAACAATAACAGGTTGAACCAGAAAAAAAACTTTGTTATTTCTGTCGTCATTCCGACCGTGATCAACATGGTAGAAAAGGATTTGTTATTTTTATTATCATAAAGCCGTGATTAAATCGTCACCATTTCTGTTAGGTTTCACAAAGCTAAAACTTTAGTGGATTTCATAACCGTTTATGCTATTCTGATAGCAGATTATGGCACTGAATTCTTTCTTGATCATTCACAGATGGTGGGTTGGTCCTTGGCAAATGTGTCCAGTTACTTGTGGTGAGGATGCTCTTCGAAAAAGATCGGTAATGTGCGTCTCATCGAGCAAAGACTCCGATGGTTCGGACTTGGCTCTACCAGATCGTGATTGTGACAAAGAAGTCAGGCCAGAAGAGGTTGGGCCTTGTCCAAACCTTCCGCCCTGCGATACAGTCTCAGAAATCCCCATGATCGTTTACGACAACAAAGACGCGTCGTTCTACAACATAAGTTCGAACGACGGTATAACGATAATCGATGGTAACGCAACTGATGAGCCAGAAATTCTCGAGTTCGACAATGTCGTCGACGAGAATCCGGACAACTCAATGTATAACACAAAATCAAAGTGGGTCGTTTCCAAATGGAGTCATTGCATCTATGGAAAGAGAAGTAGAAAAGTTTCCTGCTCGACACCTAGCGATTGCGATCTGGAAGACAAACCAGCGTCGACGGAAGATTGTCGCGGGGAGAAATGGGTTACAGGTAAATTGCAACAACAAGAAAATGAATCCTGCGTAAAAAAGATGCTGTGTCCAGGATGGAATCCAGGACAGAATTCAGGATGGAGTCTGGGCAGTCCAGGATCCCGTACAGAAATTAGTTCGGGCAGCCACGATTAAATAAGGGGCCTTTTTAGGTATAAACGTGACATCCACAATAGGGAATCCACTCTAGAACCCTACTAGGCTCAACAGAGGCGGCCACGACAAACTTCGGGGCCTAATCATGCTTAAATGTGGAACCCTCACTAGGGTCGCCTATATTGAGTCTCTAAAGGCCCGTACTTTCAAGCGTGACTAGCCTAGTAGGGCCCCTACTACAATTAGGGCCATCTAGAAGGGGCCAAGTGGGCCCAGACTCCATCCTGGACATATCATTTTTACGCGGGATGTTGGATATTCTGGATTCTGTACAATCCAGGATGGAGTCTGGGCAGTCCAGGATCCCGTGCAGAAATTAGTTCGGGCAGGCGCGATTAAATAAGGGGCCTTTTTAGGTATAAACGTGGCATCCACAATAGGGAATCCACTCTAGAACCCTACTAGGCTCAACAGAGGCGACCACGATAAACTTCGGGGCCTAATCAGACTTAAATGTGGAACCCTTACTAGGGTCGCCTATATTGAGCCTCTAAAGGCCCGTACTTTCAAGCGTGACTAGCCTAGTAGGGCCCCTACTACAATTAGGGCCATCTAGAAAGGGCCATGTTGGAGCCCCAACTATATTTCTGCATGGGTGGAGTCCAAGATGGACAATGGGATCGGATTAAATCCCATTCTCCATCCTGGACTACACGGACCCCATTCCGGACTGCCCAGACTCCATCCTGGACACATCATTTTTACGCGGGATGTTGGATATCCTGGATTCTGTACAATCCAGGATGGAGTCTGGGCAGTCCAGGATCCCGTGTAGAAATTAGTTCGGGCAGCCGCGATTAAATAAGGGGCCTTTTTAGGTATAAACGTGGCATCCACAATAGGGAATCCACTCTAGAACCCTACTAGGCTCAACAGAGGCGGCCACGACAAACTTCGGGGCCTAATCAGGCTTAAAGGTGGAACCCTCACTAGGGTCGCCTATATTGAGCCTCTAAAGGCCCGTACTTTCAAGCGTGACTAGTCTAGTAGGGCCCCTACTACAATTAGGGCCATCTAGAAAGGGCCAAGTTGGAGATCCAACTATATTTCTGCATGGGTGGAGTCCAAGATGGACAATGGGATCGGATTAAATCCCATTCTCCATACTGGACTACCTGGACTCCATTCCGGACTGGCCAGACTCCATCCTGGACACATTATTTTCACGCGGGATGTTGGATATCCTACAAAATGACTCAACAACAAATAAAACGTTTCCGTTAATTCTATAGGCAAATGGGGTGCATGTAATGCAACGTGCACGACAAAGACCGGCGTAAAAAAGCGAGACGTTGCGTGTCGCGACAGAACGACGTTATCGCCCTCGGAAAATTGTTTATCCGATCGAAGGCCTCTCGACACGAGGCGCTGTCACTACAGGCGACCATGCGGCGATGAGAAACCTGGTAAATATGTCACTTTGCGTTTTATAATACTGCCATTAGTCGATATATGTGTGACAGGATGATCTTAACGGCATTTAGAGTAGTACAAATGGCACAATCAAATTATCATAATTAATTAATTTGTACATTGATATACGATCGTTAATTCGCACTTGTTTTAGCGATTTATCATATTTTTCTCATAGGTTGCAAGGACAGCATCGTACCGGCCAGTATGTGCGCTGCTTACAGACGAATGTGCGACGTATCTTCGATCGTACGAGAAAAGTGTTGCGCCACTTGTTTCAAGAGACGAAGACATTTGCGTCGCAATCGTCGTCACGATTTTGGCGACTAATTTAAAACGTAAAACGAGATATCGTGAAACAAATATATCACGGAATATCGGATGTCTCGTTTTTTTTCCAGCTGGACGAAAAGAAACAGCGGGTGAGAGTCATTCGTCGCCTTCGATTTTTCGCCAGAAGATATTTGGCGGAAGGGTGAACGGACGAGGGTCATAGATCTTCGGCCGTGAAAAATCTACCTTAACCGCTGCGGGTCTGGCTGGTACCTAAAGTGATCGATAATCGATCGCGCAACAGAAAAAAAAGGAGGAAGTTCACCCGACTTTTTCGTATTTTATCATCCCATGACGAAGAGTGGGAATTACGTGAACGTCAGTCAACGCTTGTGCCGTTGCCAATATACCGATGTGAAAGACGATATTTTGCGCCATCGTGATTTACTTTTTCTACCTGTTTATCATCCTCCGTCCTCTATTAGTAGTAAGTCGAATACTTGCTTTTCGGCGATTACCACGACATGGTTGAGCTTAATATTACAGAAAAAAAACAAAATGACATTGTATTGACTGCATGGAAGTTATGATTGATGAAATATTTTGTCATCTACGTCACAGGAGAAACAATAACTACGACCAAATGTGAATGCGTTGATTTATTGTATGTCAAGCTGTAGTAATTATAAATTAGATAAAGAGATTTATTGTTTAAATACTTAATATTCGATGCTGTGGTTAAATAGCCTATAGCATCATGAAGGAGATAAGAATTTGTGTCAGTAAACTGATTTTTGTCTTGTTTCAATGCATTTATTAGAAACCTACTAATGAATAGTATATTTTATAACTAACCTTGCCAATTAATTTACTATTTCCACGAAGAGTCAACATATGTTAGTGCGCATCTATTAATCGTTAAAGGAAATTCTCTCTGAGCTCGCATAAATTTATGAGGATATGCACGCATGTCCGGCTGGTAGTAAATTTTATACAGTGTTGTACCGCTTTACTGCAGCTGGTATAGTCAGTCGCCTTATGCAATCTTGGCGCCACCTCGGAGTAGAGCCAACTCGTGTATTTCAACGAAACGACCTCGTCGTCGACGTCGTCGTCGTCGTCGTCGTTTGTGGCTTTCGTTGTCGGCTTCCTTGTCGCCGACGTAACCAATACAATCATATCTACCTCCTTCGCCTCTGTTCTCTTCTTCATTTTCCGTGAACAACGCATATCCACGAGCCATATCAGCTATACATATATCTGTTACGCAATTGACGTCGAAACGACGAGAGCTTTTGGGAGTGCGGCCAAAATTAGCCAATATTCGAGTGCGTAGAGTTTAGCTGCTGGCTAAATCACCGCTAAAACAGGATTGATCAATGTAGTCGATTATTCCAGGAGAACAATCTGACTATAATCCTATAATCTTATATGTTTCCAAATGGCTCATTTGGCCAGTTGGCTCATTCGGTCCATGCATTATGCTAAGGCATGACATAAAGAAGAAACGTCACATTGACATATCTATATGACAAACATAATGCCACCTGCTACAAATATAACATTGTACTGACTGATTGAGGTAATCACACCATATTTACAAAAGAACGCAATGTTTACTTGAATCTCTGAGTTTGTCAGAGATTCAAGTAAAGTTCGCCACTGTACCAATTGTGGACATTTTGGCATCAATTTATTCGAAATCGTTATTTACACGAATTCACATGTTAATATCTCGACGGTGTTCTTACAAGTTAACAAGATTGTCCACTCGATTTATTTTTGATTCGGGAATGTTTATAATTTTGTACTTTCGAACTCGGTGACCAAAATCTAAATCTGAAAAATGTCCACAACTGGTAGTTGTGGACAGTTTTACATGAATTTATCCCAAATTGTTATTAACCCGTATTCACATGTTAATACCTCGACAGTCTTTTTACAAGCTAAGAAGATTATCCACACGATTTATTTTAGATTCGGCAATATTTATAAATATGTCCTTTCGAACTCGGTGGCCAAAATCTTAATCTGAAAAATGTCCACAACTATCTCGACGGTGTTCTTACAAATTAACAAGATTGTCCACTCGATTTATTTTAGATTCAGGAACATTTATTATTGTGTCCTTTCGAACTTGGTGGCCAAAATCTGAATCTGAAAAATGTCACAACTGGTAGTTGTGCACATTTTTACATCAATTTATTCCAAATCATTATTTACTCGTATTTACATGTTAATACCTCGACAGTATTCTTACAAATTGAGAAGATTGTCCACTCGATTTATTTTAGATTCGACAATATTTATAATTTTGTTGATTCGAACTTGGTGACCAAAAACGGTGCATCTACACTATTGTGTCGCACGCCGGTTCAGTTCGCCATGTCAACCAAAACTATTTGTCTATTAGTCAACATTATGAAGTTAGTTCGTTGGGTTAGTCAATGTAGTCAATTATTCCGGACGGCGATCTGATTATAATTCGATAGTCCTATATGTTCCCAAATGTTCCCGCGTAAAAATGATGTGTCCATGATGGAGTCTGGGTAGTCCAGGATGGAGAATGGGATTTAATCCGATCCCATTGTCCATCTTGGACTCCATCCTGGACTGCCCAGAGTCCATCCTGGAATGCCTAGACTCCATCCTGGATTCTGACCTGGATTCTGACCTGGATTCTGACCTAGATTCCATCCTGGACTCTGCATCTTTGTTACACGGGTTGCCTCATTCGATACATGCATTATGCTATGGCATGACATAAAGAAGAAACGTCACATTGACATATCTATACGACAAACACATGGCCAGCTGTCACAAATATAACACTATACTGACCGAGTGAGATAAACGCACCATTTTTTACAAAAGAACGCAATGCATCAGCATTGTTTGCTGATGCACGTTTAATCATTTTTGTAAAAAATGATTTGAATGGTGAGTTTTTGTAGCACGCCGGTTCAGTTCACGATGCTATTTGTTTATTAGTCAACGTTATAAAGTTAGTTCGTTGTCAAGTCAACAAATGACAAAATAACGACTCTTAATAATAAATAGTAAAGAAAAATTCAAATTCTTATACAAGCCGAACCCTTTTGCTGATCTTCACTAAATTATTTATCCAATATCACTAAACAGTATTTTTTCGATATACGCAATTTGGGCTCACTAGGTCATTTTTTGAAAAAGGTAAAGCAATTTTTCGAAAATCTTAAAACTTCATTAAATCCAAACCGCCTTTCCGATTTCGGCGAAATCGAATATCAAATATCATTAAATATACATGCACTTATAAAGAACTATTTTAAAAAAACATTTTAAATTTACAAAAGTTAAAGTAACAACGCTCTTTTTTGAAAAATAAAATAAAATGTAAAAAACGATATACAATTTTTTATGAAAGATATATTTTATGTTCGAAATATAGAGTGTGGTATCGATTACCACACCGTTGACAAATTGTTAGACAATTTTTTGATTACCCAATTTGTTTATTAATCACATTCAATATTTTCAGTATGGAAATTTTTTAATTTTTACAAATTTATTTTCATTTCCGTGGGAGTTGTATATTCTTACAGGAAAATGATGCTAACTTTCTCGCTAACCTATTACAATCTGATAGTGACAGGCACATTGTCTTGTTTATTAAGGGGAGGGAGTCAGGTAAAAAAAATTGATTTTGGAAATTCAATATCATCCAAATCCTATTGCATATAAAAATGCCCAACGCTCTATATTGTTGATACTCGATTAAAGGATTTATTACTGTCGTCTGACTTGCATATGCTTTTAAATATTATCTTAAGCAAAGATCTTAGGTTTTCCATTCTGCGCATGATTCAGATCAAACTACTAGGTAGATTGGAATGTTTGACGTCTCATTTTCTTCTTCATGAACAGATACACCGGCTAAATGGAGCAAATATTAATAAAATGTAATATTTTTTAAGTAACATAATTATTAATAAATAAATTTTATGCTGTTTTCTAAATCAGTGATTAACTTCGCTTTCAGAATGAAGAAAAAAATAGTTTGCTCCATTTAGCCGGTATATCTTTTCATGAAGAAGAAAATGAGATGTCAATGATTCCAATCTGCCTCGTAGTTTGATCTGAATCATGCGCAGAATGGAAAACCTAAGAACTTTGCTTAAGATCATATTGAAAAGCATATGCAAGTCAAACGACAGTAAAAAATTCTTTCATCGAGCAGCAACAATATAGTGCATTGGGCATTTTTATATGCAATAGGATTTGGATGATATTGAATTTCCAAAATCAATTTTTTTTTACCTGATTCCCTCCCCTTAATCACATTCAACTTTTTCAGTCTGGAAATTTTTTAATTTTTACAAATTTATTTTCATTTCCGTGGGAGTTGTACATTCTTACAGGAAAATGATGCTAACTTTCTCGCTAACCTATTACAATCTGATAGTGACAGGCACATTGTCTTCAGCTGTTCACTTTTATGTCGCTGTGTCGAATTATGAGTCATATGCTAATGAACGATTGTAAAATTTTGCGGACGTAAGCACACAGCTGTTATGACGTTAGAACGTCCGACTTGACGTGGTTTGTCGAGAGGAGCATCGTCTGCATAATGCATACAATATTCCCTACATCATGATAAATTCGTTGTGAAGTATTTTTGCAGTAAGAAGATACGTGATTGAATTATGATTTGTCGAGTTCATCGCTCCCCATCTTTTCCTGTATCATTTAGTGTCTCTTAACTCGGTTCTCATATATACGAAGTCAACTCAATGGCCTGGAAAACAGACTCGTTATGATATGATATACGTGCAATGTAACTTTAAAATATGCAAAAGTGTATGCACCTTTGAAATGCACCACCGCAGGGAGATTTTGAGTTAAGCTCTAGGAAAGTTGGGTGGATCTCTGCCAGTAAATCCCGACATGCTACGCCAACACCATCATCGCTTGCTGTGTTTCACTTACAGCATTGAACCATCAAAGGATATGCGAACTGGAAATGAACCTTGTGTACCTCGCCAAATATGTTTTCCCCAAAATATATGAGTCGTATAGTAGATATCCGCTAAATTGTTAACTAAAATAAATAGACTATAATATATTTATAAATCTAAGAATAATCAAGTATAGAAATAGACAAATTTGATCAGGAAAAAAAATGTGTCTTATTCTATAAACGTAATATTTTTGCTTCCTCATTTTCGTGAAAACTCTCATTTTGATTGCTCATTTTTGCGTTGTTTTCGTGAAAGCTTTTTTTTCGAGGTTTTCATGTCAGAGTAGTCTAAAATGTCGAGAAAAGTGGTTTAGAAAAAATGTATGTATGTGTGTGTGTGTGTGCGTATGTGCACAATTTTTTGTTAGCACGATAGCCGTCGCAATTTTTAAGATATCGGGCTTAAATTTGAACCACGAGTAAACTGGCGTTAAACAAGGTATGGGATTGAATTTGGAGTTAATCTATCGAGGTATTCAAAATTAATGGCATTTTGAATTTTTTGGAGAATGTCAGTTCGGGCTTTAACTCCCGCAATTTTTATGATATCCGGCTCAAACTTGGACCAGAAGTGAACTGTTATCAAATAGTGTTTGGGATTAAATTTGGTGTCAATCCGTTAAGGGGTTCACAATTGATGGCATTTTTTAATTTTTTGAAATTTTTTGTTCGTGCTCTAACTTTCGCAGTTTTTAAGATATCGGGTTCAAATTTGGTCCACAAGTGGACTGTTATTAAATAAAGTTTGGAAGTCAATTAGGCGTCAATCTGTTAAGGGGTTTAAAATTTATGGCATTTTGAATTTTTCGTTCGTGCTCTAACTTTCGCAATTTTTAAGATATCGGGCTCAAATTTGGTCCACACGTAGAGTGTAGGCAAACTAAGCATCAGTTCGAATCTGGCGAGAATCTGTCAAGGGGTTCAAAAACTAATGCGATTTAAAAAAAATTGAAACAAGGCTGCAAAGTAGAACTTTGTAAATTGTTTTTAAGAATGTTTGAATGGCATAGTAGAATTTATCATAGTATAGTAAAATGTGGATTTATGGCAAGATGAAAATTTTGCTATTTATAGAAGCGGTATATTTATATTTTTTTTACATTTCTCTGTAACGAATTAGTGTTTTTATAAATGAATTATGGTCGTTAGTCTTGTACCTAAATGGGTTTACTTGGAATTTGCAGAAATTCTGTTTGGTATGTTGGAAGGTGAAGTAGTTTACATTTTATTACTACTTCTAAATGTACACATTGAATTTCAAGGCCAGTTGCGTAAACGTCCAGGTTCGAAGTGGTCCATTCCGCGTTTTGTTACCTCATCTGCCATGAACCGTATAACATTCAATTTCAAACGACTGTTTCCGGTATAACATTGACCCCAATACTTATGATAAACCACTACTCACGAATTTTTTGGAATACATACAATTTTATTGTTTTTTTTTTTACGTTTCAATTTTATTTTGAAAAATGGTCAAAACTTCGATAATTTTGATTATTTTTTTTTTTTTTTTTTTTGTACAATATTTCTGTATTGTACTTAATCATTTTTATGATCATTGTACAAACCATTTCATAAACGTGAGAAAAATAATGGAAAAATTGTATGTAAAATGGATGTCCCACTGATTATCAAAGTATGCACCAGTTTTTTTTTTAGTTGTATTATGATTCTATTAATTTTATAAACTGTCAAAAGACAGTCACTTACACATTGAATTTCAAGGCCAAATGAGTGAATATCTAGATTTAAAGTGGTCCTTTTTCGCGTTTTGTTACCTCATCTGCCACTCAATTTCAAACGACTGTTTCCGGTGTAACATTGACCCCAATATTTATGACAAACCACTACTCACGAATTTTTAAAAATACAAACAATTTTATTGTTTTTTTTTTCGTTTCAATTTTGTTTTGAAAAATGGTCAAAACATCAATAATTTTGATTGTATTTTTGTAGAATATTTCTATATTATACTTAATCATTTTTATGATCATTGTACAAACGATTTCATAAACGTGAGAAAAATAATTGAAAAATCGTATGTAAAATAGATGTCTCACTGATTATCAAAGTATGCACCAATTTTTATTTTCGTTGTATTATGATTCTATTAATTTTGCAAACTGTCAAAAGACAGTCACTTACACATTGAATTTCAAGGCTAGATGAGTGAACATCTAGATTTGAAGTGGTCCTTTTTCGCGTTTTGTTACCTCATCTGCCACTCAATTTCAAACGACTGTTTCCGGTATAACATTGACCCCAATATTTATGACAAACCACTAAACACGAATTTTTAAAAATACATACAATTTTTTTTTTTTTATACGTTTCAATTTTGTTTTGATAAATGGTCAAAACGTCGATAATTTTGATTGTTTTTTTGTAGAATATTTCTATATTGTACTTAATCATTTTTATGATCATTGTGCCGGACCGAGCCGCTACTACCATGCAGCAGCTATCGGGCACAGGAATAATTTCGGAGCAGTAGTGGGGGGGCTCGATGAACCTATTGCCGTCCTGGTTGTTCTTCCTTCTAATTGTTTCGTCAAACTTGGAAAGGGCCATATCACGCCCATTTGCTAAAAAAAGGCTTCCATCTTCGACTAAAATCCTTAAAAAGGCTTCCATCTTCGACTAAAATCCTTGAAATTTGCTTCCGGTGGGCCGGTGCGATGTTCTTTGTCGTCCATGCGCATACATCACAGGCCGTCATAAGCGCTTCGAACGGTTCAGCACGCTGTCAACTGACACCCACGCTTAGTGGCTACCACGCTGCTGTACTGCTATGTCGCTGTGCTGCTATACTGCCATGCTGCTGTGCTACGAGGCTGCTAGGCTGCAGTGCTGGTATGCTCCTATACTGCTGTGCTGCCATGCTGCCATGCTGCAATGCTGCAATGCTGTTATGCTACTGTGCTGCCATGCTGCAATGCTGCAATGCTGCTATACTACCGTGCTGCCATGCTGCAATGCTGCAATGCTGTTATGCTACTGTGCTGCCATGCTGCAATGCTACAATGCTGCTATGCTACCGTGCTGCCATGCTGCAATGCTGCAATGCTGTTATGCTGTTATGCTACTGTGCTGCCATGCTGCAATGCTACAATGCTGCTATGCTACCGTGCTGCCATGCTGCAATGCTGCAATGCTGTTATGCTGTTATGCTACTGTGCTGCCATGCTGCAATGCTGCAATGCTGCTATGCTACCGTGCTGCCATGCTGCAATGCTGCAATGCTGTTATGCTGTTATGCTACTGTGCTGCCATGCTGCAATGCTACAATGCTGCTATGCTACCGTGCTGCCATGCTGCAATGCTGCAATGCTGTTGTCATGTGCGCGTGCGACTCTGCGTCTCAGTCTCGCGTTGTCGTGCGGCTCGCCATCTCTCTTGCGCTCACGCTCCTGCGCGACTGCCCTACTCGACCGCGCGCGAGCGACTGCCTGTCTCACTCTCGCGCTGCCGCGCGTCTCCCTCTCTTCCCCCTCTTCCTCGCTCCTGCGCGACTGCCCTACTCAGCCGTGCGCGAGCGACTGCCTGTCTCACTCTCGCGCTGCCGCGCGTCTCCCTCTCTTCCCCCTCTTCCTCGCTCGCGCACCAGCCTGCGCCTGACGCGCTCCGGCAGTCGTGACGTCAGACCCCCCTCTCTCGGAGCAAGGCTAATCAGTGTTCAAACTGATACGCAAGTTCATGACGTAGGCGCCCATTTATTGTAGTGGATCGGCAACATCCTCCCCCCAAGTACGGGGCTATGAGCACCGTACTTCCAAACAGTTGCCGATGCAAATAGTTAGGGTCTTGCGATTGACCAAACTGTGGCGAACAAGCTGCAGAGATCGTTGCATTGTGGATAACGGCGCTTGAAGGGGATACCCCGATGCTTGGCAGTGTTGCTGAAGTATTTTGTCTTCTCGAGCAGCGCTCCTCGGACGTGCTGGAATGTGCTCTTTCGCCTCTCCCTCAAGACGAATCGAATGCGATATTCGCTGCTCTGCAGGCTCGACGTCAAATGGCGGTAGCGCCTATTCATCTCGCTGCGAATATATTAGTTCCGGCTTACCGAGGAAAAAGTTTGAGGACTCGACCAAGGCAAAGGACGAAAGGAAATTTCTCCTGAGTCTGCAGGCGAGGAATCTGACTGGGAATTGGCTTCTGAAACCGAGGGCGACTACGCAGATGTCGAGTATCTGGACTCCGAATGAGTGAAGTGATCCACGATGACGAACGGCAAGCTGTGACTCAAGTGCGCGTATTTATAAGAGTTGTCAAGGTGCTCCGCTGGATCCTCTCTTGTTTTGCTAATATTTATATTTTTGTTGCTTCGAAGTTGATGGCCAAGAACTGGTCTGAAGATGGCCTAGAAACGGTGCATCCATGCGGTTGCAGTCAACTCTTTGCGTACCTTAAACCAAACATGTACTGACGTACGAGCCACCAGCATTACAGCTGTCAAATTGGCGTACGAGCCACCAGCATTACAGCCGTCAAATTGGCGTACGAGCCACCAGCATTACAGCTGTCAAATTGGCGTACGAGCCACCAGCATTACAGCTGTCAAATTGGCGTACGAGCCACCAGCATTACAGCTGTCAAATTGGCGTACGAGCCACCAGCATTACAGCTGTCAAATTGGCGTACGAGCCACCAGCATTACAGCTGTCAAATTGGCGTACGAGCCACCAGCATTACAGCTGTCAAATTGGCGTACGAGCCACCAGCATTACAGCCGTCAAACCTCGTACAATCGACGAGCGTCCAAGTAAAATCCTTCATTTAGCGCCCGTTTGTCTCCACGGGTCACATGCATGCATGTAGAGACCATTAGCGACGCCACCGCCATGTGCTCGTTTGTCTCCACGAGTCACATGCGTGGCTGTAGAAACCACTAGCGACGCCGCCGCCATGCGCTCGTTTGTCTCCACGAGTCACATGTATGGGTGCAGAAACTACTAGCGACGCCACCGCCATGTGCTCACGCACCAGCCTTCGCACGAGTACGAATATCCGTCTCTGCTAGCTACATAAATTTCATAAGTTTCAAAACGTTCGGAAGGTCTTCATAGTCTTCCAACGCCAGGTAGTCAATGTTTAAAAAATGATATAATGATTCCTCTCAATTTTGCTTGTCAATCATTGACGGCACGCTCTTGACATCCCTGGTGGACAATGCATGCGTCTAGTATCGTGCTCTCATTGTCAAAAATAAACGCTAAGCTGATTCTTTCATCTGCAGCAGATACAACTGCACATTCTTGACGCTCCCCCCATGTGACCACCCCGATCCGGCTCGAAGGACCACTTGTGCCGGACCGAGCCGCTACTACCATGCAGCAGCTATCGGGCACAGGAATAATTTCGGAGCAGTAGTGGGGGGGCTCGATGAACCTATTGCCGTCCTGGTTGTTCTTCCTTCTAATTGTTTCGTCAAACTTGGAAAGGGCCATATCACGCCCATTTGCTAAAAAAAGGCTTCCATCTTCGACTAAAATCCTTAAAAAGGCTTCCATCTTCGACTAAAATCCTTGAAATTTGCTTCCGGTGGGCCGGTGCGATGTTCTTTGTCGTCCATGCGCATACATCACAGGCCGTCATAAGCGCTTCGAACGGTTCAGCACGCTGTCAACTGACACCCACGCTTAGTGGCTACCACGCTGCTGTACTGCTATGTCGCTGTGCTGCTATACTGCCATGCTGCTGTGCTACGAGGCTGCTAGGCTGCAGTGCTGGTATGCTCCTATACTGCTGTGCTGCCATGCTGCCATGCTGCAATGCTGCAATGCTGTTATGCTACTGTGCTGCCATGCTGCAATGCTGCAATGCTGCTATACTACCGTGCTGCCATGCTGCAATGCTGCAATGCTGTTATGCTACTGTGCTGCCATGCTGCAATGCTACAATGCTGCTATGCTACCGTGCTGCCATGCTGCAATGCTGCAATGCTGTTATGCTGTTATGCTACTGTGCTGCCATGCTGCAATGCTACAATGCTGCTATGCTACCGTGCTGCCATGCTGCAATGCTGCAATGCTGTTATGCTGTTATGCTACTGTGCTGCCATGCTGCAATGCTGCAATGCTGCTATGCTACCGTGCTGCCATGCTGCAATGCTGCAATGCTGTTATGCTGTTATGCTACTGTGCTGCCATGCTGCAATGCTACAATGCTGCTATGCTACCGTGCTGCCATGCTGCAATGCTGCAATGCTGTTGTCATGTGCGCGTGCGACTCTGCGTCTCAGTCTCGCGTTGTCGTGCGGCTCGCCATCTCTCTTGCGCTCACGCTCCTGCGCGACTGCCCTACTCGACCGCGCGCGAGCGACTGCCTGTCTCACTCTCGCGCTGCCGCGCGTCTCCCTCTCTTCCCCCTCTTCCTCGCTCCTGCGCGACTGCCCTACTCAGCCGTGCGCGAGCGACTGCCTGTCTCACTCTCGCGCTGCCGCGCGTCTCCCTCTCTTCCCCCTCTTCCTCGCTCGCGCACCAGCCTGCGCCTGACGCGCTCCGGCAGTCGTGACGTCAGACCCCCCTCTCTCGGAGCAAGGCTAATCAGTGTTCAAACTGATACGCAAGTTCATGACGTAGGCGCCCATTTATTGTAGTGGATCGGCAACAATCATTGTACAAACCATTTCATAAACGTGAGAAAAAGAATGGAAAAATTGCATGTAAAATGGATGTCCCACTAATTATCAAAGTATGCACCAGTTTTTTTTTCAGTTGTATTATTATTCTATCAATTTTGCAAACTGTCAAAACACAGTCACTTACACATTGAATTTCAATGCCAGATGAGTGAATATCTAGATTTAAAGTGGTCCTTTTTCGCGTTTTGTTACCTCAACTGTCACTCAATTTCAAACGACTGTTTCCGGTGTAACATTGACCCCAATATTTATGACAAACCACTACTCACGAATTTTTTTAAATACATACAATTTTATTGTTTTTTTTTACGTTTCAATTTTGTTTTGAAAAATGGTCAAAACGTTAATAATTTTGATTGTATTTTTGTAGAATATTTTTATATTGTACTTAATCATTTTTATGATCATTTTACGAACCGTTTTATAAACGTGAGAAAAATTATTGAAAATCGGATGTCCCACGTATTATCAAAGAATGCATCAATGTTTTTTTAGTTATGTTATGATTATGATTCTATCAATTTTGCAAACTGTGAAAGCACAGAGTCACTTACACATTGAATTTCAAGGTCAGATGAATGAACATCTAGATTTGAAGTGGTCCTTTTTCGCATTTCGTTACCTCATCTGCCATGAATCGTCTACCACTCAATTTCAAACGACTGTTTCCGGCATAACATTGACCCCAATCTTCATGACAAACCACTGCTCGCACACGAGGAGATTCTATGTGCGATATTGTCCAAGGCCGTGGGCGTAAGTGTATCGAGACTGCTGTGTAAACGAAAGAGTGCGACGTGCACCTCTATACTTACATGAGTCTATTACGCACAAGATAAAAACCACTAAACCAACAAACATTTAAAAACTCCTGGCTAAATAAAGGAATTTAATTAATAAACATATTGAGTAAACAAAGAATTGTAAAGTAACAATTATTCGCATATTATAGCTGGGAGATTTCTACACCCTTAACTAACAAACATTTAAAAACTCTCGGCTAAATAAAGGAGTTTAATTAATAAACATATTGAGTAAACAAATAATTGTAAAATAACAATTATTCGCATATTATAGTCGGGAGATTTAAAACTCGTTAGAAAAAGTTTTTCTGCACTTATATCGAAATATACTATTATTTAATCGTTTTTAACGAAAATGTACCATTTCGTCTTTAGCATAAATGTAAGCGCTGTGAAGTGAGTTACAGAATATCCAATAATGGTGTCGATCATGCGATATTTCGATATATTCAAATCGGCTTTTTGAAAAAAACTTTTATTTCACGTGGTGCGAAAAACGCGGTTTTACACACGCTTTGCATGCATAAATCCCCATTTTCACACCTAGCGAAATACAATTTCGTATGAAATCATGCGGTAAACGTTTTCTCAACTCGTGTGATTACAACACTTACCTTCAACTCATACTGCAAACTCACACTCGTCGGAAAAAAGTATTTTTCCCGACTACGCCAAAAAGGCCACATTTCAACCCTGCAACGCGGGTGGAAAGTTGTCGATTCTTGACCGGCGGGACGAAAAGTAACACAGAGGGAAGAAAAGTGCTGCAGCGGGACGAAAAGTACAGCAGCGGATAGAAAATTTCTCACTCGGCAAAAAACTCGCACTTCCCTCCCTTGTAGCATAATTAACTATATCGCACTAATATCGTAAATGGTAACCATATCGTAGTATTTATTGCACTGAAATACAGCTTAAAACTAACGCACATACATCCAAAATCTGTTTGTCAAATTTGGTTAAGTAAATTTGTGCCATTTTCGAAAACATTGGTGACATTGAAAACAGCCTCGATCAGCTGATCACCACTAAACACATAACTTCCGCCTTTTTTCCCCGGAGGGCAGACGGGAGTAAAAAGTAAATTGCGATTTGTATAACGACGAATAACGAGTGTCAGATATGTGATTGTGGCCATCTGGTCGATTAAGTTTCAAGGCCAGTCGAAAGTCATTGGACAATTTGCACGATCCAGTACACCAAGAGAAAATGATGTTATTAGTAACTATAAAGTGACAACTATTCATTTTTAGTTCCTACGATCAATTTTATTAATAGTTGCCACAACTATCAAATAATTACTATAACTACCAAATAGTTATCATAAATATTTTCATGATTGCAGTAGCTATGAAAACAGTTGCATGGACTAAAAATTAATAGTTGTCACTTTATAGTTGACTGTCAATCAAGGAAAAATTTGTTGAACATAATTCCACCCGAGAAAATTAATCACTGTTATTGTTACGATAATTCTTTATAATATTGTATGCATATTTTACGAGCGAAACGAAAATTACTTCGTCCCAGATGTCAGGAAAAATATTCGCTTATACGAGGCACGTTTTGTTTATCTTATGTTGTGACGATAATGTTACCCTGTGGCACATTTGCGCCGCCATGCAATCCATCCTTATGTGTAGTCACGTCGTGAAGCACATGCGACACATGTTGCTTCACGATTTTCTTCAATCGCAAGGTTAACGATACTGTTTCAACCAGTGTTGTAAAGCCCCATTATCACTTTAAGAAATAAAGTTTAAAGTACAATTCGTTTTGCAGTAATGATTCCGCAATAATAACCTGTAGTTTTTATGAAATGATATATAAACTTTTAGATACCTGAAAAAAATCTAATTTTCAATCAAGCCTTGGGAAAAAATGCAGAAAAATGGAAGAGTGCAAACCTCCATTATTTTCGCAGTGCATTAACTGTTTTTCTCCATTTTCAAGAATATTACCATGAAATTGAACGGAAAATTAATATTTTTTCCAACTATTCAAAAGTTTAAACATCATGTTATAATCGCCACACGTTAATTTTATGGAAACGTAATCATAAAACGTAAACGTAATTATATAATCAACTATATTTTTAGAAGAATTCGAGATTTACAACTCTATGAATACATAATTACAGTATCAAATGTTATGTGCATTCCAAAAAGTGATAAATTCGTGAAAATTTAAACTTTGATTATTTGGTAGTGATAAAGAAATGAAGACACCCCAAAATCTTATCACTTTTTGGAATGCACATAACATTTGATACTGTAATTATGTATTCTATATCGACAGCATACAAAAATTTGATTTAAGAATCATAATGTTTTAGTGTACGAGTAAATTTTTTTTTTAATGTATGGATTTTCGAAGAGTGCACAAAAATTTGCTGTCAGAATAATAATGTTAATAATAATAATTTTATGGAAACGGAATCATAAAGCCAATTATATCATCAACTATATTTTTAGAAGAATTAGAGATTTACAACTCTATGAATACATAATTACAGTATCAAATGTTATGTGCATTCCAAAAAGTGATAAATTCGTACTGAAATTTGAACTTTGCTTATTTGGTATTGATGAACCAATATGTAGACACCCGAAAATCTTGTCACTTTTTGGAATGCACATAACATTTGATACTGTAATTATGTATTGTATATCGAAAGTATACAAAAATTTGATTTAAGAATAATAATGTTTTAGTGTACGAGTAATTATGCCTTTGAAATTTTGTTTTTTTATGTACGGATTTTCGAAGAGTACACAAAAATTTGCTGTCAGAATAATAATGTTTTAGTTATGCCTTTGAAATTTTTTTTGAAAATTATGTCTTTTCGAAAAATCGCATACGTTTTTTCGATCAATATGATAGAAATTATTAGGTACTATAAAATATGTAGTGA
This sequence comes from Ephialtes manifestator, assembly GCA_963970395.1. Classification (NCBI taxonomy): domain Eukaryota; kingdom Metazoa; phylum Arthropoda; class Insecta; order Hymenoptera; family Ichneumonidae; genus Ephialtes; species Ephialtes manifestator. Next base: position 22,813,123 of record OZ019981.1, on the reverse strand, counting down.
TATAGTCGAGAATAGATTTGTGACATTAAGATGATTAAAAAATTAACTACTAGGAACAGGATAATCGTTTTCCGCTTCGGTAAATACCAGTTTTTTTTCTTGTCTACTTTGTGACAAAGTTATACTCGACTATAAAATTATATATTTTTCTGTATATTCATATATAGACGATATAATACAGTTGCAAAGGAATATTAAAATATTTGTAAAATAAATACTGATTTTTAACGTCTTCAGATATGTATGTAAAATCTAATACATCAGATCATACTCAGATTTTATGTACAATTATTTTAATTAACATAATGAGAATTTTCACTGAATAATAATTATTTTGAACTGGCCTAGAAAACTATCTGATTTGTAAATAAAAAAATTAATGTATAATTACCGCAATACTCAAATGTTTTTATTGAAATATGCACATATTTGGATATATCGTCAGATATTATTAATAAGCTATGTCAAAACATACGTGTATATACAATTGCACATTACATTTAATATAGGTAATCCGACAAAAATAAATTTGGACAAACAGTTGGATAGAGCGCAAAATTTCCACTGCCAATCGTGGCTGTATAACATTTTGTCTTTCTCGAACCCTTGCAATATTTTAACAAGCCGCTTGCCAAATTTTGACAACAAAAACAAGCGCCGCGTCGCTAATTTCTTGCACTTTCAATATGGTTTTTGACTTGAAGATTTCGTTTGCACCAGTGTCTTCCATAACGAATAATAATATCACGAGTTCCGATTTAAAAAATTGATTTTTTAATGCAAAAATCTTGTAAACACTTCATACGTCCTCGAGTGGTGCTATTAAAGTTTTATGCACTTAAAGCAGAACAGAAAGTAAGCAAACATTCCAGAGGTATAACACTGCAACGATAAAAAAAAATCTCGAATTCGTTATTCAGCTGCTGCCAATGAATCTTGAAACCTTCTGCTATAACTCTATATATATACGTGTATATCAGGCATTCCAAGCCAACTCGATAAAAGTTTTACTCTTCATATTTTTAATTCGACTTATTCCTATTTCACTAGCTTTTACCGTCCCAAAAACTAATAAAAATAAAATAATTCTCTTTTTTTACCTTACCATCGGACTTTCTCAAAGATACAGAAAAAAAAATCCACAATAAAAAAAATTTGAAATAATAAAATCTCAAAAATTACATTTTCTTTCTTCAAGTTCTAAAGATAAAAGTGAAAGTGTTTTTTGATCATTGAGAGTTTCAATTATTAATAATTCAATAATTCAATAATTCAATAATTCAATAATTCAATAATTCAATAATTCAATAATTCAATAATTCAATAATTCAATAATTCAATAATTCAATAATTCAATAATTCAATAATTCAATAATTCAATAATTCAATAATTCAATAATTCAATAATTCAATAATTCAATAATTCAATAATTCAATAATTCAATAATTCAATAATTCAATAATTCAATAATTCAATAATTCAATAATTCAATAATTCAATAATTCAATAATTCAATAATTCAATAATTCAATAATTCAATAATTCAATAATTCAATAATTCAATAATTCAATAATTCAATAATTCAATAATTCAATAATTCAATAATTCAATAATTCAATAATTCAATAATTCAATAATTCAATAATTCAATAATTCAATAATTCAATAATTCAATAATTCAATAATTCAATAATTCAATAATTCAATAATTCAATAATTCAATAATTCAATAATTCAATAATTCAATAATTCAATAATTCATTTTTTTTTTAAATCATTCCTGTTTGGCCGTTTTTAGAGTGTTTCAAGTTCGTAAAATTGGAATAAGTCCAATTAAAAATGTGAAGGATAAATGAATGTTTATTTAGTTGGCTTGGAATGCCCCATATAGTCTCGACACCGGCACGATTGAGATAATCCAAACTCGTCAACACGCGGACTTCGCGACTCAGTTCACGAACGGCCTCTCGGCACAGAACATCTCGTTACTGATGGTAGCTCAGTTTCAGCTAGTGAATTTAGCCAACGAAAAGCCTCGTTGGGATGTCATAGTGATTATTGCGATAGACGCGCGTTCGTATGTCAAAATATAGTCATGCCACCGTCGTATTGTGCCAAAATCTGTGAACATTCAGTGAACGCGAAAGTTTGACTGCATTACTTGTTAATTTGTTTGATATTATTGATTACAAACAGTATTAATAGCTGTTGGAATATATTTTACCGCGCACGATTAAATAATTTAAGATCGCTTGCGATCTTTGGGAAAAACGATTTATCTTCGCAGTGAGTATGTTGAATATTATAGACTTTTATAATTTCACATGTTGATTCTATTGTTTTTTTTGCATATAATTAAAGATGCATTATACAAATATTTGCAAGTCAAAGTTTAACTCAATAAAAAATTTGAGTACTTCGTAACAATGTAAACATCTGAATAAAAAGTCATTGAAGATACTAGGAATATTCATATTGACAAAATTCTTTTCTTTAATGAACGGAATTTATTTATTTATTTATTTTTCGAAATACATATGAGTTTATTGGATTTTTTGACGTTTTATTATTGTTTTGAAGAATGGTTCAAATGTTGCTAATTTTAATTGCATTTTTGTAGAATTTTGTACTTAATAATTTTTCGAATCATTGCACGAACCGTTTTGTAAACGTAAGAAAAATAATTGAAAAATATTTTTCAATTTGGTCGATGGCCAATTTACAAAGTATAATGTAAGACAATAGAAATTATAATTATAATTTTACTTTGCAATATACAGATCAAAATCATTATGTATTCAAAAAAAAAATCACGATTACTAGTAGTACTAATAATTGAAAAATTGTATGTAAGATGAATCTTTTATAATTTTATAAATTTAATTAGCTGTCAAAATCCACACAGCCAAATTCAGAAAAATATTTTTTTTTACCGATTTATGAATAGTTTGTAATTATTACAAGTACTTAAACTCAATATTCGTAGAATCTGCAATAACGTACATTTTTTAATATTTTTTCTTGCGCCACGAAGAACGTAAATTTTTATTAAATCAAACATTTTGCTGGGAATATATGTACAAAGTATTTTTGCGCTCTTAAAAAATTATGTCTATTTTTTTATTATAAAATATTACAAAAGGAAAAAAAATTTAATATGATTCAGTTTCGGAAGGAAAATAGTTATGTTATGCGGTAAAAGATAAGAATACTTCCTTAATTGAAAAGTCTCAGTCACGAAATTATTCTTCTAATTATAATCAATATATAGCAAACTGATGTTGATTTTGATCGTTGCATCCGCTATTTAACGAAACTTTGCCTTGTGCGCATTAAGAATGTCGTGACGTTCAGTGCGAAACCCGGTGTGCAACAATCAGCATATAGAATGGAAACACATTAGCATGTAAAACTTGCGGAAGAAGATAGAGAGAGAAAGAGAAGGAGAGAAAAGTCTGTCCAAACAGACACACAGCAAGTTTCGTAATTAAAACATGAGAATAAATTTTATGGGAAAGTTCATGCTACGACTGCGAAAAAAGGAACGAATCAGTAAAAGCCGGTATATCGAAAAACGAAGGCTTTAAAAAAAATTGAGCTCTGACGAGATTCACTTTAAATGCAAACTTGCGGTTTAATTCACCAGATGGAAATAAACGATATGTATAAAATCGATGTCCCTCGCTGTTTTGTTAACGGAACCACGAATTTTTACTATTAATAATTGTGAGACTTTCTTTCCGGTTTTTTATTTATTTTGCTTCCTCGTAGAGGAAGCTTTGTTTTCGTGAAAATTTTTTTTTTCGAGATTTTCATGTCAGTACACTCAGAATAGGCCAAAACGTCGAGAAAAGTGATTTAGAAAAAATGTCTGTGTGTGTGTGTGTGTGTGTGTATGTGTGTATGTTGCACGATCGAGAAATGAAAACCTCTATAACTCGGGAATGCCTTGAGATATCAAGCTGAAATTTGGACCATAGATAGAGGGATCAAGCCTCATCGTTCATACAGATTTTTGTTAAAATCCACTTCATCGTTAAATTATTACGCGTTTTTTAATTTTTTGAAAAATGTCTGTTTACGCGATAACTCTTTTAATTTTCGAGATATTGATCTTAAAATTGGTATGAATGTGAGCTTTCACACGCCGGTGATCGCTATTGAATTTGGTTAACATCGGTTGAACCGTTAAAATTTTATGATGTTTTGAATTTTCCAAAAAATTGACATTATCGCTCTATTGTAACTTTTGCAAAACTTAAGATAGCTAGCTCAAATTTTGTATATAAATGAAACAATATTCAGCCATTATATATGTATAATTTAGTGACGAACGGTATGAAATTTTTGATTTTATGGAATGTTGAATTATTTAAAAAAATATACAATATTACATTCACTTTCGGAAACGCTCTAATAATCACGAAATAACGTAATAACGAAATAGAAAAAGCGAATCCACAACATGTATATTTATCTAATTAAGACAAGGATGCAAAGTAGAACCTTGCACATTGCTTCCTCATTATTTTTCGCGACAAAGCTTCCTCTATGAGGAAGCCAAAAATTGTATAATATACTTCCTTATAGAGGTAGCTTTGTAAATCCCGAAAAATAATGAGGAAGCAATGTGCAAGGTTTAACTTTGCATCCTTTCTTAATTTTTTGAAAAATGTCTGTTTACGCGGTAACTCTTTCAATTTTCGAGATATTGATCTTAAAATTGGTATGAATGTGAGCTTTCATACGCCGGTGATCGCTATTGAATTTGGTTAAGATCGGTTGAACCGTTAAAATTTTATGATGTTTTGAATTTTTCAAAAAATTGACATTATCGCTCTATTGTAACTTTTGCAAAACTTAAGATAGCGAGCTCAAATTTTGTATATAAATGAAACAATATTCAGCAATTATATATGTATAATTTAGTGACGAACGGTATGAAATTTTTGATTTTATGGAATGTTGAATTATTTAAAAAAATATACATTATCACATTCACTTTCGGAAACGCTCTAATAATCACGAAATAACGTAATAACGAAATAGAAAAAGCGAATCCACAACATGTATATTTATCTAATTAAAACAAGGATGCAAAGTAGAACCTTGCACATTGCTTCCTCATTATTTTTCGCGACAAAGCTTCCTCTATGAGGAAGCCAAAAATTGTATAACATACTTCCTCATAGAGGTAGCTTTGCAAATCCCGAAAAATAATGAGGAAGCAATGTGCAAGGTTCTACTTTGCATCCTTTTTTAATTTTTTGAAAAATGTCTGTTTACGCGATAACTCTTTCAATTTTTGAGATATTGATCTTAAAATTGGTATGAATGTGAGCTTTCACACGCCGGTGATCGCTATTGAATTTGGTTAAGATCGGTTGAACCGTTAAAATTTTATGATGTTTTGAATTTTTCAAAAAATTGACATTATCACTCTATTGTAACTTTTGCAAAACTTACGATAGCGAGCTCAAATTTTGTATATAAATGAAACAATATTCAGCCATTATATATGTATAATTTTGTGACGAACGGTATGAAATTTTTTATTTTATGGAATGTTGAATTATTTTAAAAAAAATACATTATCACATTCACTTTCGGAAACGCTCTAATAATCACGAAATAACGTAATAACGAAATAGAAAAAGCGAATACACAACATGTATATTTATCTAATTAAAACAAGGATGCAAAGTAGAACCTTGCACATTGCTTCCTCATTATTTTTCGTGATAAAGCTTCCTCTATGAGGAAGCCAAAAATTGTATAACATACTTCTTTATAGAGGTAGCTTTGTAAATCCCGAAAAATAATGAAGAAGCAATGTGCAAGGTTCTACTTTGCATCCTTTTTTAATTTTTTTAAAAATGTCTGTTTACGCGATAACTCTTTCAATTTTTGAGATATTGATCTTAAAATTGGTATGAATGTGAGCTTTCATACGCCGGTGATCGCTATTGAATTTGGTTAAGATCGGTTGAACCGTTAAAATTTTATGATGTTTTGAATTTTTCAAAAAATTGACATTATCGCTCTATTGTAACTTTTGCAAAACTTAAGATAGCGAGCTCAAATTTTGTATATAAATGAAACAATATTCAGGCATTATATATGTATAATTTAGTGACGAACGGTATGAAATTTTTGATTTTATGGAATGTTGGATTATTTTAAAAAATATACATTATTACATTCACTTTCGGAAACGCTCTAATAATCACGAAATAACGTAATAACGAAATAGAAAAAGCGAAACCACAACATGTATATTTATCTAATTAAAACAAGGATGCAAAGTAGAACCTTACACATTGCTTCCTCATTATTTTTCGCGATTTACAAAGCTTCCTCTATGAGGAAGTCAAAAATTGTATAACATACTTCTTTATAGAGGTAGCTTTGTAAATCCCGAAAAATAATGAGGAAACAATGTGCAAGGTTCTACTTTGCATCCTTTTTTAATTTTTTGAAAAATGTCTGTTTACGCGATAACTCTTTCAATTTTCGAGATATTGATCTTAAAATTGGTATGAATGTGAGCTTTCATACGCCGGTGATCGCTATTAAATTTGGTTAAGATCGGTTGAACCGTTAAAATCTTATGATGTTTTGAATTTTTCAAAAAATTGACATTATCGCTCTATCAAGAGTCGCGGTAGCGACTCGACGCCAAGTTAAAAAAGAAATTAATGTTGCCTTCACATAACGATTTGTCTGTTTGTAACTTTTGCAAAACTTAAGATAGCGAGCTCAAATTTTGTACATAAATGAAACAATATTCAGCCATTATATATGAATAATTTAGTGACGAACGGTATGAAATTTTAGATTTTATGGAATGTTGAATTATTTATAAAAATATACATTATCACATTCACTTTCGGAAACGCTCTAATAATCACGAAATAACGTAATAACGAAATAGAAAAAGCGAATCCACAACATGTATATTTATCTAATTAAGACAAGGATGCAAAGTAGAACCTTGCACATTGCTTCCTCATTATTTTTAGCGATTTACAAAACTTCCTCTATGAGGAAGCCAAAAATTGAATAACATACTTCCTCATAGAGGTAGCGTTGTAAATCGCGAAAAATAATGAGGAAGCAATGTGCAAGCTTCTACTTTGCATCCTTGTTTCATTGTGTAATAAATGTAAATCATTTAAATCAGATTTGTATTGATTATTTGGTTGTTAAATCGCCATTAGCGTAAGCTGTTATCATAATGATGAATATATCTTTCGGGCCTTCGGCAGATTTCACAATATTTACATTTAATGACTGTCGTAATGATGAATTACCAAATTTATCACACATGCATGGTAAACGATATCTCTGACAGGTGGAAAGAAAAAACGTATACCGAAGTCAACGCATGATGGAGAACGAGAGCGATTGGTTATTGGATGTAACAAAAGGCGCCTTTCAAAGTCAATATATTCTCGGCGATATAATCGGCAGGTGGGTTTTACTGCATCCAAATTATCGTGCAATGAGGAACACTTTTACTACGACGAATTTGGAAGTGATAGTAAAAACTCATGACAAAAAGAGTACAGAATAAATATTCGTCGAAAATTTACACAATTGAAAAAAAACCTGAAGTATATGAAATTGGTAGAAAAAAAAATACGAAGGAAATTAAATTACTAAAAGAAAAATTCGAAGGAAATGAAATTGTTAGAAAAAAAATAATGAAAAAAATATCCTCGAAAAAAAAACGGCTAAAACAATGAATAATACATGAACACAAATGTATTACGATCAGATATCTTTACATCGGATATTTCTTCCCCGGATACTTTAACTGAAATGTTTTTTTGGTTATTTTTCAAGGATATTTTTTTCCGTCAGATATTTCTTCCCCGGATATTTTATCGAAACGTTTTTTTTTTTTTTAATATTTTTCAAGGATATTTTTTTCCGTCAAATATTTCTTTCCCGGATATTTTATCGAAACGTTTTTTTTTTTAAATATTTTTCAAGGATATTTTTTTCCGTCAAATATTTCTTCCCCGGATATTTTATCGAAACGTTTTTTTTTTTTTTTTTAATATTTTTCAAGGATATTTTTTTCCGTCAGATATTTTTTCCCCGGATATTTTATCGAAACGTTTTTTTTTAAATATTTTTCAAGGATATTTTTTTCCGTCAAATATTTCTTCCCCGGATATTTTATCGAAACGTTTTTTTTTAAATATTTTTCAAGGATATTTTTTTCCGTCAAATATTTCTTCCCCGGATATTTTATCTGAGTCCATGTGAATGATTTTTAAAGTTTCATTAACCACTTTTATATTTTTTTCTGATTATGGTCACTATATTATATAGTTGAGATTTTTTAAACTACTATTTATGATTGTTGGTACTACATATTTCTCTCATTACTCTCATTCTCTCATTATATTCATCTCATTCATCTCTTATCTACTTTTTGATTTGCATTATTTTGGTCTAAATACTCGCATGTACATTCACAGGTCAATTTCAAAACTGTATAATTTTTTAAATTCATAAACTGCGATGGTATATATAATTTTTATAATTTATTGCAGAGGCTCGACTTCAACGATTCACAGTTGTCTTCACAAGGGCAGAAAGAAATATGCCTGCAAGATTATGCCAAAGGTAAAGCATAGATCAGTGATGGGAGGACATTTTTTCCATCAATGACACGTCATTCTTGCATTACGATGATGTCTCTCAGACTCCATTTCTATCAACCAGAGAAAAAATTAAATAACTTATACTATATATATATATATATATCAATTTTTTTCTGATAAACAAGTTGAATTTTATATCATTTAATGTAACGATACAAATTTTCTACTAGGGATATTATATTTTTATCATATTTACCATAAATAAAAATAAATTACTGACAATATTTTTTATGACATTTTGTACGCCCTTAAAATTAGAATGAATGAAAATAAGGAGCTCTTAAATTCTTGTTCCAGGCCAGATTAAACAGAATGGACACCGGGACCAAACTGCAGGCACTTTTGAGTCTACGTCATAATAACATAGTAAGAAATTTTAATATAAAAAAAAAATGTTCCCTAAATTTTTACATCTTTCCGAATTATAATTGCTGGGGCGAAGTTTTAACTTAACTAGTTTGACCAACGTTAGTTACATTATTAGTTTTCAATGGACCTTCAGTAACTTCTATACGCGGAATTAGTGCCTGCAAATATTGTACAACTGAATTATAAACCATCAACTCTGTAAGAGCGACTATTCATCCGCATGACCACAATGAAGTGGTTATACGATTACCACTATGGTTAACCTCAGTATGTACGAGACCACCACGTAGATCGCGAATAAACAAAATGAACGGTTCACTGCTTAACTGACCTGACCTAAATGGTTGATTGGTACAGAAAATCCAACCAAAAAGAACAAATTTTAGTTGGCTTTTTACATTGATCAATCATTTCAATCGGCTTAACCACGAACGTTACTTAACTTTTGGCTTTGCGAATTTTTCAAAGTTCAGCGACAGAATAAAAAGTCTTAACTCTTGATTTTACATGATTTTTAAAGTTTTGCAACATAGTTTTTGACAGACTTCAGTACAAGAAGTCTTAAGGTAGTTTTTGCGCCTGGTATTCATTTCGCATAAGTTCGAGAAAAATAAGAGAGATTTGCAAACACTTCTCAATGGTATAAAAATCGGAAGAAATTCATGCACATTGAAGGGACTGAAAAGATAATACTTATTCTAAAATGTTATTAACAAATTGGTGAAAAAAAAAATTTGTTCAACGAATTTGCCGAAAACCCACATTTTTTAATGAAAATGATTCGTTCATTTTTCTGAATACGTATAAATTTTTTCAGATTTTTAAATTCACTTTGAATATTTTTCCTTTTTGTATATAAAAAAAAATGAAAAAAACACAAAATTCAAGGTGAATTAAAAAATGTAAGAAACTTCATACGTATTCGGAAATATGAACGACACATTTTCATTTTTAAAAAATGTGGTTTTCCGGAACATTTGTTAAACAATTTTTTTTTCATCATTTTGTTAATAACATTTTAGAATATTTATTACGCAAAATTAATCTTTTCAGTACCTTTAATGTGCAAGAATTTTTTCAGATTTTTGTACCATCGAGAAGTATTTGAAGATCATTTTTCTCAAACTTATGCGAAATGAATATCAAGCGCAAGGACTAACTTAACTCTTGATTTTACATGATTTTCAAAGTTCTGCAACATAGTATTTGACAGATTTCAGTGAAAGAAGCCTTAACGTTTGACTTAACCCGTTTTTCAAAGTTCTGCCATATAAGTTTTGACACATTTCATGGCAAGAAGTTTTAACTTTTGACTTTACACATTTTTCAAAGTTCAGAAACATAGTATTTGACAGATTTCTGTAAAAGAAGCCTAAACGTTTGACTTAATCCGTTTTTCAAAGTTCTGCAACATAATTTTTGACACATTTCAGTGCAAGAAGTCTTAACTCTTGATTTTACAAGATTTTCAAAGTTCTGCAACATAGTTTTTGACAGACTTCAGTGAAAGAAGCCTTAACGTTTGACTTAACCCGTTCTTCAAAGTTCGGCAACATAATTTTTGATACATTTCAGTGCAAGAAGTCTTAACTTTTGACTTTACATGATTTTCAAAGTTCAGCAACATAGTATTTGAAAGATTTCCGTGAAAGAAGCCTTAACTTTTGACTTGATTCATTTTTCAAAGTTCGGCAACATAATTTTTTATCCATTTCAGTGCAAGAAGTCTTAACTCTCGATTTTACAAGATTTTCAAAGTTCTGCAACATAGTTTTTGACAGATTTCAGTGAAAGAAGCCTTAACGTTTGACTTAACCCGTTTTTCAAAGTTCTGCAACATAATTTTTGACACATTTCAGTACAAGAAGTCTTAACTCTTGATTTTACATGATTTTCAAAGTTCTACAACATAGTGTTTGACAGATTTCAGTGAAAGAAGCCTTAACGTTTGACTTAACCCTATCTTCAAAGTTCGGCAACATAATTTTTGACACATTTCAGTGCAAGAAGTCTTCACTCTTGACTTTACATGATTTTCAAAGTTCAGCAACATAGTTTTTGACAGATTTCAGTGAAAGAAGCCTTAACGTTTGGCTTAACCCGTTTTTCAAAGTTCTGCAACATCATTTTTGACACATTTCAGTGCAAGAAGTCTTAACTCTTGACTTAACACATTTTTCAAAGTTCGGCAACATAGTTTTCGACAGCTTCAGTGAAAGAATTCTTAACCCTTGACTTAGTACGTTTCTTAAAGTTCTGCAACATAGTTTTTGACACATTTCAGTGAAAGAATCCTTAACCCTCGATTTTGTACGTTTTTCAAAGTTCTGCATCATAGTTTTTGACAGATTTCAGTGAAAGAAATCTACGACGATCCCCTACGAATTTTCGTGATTGAGGATTTGGCCATTGGAGGCGAACTTCTCGAAAGATTGGCGTCTCGAGGTGGATATTCGGAAAGAGATGCTGCAAATGCAGTTCAGAACGCCGCATCGGCCTTAGAGGTTGGTATGACGTTGATGTCAAACGTCGTATATTTATTTTTAAGCGGGTTAAAGCAATAAAACATTTGTATTTGACGATTGAAAATGGATTTCTTCTCGTTATTTGTACTGCATTATTCTTACGTTAAGAACATTAAGAGACTCCTGACTATAAGAAAACTGCGGAATAATTGAAAATTAATTCACTAGGCAATAAATATTTTATTCTTCCAGTATATTCATTCTCTGGGTTTTTGCCACGGTAGCTTAAGACCAGAAAAGCTTCTTTACGCAACTGAAGATGAAGACTCGAGGCTCGTACTTGCGGGAAACGAAGCTACCACAATATCACTTAGCTCGTACAAAGTACTATATTGCGGTTTGTAGTTTTATCAAAGTTTATTACCAATTGTTCAACGATGGTTTTATAACGAGAATTGAAGGAAATTCTTCTTGGCCTTAAGGTAAACTTAAGGAAACTTTTGTTAATTTAAGTGTAATACAATTTTAATTATGACAAATTCAAAAACGAAACATACAATCGTAACTCCAAATCTTAATTGAAGTACAGAAAACAGATTTTGGAAGTTCAGAAAAATCTTTAAGGATGCAAAGTCGAGTCATTAATTTTTGGGACCTGTTGTGAGCAGAACTCTTAATTTGAACTTGTTTTAGAGGTACGAAATATGTTGATAAGTAAAAAAAAAAACTTATAAAAATAATTACATAGACGAATTTAATGGAGATGCATAATTTATCAATTATCCAGACTTTTACTAAAATCACTAATTTAAGTGCAATGAATAATTTGGCAATTTTACACCGTAATCAGATTTGCTCGTACCGCTATTTGGATTTTGTAGCATTTTATTTGAGTTGATGAGTTGTCGAGACTGATTTAAAGCTCAACTCTTAATATTTTTGACTCAAAGAAATAAAGACCATGTTGAAAAGTGCCAAAAATTTTCAATTAAAAAATCGAGCATCTAATATTATTTTTTAAAAATAATATTAGATGCACGATTTTTTAATTGGAAATTTTATTTAATTGGATTTTTTATTTCCAATTATTTTAAATTATTAACAAAATTTTAATAATAAATTACAAAATTTTAATATTATAATTATTAACAAAATTTATTTTTAAAAAATAATATTAGATGCACGATTTTTTTACTGGGAATTTTTGGCACTTTTCAACATGGTCTTTATTTCTTCGAGTCACAAATACCAAGAATTGAGCTTTAAATCAGTCTCGACAACTCATCAACTCAAATAAAATGCTACAAAATCTTTCTACGTATATCAAACATTTAAAATTATAGAATTTTTATCGAAATCTCATTCAAAATTATGTAAAAAGGTAGAAATATAATTTCAAGACCATGTATTGAAGGAAAATATATCGATGAGTTTTAAAAATAGGTTTACTAAATCTTTTCTCAGCACCGGAAGTAATAACTGCAGGGAAGCCTGGTGCACCATCCGATTTATGGAGTTTGGGCATCATTCTTTACATCATGTACGTATATGTGCCAATTTCCAGTCCCAGCGATAGTATATAAATTATCTGATACGACTTTGCGATAATATTACAGGCTTTGTGGTTTTGAACCATTCCGAAAAACGGAAGAAATGTTTCCATCTCCGTATTGGGATGATAAAACCGACGAAGCAAAACGACTTATAGCCCAGGTAAAAATTTAAAAAATTTCACACATACATTATATATAAAAAATGTTCAGGAGATTAATATACATTTTAAATACTCATGAATCTGTTGCTTTTACACATCATGATAAACTCAAAGAACCACGCTTAAGGGGATGCTGGAGTAGATTTTATTACCGACTTTGGTCGGTAAAAACAGGCTTTTTCGTAGTTTTGATTATTCTTCGTTAAGGTAGTTCTGTCGTGAAGGCAATCCAAAGTCATATGCATGAATTTTTGACATGTTGTAATTTAGCTATTCAATTTTATTTGCACAAAATCTTGAAGGCTTTTACCGAGTATTTGAATGAACAATTAAAACTTGAAAATCGATCTTTTTACACGGCGCTCACGGGAAGGCTGGAAAAATTAATCTTTAAATCGTAAATTAACATACTTAGATCAAAGACAGAGAAAAAATAAAAAGTACTACGGATGCGCAAATCATTCAGGAATTGATGCGTCATAAAAAAAGGTGAAGTCTCCGGAATAATGTTTAATTGAACCAAGGTCAAAGTGCACGATACTGGGCCAAATGACGTTTCCTAACCTAATTATCGTAAAAATGAAATCAAATCCGCACTAAACATATCAACTATTTACAAATAATCGTTTTAATTTGATTACGACAATTTCGAAGGATTCTCGATTATTTTTGATATTATTATTGAGGCAGTCAAAATAATGCGTATGATTATTTTTTTAATGTCATATAGACTCTGAGATTTATGACTCCGGCGTACCGACAGAACTACCTTAATACGCTACACACATGCTTCAAATTGTATACGATTGTAATATCAACATAAACGAGTGGACGTACATTCGAATATTTGGTGAAAATTTACAATAAATGAAAAAAATCGTATATAACTAAACCTCCCGAGATCAAAATGGCCGCCAGGGTTTGACAGCATCGCCTGTTTGATAAGATATAAAAGATTCTGAAACTCACATACGTTAAATCGAAATGTACGTCCATTCTTTAGCGTTCTCTGAATATTCTACGAGCGTCGAAAAATCAATTACACAAAAAGAATCCATGCAAAACCCAGACTACGTTCACGTAGTCTGTTCGCGATCAGAGTTGGTTAAGGATGTAGGAACGCGACGGGGTGCTCAACTTCCTGAAAAGTAAGAATTCAGAGAGAAATTCGACCACTTGTCGATGGAATAAAAATCTGAAAAAAATCAAGCATACAAAAGGTGCAGAAAAGATTAATTTTGCATATTAATAATTACAAAATGTTATTATCAAATAGGTGAAACAAACAATTGTTCAACAAATTATCCGTCAACCTAACTTTTTTTCGAATGAAAATGATGCGTTAATTTTTCTGAATACGTATGAATTTTTTCAGAATTTTTTCTAATCATCGAAATTTCGTTTTTTTGGAATTCATTTTTTGTTTGTTAATGCATGTTAAGTCGCGAATTTTTCATATGCGCTTGTCACAAAACCACTCATTACACTCAAGAAGTTTCGAAACGATTGATCAAATAGATTTGCAAATACACCTCGAACAAGAAAAAAAACCGCAATTTTCAAACATCAGACAAAATTCTGAAAAAATTCATACGTATTCAGAAAATTGAACGAATCATTTTCATTCGAAACAAAAGTTTGGTTGACGGATAATTTGTTGAACAATTTTTTTTTCACTCATTTTTTAATAACATTTTGCAATTATTAATATGCAAAATTAATCTTTTCCGCACCTTTTGTATGCTTGATTTTTTTCAGATTTTTATTCCATCGAGAAGTGTTCGAATTTCTCTCTGAATTCTCACTTTTCAGCAAGTTGAGCACCCCGTCGCGCTCCTACATCCTTAAGAAGAGCGCGAATGAAGTTCCCCGATTAGAACACAAGTGGCGCCGATGTAGTCTGTTTTCTTTTGGCAAAAGCTCCGAGCCTTTGCAACGCGATCGTAGTATACACTATACATGGATATGGCTTGTGTATTTGACATTCTGATGGTTTTCGAATATTCAGAAATCGTCACAGAATTGACGTCCAGTCTGATTTTACACATCTAATTACCAGAAAGAATTAAATCGTACGGCAAAGATCAGCTGACATATCGTGTGCGGCCATATTGCTTTTCGGGAGATTCAGTATTTTTCGCCAAAAGTAAACAGACTACGTCGGCGCCACCTGTGTACTGATCGAAAAACTTACCGACCAAAGTCGGCAAAAAAATCTACTCCGGCATCCCCTTAAAATGCATAGAAAGGGAATATTTGCACTTCAGAATTTTTTTTTTCGAATTTATAGCTGATGCAAGAACAACCAGAAGACAGACCAACTGCGTCAGATCTACTGAAGAATTCTTGGGTTCGCGGGGAAAAAACTGCCGAACATTCCATGATTGAAGTGGCTCAACAACTACGGGAATTTAATGCCCGAAGAAAATTTAAGGTATGAGCGGAATTTATTCATAGCTGACCTGAGACACAATTCAGTCCAATATTATTGGGAAATAAATTGTCTTACCCGAACTTACCCGAATATCGTGGTAAATTTAATTAACATCGATAAAACAAAAAATAGAACTTGTATTTTATGGAATTCAAAAAACTATCATTTTATGAAATCCAAAATGGATTTCATAAAACTTGAGTTGTGTAAATTAAAAAATTTTAAAGCAAAAATTAATTTTCATCTGTCATAGCTTCC
The DNA here is from genome assembly GCA_963970395.1 of Ephialtes manifestator. Classification (NCBI taxonomy): domain Eukaryota; kingdom Metazoa; phylum Arthropoda; class Insecta; order Hymenoptera; family Ichneumonidae; genus Ephialtes; species Ephialtes manifestator. Next base: position 22,797,203 of record OZ019981.1, on the reverse strand, counting down.
GCCATGAGGAAGCAAAAATTAAAAAAATAGCCAACCAAAAGTGTTCCAAAAAGCCCAAATTTCCCCTACTCATGAAAAAATATGCATGGTCGAAATTTCGTCAAAATATATATATTTTTTTTACCTGGAGAATATTATTTGGACGTTACTTTTTTCCCTCTACATTTTCTCTTAACTGCCAATACGAAGTCGAATATCAATAACCATACCAATGGGTATCAATAACTATTGACATATTCAAAACCGTATTCCAAAATATATACTATTGACGTATTCCAAAATATATTTAAAAAAGGCGATCCATTGTTACAAAAGATTAACCACTCGATATTTATTTACAGGCCGCAACCCTCGCAGTTAGAGCTACACATCGTGCCTTAGCTATGACCCATTGTCACGGAGAGGTAATTGGATAAATCACCAAACAGCAGAAAAAACGACAAAACCAATTTGCTACTCGTTAATTTATTTAAGTCACATTTTTATATAATGATCGCATTTAATATTTATCTTTCTTAAAACGGTATGTACTCAGCCAAAAATAATAAATAAATTAATATTTGTAATTTCCTAATAAATCAATATTCACGACATGCACCATTTATTTTAGGGGAATTATTTATTCGACCGCACCTGTTCATTTTCTTTTTCCTTCGTCGGTAATCGATCGACTGCAGTTAAAAATTTTTTATTCCTACCTTATCCGTTGCAGATAAATCACGGGTAGAATTTTTTATCTGTTGATGGTAAGGATGTTAATTGCTGTGTGTCAATATAGTACTGGCTGGAATTGTACATTTTTATCTCTTGTATAGGAAGAAAAGATTTTCTCAAACTTACCACAAGTAAGTAAATGCTTCGTTAAACTGCAGCTGGTATAATAGTTCAGACTTTAGATACTAACTAGTGTTTTACCTGCTCCTAATGGTAACTACATTACCAACAAAGGTACAGCATGGTGGCCGCGTTCAGGGAAAACCGGGAAAACCGGGAAAAGTCAGGGAAATAAAAAATTGATCAGGGAATCAGGGAAAAGTCAGGGAATATCGAAATTAGTAAGGGAAAAAGTAGATTGTTGCCAAAGTTTCAATAACTGAATAAAAATCCATAATAGAAAAACTTGAAAAAAAAACAACCGAAAAATATTTGAAAATAAAAAAAAAACAAATAAAAATTGATATAAAAATTACAACATAAATCTATTCGAACAAATCGAAGCACTCAACAAAAAAGTTTAAAAAGTGTTGTATATTACTAAAATAAGTATTACACTTCACATCAGTATTTAATCGGATTTAAAGCATTATAATTCCAAAGAACGTTTTTATGTTTTGAAAGAGAAAATATATCTTCAAAAGTACTATTCGTTGTTGATCGAGAAATAAATAACTTATCAAAAACACGTATTTGTTCCTAATACATTTTTTTTTAATTCGCGTTATAAATTTTTTAGTAGATGTCCTTAAAATTTCGATCAGGGAAAATTGATAAATTAGTCAGGGAAAAGTCAGGGAATTTTTTCCGAAAAAAAAAACGGCTACCATGTGCAGGTAAAAATTTCATTAACCTGCAGACGGCCGGCATTGGTGAGCGTGCATAAGTCATACTTTGAAAACTTTTTCCATAGAAAAAGTTCCCAATGGACCTGATATAAAGGCTTGACCTTGAGGTGATACCGATCGGCACTTTCCGGCCGCCTGCACGGAAAAAAAAGTTTGGTTGCGGCAACTACGTTTTCGATTTGCTGTACACAATGTCTAAAAAATTAGTTGCCTCAACCATATCGAATAGTAACCTCAACTATTCACGATTAGTTCTCGATTGGATTAGTTAGGTTAAGGGGATGCTGGAGTAGATTTTATTACCGACTTTTGTCGGTAAAAATAGGCTTTTTCGGACTTTTGATTATTCTTCGTTAATACGCTACACACATGCTTCAAATTGTACACGATTGTAATATCAACATAAACGAGTGGACGTACATTCGAATATTTGGTGAAAACGTACAATAAATGAAAAAAATCATATATTACTAAACCTCCCGAAATCAAAATGGCCGCCAGGGTTTGACAGCATCGCCTGTTTGGTTAGATATAAAAGATTCTGGAACTCTCATACGTTAAATCGAAATGTACGTCCATTCTTTAGTGTTCTCTGAATATTCTACGAGCGTCGAAAAGTCAATTACACAAAAGGAATCCACGCAAAACCCCGACTACGTTCACGTAGTCTGTTTGCGATCAGAGAGGGTCAAGAAGAGTGCGGGTGAAGTATCCCGATTAGAACACAGTGCCGCCGATGTAGTCTGTTTTCTTTTGGCTAAAGCTCCGAGCCTTTTCAACGCGACCGTAGTATACATTATACATGGATTTGTCTTGTGTATTTGACATTCTGATGGTTTTCGAATATTCAGAAATCATCACAGAATTGACGTCTGGTTTGATTTTACATATCTAATTTCCAGAAACAATTAAATCTTACGGCAAAGGTCAGCTAACATATCGTGTGCGGCCATATTGCTTTTCGGGAGATTCAGTATCTTTCGCCAAAAGTAAACAGATTACGTCGGCGCCACCTGTGTCCTGATCGGAAAACTTACCGACCAAAATCGGCAGAAAAATCTACTCCAGCATCCCCTTAACTAATCCAATCGTTGGGACTACCACTCGAATAGTTGGGACTACCATTCGAATCGTCGGTATTATCATTCGAATCGTTGGTATTACCATTTGAGTTGCTAGGGAAATAGAATAATCGATTGGTTGTGTCAACTCATTTTTGGTTATGGCAACTAATCTTTCTTTTCCGTGTGCAGTTTAACACAAATTACCATATAGTCATACAGTTTTTAGAATTCTGTCAAATAGAATGCAGGTAAAATGTTATATTTTTCTAATGGTAACTACATTACCAACAAAGGTATAGGTAAAAACTTCATTAACACAAATTACCATATAGTGATACTGTTTTTAGAATTCTGTCAAACAGAATGCCGGTAAAACGTTATATTTTCCAACTTCCAATTAGCTTAAAAAAAAGTATCATATGGAGTACATAAACCCATGTAAATTTTGTGAAATTAAATTATTGGATGACTGCATTTTTTATGTTTGATGACTGGTTTTAATTGAAGTGCTCCAGATAGTTATTTTATTAATCTCACAAAGTTTAATTAAAACATATAGCGAAATAATTTAATTAACGGTATTATAAGTATAATCCTTGAACAAAAACAACACTACATGAATTCTACGGTACAAATTAGGGGAGGGCGGGGCTAGTTGGAACATAGGGCAAGTTGAAAAACTCAAATTAAAATTTAGACAAAAGATTTGGATAAATTGAAAAGAAAAAAAAACGTTAGATTATCTGGTGATTTGTTGAACAATTTTTTGTATTCATAAATTAGTTAATAACATTTTGGAATCATTAAGCCTTTTTTTACCCCATTCCAACTTGCCCCAACAGTGAGGAACACTTCGTCGACTCTGAAATACTTTATTGCCTCAAACAAAAATTAGCATTGTCGGAGTTTCGCAAAAAATATATATTTTTCAATAACCAAAGTCCAAGCATATTTTTAATGCTACAATAAAAAAAAATTATGTCGCCTAACAATAAAATGGCAGCAATTAATTTCAAGTCTACGCTACTATTTTTCTATATTTACGATAACCACAAAATACTCGTCGCAACTATAAATATATAGTTAAAACAATTTATAGTCACTATAATCACAAAAAAAAAAAAAAAAAAAAAAAAAAAAAATGTTGCATGTATTAAAAATGAATAGCTGTCACTTTATGAGATTGCCAAATATTCCACTTTTTTCGCAAATCCATTTGAACGATATGCTTCTTTCTCTTTCCCTCAGTACCATCAATAAGTAGTCGAATATTGATATCGATAGAAATGGATTTCAATAGTAGTCGGATACTAAAAATACAAAATCTAAAAACGTGTCTAGAAAAATCGAGCAACCGGGATAAATTGAAGAAGTATACACGGCCCGGGGACGTAGCAGCCCATGTGGTGGTGTGTAGCTTCGACGTACTGCGGATCCGACCTTCTCATAAATTCCGATGGCGTTAATAATTCTCGAGGGCAACGAGGGGCTCAGGTTAGTCTTGGGTAGTCGGGAGGTTCTCGGAGAGCTGCGAACCCGGGGAAGCAGCAGCAGCAGCAGCAGCATCAGCATCAGCTACACTATTCTGCTTCTTCTTTTTTTTCTGCTTTGCACACGCAGAGACAATCTCGGCTCGCATCGTGGTAGCAAAAGGTGTTTCTATATTAGAACTTTCACGCTGCGTGCTAGTTTGACGGTATTCCATGCGTCGTAGAATTAATTATCATATGAAAAAAAAGAAAAAAAAAATGTATATCTATTTAACATATTCGGGTCATGATACATGACTTTATATTAAAATTATATCGCATACATAACGTGAGCAGAGTAAAGTGCATGAAAATTATAACGCCTTTATTTATAGCTTTCCTTAAAGTCTGCGAGTTTGAATACTTAGCAACTTACGATCAAGGATACTACAAACGGATATAGTTTCCAACATACTCTGAATTGTGTAATTACTGCATTTTACGACAGAGCAATTTGTTTTACACTGTGCGTTAAGTTTTGAAGTATCATTGCCATTCTTGCGCTTAAAGCTTCGTGTTAATGCAGGGTCATCAAGATTAAAATAGCGAATACTTTGCGAAGAAATGGATATGATAAGAATATCGTGCGTGTGTGTGTAGAAATTGTTACGAAATTTTGTACAGTTTAAAAATTTTAATATCTACAATGGTTATTATACACCGAGAGAAAAAGTTTCATTGATTCACGGAAATCTTTGCCAATGAAATGAAATACTTGAATTTCAATACCGTCTTTTCTTTGAATGATCTCAAACTCAATGAAAAGTAGTAACATTGTTTCGAAGAAACATTTCTTTAAAACAATGAACCTTTTTCATTGATTTCAAAGATATCGTCTCTGATTCAATGAAACCTTCTTCTTCCCAGCTCAAAATTTCGAAACCTATTTTTTCCTGAAGTACGCGGCAGATAAAGCTCAAACTTTGTGAGTATGTAAGGAAGTACGGCAGAAATAGGCTAAGCTTCTGGCTCCTCGAAACTCGAAGCCGTTCGTTCGGGAGAACCGGAAAACAAAAAAGTGAGGTTAGGTGCGAGAGAGAGATCAATGAAAACGTTTCTTTGAACCAATGAAAACGTCCCTTCAAAACAACAAAACTGTTTCTTTATTATATGCCCACTAAGTAAATCTTTATTTACAGGCAATGAAATGTTCTCTTTGAAACTCAAATGCACTATTTCATTGAAATCAAAGAAATATTTCGTTGAATTCAATGAAAAATTTCTTTGTTGTCAATGAAATCTTTGCTCTCGGTGTAGGAAGTGGAGGATCTGGTGAAAATGCATAGATACAGAATTTGGCAGTCATTTTTTCTTGGATAATTATATCTACCGCATCACACTCAAAAAAATCGTAGTAGTACAGTCAACTATAAAATGACAACTATTAATTTTTAGTCCATGCAACTATTTTCATAGTTACGGTAACTATGAAAATAGTTATGGTAATCATTTGGTAGTTATAGTAACTACTTGATAGTTGTGGCAACTATAAAAAATTTGCTCGGACGAACTAAAAATAAACAGTTGTCACTTTATAGCTGCTAATACCGTAATTTTCTCTCAGTGCAGAGATCCACACGGAAAAAAAGGCTTGGATGGAACAACCAAGTGCCTTGGTTATATATGCGCCAGACAATTAATTTGTTAGACCAACCAAGTTATTTGTTAGGCTACCAATTTCTTGGTTGGATTAACCAAGTCACTTGGTTAGACCAAGTAATTTATGTTGTGCCCACCAAGTTTTCTTGATAACATTTTTAACCAATTTTTGGTAATTCTAACCAAGCTTTTTTCTGAGTGTCGTGGTTTACGTCGTGGTTTTGTTAAAATTCTAAGTGAACTTTTTGCACAAAATCACCACTCCGAGATTCGTTTAAATCTCGTAGTCGTCGTAGTTTTGTGCAAAAATTCTGTGTGAACTTTTAGTACAAAATCGTCATAGTGGAAACGACCGTGATTCTGCAGTGGTTACCGCTTTGACCGAGTCTGCTAGGGTTTAAAAAGTTTTCTCTATGAGGAAGCCAAAATTGACGATCGTACTCCTCGTACAGGTGGATTTGTAAAAAGTGTAAAATAATGAAAGTAAGTAATATGCAAGGTTCTACTTTATCTGCACAATCGGATGATTAACAAGTTTTTGTCAAAACCATTTATTCAAACTCAAATCAATTGCTCATATTCCTTACTACACAATCCGATTATACACATTGCAGCGTGATTTACTTTGCATATTGCATCCTCTTAATTTTCAACTTTTTACTAAGTTTTTTCTATGAGGAAACCAAAATTGATGAACCTACTTCTCGTTCAGGTAAATTTGTAAAAAGTGTAAAATGATGAGGAATCAATATCCAAGATAATACTTTGTTTGTTTTACCTTCTTATAACTATAAACCTGAAAATTCAATAACAGTAAAGTTTATGTTTATATTGTTATTTATGGAGCTCTTTCTCCCCACCCCCCTCTCGCCCCAGCCCTTCACAATTCCCACTATGCGTTATAAGGGCTTTTTTTTGTTTAAGCATATTTCGATGCGTTCGCACATGGAAATATAAATATATGAACAACATATTCGACATATAGATTTTTTTAGGCGCTAAACATTATATTACAAAAGATCTCGCCGCCGCTGCCGTATCAAGAATCGAGGGACTTAGAAAAATTCAGCTCAAACCAGCGTAAGGAGGGTTGAGTGACGGGGTTTCTGACGGGGGTGGAGGGGGTTTCTGAGGGGTTGAGTGACGGAGTTTCTGACGGGGTGGAGGGGTTTTCTGAGGGGTTGAGTGATGGGGTTTCTGAGGGGTTGAGTGACGGGGTTTCTGAGGGTTAGAATGACGGGATTTCTGAGGGGTTTCTCATTCAAAATTTCAAATATTTTCACAAGCCCGAATTTGGGTGAGATTGTGAGCGCACGCACAATAAAATCCTAGTATATATACATACTGAACCCCAGGGTTCAATACTTCCCAATGGGCACACATGTTGCAATGATGTCCAAAAGATGTCTTTAGGACATCATTGTGACAAGTGTGCCCATTGGGTTATAGATGACCGCCTCTAGACCGGATTATCATGTCCTTTAATTCGTGACACGGCGGCGACGAGATCTTATTATAATATAGGGAGATATATATGTATACTAGGATTTTATTGTGGCTCGCGCGCTGCGCGCGCTCGCATTCGCCCCCCACCCAAGGGGGGCGAATGCGAGTGCCCCCCCCCCCCCCCCCCCCCCCCCCGCCCCAAAGGGTGGCCCCCGAAGGGTGCCCCCCGGAAGGGTGCCCCCCCCCCAAAGGTGCCCGCAAACTTGGGGGACCTATCTTTTTGGAAAAGGACTTAGAATAATTCGGGCTCGGGGCTTGGCGGAAAGGAGTGGGGCTAGCCCCAAGCCTTTAGCCCCACCCTCTTCCGCCAAGCCCTGAGCCCGAATTATTCTAAGTCCCTCGATTCTTGACACGGCGGCGGCGGCGGCGGCGAGATCTTTTTATAATATAGAGAGATACTATCCATATTGTGGCGCTATACAAAAACTTGTTTGCAGAAATGAGCGGCTAGGACTACTTTGTATATCTTTCTGTCCTCTTACTTTTGTCTTAGCTACTTAGTTTTCCTAGTACTAAACTAGTTAGTAGTCTTAATTTATTTACTAATAATTTTGCGTGATTTTACATATGTAGGCATATTCTTTTGTGCACGTACACGAAATCTGCGTTCTATGGCGTGATGCGATGGATTGTGTGTGCGGTCTGATTAATTTTTCCTGTATATTTTTACTCTGCATAATTTGGTTATTGACATTTATATGAAATGCGATTTTTCCTGTATTTTATTGCACGGTGGTATTAGGGGACCTCGTTCCAGGGTAGAAAATAAACGCATGTATCTATCTATTTGTCTACCTACCCGAACAGAAATATTTAGTGTTACATCAGCCACAAATCAGGCCCTGAAATCCTTAACAGCACCAGATTATCTTCTGATGTAACGCTTTAAATTTCCTCTCGGGTATCTAGAGGGTGGTGGTCAAAATAGCGAATGACCAAAATAGCGAAAGGTTAAAATCGCGAATTTCAAAATAAAAAAGCCTGAATCTCAAATGCCCATCATTATGAAATTCGCTATTTCAGCCATTCGATATTTTAAACATTCTCTATTTTAACCCCCATCTTATTAAAATACAGTCAAAGTAGCGAATTACTAAAATAGCAAATTTCATAATGATGGCCATTCTATATTTAGACATTCCTTATTTCGAAATTCGCTATTTTCATCTTCACAGTTGATATTACATATAAATTGCAAATAAATTCTATACAGACTTTACACAGACTATATATTTCCAATTCCATGTGTCTTACTATATATAATTTTACTTTTTTTACTTGGCCAATTTTGACCCTGATGTTTCAGTTCACCTCCAATTTGGAGCTGATACTGGTGCGTCAAGACCAGTATCAGAGATTCTGGTGCGCCAGGGGGATGGTAAAGTACATGGTGGTGTTACTGCGGACTACGTCAGGGATCGTGGGTCGTCGAGAGGGTGGTTTTAGAGAGCTGAGGACGCGAGACCTGCGCATTTGACAACATCGGGCGAAGCTGGGTTTGTCGGTGGAACTCTGGGGGTTGGTAAGCACCATCGTCCTCGTCGTCGAGCGATCAGCCCTCAGAGGCCTCGGTGCCGCGACACGTTTCGCAACCTCGTCGCGACCCCCAAAGTCGAATCAGCGTTCTGCCATGAGATCGGACACCGGTAGTAGAAGCCGCTTCGACGCCGCAGCTGCAGCTGCCGCCGCCGACGACGTCGCCGTTGTCGTTTCCGACGCATCACCACCCACGAGTGACGACGAGCTCGCCGTCGAGCTTCGACGCTCGGGGTCGTCCAGCCTCTAGTTAACCGCTTATCCCCACATTTTTTCATATACCCATCGTGGTTGTAAAAAAAAAAGACGCAACAAAAATTTAAAAAATCCACAAATATATCACTAAAATTCAGACGCGTCATCGCGAAGAGTTTATAAAATTCGTTATTCGTCTTTGCTCAATTCACGCGGAATTTGCTAAACACGCGGAAGAGAAAAAAAAAAGTAAAATAAAAATAATAAGAAATTAAAAAAGACTCCAAATACACTTACACAATACACAAATATTCATTGACAATCTGTGCTGTTTTACTTTATCGATCTACACTATACTTGTTGCATTTACATACAAAATAAGGGATAAACTGTAAATTTTAAATGCGGCGTGACGTTTATTAAAAGTTATATGGGAATAAGAGCGACATTAAAAGAGGGGAGAAAGAAAAACAAAATACGTGAAAATTTATAATATTCTATAAAAATATGCGAACGATGAAGACGTATAAACAAAAAGTGATAAACTGATGGAGAATTGAAACGACGTTGCGAAAATGCGGCATAATTCGATTGAGGTAAATTGGGCGGATATAAAATTGAATTGAAAGTTGGATAATTTTGTAGAAAGTTTTGCGCTTGGACTTGATCACGCTCTCGAGAGTTTTCAACTATTTTATACGTGTTTTGGGGAGGGTTAAAAGGTTTTAAAAAAACTTGCGTGGTATTCGTCAGTGAAAACGTGATTTACGTCTATTAGCTTCGTGGAGCGGCGATATTTTTGCGGTAGTTATGGAATTTACTATGTGGTTGTGGCTGTGAATGTGATTTTCGGTGCCGCGCTTAAAATCCAACGCTATCAACTTTTCCGTTATCTGTGGCATTATATGCTACATATTGCACATAGGTCATACCATCGTATAACCACCCTTCGAGTGTTCAATCGCCCAGCATCCCTTACGGTTCAATTCGCGATGTCGCGCGCTACTTTCTTCACTACTTAGTGCTACACTTTGAGTTCGTTAGTACATTTCTTTATATTTCATTGTTAAAAAAGACTATAAATATTTATGCATAAATTTGTCAATCAAATTTAGTCTACAATTGGTATATAAAATTAATGTACTTTTACTGTAAAATTAAAGCATATTGTTAAAATTGAAGTAATTTTAATATAAGATTGATGAAAATTGTTGAAATTACTTTATCATACATTAATTTTATGTCATATTGAATTTATTGTACTAGTTTGTGCATAAAAAGTTTCAATACCTTTGCATTCATTTCTCAGTCAATTTTTTTACAGTATTAAAAGACTTTAAATATTTATGCATAAATTTGTCAATCAAATTTAGTCTACAATTGGTATATAAAATTAATGGTTTACTGTAAAATTAAAGTATATTGTTAAAATTGAAGCAATTTTAATATAAGATTAGTGAAAATTGTTGAAATTACTTTATCATACATTAATTTTATGTCATATTGAATTTATTGTACTAGTTTGTGCATAAAAAGTTTCAATACCTTTGCATTAATTTCTCAGTCAATTTTTTTACAGTATTAAAAGACTTTAAATATTTATGCATAAATTTGTCAATCAAATTTAGTCTACAATTGGTATATAAAATTAATGTACTTTTACTGTAAAATTAAAGCATATTGTTAAAATTGAAGTAATTTTAATATAAGATTAGAGAAAATTGTTGAAATTACTTTACCATACATTAATTTTATGTCATATTGAATTTATTGTACTAGTTTGTGCATAAAAAGTTTCAATACCTTTGCATTAATTTCTCAGTCAATTTTTTTACAGTATTAAAAGAGTTTAAATATTTATGCATAAATTTGTCAATCAAATTTAGTCTACAATTGATATATAAAATTAATGTACTTTTACTGTAAAATTAAAGCATATTGTTAAAATTGAAGTAATTTTAATATAAGATTAGTGAAAATTGTTGAAATTACTTTACCATACATTAATTTTATGTCATATTGAATTTATTGTACTAGTTTGTGCATAAAAAGTTTCAATACCTTTCCATTAATTTCTCAGTCAATTTTTTTACAGTATTAAAATACTTTAAATATTTATGCATAAATTTGTCAATCAAATTTAGTCTACAATTGGTATATAAAATTAATGTTTTTACTGTAAAATTAAAGTATATTGTTAAAATTGAAGCAATTTTAATATAAGATTAGTGAAAATTGTTGAAATTACTTTATCATACATTAATTTTATGTCATATTGAATTTATTGTACTAGTTTGTGCATAAAAAGTTTCAATACCTTTGCATTAATTTCTCAGTCAATTTTTTTACAGTATTAAAAGACTTTAAATATTTATGCATAAATTTGTCAATCAAATTTAGTCTACAATTGGTATATAAAATTAATGTACTTATACTGTAAAATTAAAGCATATTGTTAAAATTGAAGTTATTTTAATATAAGATTAATGAAAATTGTTGAAATTACTTTCCCGTATATTAGTTTTATGTCATATTGAATTTATTGTACTAGTTTGTGCATAAAAAGTTTCAATACCTTTGCATTAATTTCTCTGTCAATTTTTTTACAGTATAACTGAAAGATATATATATATACACATACGAGGCATTCTATGTTAGTTTGGACAAAGAAAAATAAAAAAAACAAAGTTGTGAAAATTTTTCTAAAAATCAGATTCTATAATTCCAAGTAATACACCAAATTTGAAATTAAGAAAAAATGCTGGTAGGCCTTTTCAATTATTTATTGTTTTAACTAAAACATGAATATCTCGAAGATGGTTTACTCTGTCTACAATTTGAAAAAATGAAAAAAAAAGCGTCTTTTGAAAAAATGGCCTATAAAATAAACATTTTATAGGCCATTTTTATTTTTTCGAATTCTAGATAACGTAAATAATTTTCGAGATATTAATGTTTTAGTTAAAATAATAAATGATTGAAAAGTAAAAGTAACAATTTTTATTTTTATTTGAAATTTGGTGTATCTGTTGGATTTATAGAATCTGATATTTAGAAAAATTTTCAGAATTTTTTTTTTTTTTTGGTCTGGTCGAACTGACATGGAATGCCTCATATATATTCGATTATACAATATTTGTTGTTTCTTTCTCGTGCAAACTAGTATCGCACGAAAATAAAGTAATTAATACAAATTTCATTGACTTTTCGACATTTTGGTTTAATTTACAAATATTTCATGCGCTAATTAAAAGATATTTCAATTAATGCATGAAATATTAATTGAAGTCTTCTAAATAATACTTTTTGCTAAAATGCTCAACATTTATAGACCACTTTTTATACATCGTCAGTGGACTAAGTGTTTTGTTTTTTTTCCTAACTTTCCTGAAAGTCTGTCGAGGGATTTAATTTTTTCGCGCGTAGTCGATTCATTTTCCGTTGAGGAATTTTTTGTTCCACGCGGAGATCCATTATTGTAATTTAACTTTTAAGGAACAAAATCTATTATTCATTTGCGAAATTTGGTATATCGGACAAATATTAATAATCAATAAATTGGAAAATTGAAGTTGGTGTTTTTTAATCGATTGTTCTTTTTTTCCACTAAAATGTTAAAGTTTGACATCCATCGAAATAAATTCATGAGAAATTTTTATAAAAGACAACAAGTTGTAAATATCAATAATTACGATAAAACTATACGATTTTTTATCGAAATATTCATAAATATTTATTATGAGATATCAACGTATTGGTGTATTAATAATAATAATAATACTATCGGTATATTACAAGGAAACAATTTTTTTTAAATGTTTATGAATACTCAAATAATTCGATATTTTTTCGAAGTCTGCGGGCGACTTTCACGTTCTTTGAACACGTTCCATTTTATAGCATAACGTGCTACCATTTACGTCATTCTACACGGGTGTGGAAGATATTAATTTTTTTATATGACGGAAAACGGTTTGAAAGCCGCTCATGACTCTGTTGTATTCTATGGCACGTTCAGATAGATAAAATTCGATATTGACGGAGAAAAAAAGATGAAATCTACAAATATATAGTGTCATCGTACTAAACGTTATTTCAAATTTTTTTTTAGACGTAGATAATACGACTTGGTTCCAAGAAAGATTGCGCCTGCGCCTTAAATTTTCGCTACCGTTGATATATCGAGCTTTTTTGTTTGTCTGAAAGTTTTTCATTAAATTAATTCTAATTTCATTGCACTTTACACTGTGAAAAATGTCATTATGAAAATTAATATAATTTTGTCGAAAGTTTTTATGCATAAACCTGTATGTATGTTAATTTAAAAAATGAGTATGATGTAAAATTAGTAAATGGTTATTATTAAATATTAAATAAATATGGGACAAAAGCGATGGCTGATGTAAAATTACTGGAATATTATCATATAATTGTATATTAAATTTAATACACCGCTTTTTGCATATAAATTTCCGATAAATATGCATTAATTTTCTGAATAATTTTTACAGTGTATGGTATGATCATAAAAATAAAGAGAGCTGTTTAGCGAAACTACGTTATATTTTATTCACGATTGGCTTTCCAATTAGGGCACGGGGAAATATGATTAAAAAAGAAATTATTCATGTGAAAAGCATTTTATTGTTATTTTGCTTGAATCAAACGAGATTTAACGTTCATATCGCATTTAAATATTACGTATTTAAAAAATGTCTCTTTCCTCAGAAATTCTCGAAAGAGCGAGAAATATGATATACACAAAATTATAATTCGTGCTAAAGGCATTTTCTTATTATTTTGCTTGAATCAAGCTAAATTTAACGTCTAAACCTCATACAAACATTTCGGATTAAAAAAAAGTCTCATTTCTCAGAAATTCTCAACAGAGCCAGAAATATGATATATATAACAGTTATTCGTGTTAAAGGCATTTTTTAAAATTATATTTTCTTTCAACTAAGCAAGATTTAAGGCCCACACAACATATAAATATTTTGTATTTAAAAAAAAGCTTCATTTTTTGGTAATTCTTAAGAGAGCGAAAAATATGATATAGAAAAAATAATAAGTTGTGCCAAAGTCATATTCTTATTATTTTGCTTGAATCAAGCAAGATTTAACGTCCAAACCTCCTACAAATATTTCGTATTTAAAAAAAAAGTCTTATTTCTCGGAAATTTTCAACAGAGCCAGAAATATGATATATAAAACAGTTATTCGTGTTAAAGGCATTTTTAAAAATTATTTTCTTTGAATCAAAGAGAATTTAACGTCCAAACCTCCTACAAATATTTCGTATTTAAGAAAAAAGTCTCATTTCTCGGAAATTTTCAACAGAGCTAGAAATATGATATATAAAACCGTTATTCGTGTTAAAGGCATTTTTTAAAATTATTTTCTTTGAATCAAGGAAAATTTAACGTCCATATCGTATAGAAATATTTTGTATTGAAAAATAAACTCTTATTCCTTGGAAATTCTCGAGAGAGCGAGAAATGTGTCATACAAAAACAATAATTCGTGCCAAAGTCATTTTCTTATTATTTTGCTTGAATCAAGCAAAATTTAACGTCCAAACCTCATACAAATATTTCGTATTCAAAAAAAAGTCTCATTTCTCGGAAATTCTCAACAGAGCCAGAAATATGATATATAAAACCGTTATTCGTGTTAAAGGCATTTTTTAAAATTATTTTCTTTGAATCAAGGAGAATTTAACGTCCATATCGTATAGAAATATTTTGTATTGAAAAATAAACTCTTATTCCTCGGAAATTCTCGAGAGAGCGATTGAAATGTAACGTACAAAAAATAATAATTCGTGCCAAAGTCATTTTCTTATTATTTTGCTTGAATCAAGCTAAATTTAACGTCCAAACCTCATACAAATATTTCGTATTTAAAAAAAAGTCTCATTTCTCGGAAATTTCAACAGAGCTAGAAATATGATATATAAAACAGTTATTCGTGTTACAGACATTTTTTAAAATTATTTTCTTTGAATCAAGGAGAATTTAACGTCCATATCGTATAGAAATATTTTGTATTGGAAAATAAATCCTTATTCCTCGGAAATTCTCGAGAGAGCGAGAAATGTGACATACAAAAAATAATAATTAGTGCCAAAGTCATGTTCTTATTATTTTGCTTGAATCAAGCAAGATTTAACGTCCAACCCTCATACAAATATTTTATAGTTAAAAAAAGTCTCATTTCTTGGAAATTTTCAACAGAGCCAGAAATATGATATATAATACAGTTATTCGTGTTAAAGGCATTTTTTAAAATTATCTTCTTTGAATCGAGGAGAATTTAATGTCCATATCGCATAGAAATATTTTGTATTGAAAAATAAACTCTTATTCCTCGGAAATTCTCAATAGAGCCAGAAATATGATATATAAAATAGTTATTCGTGTTAAAGGCATTTTTTTGAATTATTTTCTTTGAATCAAGGAGAATTTAACGTCCATATCGTATAGAAATATTTTGTATTGAAAAATAAACTCTTATTCCTCGGAAATTCTCGAGAGAGCGAGAAATGTGTCATACAAAAACAATAATTCGTGCCAAAGTCATTTTCTTATTATTTTGCTTGAATCAAGCAAAATTTAACGTCCAAACCTCATACAAATATTTCGTATTAAAAAAAAAGTCTCATTTCTCGGAAATTTTCAACAGAGCCAGAAATATGATATATAAAATAGTTATTCGTGTTAAAGGCATTTTTAAAAAATTATTATCTTTGAATCAAGGAGAATTTAACATCCATATCGTATAGAAATATTTTGTATTGAAAAATAAACTCCTATTCCTCGGACATTCTGGAGAAAACGAGAAATGTGACATACAAAAAATAATAATTCGTGCCAAAGTCATTTTCTTATTATTTTGCTTGAATCAAGCAAGATTTAACGTCCAACAGTCATACAAATATTTCGTATTAAAAAAAAGTCTCATTTCTCGGAAATTTTCAACAGAGCTAGAAATATGATATATAAAACAGTTATTCGTGTTAAAGGCATTTTTTAAAATTATTTTCTTTGAATCAAGGAAAATTTAACGTCCATATCGTATAGAAATATTTTGTATTGAAAAATAAACTCTTATTCCTCGGAAATTCTCGAGAGAGCGTGAAATGTGACATACAAAAAATAATAATTCGTGCCAAAGGCATTTTCTTATTATTTTGCTTGAATCAAGGAGAATTTAACGTCCATATCGTATAGAAATATTTTGTATTGAAAAATAAACCCTTATTCCTCGGAAATTCTCACTAGTGCCAGAAATATGATATATAAAACAGTAATTCGTGTTACAGGCATTTTTAAAAATTATTTTCTTTGAATCAAGGAGAATTTAACGTCCATATCGTATAGAAATATTTTTTATTGAAAAATAAACTCTCATTCCTCGGAAATTCTCGAGAGAGCGATTGAAATGTCCAATGCACTTTACTGCATTGGCTTCGAAGAAAAATACTAAACTGTCGTGTCTAATAGTTTTGTGTATTTGTTCTCGCTGCTGCTGCTGCTGGTCTCGTTTATCGGGAAAATGGACAGTAGCTGTTGCGTGGAGGGAAAGCGGTACCTGTTGCGAGTCTCATGGAATGGGTTGTCTGCATCTGGAAATTACGTTCATAAAACAAGCCCTGCAATGATGATGAGGATGATTTAAATGCGTATTGTCCAGTTATACAGAACGAAACGCTTTGCGATTATGCCCCAAATTAATTTAACAATAACAATATGCATTTTGATTAATACTTGGCGTCGAGACATAACCACATCTCTTGATACGCCATAAACTATTTACCTTTGATACACACATATTCTACACATACAAGATAACGTCGACAATCAATTATCTCGCTTCAGTGTAAAGTCGCGGCGGGAAAAACGCGCGACTAATACAATCTACGATCATGCTCAGTCCAAAAATGCAGAGAACCGGTGAGTATTGATTTTTTACCGATATTTAATAATCACCAAAATACCAATATTTATTCTCATTAATTAAAATAGTTGAGTTATGTTGGAAACAAAAATTCTGTGACTACATAAAAAGGCTTCAAAAAGCTACGAAATGTATTGAATATTTAATTTTATGGTGGATTAATATACAAAAATTTAAAAAGAAAATATCAGGAAACCATTGAAATTCAAAATAAATGTCTTGGTAAAAAAAAAATAAACAATTGAGTAAAATAATATCGTAGTACGTCAGAAGAATCATTATTAGTATTATATATTTGCGAAGCAAATTCGAAATTTTTTTTTTACTAATAAGTATTTAATTTGTGTTTTTTTTTGGATGTTATTGAACCTATTTTTCAATTTTATTACGCTTCATGTATTGCACTATTGTAAATATCAAAAGCCTCTGAAAATTATAGTGCAAATTGATGCTGTTGGAGTTGTTGTTCTTCATTAACGCTGTTGGAACTTTGAAATACACGTATATACTTTAGTACGTTATTGACGAGTACTCACATCAATCGTGATTGAAAATGATCTTGAAGTTGTGGGTAAAGCACGGAGAAAACGATTTTGTTAGAGCAGCAAAACGTTCGCTAAAATAGTGACAACATTGCGTTATCTGTTAGCTTAACAAATTTTCTGCCAGACTAACAAATTTTTTTCCAGGTCAGTAAAATGTTTTGCTAAGTTAAAAAATTTTTTTCTAGCTCAATAAAATGTTTTGTTAAGCTAAGAAAGTTTTTTCCAGCTCACTAAAATATTTTGCTAAGATAACGAACTTTTTCCAGCTCAATAAAATGTTTTGTTAAGCTAAGAAATTTTTTACCAGCTCAATAAAATGTTTTGCTAAGCTAAGAAATTTTTTTCCAGCCCAGTAAAATGTTTTGTTAAGTTAAAGAATTCTTTCCAGCTCAATAAACTGTTTTATTAAGCTAAGACATTTTTTTCCAGCTCAATAAAATGTTTTTCTAGGTCAAGAAATTTTTTTCAGGTTGAAAAAAATGTTTTTCTAGGCTAAGATATAATGCAATGTTGTCTACACCAACTAATACACCTAGAAAAATTTTCATTAATTTTTTTCCTGCTGAATACAATATTTTGCTAAGATAACGAACTTTTTCCAGCTCAATAAAATGTTTTGTTAAGCTAAGAAATTTTTTACCAGCTCAACAAAATGTTTTGCTAAGCTAAG
This sequence comes from Ephialtes manifestator, assembly GCA_963970395.1. Taxonomy (NCBI): domain Eukaryota; kingdom Metazoa; phylum Arthropoda; class Insecta; order Hymenoptera; family Ichneumonidae; genus Ephialtes; species Ephialtes manifestator. The sequence goes on along the minus strand of OZ019981.1, from coordinate 22,779,038 downwards.
AATTTTTTTCCAGCCCAGTAAAATGTTTTGTTAAGTTAAAGAATTTTTTCCAGCTCAATAAACTGTTTTATTAAGCTAAGACATTTTTTTCCAGCTCAATAAAATGTTTTTCTAGGGCAAGAAATTTTTTTCAGCTTGAAAAAAATGTTTTTCTAGGCTAAGATATAATGCAATGTTGTCTACACCAACTAATACACCTAGAAAAATTTTCATTAATTTAATGTTACTACATTTGATTAAATTTAAATTAAACATTGTTTCATTGACGACAAAGAAATGTTTCATAGGTCATGATTTCAAAGAGATTTCCCTGAATCAAGAAAACTTTTTCTCTTGCTGTAAAAAGTTTGCTCTCCTAGCAAAACCATTTTCTGCGTGAGCCGTTGCGTTGTTGGAAAGGTCTGTGCATAAGAAGAGTTTGTGGAGTAAACGCACAGGAAGTGATATAGACAAGAATTTAATTCGAGCTTCTCTGTTCACATCAAAGCTACACTGTAGTTGCTTTGATGACAAACTTGATACCTTTCACAGAGCGAAACTTCGTTAATGCAAAAACGACACCGTGAAAATCTAACTAAAAAAAGTTGTTGTGGCGTGAGCGCAAGTAATTTCCGAAATTACAAAGCCTGCACCGTTACAACTTCGTTACAAGGAATCTATGTCAAACTATCCTGAGTAAACTTCTTTGCCCGACACATTTTTCAAAATCAATATTTTTAGTATTTTCAGTAGTAATACCCCAAGAGCTTCAAAATTGTCGGGTATTTCCCGATAACTTCGTTGCATACAAACAAGAGTGTCAAGTTTTGCAGGTTAAAAAATTCCGAGCGCTTGCGCGAGGGAATTTTCTGCAAAACTTGACACGATTGTTTGTATGCAGGGAAGTTTGAGGGAAATACACGATTAATTTTGAAGCTCGAGGGGTATTTGTCGGATTATTTTTTCCATCGGATTTTCGGCTCATTCTTCAGATCACGTTCCAGTTCTCGTTAGAAGTTTGACAGATGTGAAGAATTCTCAGGTTAAAAGTTGTTCAGAAACTGTTTTTATTGCTTAGCAACTTGTTAGGAAATATCCGAAAAATATCCGAAATAAAACCGCCTAGGTTCCCCCACATGAGGCCAAATGCGTCGTTTCTATTGGCTGAAATTCCGATGGGAAAAATAATCAGTAGTAATACCCCAAGAGCTTCATAATTATCGGGTATTTCCTGATAACTTCGTTGCAAAACAAACAAGAGTGTCAAGTTGTGCAGGTTAAAAAATTCCGAGCGCTTGCGCGAGGGAATTTTCTGCAAAACTTGACACGATTGTTTGTATGCAGGGAAGTTTAAGGGAAATACACGATTAATTTTGAAGCTCGAGGGGTATTTGTCGGATTATTTTTTCCATCGGAATTTCGGCTCATTCTTCAGATCACGTTCCAGTTCTCGTTAGAAGTTTGACAGATGTGAAGAATTCTCAGGTTAAAAGTTGTTTAGAAACTGTTTTTATTGCTTAGCAACTTGTTAGGAAATATCCGAAATAAAATCGCCTAGGTTCCCCCACATGAGGCCAAATGCGTCGTTTCTATTGGCTGAAATTCCGATGGGAAAAATAATCAGTAGTAATACCCCAAGAGCTTCATAATTATCGGGTATTTCCTGATAACTTCGTTGCATACAAACAAGAGTGTCAAGTTTTGCAGGTTAAAAAATCCTGAGCGCTTGCGCGAGGGAATTTTCTGCAAAACTTGACACGATTGTTTGTATGCAGGGAAGTTTAAGGGAAATACACGATTTATTTTGAAGCTCGAGGGGTATTTGTCGGATTATTTTTTCCATCGGAATTTCGGCTCATTCTTCAGATCACGTTCCAGTTCTCGTTAGAAGTTTGACAGATGTGAAGAATTCTCAGGTTAAAAGTGGTTCAGAAATTGTTTTTATTGCTTAGCAACTTGTTAGGAAATATCCGAAAAATATCCGAAATAAAATTGCCTAGGTTCCCCCACATGAGGCCAAATGCGTCGTTTCTATTGGCTGAAATTCCGATGGGAAAAATAATCAGTAGTAATACCCCAAGAGCTTCATAATTATCGGGTATTTCCTGATAACTTCGTTGCATACAAACAAGAGTGTCAAGTTTTGCAGGTTAAAAAATCCTGAGCGCTTGCGCGAGGGAATTTTCTGCAAATTTTGAAGCTCGAGGGGTATTTGTCGAATTATTTTTTCCATTGGAATTTCGGCTCATTCTTCAGATCACGTTCTAGTTCTCGTTAGAAGTTTGACAGATGTGAAGAATTCTCAGGTTAAAAGTTGTTCAGAACCTTGTTTTTATTGCTTAGCAACTTGTTAGGAAATATCCGAAAAATATCCGAAATAAAATCGAATAGGTTCTACCACATGAGGCCAAATGAGTCGTTTCTATTGGCCGAAATTCCGATGGGAAAATAATCATTAATATTGACTCGATTCATTACTTTCTCTTTTAATTTCATATACAAAAAGAAATTTATTCTTAGATTATGGTGGAAATACATGTTTTGAGTATCCCTAATTCAAAACAAATCGTTCGAAATGAAAATATTTTTAAAAGGCTGCGGACCAAAATGAAATTTGTTTTTTGTATTTTAGGTTTTGTATTTAGAATGTAGTTTTGATATTATAATTAGATCCGACATTTTTAGGAGTAAAATTAATCGATGGAATTCGAAAACTTCTATTCGTGTAATTTTTTCGCTGCACCCCGGTAACTTCATGGTAAAAACTTGAGGCCAGTAATAAACGTGATCAGAAAGGCACGTGTGGCGAATACGCCAGTAGAAACTCTTTCTACTTGGGATGTACGTAAATTTCCGTCACATGAAACTTTTGGTTGAGAATGTACGTGTAAACCATTCTCAATACATTTCTCGATTAAGGAAAGTCCGATGTTACGGGATCTTTAATTTTTCAAAAGTTGACAACTATCTTTTTCGAAATTTGAGCCACGCTGCCAAAAGCTTTTACAAAAACGAAATAATATTGATATTTAAAAAAATGGAAGATTATTTGATAATCATTATAGTCAGAACGCAAAAAGTATAGAAACAAAAGTTGTTGAGTAGAATCCCGCGGAGAAAAGATGTCGAGTCCTGGGCAGATTATAGATTTGAGTCTGGACAGCCGTCTAGGATGGATTCTGGACAATTCAAAGTTAATTCCGGGAAATCCAGAATTAATTTACTGGGGAATCCAGAGTGTTTACTGGACAGTCCAGAGTGGATTCTGGACAATCCAGAGTGGATTCTGGACAATCCAGAGTGGATTCTGGACAATCCAGAGTGGATTCTGGACAATCCAGAGTGGATTCTGGACAATCCAGAGTGGATTCTGGACAATCCAGAGTGGATTCTGGGTAATCCAGATTGAATTCTAGATTATTCAGAGTGGATTCTGGACAATCCACAATGGATTCTGGACAATCCACAATGGATTCTGGACAACCCAGAATGGATTCTGGATAATCCAGGAAGGATTCTGGACAATCCAGAATAGATTTTGGGCAATCCAGAATAGATTTTGGGCAATCCAGGATGGATTCTGGACAATCCAGAATGGATTCTGGGTAATCCGGAATGGATTCTGGGTAATCCGGAATGGATTCTGCGTAATCCACAATGGATTTTGGACAATTCACAATGGATCCTGGGCTATCCAGAATGGATTCTGGGCCATCCAGAATGGATTCACCGCAATCCAGAATGGATACTGGTCAATCCACTATGGATCGTGGGCAATCCAGAATGGATCGTGGGCAATCCAGAATGGATTCTGGGCAATCCAGAATGGATTCTGAGCAATCCGGAATGGATTCTGGGAAATCCGGAATGGATTCTGGGTAATCCGGAATGGAATCTGGACAATCCAGAGTCCCTCTGGGACTCATAGTTTTTACGGGGGAACTTTGCTCGAAAAAAAATGAGGAAGAAATGTGACAACACATACATACCGATAATTTTTATAAACCACTTTTCTCGATGTTTCGGGATATGCTGAGGGTCCTGACATGAAAATCTCGAAAAAAAAAATTCATGAAAACAACGCTTTCTCTGTGAGGAAACAAAATGAAAATATTAGAACGCGACATAGCTTCAGGGATACCTGGTATACATTGTAGTGTACCTGTAGTCTAGATGTTTACATTTCGATGAAAATTGATTAACTCTACAGAGTTTTCGATGTTCCCCCAAGACCTTTGGAAAATATGATATCGTGGAGTTCAAGAGTCCAAAAAGAGAAGGACTATCTCAGTCAATTCAGTGCAGATAAAACTTCGAAAAGTACGGACAAAAACATGAGTTTGGGATATAATAATAAAAAACGAAAAATATTGTCACGTAAAGTATACATATATTAACATACTCCTGGAGATAGTAAGAATGTCAAGAAAATACATTTAAGCAATAAAATTGTTGGATCATTTATACGCTTAATCAATTCTATTATATTTTCCTATATCTTTTTTTTCCATGGGCGTTTCTTTGCAGGACTTGGAGAAATGCTATTTTCAGAAGGATTAAGCACTCTTATTATTGAGTTGAAGCTTTGGTGATGAAATTCATTCATTTCAACCTGACACGCCCTTCATAACGTAGTTTACGTCATTAATTTCCTTTCTAATTAATGTTCCGTCTCTGAAATCTCAGATCGAATAACAAAAAACTGATGAAAAACAAACGTTTGCATACGCTGATTGCAGTTTTATAATCATAATTATGAATTGACATAGTGGGCAAACAATTCGAGCTTTATTTTCGCTTTTCGGAATCGTAATGAGACCCAAAAAAAAGTTTCAAGCATAACTATGCCACAGATCTTCTTAAGTACTGAAAATAGTAATCAAGCGTGGTTTTTCGCAGTGCGGGTCAACGATTCGCAAATACTCATGCTCTCGGAGAGAGCCCATTACGACCATTCGCTGGCTGGATATTTGCACAAGCGAACTGCGGACTCGGCAAAGTGGCAACTTCGCTGGTTTGTTCTCTACCAGGTGAGCAAGATCAATCATTCTACACAAAGTCATATGTGTGTGAGGCAGAACGTCAGATTTTTTTTCACTATAGCCAAAAGTCACGAACCAATTCATCACTTGAAGAACTTTATAAAGTATCTTTTCTCAAGTTATACTGGCATAAGTTACATCATAATAATTTTGAGATGACAGCAAGAATTACAAATCGTATCTCCATTCAGGAGTTGTCTCTAGTGTTTCATAGATCAGTAAAAGTAATAGTCCGCTTAGAAAAGATCCATCTGGATGGAATCCAGGACAGAATCTAGGACGGAATCCAGGGCAGAATCCAGGATGGAATACAAGGTAGAATCCAGGATGGAATCCAGGGCAGAATCCAGGATGGAATCCAGTGCAGAATCCAGGATGGTGTCCAGTGCAGAATCCAGGGCACAATCCAGGATGGTGTCCAGTGCAGAATCCAGGGCACAATCCAGGATGGTGTCCAGTGCAGAATCCAGGGCACAATCCAGGATGGATTCTGGACAGTCCAAGATGGAGCCCAAGGCTAGACAGTGGGATTGGATTAAATCCCATTCTTCATCTTGGTCTACCCAGATTCCATCCGGGTCTGCCCAGATTTGATCCGGGTCTGTCCAGATATGATCCGGAACTGCCTAGACTTGATCCGGGACTGCCCAGATTTGATCCGGGACTGCTCAGAATTGGTCCGAAATTGCCCAGACTTGATCCGGGACTGTCCAGACTTGATCCGGGACTGCCCAGATTTGGTCCGGAATTGCCCAGAATTGATCCGGGACTACCCAGACTTGGTCCGGAATTGCCCAGACTTCATCCGGGAGTACCCAGACTTGATCCGGGATTACCCAGAATTGATCCAGGACTGCCCAGACTTGATCCGGGACTGTCCAGATTCCATCCTGGGCTCAAGATTTTTCCCCGGGAGGTTTTTTCAAAGTTAGGAATTATGAGAATCTGACATTCTAAGTCTCACTTAATACTTTGTAAACTTAACTATTGTTGTTCGAAGGAATGTGAAAAGTATATATATACTGTTGATTACATTGCAGAATTTGCTGTTCTACTACGAAAGTGAGACATATGCTCGCCCGAATGGAATAGTTTTGCTGGAGGGCTGTTATTGCGATCGTCTCATTACCGCCAAAGGCAAGGAGCCAGATAAACAGGTATCGTAATTATGCCGTAGAGCAGCACAATATCTTTCCACGAATAGGAATATGCAATGGACCTGATATCGCTCGCACCAGTCGCATTTCTGCGTACCTTCTACCAGCACACCAACAGTTAGGGACAACAGTTTAGTCCCCTTCGGTACAGTAATAATATGTTGGGTCACGGCCAGATGAAGAACGAGGCTTTCCCTGTAACAGCCACTCCCCTGACTGCAAGGGATCCTCTTCATCATAATTTAAATATCGGACAGTTTGCCACGCGCTCTTTGCTCTTTTCTCCCTGCTGTCATTAATTATTAATTCTACAGCACGTGCAGTTTCGTCGCGGAGTAAGAAGGTTATTCACGTGGAGTAAGAATTGTGGAATAATCGAAAAGTGCATTTCAGTATATCTAGTAAACATCTATATTTTAATTAAACATCGGATATTATTATCATGGTTTTTATTTCTATCGTTCATTATTTGCGCATGGAAGAACCTAATGAATTAACACAACAAAACAATTATTCTAATTCCTCTACAACTCAACTTGGTTATGACCTCGATCCTGGATTAACTTCCCGCGTAAAAATGATGTGTCCAGGATAGAGTCTGGGCAGTCCGGGATGGAGTCCGGCTAGTCCAGGATGGAGAATGGGATTTAATCCGATCCCATTGTCCATCTTGGACTCCATCCTGGACTGCCCAGACTCTATCCTGGATTATACAGAATCCATCCTACACAGCCCAGACTCCACCCTGGATTCTGTCCTGGATTCCATCCTGGACACCGCATCTTTTCTACGCGGGTTGAGTTTCCTTAAATGGCTTATCCAACTTGGAATCCGAATAGATGCCGAATGAATTTCCACTTCCTCACTGAAGGACTGTTTATCATGGATCAGGATTTGACAGAGTTACCCTAAAAGGGACGTCCCCTTTGAAATCTGGGTGGATTCCAGATCGTGTTCCAGTTTTAAACAGCGAGCAGTATTACCGTGCATCGGGATTTTTAAGGGGGTTCCGCAAGGAGGACCCAACTTGGATTCTGTATAGATCCCGGAACGAAAAGGAGAGCAGTGGCCTAGTGGATGAGGGCTCGGGTTCGCTCGCAGCGGGCCCGGGTTCGATTCCCGGCCGACACCGCTGGAAATTTTTCCAAGTGTTTTTTCTGTGATCCTGGTGGTTGGGTTCCCACCTTTAATAAATATGTGCCCAAAACACATCAGTGATGTTCGTGTTCAGCTCGGGGTGACTCCCGCGGATTCTTATCTGGAGGATGGTGTCCTCCGGGCCGAGCAGGAACATCGCTGATGGGAGGTGTCGCTCTAAGCGCCACCGGTGACCGTGCTTGAGTTTACTCGCATTGTCATCGAGGGACTTAGAGAGGCGCTGGCTGTATCGGCTCAGGTTTTCCGCAGTTTCCCTGAGCCCTTGGCAAATGCGATACGGTGGGGGTAAGTCGGCTGCGGCCGCAAAAATAGGTGGGGATTCGTAAAACCCAAGTGGCGTATGTGATGGAAGTTCAATTAAAAAATTTAAAAAAAAATAGATCCCGGAACGAGGCCCATGCAGAAGTTTTGACAGGCTCGAATCCAGCTGGAATTAGCTCGGTATTCCGATCTTTTGACAAGGATCCAGGTGGATCCAGCCTAGTATGCCCATCTAACGGCTGGAATCCAGTCAGCCATCGGATCGGATCCCAGTTCGAGATCCCGATCGGAATCCAGTTTCCGCGCGTTACATCCCATTTGTGGAAACTGATCCGATGACCGACTGGAATCCGACCGGAAGATGGGAATACCAGGCAGGATCCGTGCCGAAATTTCTGCATGGGGAGAGCAAGAAGAATTGGTTGTACAAACCAAAATTCATTGATAGATAACATGACACGACCATTCGAGTATCGTGCGAAAAAACAAGACCATGATATTGCCTTTAATATTGAATTACGTGTTTCATTTTCATGCCAGTAACAAACGTGATGAGAAAATCACTTGCTGTGAATATTCCAGTAGTAACTTGTTTTCAAAACACTTTTCTCGTTGCGTTAGACCGTTTTAAGTAAGCTAATATGAAAGTCACAAAAAAATAATTTTGTTATGACAAAAAAGCTGCCAAAGATTTGTTTGACTGAGACTTTTTTTATAGTCCATGTTCAACAGATTCAGATATTCACCAATAACCAATCACTTTTGTAGGTGCTGACTAAAATGAATAAAAAGTCATCATCATTGAAGAGTCGCTACTTAAAAAATCTACAAAAATATTCACATATTTATCTTATGCATATTTTGATTATGTTAGATTCTTATTACGTAATAGAAGAGAGAGAGACATCTGGATAATAATAAATTCAATGGTGTACCGTGAACCAAAAGAATCGGTCAAAAGACGAGAATTCAAGATTAAACACAGGGAAACAATACCCTATTCCCAATTATACTTATTCCTGAATCACTTTTCTCGAATTCACTCGCGCTATACTATACGCCAGAAAGACCTAATTCACTTTTAATACTAGAGTAAATACACGCGTTTAATGTCGATTTTCCATTGAAATCCAATCGGAAATAGAGCATTCACGAGTCGGGTTTCCCCTTTTTCCACGACAAATCAAAGTATTGATTAAATTCTTCAATAGATGGGACAAATTAATCTGCGGATCGAAATAATTGAGTAACGGTGGGTTTAGCTGTGTCAGGAGGACATCTGAAAAAGAAGAAACGACGAGGCCCGAGGGCGATACGACCAATTCCTTCCACGTCTTTGAAATCGTCACGAACTAGGAGGAAACTAATAAGCACGACCAAGATCAAGTTATATCAAGCATTTCTCCCTGGAGATGAAACGGACAGCGCCTATAATGAAACACATTCGACTTATCACCGTTGACTTTTTATCGACGTTCTATATGTGGAAAAATAATTGCATTTGAGTTTTGAAAAAAAACGTCCACTTTACAATTCAGGTCAATACAAATATGTTGAATTCGAGAATAAAGAGAATCACTAGAACGCGATATCGCGTTTCGAAGGACGAGTGCGACAACACAATGACCACAGTGAATCGTCATTGACTGTTCCTGTCGTCAAAGTACTTGTTCAGTTACTACGCCATTGTCTGGTACAGGCATTGTCCGCCTTTTATGTTGTGAGAGCCCGAGTGTAGCCTGCGGCTTATATCTACCCTTCTCGAGAAAGCAAGAGAAACTGCGCGAGAGAACGGTAGGCACAGTTTTGCACGAGGTCACGGCATGTCCTCGAGCATTGCTGGTGATAAACACGGCGAGGTTTTCAACCAGCTTCCTTCCTGGCCAATTACCTTTATATATGATCAACCTACGGAGTCTTTCAGAAGGATAAAATGACTTAGACATTTTTCTTCACCTTGTTTTACCTGAGAAGTACGTAAAAAGAGAAAGTATTGAAAACAAAAAAAAAACAAGGATGCAAAGTAGAACTTTTTGTGTACATGTTTACGTATATTTTTCGCTTTTTACAAAGCTTTATGGGGAAGTATATTAATCAATTTTGGCTCCCTCATAGAGAAAACTTTATAAAAGGAGAAAAAAATATTGAGGAAGCAATGTGCAAGGTTCTACTTTGCATACTTGTTTTGATTAGATGAATAAACATTTTGTGAATTCGCTTTTTCTATTTCGTTATTATAAATGTGATAACGTGGCTTAAAAAAATAATTCAATATTCTATAAAACCAAAAACTTCATACTGTTCGTCACTAAATTATGTTCATATATAATGGCTGAATATTGTTTCATTTGCATACAAAATTTAAGGTCGCTGTCACAAGTTTTGCAAAAGTTAGAATAGAGCGATAATGTCAATTTTTTTAAAAATTCAAAATTCCATAAAATCTGAACCACTTTACCGATTCGAGCCAAATTCAATACCAAACAACATTGAGTGCACCTGCTCTTATAAACAACTATTTAGCAAAATAGACTATATTTTACGAAAGTTAGAGCGCCCACGTCCTTTTTTTAAAAAATTCAAAAGGGCATAAAATCGAAATTTTCCCACACATTTTGTCGAAAATTGATACAATTGAAAAGGGTTTGCTGCTACACTTGTGTGCCAAATTTGAGCTCGATATACAAAACGGTTCTTGAGTTATCGGAGTTCGAATTTTCGGAATTGCACGCACACGCACACGCACACGCACACGCACACGCACACGCACACGCACACGCACACGCACACGCACACGCACACGCACACGCACACGCACACGCACACGCACACGCACACGCACACGCACACGCACACGCACACGCACACGCATACGCACACGCACACGCACACGCACACGCACACGCACACGCACACGCACACGCACACGCACACGCACACGCACACGCACACGCACACGCACACGCACACGCACACGCACACGCACACGCACACGCACACGCACACGCACACGCACACGCACACGCACACGCACACGCACACGCACACGCACACGCACACGCACACGCACACGCACACGCACATGCACACGCACACGCACACGCACACGCACACGCACACGCACACGCACACGCACACGCACACGCACACGCACACGCACACGCACACGCACACGCACACGCACACGCACACGCACACGCACACGCACACGCACACGCACACGCACACGCACACGCACACGCACACGCACACGCACACGCACACGCGCACGCGCACGCACACGCACACGCACATGCACACGCGCACGCGCACACACACACACGCACACACACACGGGAATTTTTCTAGATCACTTTTCTGGACGTTTTGGAGCATTCTGAGCGTCCTGACATGAAAATCTCGAAACAAAAAAAATGTTCATGAAAACAAAACTTCCTCTCTGAGGAACCAAAAAAAATAGGGTGGCCTATTTTGCACCATCCCCTACATCTGAATTGGCCCGTTTTGCCCCATCACTAGATAACGTATAGGAGAGCCATTTTTTCTCCGTCACTACATCGCGGTTTCAATTCTAGGTGTTTCCGGTTCAAATCCAGATGGTGGCAGAATTTTTTCCCAATTTGTTTGTGTTATACAAATTTGTGGATTGTGGCTAGTTTATCGATTTATTTCATTGATTAACCAGCTATAGTCTATATTTATAACGATTCGCAATAGTGAAATTTCAATTGAGCTCCGGATTTGCACCCTTCGAAACTGAAAATCATCTAGATGTGCTTCGGAAAATTCCATCATTCACCGAGACAAGAGTTTGTTAATAGTTAACAAATCTTGGTTAAATATGGCGAAATGAACCATTTAGTTATTCTTATTGAATCTCACTTGAGCTAAATAAAATTTGCTTGTCGCAAATGAAGCTCGCTATCATTTGTTAATAGTAAACAAATCTTATTTGGCTCAAGTGAGATTCAATAAGAATAACTAAATGGTTCATTTCGCCATATTTAACCAAAATTTGTTAACTGTTAACAAATGTTAACAAACTTTTTTCACAGTGTTATAATTGACGCAAAGTATTCACATAGGATGGAAAAATAAATGTCTATTATTTCTATTACACTTGGCTCATATGATCTTTTTTTATTTTCGAAAGACAGTTTTTTTTTACAGTACACCGTTTAGGAAAGCATATTTTGACGTATTTGTCACACGTATTTAAAACTTCTTTTCCAAAAACGTATGTTTAGGTGATTAATGATACACGAACACAACATGAAATACAACAAGAACTGCGTCTTCACATATTTACGGAGACCATATTTTTCATATCTCTTTTGTACCAGGGGTACATTTCTTAGCCATCATATACCGTCATTCTCCTCAAACTTTTTTATTCCCATTTCTGTCCTTTCGTCTATTCATTTTTCTACTGCAGAGTGATTTTTATGCGATTCTTATGGTAGCTTATACTTTTTCTCGCATTGAAAGCACCGACGAGTTAGAAATTTTTCCAACAGTCGGGAAAGTTTTTCAATAGAGGAAGAACGAGAAAAAATGTGAATCAACGCCTTAAGGTCTAGAAGAATCGAGAAAAACTTGCATGTCTTCTCCTGGCTGTTTACTTCTCGCAAACTCTGTTCATCCATTGTCTCCTAAAGAGAAGCAAAACTTTTCTCCTGAGTCCATCATGTCGTGAATAAAAATGTTTAAGTGTTGTAGTAATTAGACAGTATCTGCCAAATGCATTCCTCAGTTCAAATCACATACATCTGCTGGATCAGCTTGAAAGAATTAATAGGTAAAGTAAAATCTACCATCGTATAGTTAAGTATGATTTATGTCGCAAAATACACGAAGTAATTCTCATATGTACAGAAGGAGCAAATAAAGTATAAGCCGTCGCATTCTTTGCTGAACTTTTCTGTGCATTATAGTTTCCTCTTTGATTATTCTGCAAGAATGCTATTCTTACCTATACAATGATGGATTTTGATGTACTTACAGATACTCATATAAAAAGTTCCCTCCGCTGACGTCGTCGCCGTCATATAAAAAATGAAAGTGGTTCTTTAGGTTTTATGATTAGGTTTGATCTATAGATTCGACCTATAGGTGAGATTTTTAGATTCAAAAGGTTCGTAATCATTCCGTGTTTTTAAAAAGTGGTTTAATGATGTTAGGCCTATGATATTTTGAAGCATCATGTATGTTCTAGTTTATACATCAGATTTCCTACTTACTATGTGGATGCAATATACTGCCACGGCAGAATTGGGATTAAATTGATTTATTTGTGTATATCGAGTCGAGACCGGAAATGATTAATTCTAATCTCCCGATGATGTTTGATAGTTTGATCCGATTGTTCATGCAGGCGAAAATGCCTGAGGATCGATTATCATCCAACCAACGTCGCATATCACTTTGTCAACAGTTTCGAAGCCAATTAAACTGTGCACCTGTATCCGACCCAAGAGCAAACAGCGACGGCAATTTAGTTCCAGTTCCGTTGACTCATTTACCATAATCATAATATCTCGGCTGGAGTTCCGAAGAAGTCTCACCTCTGATGTATCATCACTGAACACTGTTTGATGTGGAACCTCTTCGGAATTGCAGCCTTCAATTTAATATACCTCTATGGTATAAAATTAATGTGCAAAACACGTTGTCAGAATCGTGCTTAATGTATACGTGCTTTCAAATCAAAATATATTTAAATACCCGTGTAGAAATTATTCGGATTCAGAATGGAGTCTGGGTAATCCAGGATGGACTTCAAGATGGACAATGGGTTCGAATGAAATCACATTTTCTCCATCCTGCACTATCTAGACTCTCTCTGAACTCATCACTTTTACGTGGGTATTACATTGGATTTAATGTAAAATATCTGCAAAATACATCGGTAACACTCAGAGTCTACAGAACCTATTTCTACACAGACCCAACTCTATCGGAGTAGTTATACACCTTTTTATCTGAACACACCTACCTCACCATGTTAAAATTGTACATGACATGATCTCAACACCGATTACAGTGTTGAGTTCATCATTACAAATACAACATGACATGAACACTGTAGTCAGTGTTGAGTTCATCATTACAAATACAACATCACATGAACACTGTAATCAGTGTTGAGTTCATCATTACAAATACAACATGACATGAACACAGTAAGCAGTGTTGATTTCATCATTACAAATACAACATGTCATGAACACTGTAAGCAGTGTTGATTTCATCATTACAAATACAACATGACATGAACACTGTAAGCAGTGTTGAGTTCATCATTACAAATCCAACATGACATGAACACTGTAATCAGTGTTGAGCTCATCATTACAAATACAATATGATGTGAACACTGTAATCAGTGTTGATTTCATCATTACAAATACAACATCACATGAACACTGTAATCAGTGTTTAGTTCATCATTACAAATACAACATGACATGAACACAGTAAGCAGTGTTGATTTCATCATTACAAATACAACATGACATGAACACTGTAAGCAGTATTGAGTTCATCATTACAAATCGAAAATGACATGAACACTGTAAGCAGTGTTGATTTGATCATTACAAATACAACATGACATGGATATTGTAATCAGTGTTGATTTCATCATTACAAATGCAACATGACATGGACACTGTAATCAGTGTTGAGTTCGTCATTACAAATACAACATGACATGAACACTGTAATCAGTGTTGAATTCATCATTACAAATACAATATGACATGAACACTGTAAGCAGTGTTAAGTTCATCATTACAAATCCAACATGACATGAACACTGTAATCAATGTTGAGTTCGTCATTACAAATACAACATGACATGAACACTGTAATCAGTGTTGAGTTCATCATTACAAATACAACATGATATGAACACTGTAATCAGTGTTGAACTCATCATTACAAATACAATATGATATGAACAATGTAATTAGTGTTGATTTTATCATAACAAATACAACATGACATGAACACTGTAATCAGTGTTGATTTCATCATTACAAATACAACATGACATGAACACTGTAATTAGTGTTGAGTTCATCATTACAAATACAACATGATATGAAGACTGTAATCAGTGTTGATTTCATAATTACAAATACAACATGACATGAACACTGTTATCAGTGTTGATTTTATCATTATAAATGCAACATGACACGAACATTGTAATCAGTGCTGAGTTCATTATTACATGACATAAAAACAGTAATCAGTGTTAATTTCTTCATCATTACAAATACCACATGACATGAACATTATAATCAGTGTTGAGTTTATGACATTTTGTTGTAATATGTCAACAGCTAATGTTGACACGATGAAAGTCTGCCGATGACCAATTCCGGTACACAAAAATTGTTCGGATCAGGGACCGTCACCACGAAAATTTCCACATGTAAACCTGAATACGACAGATGTCGTATTCAGGCATTCTACACTGTCCCAGTTCGGCATATTATATACTATATTCATTTTCCAAATATTTATATGAGAATCTACGCGTGTTATGATCGATAGAATACGATACAACGTACGGAACATAGTAAAAAATAATAAACATATTTAATAAATATATATTCTACTTACATACATAAATACTACTTAATACCAGTGACGACGAGTTTGGGGGGGTCAAATATATTATAATACTGTAGAAATTGTAACAGATGAATGCGCTACACTCTGCTATCTTATTAATGTCGAAAATTTCCCCATTGTACATTACTAACACATCTCCACTTTCAGGTGGATCATATATCTCAGTTCCGGGCTACACCAGAGGGATGATAATTTCATTTCCGAGCTCTACTACTTGCGTAGGGCATCGAATGGTCTCGCGCTTTTATTATCTGAATTGAATTATACGTTGCACGTGCCACGCATGCACCTAAACAACCAAAAGTGTTTCGTTGCTTTCGGAAGGCCAATGGAAACATAACGTGATCTACAGAACTGGTTGAACATGTCCATGTTACACATTGTCCATTTGTTCAATTGTTTCTCCCATGCTTTCGTCCAAATTGTAATTCCCATTGGCGAAAAAGTTAGCTTTGTTAATAAATCAAGTAAGCTCGTGTAGCAGCCACAAGTTGTAACTGGATAAACGTCGAAATATCACAGTATGGAGGGCTTAACGCGCACGAACATCGGTCTATATTGATTTTTCCTATATTACACTCCTTGTGCAGAGTTCAGCATTCCCGGAAATTTCTTTCGCATTTTATCCCATTTCAAAATAGAGAAATTATTCAACACTGTTTAATTCGTATTTTTCTGATCGTGTCGTTGCTTAATTCCTGAGCATATCATCGATTGTGAGTTTAATATCACCGTACTTTGAAAATCAATCAAATTTTTAGAGCATTAGGACATTACAAGGTTTTTTGATATTATCCTGTGCAGAAAATATTTAGCTGCATATATTATTAGGGTCCTGAAGGAATTTCTCCATTGTATTATTAAAAATGTTTTCAATTCAATACACAGTGCAAAATGCAGAGAGAACAAAAACTTCTTCAGTCCAACTAAGTTATTTGGTAGACAATCAAATGCTTGGTGAGTCTATACCAAGTTTTTTGTTTTCACAAACAAGAACTTGTTTGACAAACAAATATCAGATTGAACTAATTGATCGTTTAGCACATATGTAATAGAACTTGGTTATCTAACAAAACCTTTAAAATGAAAAAAGTTTCGTGTGTATATGGAATACGTGCGCGGGTGGAAACAATTGGGAGTCCAGTATGGAATCCAGGGCAAAATCCAGAGCTGTTCATGATGGATTCTGGGCAATTTAAGATAAATGTCTGGGAAGTCCAGGATGGAGTCCAATACGGACAATGGGATTGGATCAAATCCCATTGATCCTATTCCATCCTGGACAATGCAGATTCCATCCTGCACTGAAAGAAAAAAGTAATTGGGAGAACCATCTCCAGCATATGCTGTACCGCTGAATAGTTGCAGCAACTAACTCGCTCCTGTAACCAATCGCAGTGCTGTTTTCACCAATACAATAGGTGGCGCAACTAACAGCGAGTTCCTATAAACAACCACAGCGGTTCGTATAACCAACGAGTAGTTATCATAACCCACTGAGTAGTTGTCATAACCCACTGAGTAGTTGTCATAACCCACTGAGTAGTTGTCATAACCCACTGAGTAGTTGTCATAACCCACTGAGTAGTTGTCATAACCCACTGAGTAGTTGTCATAACCAACTGAGTAGTTGTCATAACCCACTGAGTAGTTGTCATAACCCATTGAGTAGTTGTCATAACCCACTGAGTAGTTGTCATAACCCACTGAGTAGTTGTCATAACCCACTGAGTAGTTCTCATAACCTACTGAGTAGTTCTCATAACCCACTGAGTAGTTGTCATAACCCACTGATTAGTTGTCATAACCCACTGAGTAGTTGTCATAACCCACTGAGTAGTTGTCATAACCCACTGAGTAGTTCTCATAACCCACTGAGTAGTTCTCATAACCCACTGAGTAGTTGTCATAACCCACTGAGTAGTTGTCATAACCCACTGAGTAGTTGTCATAACCCACTGAGTAGTGACGCTATTTCAACTCTTTCGAGTGGTTATTGGAACCCATTTATTGGTTTGTCCAACTACTTTTTTTTCTCCGTGTGGAATCATCAGTTTTACGCGGGAAATGTGGTAGTCAACTGCGCCTCAGTATAATTCGCCAATGACTCTTTAACCTGAGTTCGAGTAGAAGACTTATTTTTTATTATGTGCAAGCTAATGACTATTGATTATTTCCCAGGAGGAACCAACCAACGAAGATAGAAATCTTATGCATATAAAATGCTGTAACGTCTCATGCAACACTTCAGGTATAGATTGTATAAAAAACCAGGCACGGAATTCTTATTATAAAAAAAATGAGGCTTCTTGAATATTTGTTATGCAAACAGCACCAAGGTTTTACAAAATAAAAACAAGCTATGGAACCCCTGGGTAACTGCAGCGGAATATCTCTCACCATTTTTGAAACGGAAATTTAACGCTGTTTATCCATGGAGACGTTATATGATTTATCGATACAAGCCCAACAAGGGGAACACCTGTGGGGTAAATTGGCTACTGATAGCAGATGCAATATACTTGAGTAATATCAAAACACGTGGGAAATATAAGTTATTTTTTATCGGTTCACCTGCTCGTAAAAAGTTTATGGGATCACCTAAGCCCAACTGAAGGGATATCAGAGAGGAAAATAAAATAAGGAATAGGAAACCAGTGATGGGTGCTAGCAACGCATATGTGGACGTCGTCAATGCATCACTTGCGTAGTTTTGACCGAATAAGTGTTCTGCGGCTTTACACGCGTTACCTTTTTTATCTGTGTCACGTAGAGGCGAATGTACACCACCAGGTTTACGTGATGAAACTCGTTAAGGACAACTGACGCAAAAAAAAAATGCATCAGGTAACGACTTGGTATTATTGCACGTCCGAGTGTTTTTACGAGTACAGTTGAAACGGCATGTGAGTTATAACAAGGTCTAGCAAACGAAATATAAAAACCAACAGACAACAGTTAAATTTACGACCCAACAAACTACCCTTTATCCGGGTAATATGCAGATGCTGAAAAAAGGATGTTAAATTTATCGTATTTTGGCCACCTGGAAAATGTTATTTTTCTACGGTTGTGGAACTATTCTCTGTTGCTTTTTGCGGATCTCTACAGATTATACAAATAAACAAAATATATCAAGGATGCAAAGTAGCGGCTTATTCGGTGCATCGATTTGTTGATTTCAGGCAAAGCCTGATTTTATCAAGAAGTTTTGTGAAATATGTAAGAGAAATAAGGATTCCATAGATTTAATTAAATGTGAATGTTCAGGGATTTTTTAAAAATCAAAGACCTCAAAAATTTAATAATACTGTATCATGTATGTGGAAATAATATTACTGTGTCATATTTAGACAAAAATTGTAGATCATAACGAGGACTTACTTTGTTGCAAATTGTCGATGTATTTTTTAAACCTTTTATGAGTAATTGAAGCCTTTTATTTGCAACGTAGGACTGTTTACGCGATGCTAAAATCTAAAGTGCAACGATTGTCGCATAAAGTTGATGATAAAGTATTGATAGGATGACATGGACGGTTGTGGCTGTCAATCTTTCACAGAGTCTGACCAGACTAAGGCTTAACTCCTTGGCAATATTAGTCGGACAAGTATTGATTCTCACTACTAGCAAACACCGTCAGATTTCTTTGGTCAAATTACTAAAGGTACCTTTCGCTGAACGACCAAAAAAATTGTGAGCCGTTTCACAATTTTTCTGTTTTGCAATTTTCCTTGAACAGTATTAGTCTGACATATATTTACTCTAGCTACTAGCAGACCTCGTCACATTTATTCACAAGCCATTAGATGCGCTGTAATTAGGCAAATTACTAAAGGTACCTTTCGCTGAACTACCAAAAAAATGGTGAGCCGTTTCACAATTTTTCTGTTTTGCAATTTTCCTTGAAAAGTATTAGGCTGACAAATATTTACTCTAGCTACTAGCAGTCATCGTCACATTTCTTCACAAGACATTAGGTGCGCTGTAATTGTCAAATTACTAAAGGCACCGTTCGCTGAACGACCAAAAAAATTTTGAATCGTTTCACAATTTTCCCGTTCCGCAATTTTTTTTAGACAGTATTAGTGTGAAATGTATTTGACTCTTGCTGCTAGGAGACACCATCACATATCCTCACAAACCAGTAGATGCGCAATAATTAGTCAAATTACTAAAGGAACCTTTCGCTAAACTACCAAAAAAATTGTGAGCCGTTTCACAATTTTTCCGGTTCGCAATTTTCTTCAAATAGTATTAGTCTGACAAATATTAACTCTGGCTACTAGCAGACACCGTCACATTTTTCCACAAAGCAATAGATGCGCTGTAATTAGTCAAATTACTAAAGGTACCGTTCACTAAACTACCAAAAAAATTGTGAGCCGTTTCCCAATTTTTCCGGTTCGCAATTTTCTTCAAATAGTATTAGTCTGACAAGTATTGACTCTCGCTACTAGCAGACACCGTCACATTTTTTCGTAAAATAGTAGATACGCTGTAATTAGTCAAATTACTAAAGGTACCTTTCGGTGAACTACCAAGAAAATTTTAAGTCGTTTCACAATTTTCCCGTTTCGCAATTTTCTTTGAACTATATTAGGCTGACAAATATTTACTCTAGCTACTAGCAGACACCGTCACATTTTTCCACAAGGCAATAGTTGCGCTGTAATTAGTCAAATTACTAAAGGTACCTTTCGCTGAACTACCCAGAAAATTTTGAGTCGTTTCACAATTTTTCTGTCTCGCAATTTTCTTTGAACAGTATTAGTCTGACAAGTATTGACTCTAGCTACTAGGAGACACCGTCACATATCCTCGCAAGCCAGTACGTACGCTGTATTCAGTCAAATTACTAAAGGTACCTTTCACTGGACTAACGAGAAAATTGTAAGCCGTTTCACAATTTTCTAGCCAGTGGAACCATGCGTAATGGAAGCTGATTACTGTGTTCTAAGCCTGCGTGTGGGTTCACTTTGGCGATTGGATTAGAGTTGCATAGAAATGTAAAAAATTCAATTACTGCTACCTAACTTCTCTTAACTGTTAGAAAAGAGGAAGTTTTAATGCATATGCGCGTAGATTAAATGGAATGTACAGTTGCAATATATAAAAATTAATGTACTTTTACAGTAAAACTGAAGTTAATTATAAATATTACTGTAATATACATTAATTTCATATAACAATTATACACTCCGTTTAATCGACAAGCTTATGAATTAAAACTTTCGATCTTTTTTAACAGTCAAGTCTGACCAGTCTAAAGCTTAACTCCTGGGCTGTTTTAGTCTGATAAGTATTGACTCTTGCTACTAGCAGACATCGCAGCATTTTCTCAGAAGCCAGTAGATGCGCTGTACTACTGAGAAAATTATGAAACGTTTTACAATTTTCTCATTAATCCAGCGAAACGTACCTTTAGTAATTAGACTGAGTAATCATGCGTAATGAAAGCTAAATACCGTATTTTAAACTTGCGTGTGGGTTGACTCTTGTGATTGAATTAAAGTTGTACAGAAATGCAAGAGATTCATTAATTTCTATGTATTTTAGTTAACTTGTTAGAAAACACCGCAGTCAGAAAACCTATAGTTAATTCTGCTATGCACATGTTTCCCTAAGAAGACAGCAATGTTTTTATTCTTACCGCAACAATAAATAATGTAACCAGCATCTAAATTACGGTTAAAACACGCTTTTTATTTTTTCACCTAAAAAAAAATTATTTTTTAAAATATAAGTTATGGACAATAAAAAATATTGGAAAAAAGTATAGAACACAAAAACATATCCAGGTATCATTTTGACATTTTTGAAGAGGTTATCTTTTCAGCCAGTCATCTTTTACCACTTCACGCCAGTTTCGTAGTATTTTTCTTCGATGTATTAAACTTTACATCGTGCAGAAATTATTGTTTACATATGACATGTCATATGAATAATTATAAATTGAGTCTATCTTCTATAGTTATGCATATGTGATTTCACAAAATCGTTAATGTGCTTGTATCTTTTTTATTTTTTGGGATTTCACTCTATAATTTATTTATTCACACATTATAACACTGTTAAAAATGCAAGTAAATTTAATATACAAAATTATATGAGATTTAGGAATCGGGTAAATGAATCCCATATTAATAACTTTTATTGTAAATTTACGAATAGTATAAGAATTCGAAGATACTGCTATTTGAAGTATTACAATCTTAATTTTAATAGACCAATATTGTATTTGTCATTGACGAATGAATTTGGAAATTAATATACGGTATATTCGAGCTTCATGAACGATATATTAATTTTCAAAAAAATAATTTTTTACAGTGCAGTACTTAGAATCGGAATGCTAAATGGATAAAAAAATAAGTTCTTTTTTTTAAATTTAGGTGACTGGGTCCCCTTGAAACGCGTCAATGAATAACTCATGCAGATAGGCAGCTCGATGAAAATGGCAGAACTTTGTTGCAACCTGTACTGTATCGGACCGTGCTCCTATTTTCTGGTCATCGCTTATCGACCATACACCAACTGACGTCAATGTAGCCAGGGAGCGTGCCCGAACGATTTCCTTCCTACAAATTGTACATGCATGTGAAACGAGGGCCTATCGAGCCGAATTGAAGTTCCTAACCACCATCACATTCCAACCCAGAATTCTGTATGAATGCTTCTTTGTGTAAATAAAATTTCCCGATATTCTATGAATGAAGATTGAAATAGATAGAAGTGTGGAATTGAGGACAGGTTCCATCTCAACCATCTCAAAGGATAACTCTCTAAAAGCTACACGATGATGTCCTACAGAATAGTAAAAGCAACGCCGAATATTTCAATGTCAAATATATACACTGAAAAAAAAAAATGTCATTGATTCAATAAATCCATCGTTTGCGGGTTGCCAAAAACAAGCGTTCTTAATTTGAATTCTAATTCCTCAAATTCCATACCAGATCGAAACAATAACTCTAAAATAAGCAAAATAATATTTTATTATTTCAATATTAAATGGGATTGAACTAATAAGAATTAGAGTTGATTAAAAAATACTTCTTTTGGCAGCCCACAAACGATTTATTGAAGCAATGGCATTTTTTTGTCAGTGTATAAAACTCGAATTTGTAAAGTTTTATCATCTGCCAAGATAAATTTATAATAATGTGTTCCTTTATTTTTAATGAAACTTAAATACTGAACGTCCTTAACGTTTCAGAATGTAGTACTATGTAAATTAACCGTCACCCTTGCTTTCTAAATGGCATGAAAATGAATAGCAAAGTGAAGAGCAGTCCAGCAATTTTCCAAGCAACTGGATTCGCCAGCACTTTTTTTTTTAGCAATCTACTTATCCCTCAATTTGCTATTCATTTCTGGATATCAGACTACCTACCCTTACGGTATACACAAGTACCTTTTACCGTACTTTGCTAGCGTATGTACATATGAATACCAAGCAACGGATGTATTTCGATCCACGTATATGTTTACAAACTCATGACCCGTGCATAACGTATGGTAATGGAAGCACGAGGCAACAGACCAAGGGCGAGTGTAGTTGAAATCCGACTCTTGGACTATTCCACATCTTTTAATCGTTGCTTCAATCTTGTAATCGTTTCAATTATCTCACAAAATTTATAATTATGAGTTTTACTTTTAAAGGATCTTTACAGTGTGACGGCCCGAAAAATAGCATATTTTCACTTTTTTTTTTCTTTGAAGTTTTTTTAAAGTTTTACCTTTAAGGGATCTTTTCAGTGTGACGGCCCGAAAAATAGCCTATTTTCACGATTTTTTTTCCTTTTAAGTTTTTTTAAAGTTTTACCTTTAAGGGATCTTTTCAGTGTGACGGCCCGAAAAATAGCCTATTTTCATGATTTTTTTTCCTTTTAAGTTTTTTAAAAGTTTTACTTTTAAGGGATCTTTTCAGTGTGACGGCCCGAAAAATAGCCTATTTTCACGATTTTCTTTCCTTTTAAGTTTTTTAAAAGTTTTACTTTTAAGGGATCTTTTCAGTGTGACGGCCCGAAAAATAGCCTATTTTCACGATTTTTTTTCCTTTTAAGTTTTTTAAAAGTTTTACTTTTAAGGGATCTTTTCAGTGTGACGGCCCGAAAAATAGCCTATTTTCACGATTTTTTTCGGTCGGTTACTATACGCCGATCAATCTGAAATTTTTACGACATATTAAGGTAATCATGAATGACAGAAAATGATTTTTTATAAGACGATTTTTATTGTTGAAATATTTTTTTTTAATTGTTGAAAATAATGTTGATAAAAAAGATAGCCTCATGATGGACATCCTAGTCGCAAATTTGATCTGAAAAAAAAAAACCCAAAGGATTATTAATTAGTATGCGATTGGCTATCGGGCTATGGCGGCTTTTTTTAAAATCAAAATTGACAAAATGGCGGCGGTTTGAACAAAAAGTACCGAATTTAGCCGCTTTTTTCGACAGTTTTTCTTTTAAAAAAAATGAGAAGATTTTTAAAAAAAACTTCCATGGCAGGATAGAGAGTAGCGTGAAGAATGTTCTCCTAAAATCCGAAAACAATCGCTTGAAAACTGTTTCTTGGAGAATGTACACCGTTTTGAAAAATGCCGTTTCGAGAAAAACGCGTTTAAAGTTTCGAGTGTAGAAATTTCATATACCTAAATTGTGAACTTACGACTAATCGGCGATGCCAGGTGCATAAAGTATGCCAACGAAGTATTTCGAATTTCACTTTAAAAATTTGAAAGGATGTTTTTGACCAAAAAAAAAATTTCGATTTTTTTTTTCACACTGGAAAGAATCCTTACTGCTAATTTTCTTTTTCAGCGTGCATTCAATTTTTCTAAGTAGTTATAAAAGTACATTTTGGTGTTGATTAATCCTAAAACTGGTAGATTTTTGCCCAAAAATGTTGAGCATTAAAAATTAACTCAGATTTTTTTCGTTGTACACAATATAATATAAATTGTATGAGAATTCAAGCATTTTTTAATCAACATTGTAATAACTCACAGAAAGAGATGCGAGGGATTTATAAGACTTCGCTGGTCTGTAACTAATTAGATGGGTGATCGCTTCACTGGCTTGCACCAACTGCTGAGTTCGAGTTACTTTTTGTTGTTGAAGACTACAATAAGTATAAGTCTATTGGATCGACAAGGTTTTCTTGCAGTTTTTGTGCCCTCGTGCAAATCCATAGAAGTAGTTTTCAAGACCTCGGACTAAGGGTCGAATTTAATTTCCCAAGTTTGAACTCAAGTTCTGACTTTTACGATCAACATATTATTTCATATTTAACTTCGAACTTGCGACTATAAATTCGACCCTAAAAGATTTTTAAAAATTATTAGACCAATAAACATAAATAAACAAAATAAAATATAGGAACTCATGAAAATTTGTAGTATCCAACTTTCTGCATAAAAAATTAATATCTAAGATATATTTCAATATATAACGAGATTTCATAGTTTTATTTGCTGACCAAATTTCGACTGGATTAATAAAAAAACATTGATTTTATGGTCCATTTTAATTTACCAACAGAAAACCCACTGGTGGTAAACAATTATACATAATTCTAAAAAAAAAAATTGCTGTTTCACATAAAAATATTACAAAAAGAATACTAAAATTCTCAGATAATTTAATTTACTCGTCCACTTGAAAAAAAAAAAAATCCTTAATATAGATTAATTATCCTGTCTGCTACAACGTGCAAGATCCTTAAATAATTAGCTATTTACGAGGTACATGCTCAGCTTGGATTCAGTGCGTGAGTTTTTAAAAGCTATTTTAATTATGAATAATAAAACAAACGAAATTACCCCAAGATGACCCTCGTGCAGGTAATCTCGCCTAGTCACCGTAACATAACGTTCGCTATCAACTTTCATATCTCGCTCTCTTCCGTTCCCTGTCTTTACGGCTTCGTGCGCCTGTACTTATGGGCGTATGCGCGTGCAGATGATACACGTGGCGCATAAGCGCGGTTGGTGCTGTGTCGGCCTGGTTTTGACTTTCATTAGGGCGCGAACTATCGCGCCTCTGCAGTTTAATATGGGTATGGACTCGCCAGCACGACCCGCGTAAAAATAATTATTTCAAATTGTGATCATAAATTGACATAACTCAAAAAGGAGTGGGGATCAAAATAACGAATAACTAAAATAACTAAATTCAAAATAATGGCCATTCTAGATTCAGACGTTCATTATATTTAAATTCGCTATTTTGACCCCTCATCTTATTAAAATGTAATCAAAATAGCAAATGATCAAAATAGCGAATAAGTATAATAAGGAATTTCAAATTAATGGCCATTCTGGATTCAGACGTTCATTATATTTAAATTCGCTATTTCAGCCATTCGCTATTTTGATAATTCGCTATTTTGACCCCCATCTTATTAAAATATAATTAAAATAGCAAATGATCAAAATAGCGAATAACTAAAATAACGAATTTCAAAATAATGGCCATTCTTGATTCAGACGTTCATTATATTTAAATTCGCTATTTCAGCCATTCGCTATGTTGATCATTCGTAATTTTGACCCCGCCATCTTATTAAAATGTAATCAAAATAGCGAATGGCTAAAATAGCAAATTTCAAAATAATGGCCATTCTAGATTAAGACGTTCATTATTTTGAAATTCGCTATTTTAGTCATTCGCTTTTTTGGTCTTTCGCTATTTTCAGCTCCACCCTTAAAAAGTCCCATTTTTTGAGAAACGTTAAGACGAAAAATCTTAGAAAAGTTCAAAGCGATTTTGAGCTCGATTTCATACTCTTACGTCATGGATTTTATTTCTTTGATGATGAAGGACGTAACAAAATGGATTTTATTTATATTCCTCCGTTTTTGAGCGGAATGTGTCACCTCAGAGATCGAAGGGATGATCTGGTGATTTTTTTTGTTTAAAATAAAACAAACACTAAATATTTTTGTTCAAACTTAAAAACAATAAACACTTGATTTATTAAATCGAACAGCTGTGCTGAAAAGGGTATCAAAAGCTGTCCCCGGCTATGAGATGCAACTACTGCGCGAGAAATTATTCTTAAAAACCGTGAGAACTTTAATGATAGAAAAATGCATACTCAGTAACGAGGAGCACTACTGGGTGTTACAAAATAAACAAAAATAATAAATTTGTTATTATTATTCAAACAAAAATCTATAAATTTCAAGAGTTTATTAATTTATTAATGTTTATGAATTTTCATAAAAATTAAATTTAACTTTTATTTTTTCTTTATCGATAATTTTTTATAACATATTTTTGTTGTAAGGACGTAACAGATACCAAGTTTTTTTACTTTTTTTTTTTTTAATTTGAACGCAATTATTGCGCAGGAAATTAATTGTATATTTGAAAGATCAAAATCAGTTGCATATATCACGTTTACAGATATCAAATTACAATTTAATATCAGCAAATTCAATAATAACTGAAATTTTACAGTAAAAGTAATTGAATTTTTATAATTTTCGCTAAATTTACCGCAAAAGTACATTAAATTCATATCATAATTGTACATTAAATTTAATTGAGAAGTTTATGTATAAAAACTTCCGATTTTTTCTAACAATGTGCTGGTGTTCTGGTCTTCTTTATGGTAATTCCGCTCCGTTGCTTATATTGCTAGAAGCTGTAGAATTCTAGTGTGCTGCGTCTGATTAGGAAGAGAGAGATAGAACGATGGTTCACTAAAAAGTGGAGCAAAGGAGACAGAGAAGCCGAGGGACTGGAGAATGTTATACTATACATACTATTCGCCTGTTGCGGTGTACATTTTGCGGTATATATTCCACATTGTGCAACAGCTTCAGCATGCGCCATGTTATAGGGTTTATGTGGAATGTTTCACCTCTCGATTCTATACTTAAATATATAGCTACCACAAAGTGTCTCTGGGTATGCTAATGAACCGTGTGAATATATACGTTAGGACGGTTAAAAATAAATAAATAAATAAATAAATAAATAAATAAATAAATAAATAAATAAATAAATAAATAAATAAATAAATAAATAAATAAATAAATAAATAAATAAATAAATAAATAAATAAATAAATAAATAAATAAATAAATAAATAAATAAATAAATAAATAAATAAATAAATAAATAAATAAATAAATAAATAAATAAATAAATAAATAAATAAATAAATAAATAAATAAATAAATAAATAAATAAATAAATAAATAAATAAATAAATAAATAAATAAATAAATAAATAAATAAATAAATAAATAAATAAATAAATAAATAAATAAATAAATAAATAAATAAATAAATAAATAAATAAATAAATAAATAAATAAATAAATAAATAAATAAATAAATAAATAAATAAATAAATAAATAAATAAATAAATAAATAAATAAATAAATAAATAAATAAATAAATAAATAAATAAATAAATAAATAAATAAATAAATAAATAAATAAATAAATAAATAAATAAATAAATAAATAAATAAATAAATAAATAAATAAATAAATAAATAAATAAATAAATAAATAAATAAATAAATAAATAAATAAATAAATAAATAAATAAATAAATAAATAAATAAATAAATAAATAAATAAATAAATAAATAAATAAATAAATAAATAAATAAATAAATAAATAAATAAATAAATAAATAAATAAATAAATAAATAAATAAATAAATAAATAAATAAATAAATAAATAAATAAATAAATAAATAAATAAATAAATAAATAAATAAATAAATAAATAAATAAATAAATAAATAAATAAATAAATAAATAAATAAATAAATAAATAAATAAATAAATAAATAAATAAATAAATAAATAAATAAATAAATAAATAAATAAATAAATAAATAAATAAATAAATAAATAAATAAATAAATAAATAAATAAATAAATAAATAAATAAATAAATAAATAAATAAATAAATAAATAAATAAATAAATAAATAAATAAATAAATAAATAAATAAATAAATAAATAAATAAATAAATAAATAAATAAATAAATAAATAAATAAATAAATAAATAAATAAATAAATAAATAAATAAATAAATAAATAAATAAATAAATAAATAAATAAATAAATAGTTGAGATCTTGGATCAGGTGTGAAGTCTTATTTTGTAATCTTTTGCTTTTTAAAAAATATGTACCATGATAAGAGAATTTTTCCTTAACCACCTTGAAATTAGCAAATTAGCGATAGTGCAATAAAGCCATTATTGATTGTACACCAACAACAAAAGTATTCAATACTCACTAATATGATATTAGTGTTAATATTTCATTCCATACGGAGTTATTGTTCACTTAACAATAAGTAAATTATTGAAATGTTACGAATATATTTTTAACTGAAGCTCGATAACCATCACGGCTTCACAGCAAAATTCGCTTTACACGATATCGTTTTGCGTTGCTTCTCCTTTCAACCATTTCATCTCATCTTTCTCGATGTATCGCCATAAATAGCGTCACCCTAATACAGCCTTGAGCTGTAGCATCTACATAGCAACGAGAATACCATCAGTCGAGACGAATCGATTCGCGTTTCCGACAAAAAATAAACCGTTCGCGGAAGATATTTCTGTATAATTCTCATTTCCTCACTCAAGCTTGTCATTTCTTATATTGTAAAACGAGATCAGTTGGTTCAAGAAAATGCGAAGGAAATAGGTTTTCAAATAAATGTTTATTTATATAGTGATGAAATTTATGGTTTTTTCAACCGTCTTGTAGAATTAATCTAACAAAATAAGGTTTAAGTGATCAATACTATTGTTGTGCTGATAAAACTCTGTTATTTATATCCCATGGGCGTTTCATTTTATTGAACCAACTAAACTCGTTTGTCGGTGTTTATTGTTGTATTTCTAGTAGCATCTCTTCATCATTGCTGAAAGGTTGTTGAATACACATCCTGTTTACGCTTTATCCGTATTTTTCCTTGCAAGAGGCAAAAGTCAATAATAAGAAAAGTTGTTTTTCTTGTTATCGTTGAGTTTATTTTTCTTGAACAATTCAATCCCGGGCAATCATTTTTCCAGAACTCTTACTCGGCCATTTCTCGTCTGGCACAATTCTATGATGGACCCAGTAAGGAAATCTAAGCATAATACGATTTTCCTCTTCGGGCCAATAAATGCTAACAATTCAAATTGATATATGATCGAAATTCATTTTCCGATCGCCTCCAAACTCAATATTTAGTATCGCTGAATATTAGACATTTTTCCAAACCACTTTTCTCAATGTCTTAGACCATTTTCTGAATACCTGACTTGCTTCCTCATTCTTTTCCACTTTTTACAAAGCCGCCTCTATGAGGAAGTTGATGATTTCTGACGTTTTATGAAATCTAGAGCGACACGAATAAATTTTTGAAAAATTCAAAATCACGTAAAATCCGAACCGCTTTACCGATCATCACCAAATTTGGTATGTAGCAGGGCTGAATGTTATTTTTCCTTTGTAGAATATTTCAGTCGATTAGTTGAAATTTTACCTGAATTGTAGCAAAACGAAAATTTTTCGAAAAATTCAAAATCTCATAGAAACCGAACCGCTTTACCGATTTCGCCCAAATTCAATATCAAAGGTCATATCACTTTGTTCAATTTTAATACGAAGTTTCAGACCGATAGCTAAAAATTTGTTCGAGCTAGAGCATTTACGTACTTTTTTCAAAATTTCAAATTTCTTATAAAAATGAAATGCGTTAAGAGATTTTTGTGAAATTCATACCGATTGAAGATTAGCCAGTACTGTACATGTTGTTTAAATTTTAGCTGATTTGGTCGAATACTTTATAAGTTACAGTTATATGAATTTTTGGCCTTTCATCACACACACATCCGGACAATTTTTCTAAACCACTTTTCTCGACGTTTCAGACCATTTTAAACGTTTTGATATGAAAATCTCGAAGAAAAAAATTTCATGAAAACAAAGCTTCCTTTATGAGGAAAAAAGTAATCTTCATGGAAATTAATCTTCATGGAAACAAAGCTAAGGAAGCTTTGAATCTTTTTCTGCGAGGAGGCCTATGTACCCAGAAGATGTACAATTTCTAGAATCAGATTCAATATTGCGTTACAGTCGATTCAAATTTCCATCATGTTGCAATCGCTTTTGGGCCTGATTGGGGAGTTCGTCGAAATGCTATTTCCACTCAGTGCCGCATTCAGTTTTGCATTGTTAGATTGCTGGACTACAAATTGCTGCTAACCAAGATTGTGTCGGAACGATTGTGTATACAGTTGCCTGTTCGTGTCGATGAATAAATGAATTCCTCTGCGGCGGATGTTCCAAGCACTCCATTGCTACTACACTGAGAGAAAATTCTGTAGTTGGTAGCTTTAAAGTCACAACAATTCGTTTGAACTCTATGCGATTATTTTTTTATAGTTCCGATAGTCATAAAATAGTCGTCGTAACAATAAAAATATAATGAGAACATCTTTTTAGTTAACCACAAAAGAAAAGTTGCAGGAATTAAAAGTGAATAGCTGTCATTTTTTAGTTGCCTTGAAAATAGTCGTCGCAACAATAAATACAAAGCCACCTCTATGAGGAAGTATGTTTATTGATTTTGGCTTCCTCATAGAGGAAGCTTTGTAGAAAGCGAAAAATAATGAGGAAGCAATTTGCAAAGTTCTACTTTGCAGACTTGTTTATGCTCTAGACATTTTTCTAAAAATTCAAAGTATCGAAGAATTTGAACCGTGCAACCGATTTTTTTCAAATTTGCACTAAAACCTTGTACCATAGTAGTCCATATGTGGACCAAATTAGAACCCGGTATCTCGTAATTTGCACGAGCTGTTTATGCTCTAGACATTTTTCCAAAAATTCAAAGTATCGAAGAATTTGAACCGTGTAACCGATTTTTTTCAAATTTGCACTAAAACCTTGTACCATTGTAGTCCATATGTGGACCAAATTAGAACCCGGTATCTCGTAATTTGCACGTGCTAGCGCGATAACGAGATTTTTCGAAAAATTAAAAACGCCATAAAATTTGAACGGCTTGACAGATCTGCGTCAAATTTGTACTCAAACCTTGGTCCATGGTTGTCCATATGTGAACCAAATTTGAGATAATTCGTCAAGAAATTTCAAAAACTTTTTTTTTTCGTCACGCCATTTTTTTTATACAGCAAAATCGAGATTGACCGACATAATGATCGTTTACTTGACGAAATTCATCACTGATAATCAATAAACGGGATGACACGTTGAAAATTGCAGTCGGATGACTCAGAATTGACAGGAGCTGAAATACTTACAGACATTATAAAAAAAATTGAAATTGCAATAACATTGGAACCGCTTTACCGATTTTCTCCAAATTTGGTATAAATCATGATTTGATGGTAGTCTATTTACCTACAAAATTTCAGCCGGAGATCTCTCAATTTGCAGAAGTTATAGCGTGAAATAGATTTTTTCAAAATTTTCAAAATGCTGTAAAATCTAAATTTTCGAACCGATTCGCGTCAACTACAATCCCAAACAGTATTCTATGATAACCCACTTGCATACCAAATTTGAAGCGTATTCATCGAAAATTGCGATAGTTATCGTGTAAACAAAAAAAAGTTGCAGGCATTAAAAGTGAATAGCTGTCATTTTTTAATGGCCTTGACTTACACAATTTCTCTGAAATTAAAAGAATTTAGAATAGACAAATTTTAACGAAATTTGTCAATTTGTTTTCGTTGAAATTTGTCGAAGTTGACTTAAATTAGAACAATATCATTTTTTCGAAATTCTGTAAGATACCAAATATTTCATAGATTTAGCTCCGATTCAATATTGACCGTTCTTTTACATTGTTTCATTTGTTAAGAACTATTTAGTTTATTACAAATACCAAATGCCAAAAAATTGCGACAGCTAGAGAGCGTACAGATTTTTTTCGAACAATTTTAAGTCTTATAAATATATATAAATATATAAATTTATATCATACACGCACACACAATCGGACATTTTTCCTAAACCACTTTTTCGATGTTTACCTATTTTCAGTAACCTGATATGAAAAAACGAAAATAACAAATGTTCGCGAAAATAAAACTTCTTTCATATGGAAGCAAAAATAACGGTAATGCCTTTTGATAGCTTTACGAGAAATGGACGGAAACACGGGAAAGCTGAAATAAAATGTGTTGACGAAGATGAATGTTTGTAACCCCCGATTCCTCTTTTTCCTCCTCGTCGATCCGGAAACATCCGCGAAGCATTGGAATTCGACTTTCGCAAGCGTAAGTAACACAGGTTTGCCTCTTCGAATGCCGGGTACACTTACTTACTCTGAATCTTATTCCCCTCACAAATAACTTATACATATGGGGCATTCCATGACATCGCTATTAACGTTTCCCTGGGATGTCTCAGAACTGCTTCGTAATTTTTTATATGAGATTGATTGCATACTGGAAAACACATACAACATTTTTTTACGCTTTCTAAAAACTTTTTTTTTGCTATCCAATCCAATTATTTAAAAAATGTTTAGATTATAATTTTCTGAAATCAGAATGAAATTCAAAAAAGTATGTAACAAATTTTTTGGGCATTACGTCAAGATTGAGATTTTTTAATTGCAGATTTGTTGGATTTCTGTTCATCGCAAAAATTAGTTGCATCGTATAAAATTTCTCTGAATCTTTAAACATTTCCGAAAAACTAGTAGTTTATTTTTTTATTTTTCCTTGTATTTAAAAAAAAGTGAAAAAAAATATTTAGTAGATATTTTTCATGTATTTTCAGTATGTACGTTAATATAAATATTACGGGATTACGAAATACATGGAATGCCCCATGTATTTCGTAACTTGGAGTTTCTTACACGATGTGGAATGTTCCGTCCGAATTCAGTAATTCGGATTTCTACAGTGCTCGAATTGTTGGAAAAATATCGTTCAACTTCAGAAAATGTACTTTATAGCCTCTCGTTCAATTATCTCCAAGCAAAAGAGCGCGCTTAAGGTTGAATGAGAAAGCTAGAGGAGTATTAAAATATCAGTTTAAAAGCCTTAAGCGAGATGCTCAAGCTAATAGATGATCCCGATCGTACGTATGTTATTTCGAAAAAAGACTTGTTGATCTTTTTTCCATTTCTAATTTTACTCATACCTCTTAAGATACCAAACTTGCATAATCGCTTGCAATCGCTTATACCTGCAGGAAAGAAAAAAGCAATAATATTAGCCGAAATTTTAGATTCGTAATCAATTACAGATACACTCGGTATGACATTTGATTTTACTCCTCACACTTTCCATTTTTCTACACGGAGAAAAATCATTTGCTAGCATAGTGACAGTAAACTTTATTTGTTGGCCTAGAAAATGTATTTGCTGGCCTAATAAATAATTTTGTTGGCTTAGAAAATGTATTAGCTGGCCTAACAAATAATTTTGTTGGCCTAGAAAATGTATTTGCTGGCCTAACAAATAATTTTGTTGGCCTAGAAAATGTATTTGCTGGCCTAACAAATGATTTTGTTGGCCTAGAAAATGTATTTGCTGGCCTAACAAATAATTTTGTTGGCCTAGAAAATGTATTTGCTGGCCTAACAAATAATTTTGTTGGCCTAGAAAATGTATTTACTGGCCTAACAAATAATTTTGTTGGCCTAGAGAATGTATTTGCTGGCCTAACAAATAATTTTGTTTGTCTAGAAAATGTATTTGCTGGCCTAACAAATAATTTTGTTGGCCTAGAAAATGTATTTGCTGGCCTAACAAATAATTTTGTTGGCCTAGAAAATGTATTTGCTGGCCTAACAAATAATTTTGTTGGTCTAGAAAATGTATTTGCTGGCCTAACAAATAATTTTGTTGGCCTAGAAAATGTATTTGCTGGCGTAACAAATAATTTTGTTGGCCTAGAAAATGTATTTGCTGGCCTAACAAATAATTTTGTTGGCCTAGAAAATGTATTTGCTGTCCTAACAAATAATTTTGTTGGCCTAGAAAATGTATTTGCTGGCCTACCAAATAATTTTATTAGGCCTAGAAAATGTATTTTCTGGCCTAACAAATAATTTTGTTGGCCTAGAAAATGTATTTGCTGGCCTAACAAATAATTTTGTTGGCCTAAAAAATGTATTTGCCGGCCTAACAAAAAATTTTGTTGGCCTAGAAAATGTATTTGCTGGCCTAACAAATAATTTTGTTGGCCTAGAAAATGTATTTGCTGGCCTAACAAATAATTTTGTTAGCCTAGAAAATGTATTTGCTGGTCTAACAAATAATTTTGTTGGCCTAGAAAATGTATTTGCTGGCCTAACAAATAATTTTGTTGGCCTAGAAAATGTATTTGCTGGCCTAACAAATAATTTTGTTGGCCTAGAAAATGTATTTGCTGGCCTAACAAATAATTTTGCTGGCCTAGAAAATATATTTGCCGGCCTAACAAATAATTTTGTTGGCCTAGAAAATGTATTTGCTGGCCTAACAAATAATTTTGTTGACCTATAAAATGTATTTGCTGGCCTAACAAATAATTTTGTTGGCCTAGGAAATGTATTTGCTGGCCTAACAAATAATTTTGTTGGCCTAGGAAATGTATTTGCTGGCCTAACAAATAATTTTGTTGGCCTAGGAAATGTATTTGCTGGCCTAACAAATAATTTTGTTGGCCTAGAAAATGTATTTGCTGGCCTAACAAATAATTTTGTTGACCTATAAAATGTATTTGCTGGCCTAACAAATAATTTTGTTGGCCTAGGAAATGTATTTGCTGGCCTAACAAATAATTTTGTTGGTCTGGAAAATGTATTTACTGGCCTAACAAATAATTTTGTTGGCCTAGAAAATGTATTTGCTGGCCTAACAAATAATTTTGATGGCCTAGAAAATGTATTTGCTGGCCTAACAAATAATTTTGTTGGCCTCGAAAATGTATTTGCTGGCGTAACAAATAATTTTGTTGGCCTAGAAAATGTATTTGCTGGCCTAACAAATAATTTTGTTGGTCTAGAAAATATATTTGCTGGCCTAACAAATAATTTTGTTGGCCTAGAAAATGTATTTGCTGGCCTAACAAATAATTTTGTTGGTCTGGAAAATATATTTGCTGGCCTAACAAATAATTGTGCTGGCCTAGCAAATATTTTTGTTGGCCTAACAAATAATTTTGACAAGCCTAGCAAATAATTTTTAATAGGCTAAGAAATAAGGCTTTGCTGTCACTATATTAGCAACTAATTGAGTGTATAAATGTCAGTAGAGACGAATTATTATGAATGTCAAGCTTTGATGTTGTTAAGATCCTTTCTTTATTGTCCCACTATATATTTATTACGAAAAGAATGATATAATTTTTTCTTCCCGGTGACACATGCCATGACCAATTCATGAGGATTGAGAAGATGAGAATTCTCGCATGACATACTTCATGATTAGCTAGTGTAGGAATTATCCCTCTGCTGACCCTTCTCGGATGATATTGCGGGATAATATTACAGGCTAATATTACAGTAAAAGTGTCAGAAAACTGTTCCACTATGGGGAATACTCTGATGAATCGTAGGTCGCTGTTGGGAATACTGAGAATATAAGGCAGTGCATGAAACTGCGAGCTCGCATGCGTTCGCGGATGTATATATTCGTGAGTAAATAATAATGCACCATGTAGGACGAAGAGGAATACGAGATACGAGAGTGATATGTCGAATGATCAATGCTTCAATGGCGATACAATTCCTCGTGGAATATCAATGGGGCAGTTGCCATTTTGTTTGAATTCTAGATATTGTAACATGTACGTCCTTATCGTAATGTCGTGTATAGACATTTTCGTTTCAATATCAATAAAGAATCTTAAAAGCTGACAGAAATTTACTAAAAAAGTAACGACACTAGGAAAATGTTTACTGTAAATCTTGACTATATCTTTTCTGAAAGATCTTCGAATAAAAGCAGACAGAAATTTACTATAAAAGTTACGACACATGGAAAATGTTTACTGTAAATTGTGACTACATCTTCTCTGAAAGATCTTCGAATAAAAGCAGAGAGAAATTTACTATAAAAGTTACGACACAAGGAAAATGTTTACTGTTCAAAGATTTTATATATATAGTAATTTAAATATATAAATATTAATATTATTAAATTAAATATATATAATAAATTATATAATAAAAATTTGTATACGCGAACCAGACAATTTTCTTTCAAAGGGAAATGAACCTTGCAAATTCTACGATGAATACAAAATGGAAATATTTTGTGCTTGCCCAAATGTATTTATTTCAAGATAATAAAATATTTCATGGGTTGATTTTCATTATTTTTAGTTGACTCCATACTCTTCAGTGTGAATGATTAATTTACTTGTAAATAGTTAGTAAAATAGTTATGACACAAGAGAAATGAACCTTACAAATTCTACGATGAATATACTAAATGGAAATACATTTTGTGCTTGCGAAAAATTATTTATTTCAAGATAATAAAATATTTCATGTGTTGATTTTCATGATTTTTAGGTGACTCTCATTCTCTTCGGTATGAACGATTAATTTCCTTGTATAAAATAAAATGATAATTTATTTTGGTAGAAGAAGCGAACGATGTGATAAATAATTTTAAAAGGGTGAAAAATTGAGGGAGATTCGTATCTATAAGTGAAAAATTCTGCTCCCGTATATTTTTTGGCATTTCGTAGTGGAAGAAGAAGCAGCAGGTTGCTTTGGCAGCTCTCTACTTTAAATTTCGTGGCAGATTCAAGCAATAAGGAACCACGAGTGTCGGGGAGAGGATCTGGGAATGGCCTTGGCCTTTTAACCCCCTGCGGCTGTTAAGGCTGCTGCCGCACCAACGGAACTGGGTGGAGGGCTCATCCCTTGCTACTGAATTCTCATCTCTAGCAGCAGTAACCATCCATAGATAATATACGAATGTGTCCTTTTCCCTTATATTTTCCATAACTGACAATCTTCAGCTAATTATAGCTTTGCTTATAACCAACCGATAAAATCAAGTAGTCGTTCAAGGATTTCCTTGAAAGATTATTTCAATTGATATTGAAATCATATTTATTGAATTCAATCGGTATGAATATCTCGACACAATTTCTTAACGGTATCGTCGACGACTTCATTTCGATTACTGTAATATCACACGTAATATTTAAAAGCACGATTTTAATACTTTTTCAAATAGCCATTCATATTGTAATTTTTATTCAATGATATCCAGGAATTAAAAATTTATAACTAACCAAGTGATTAACCAAGTCACTTGGTAAGCTAACCAAGTGACTTGGTTAGACCAATCAAGAAATTGGTAGCCTAACAAATAACTTGGTTGGTCTAACCCGCGTAAAAAGAAAAGTATTAAAACAGTATTAAAAACAGTAACCAAAGTATAATATCTCAAGTATGATCTATTGGACTGAATTAATACTAAAAAGTATTAGACCATATTATTAGTTTTCAGGGTCCGGATTGATATGTCCATGGTTTTCAGTGTCCAGGTCGATATTTCCATCGCTTTCGATGTCCACGTCGACCGGCCCATAGTTTTAGTTGTCTAGATCGATTGCTCCACAGTTTTAGGTGTCCAGGTTGATATCTTCATAGTTCTCGGTGTCGAGGTTGATATCTTCATAGTTCTCGGAATCCAGGTCGATCGATTCGTAATGTTTGTTGTAAAAATTATATTCGTTTACAGTTTGAGCTGTAGGTTAATCGCACCTCAATTTTCAGTATCCAGTCCGGTCTAGTTACTTGAAAAACAAGTGGGAGCCCGCGTAGAAAAAAAGAATCTTGTGAAGAATCTTTTAAAGAATCTTTAAAAAAGTCTTGAAAGAATCTTTAAAGGAATCTTGAAAAGAATCACGTATAGGATCCGGAGCAAGATTCTTTCCGGGATTCTTTTCAAGATTCTTTCTGTCCGAAAGCGTTCTGAGAATCTTTTAAAGAATCTTCGAAAGAATCTTAAAAAGCGTCTTTAAGAGAATCGTGAAAAGATTCCGTCCATTAAACAGAAAAATCGTTGAAAAAATCTTAATTAAAATTTTCAGAGGCATCGAATGAAAACTGTTGTTGCTTTCCCTTGGTGTCGAGACAGTACATTTCGATACGTCAACGAAGGGTAAACCCCTCGTGTATAGTCGAACTCAGGACAGCTTTGCAGTTTTATATACGTTCCGGCTTCAAGTCACTTGCGAGAAACGCTTCGACCGCTCGCCATCTAGCGGAGTATTGTCCACCAGTGTTTCGTATGATGTCACTAGGTGGCGAACGGACGGAGCGTTTCTCGCAAGTGGTTTGAAGCCTCAGCGTATATATAAGACTGGAAAGATTTTCTGAGTTCGACTACATACGAGGGGTTTACCCTTCGTTGACGTACCGAAATATACTGTCGCGACACCAAGGGAAAGCAACAACAGGTTTTGCTCGATTCCTCTGAAGAATTTCATAAAACTTCTTTCAACGATTTTTCTGTTTAATGGACGGAATCTTCTCACGATTCTCTTAAAGACGCTTTTCAAGATTCTTTCGAAGATTCTTTGTAAGATTCTCAGAACGCCTTTGGATAGAAAGAATCTTGAAAAGAATCCTGGAAAGAATCTTGCTCCGGATCCTATACGTGATTCTTTTCAAGATTCCTTTAAAGATTCTTTCAAGACTTTTTTTAAGATTCTTTAAAAGATTCTTCACAAGATTCTTTTTTTCTACGCGGGAGTATATCTAGACATCGAAAACTATGAAAAAATCGATCTGATCACTGAAAACTATGAAAAAGTTGACCTGGACACCAAAAGCTATAGAGATATCGACCTGGACATAAAAAACCATGGAGATATCGACCTGGACACCAAAAACCATGGAAATATCGACCTGGACACCAAAAACAATGGAGATATCGACCTGGACACTAAAAACCATGGAGATATCGACCTGGACACCAAAAACCATGGAGATATCGACATGGATACCGAAAATCGTGGACATATCGACCCGGACCCTTAAAACTAATAATACGATCTAATACTTTTTAGTATTAATTCAGTCCAATAGATCATACTTGAGATATTATACTTTTCATACTTTTTTTAATACTGTTTTAATACTTTCCTTTTTGCGCGGGAACCAATTAATTGACTGGCGCATATATAACCAAGGCACTTGGTTGTTCCAACCAAGCCTTTTTTGTCCGTGTACACAATTCCAGCAAAATATTAATATAAAAATTTTCAAACGACTTCGTCCCTTTGTATTCTCATACTTTGTCGGCACTAAGTCTCGAAAAGAAAATAGTAAATTAAAAGTGAACATATGAAATGAATTTTTGAAGATGAAGATAAATATGCGAGAATTTAATTTATCCATTGTCAGATACGGTAGCTGTGAAACCAAGTTCCGGAAACATCTGGAAGTCGGTGTAGAGCTTTTCATTTTGTGCTACGAAGTATACTTATGGAACAATACACACTACGCGGATGTCACGGCCAGTAAGGCTTCGCGTCAAGATGCTCCATTTATAATGATCTACCTATATATCCGTGCACACTCAGACTGCTAGCCGTGATTCATCAAATGCTTTTCACCTCATTCCAAACCCCTCACACCCTATTTTGCTGCTTTCTGTGCAGATTCTCGAAGAATCCCGAATTCCGGTCAGGTCCCGATCAGAAACCGATTTCTCGTAGTTATGGCAACGCAAAAATTGTTCTTACTATATTTTTATGTATATCGTCAGTAAAAATATAGTCTCATATACTTAAAATGATTTGCTGTCACTTTGTAGTTACTGACGACAAAATTTGAGCTAATACTATTCCCAGTATTTTTTGAGTAAACACAATGATGCTAGGATATCTTAGGTCGGAAAAATGCTAATGATAACATTTTTTTTTATTGTTTATTTCAGAGAAGTATTACAATATTGATCGTAGGTTGAAATAAGTTTTAAAAAAAGACCTTACATTAATAAGAATATTTTCCTTTGCTAATAAGGAACTTTTCGCCAGTACACTGAGAAAAAAAATTGTTAGAACCAACACAACGTGAGCTTGCGGACAGCGAAAAGAATATTCTTTTGCTCGAATGAAATATGTAATTGATCGAAGCAACAGCTGATCAATCCAAACATTATTCGATTACCACAGCCAAATATTTTGTCCAATTGACAAAATATTATTTTCGCTGCCCGCAAGCGCACGATTTATTGGTTCTAACGATTTTTTTCCTCAGTGTAGCTATCGGGGTTTGAATAAGGAGATAATATGTGTTTATACACTAGACTAAAATTTCTGACCGTATTAGGGCTCAGACTAGCGTCTTAAGAGAGTGGGAAAAGAATAGAAATTCCTTTGGTATGTAAAAAAAACCCCTATACGATATTTTGAAAAATTCACACATGATGTTCGTCACGCGTGTTGACAAGATAAAAGCGTGGCGAACGGTGGTACAAGCTTTTTAATTTGTTGATGTGCTCCGGTGTATCTTTAATAAATGCGACGTCAGTGTAGACGAAAGATAAAAAACTGGGGAGTAGAAGCCCCACAAACTACTTAATATAAATCAAAGAAACGCCATATCTTGAAAAAAGAAATTCAGAAGAGAGCGAAAACGCAAACCGCGATCGCTTTGAGGAATTTAAGACACTACCCAAAAGGTCAAAACAAAACTTTCGCTTTCATTTTATAAT
The DNA here is from genome assembly GCA_963970395.1 of Ephialtes manifestator. Classification (NCBI taxonomy): domain Eukaryota; kingdom Metazoa; phylum Arthropoda; class Insecta; order Hymenoptera; family Ichneumonidae; genus Ephialtes; species Ephialtes manifestator. The sequence goes on along the minus strand of OZ019981.1, from coordinate 22,738,092 downwards.
TTATGCATATTTATATCAATATACATATTTTTTATAAATTGTACTTCCAAACTAGTCATATGTGAACGAAAATGTCCATCACAATGGCAAAATGCAAAGCAAAGAATATTATATTTCGCATCTTGATTAGTTTCGTTGTTGAGTTCCATCGTGGTTTTGATGGATATCAAGTAGACCGTGAGAACCATGAAATTCACCATCATTGTTAACAAAATTCCAACATTGATGGACTTAACGTTGAAATTGACAAATGTACAAAGTATAATCCTTCGCGTGATGAAATTGCAAAGTATAATCCTTCGCGTGATGAAATTGCAAAGTAAATTTTGTAGCAACATATTAGTACACTTTTCATTTTTTCATAAACGCTCTTTGTGTTTGGTCATACTTTTACACAACCAGTTTGGAATTATAAGAAAAGGGGTACGCTGCTGTGCATTTCATCTCTGGCTTAGAGTGAGTAAAAAATTCATCAAAAGAGTGGAGTGTTTTCATTCGGAATGAAAGCACGTGTCGAGCCTACGGGGATGTCTCGACAAGCTACAAATTATGCCGACAACATCCCTCTGTTTAAAAGCTCATGGATTATTAAGCTGGTTGTATACGTGGATAATGAATAAGCTTGTGCCAATGTGACATGGCCAATTTGCTGATTAGTCCGGAACATTGTGTATGCTAAACATTCCAGTATTCTATCGTCTGGTTGAACTCATCATCGTTGAATTCTCCACTGCACCACCGTAACTAAGCGGCTTTAATGATAGTGGCTTCACCTTGTGGTTTCTATGGCGTATTCTACGGCTTTGAATCCTCTAAGCAGTAGGTTTAATAGGACACGAAGAACAAAGGGTAGTATTCTGCCAAATTTACCAATCTCAAAATGTACAATTTAATTAAGGTAATAATAATACATAGAGTATAGAGCGAACCGTTAATGTGGTTGTGAATGAAGTTTCCGAACAAGAGCAATAGAAATTTCATACATCGTTCTTCTTAAAGTGACATTTTACTGCATCTGACAGAACATTTTAGAACTTAAAGATAATTCACATTTTTTCTTTAGGCTCTTTAAATTACAAAATTCTGTATTTGTAATGAAACAAAGCGAATCACTATAGTCTCACCATAAAATTACAACATGTTCTAAAATACAGCAATTTTGAAATAATTTTTTCTCCTATATCCCTGTTGTATCTCCTTTCTCCTGTTAGAGAAGATTGGAAGTTTTTATTCATAAACTCGTCATCGAAATTTAATATACAATTGTGCACTCAGAGAAATCGTAATAGTACAGTCAACTATAAAGTGACAACTATTAATTTTTGTTACATGCAACTATTTTTATAGTTACGATAACTTCGAAAATAGATATGGCAACTGTTTGCTAGATACAGTAACTATTTGATAGTTGTGTCAACTATAAAAAAATTGTTGTACCAACCATAAATGAATAGTTGTCACTTTATAGTTACTAATACCATAATTTTGTCTCAGTGTGGTATAAAATTCATACACTTTTCCAGTAAAATTAAAGCAAATTATTAAAATTCAAGTACTTTTACTGTAAAATTAAAGTAAATTATTGAATATGCAATACCATACATTAATATTCCATTACAATTGTATACTAAATTCAATATACTAGTTTATGAATAAAAACTTCCAGTAAAAGTACACTAAATTTCAAGTAGATTTTTTTTTACAGTGTAACTATTGTATGATAAATGGATGAACAGGAAATTCCTGAAGAAATTTGTGTTTTTTGGGTAGTCTTTTTATCCTAATTGTTGGTTAATTAAAAATATTTCTGAATGAAGTAATTCATCAATTGATCAAATGCCAAATGTTGTTCGGCTGTTTTGTTACAGTAGACTTAAGCCACTGGTCCGCTTACTTGCCTCATACAACCTTAAAAAATAATTATACACTTAATTAAAAATTTCATATTGAAAACCGAAATGATTTGCCTGTTACAGAATTGTTTTGCAATATCATACAGAAGAGAAAATCAGCGCCAGTACGAGCTTAAAGCAGCCTCAGAGTCTGACTGCAAGACCTGGATCGATGCTATACGAGAAGCAAGGTAAAGTACAGTGATGATCAACCGCTTTACCGCATCATTCCCTTGCACTCTATATTTATCTACCTATGCAAAGGGCAAAGGGTTTTTAGATACGTACCAATGGGTTCAAACGATATCCCGCAGGTGAACCCAAAGCTCATATAGGCATACATATCACTTTCACTTTCCTTTTGAAAATATTAATCTGTCAGTCTGATCTCTCACACTGAAAGTAAAAAGTAGTTGGTAGAACCATTTCCAGCATATGCTGTACCGCTGAATAGTTGCAGCAACTAACTCGCTCCTGTAACCAATCGCAGTGCTGTTTTCACCAATATAATAGGTGGCGCAGCCAACAGCGAGTTCCTATAACCAACCACAGCGGTTCGTAAAACCAACGAGTAGTTGTCATAACCCACTCAGTAGTTGTCCTAACCCACTGAGTAATGACGCTATTTCAACTCTTTCGAGTGGTTGTCGGAACCGATTTATTGGTTTGTCCAACTACTTTTTTTTCTCCGTGCAAGATTGAGAGCAATCTCTGGGTAATAATTTGCAGTTTATCATTGTTGTCTTATGGATACATCAAGAGATGTACAAATATAGCTGGTGAAATGACATCTGCATCGTAGGTGGAGTTTAGAAACTCATACCAATGACATTATATTTGCGTCTACTAAGTTCGACTAGATAAATACGAAAGACGTACATTTGTTGTTGATGTGTGATCTTAAAGTACATATGTCATTCAGTGTCGTCGCTCAGTCTGTGCCAGTGTTGTGAAGCCCCATTGCTTTGAGAAATAAAGTTTAAAGTACAATTCGTTTTGCAGTAATGATTTCGCAATAATAACCTGCAGTTTTTATGAAATTATATGTGAATACACCTGAAAAGAAGTCTCATTTTCAATCAAGTCTTGGGAAAAAATTCGGAAATATGGAAGAGTACAACCCTCCATTATTTTTGCAATGTATTAACTGCTTTTCTCCATTTGTTGAAGAAGATTACCATGAAATTGAACTGAAAATTAATATTTTCTGCAGCTATTCAAAAGTTTAAACATGATGTTATAATCGCCACATGTTAATTTTATGGAAACGTAATCATAAAGCCAATTATATCATCGACTATATTTCTAGAAGAATTGGAGATTTACAACTCTGGTCTGTGCAATGTTATATTTCCGATGTGGAAAATCAATTCAACGCTGTCTCCATATACTGACCATGTCTATGTTCGGTTTTGAAGATGGGTATTCAATATTTGCTGTCAATTCAACACAGTTGACTTTAAAATAGGTACAGTGGAAACTCTCATGAATTACATACATATAGCTTCACATTACACGTGGAGGAGATAATTCGGGTGTTTCCATTCCAACTGGTAAAAGCAACAAGTGCTGGTTCGCAAACGGGATTGACTCTTCAGGCAGTTTAGGGATCTTCGTATAACGTAAGATAAAAGGTCATCTACTGTAAATAACATTCAATGACATTTGTTTTTTTCATCCTTGTCGAAATTGGGCATTGATTGCTGGTAGCTTTTTAAATTTTATATACTTATCCTGATCTCAAGAGTACAAGTATTACCGCCTTAGGTAAATATTTTTAACACACTTGGTTGTGTGAATTTAGAATTGCGAAAAAATGTGATTATCAAATGTCTTGACCCTGGTAAAAGTTTGACGACAATTATCTTTAGCACCCTAAATTTTCAACAGTAGATATGGTCTAATTTTTACCAATAGCACTGCTCGTGTGGTTGGTATTTGATTTTGCGGAGAAAAAGGCTTAGTTAGATCAACCAAGGCTTGGTTATATATGCTCTAACTAAGTTATTGGTTAGACCAACCAAGTTATTGTTTGACCAACCAAGTTATTGGTTACACCAACTAAATCCCCTTGGTTAGTCAATCAATAACTTGGTTGGTTAACAAATAACTTGGTTAGTTTAACCAATAGCTTAGTTGGCGCATAGATAACTAAGCGCTTAGTTGTTCTAATCAAGCCTTTTTTTGCGTGTTCAGTGGATAGTCCACTGAGTTTCGCAGCATTTAGTTGGTCAGTGCGCCAACTGCTAAGTGGGAGGCAGTTTTTCTTGACTTTCTAATGAATTATCATACAGTAGAAAGTCAGTAAGACTAAAGTTGCCTGTATCGGACAAGTTTTCCACAGTTTCATTAGGAAAGTGTGGATGTAAGTAACATTCTCGTGGCATCTCTAAGACGGATCGGGAAAAGGAGCAAGCTAAAAGACTCAATAAGCTATACGAAGGAATGACTGAACACCTTATGTACTCCGTCCGTAGCTTTCTTGATGGATCTATAAGATATATATGATGAAGTGCACATTTAACAAACGAATACTGAAAGACATAACTAGTTGTAGGAAACAGAAACTTTTGTTTGTGCGGTCGGTATATGACTCTGGCGATCCCCCGAGTTAAACAGCATCCCGTGTAGAAAAAATCCGGAATCCAGGATGAAATCCAGGGGAGAATCCAGGGTGGAGACTGGGCTGTCCACATGGACAATGGGAATGGATTATATCCCATTGTCCAACTTGGACTACCCAAACTCCATCCAGGACTCCCCAGATTCTATCCTGGATTCATCATTTTTCGTGGATCGTTAGTCTAACGTAATATTTTTGGTCACCAATCGAACCTAATGGAAACTACAATTCCAATTTGGTTTCAGTGACTAATACGCGGTACATCATATGCTGAAATTGATTGTTACAACTACTTCGTCATTTCCGTCGACGATAATATATATAGTGAATCCAAGTGCGCTAGGAGAAATATCTAAATCGAATACTATTTTATAGAAGTAATGATGAAGCGAAAAATCGTGAGAAAGAAAGAGATTGCGGTATAGGCTACGTGCTATGGATCGATGAAAGTTTTTTGATAAAACGTTGTGCATGAAGTATACGAGTAAACATAAATTTCGTAGGTTCGATGCGTCCGCACGTTTCTTTCGGTCGTCTTTCAGGGTGTTGTTCGATGCTCAGTTGTACGCATAACAAAGAGAAGAGTGTGCGAGGGATAAGAGGTTTGAGTTGGAGGGATGAAGCGACCGTAACACAGAATGGCGCTCGACATGGGATAGACAGCTGACGAAGACGTGGTCTGCGTCCACGCGGAAGCTCTCAAAGCGCTTTATATTGTGAACAAGGGAGACAGCAGTTTGAAATAGTGAAACCAACGATAATTCGTGGAAGAGGCGCTTTCAACACGCCCATTAAACACTAATTAAGCTGTCATGGCATAAAGCTGACAACGTTGATTAACGGTGATTTTAATATTATTTTCGTGTGGAGAACCATTCAAATTATAATTTCAATTCCATGGTGCATCATCCCGACCTGATGATGATGATATAACTATGCCGATTAGTTTTGTATAGCGTTTAAAAGAGCAAAAAGTCAGAATTTCTTAATTTCAACAAAGCTCGGTGCAATTTCGCATTTATTGTTACATTAAAGCAATATACTATCATTTTTAAGACATACGTTCGTAGATACGTTCTAATTATCTCCTGACATATCATATTTTTATATGATTTGATTTTGATTTGGATTATTATATTTTACAGTAAATATTTGAAAACTTCTAGGAAACACTATTAAAATTCCTAGTAATATTTGCGACTGTGAAAGTGACGACATCATCTAGTAACATTTGTTGTTCAAGAGTTTTGACAGAATATCAGATATACCAAGTAGAAAAATGCGGAGTTTAGGATGGAATCCAGGGCACTATTCAAGATGAAGTCTGGGTTCTCCAGGATGAACTCTGGACTCTCCAGAATAAACTGTGGGCTCTCCAGGATCAACTCTGTACATTCTAGAATTGAGTCTGGGCAATCCAAGATGGAGTCTGGGCAGTCCAAGATGGAGTCTGGGCAGTCCAGGATGAAGTCTGGGCAATCCAAGATGGAGTCTGGGCAGTCCAAGATGGAGTCTGGGCAGTCCAGGATGAAGTCCAAGATGGAAAATAGGATCGGGTCAAATCCTATTCTGATCCTAGACTATCCCGATTCCATTCGAGTGTGGAGACGTATATTTGATGAGAACCACTGCTACTGTATAAGTAAAATGGAGTACATGGTTGAACAATATTTAACCAGTAATCTTGAAATTATGTGCTTCATTTAACTTGCTTCGTGACAGCCGCTCTCATGTGGTGTAAGACTGGAAAATCCACTTCATTCCACCCTGTATGAAGATATTTGCGAGAAAGCTCCAGACGGTCGTCCGGAGTTTCTGGGAGCAGGAAACGTTAGTGCTGCGACGACGACAACGACGATTAAAAGTCGCTGAGAAACGTTATATATAGCTGCCGACAGATCGGTTTAATCCTGACGTAACAAGACGTGAAGTAAAATGAAAGAGCCAAGATGATACCAGTAAAGACGGAGAAAATGGGACAGGGCGAAGCGAAGACGATGAAGAGGAACGAGAAAGAAGGCGTTAAATTTTCTTTTACACCTAAAAACACAAACAAACCCAAGGTTTATACAAACGAAAATACAAAATTTCATTAAGAACAAAAATTCCAATAGAAAGAGAATGTCTGTCTGTGATCAGCAGTTATTAATACATAAAAATAAATCACTGGCATGATCGTAGATTTATGTTTAGTTTTTCTGCGAAATAATGATTTATCCTTCATCTTTTTCTCTTAAAAGTAACAGCATTTCAGGCTCGAAGAGAAAAAGTTGACGAAAAAATAAAAATCAAATATACGGTTAGGATCTCATCAGTGAGTTAAATTTAATCCTCCTACGCTATTGCTATCATTTCTCCTCACATCAAACGTTAACCGCAACTCTCACAAATCGTACCAGTTACCTGTGCAGAAATATAGTTGGGGCTCCAACTTGGCCCTTTCTAGTTTGTTAGGTTCGAACCCGGGTCGTGGCGGAATTTTTTCACAATTTGTTTGAGATAAATTTCGTCGATTGTGGCTGCTTGATGAATTAATTAAATTTATTAAGCAGCTATAGTCGATATTTGTAAGAGATTCGGATTAGTGTAATTTGAATTAGGCTTCAGTTTCGCGCGCTTTGAATCTAACGATCACGGTCTCAGACCCGAGAAGTGCTTCGCAAAATTCCATCAGAAAAAATAGACCGTCAAAAGTCGATAAAAAAATTAATAATAACAATATTCGGTCACGCTTATAACATACTAAGCTTTCTAGTTTGCCTCAGTTCTATTAGGGGCCCTACTAGGCTAGTCACGCTTGAAGTACGGAGCCTTTAGAGGCTCAATATGGGTGACCCTAGTGAGGGTTCCACATTTAAGCCTGATTAGGCCCCGAAGTTTGTCGTGGCCGCCTCTGTTGAGCCTAGTAGGGTTCTAGAGTAGATTCCCTATTGTGGATGCCACGTTTATACCTAAAAAGGCCCCTTATTTAATCGCGGCTGCCCGAACTAATTTCTGCACGGGTAATTGGATGTTATCACTTAAAATGCAAAATATTGTTGCGAATGATTTCGTTGGAAAACTCTTTTTTTAACATTTTTATCTTTTAGAGGTTGAGTTACCTTTTGTGGATCTATAGTAGAGGTTGCTCTTCAAGTCTCTTTCTACATATTTGATTAGACCGAATGAAATATCGTGACAATCCATTAGAATGCATTATTTGAATCTTTCCTCTCTCTCTCACTCTCTCGCTATCAAAGCTTGGCAATCATTCAGATACATAATAAACTCTGCTGCTGTACACGCAAGACTAGCAGGGCGCATAGTCCGCTCGTTCGCCTTATGCATAATTAATAACCTACGAATTGCGTTCGTATAGTACCAACTATGCTTTCACCTCGACCTCGGGTCAGGGGATAATGAGAAAGAATATTTAATGCAGCACACACGTAAAGCTCCACATGCTTCGACCTAACTCCCCGAAATAATCCAACCCCTGCGAAGATTTCTTGCTGTCGCTCTTTCCCTTTGACAATACTGCGATGCCCAATATGATATTCATTACGGCCGTCATATATCGATCGCAATTGATGCCGATTGGTAGATAAACGTATATGTTGAGTTCTTCTAACGCTAGTTACATGTGACGTTTGATCAATCACAATGTTGATGTTGTATCATAAAATATTTATATGAAACACGTGTCAAATTCGCAAAATTGAACCTTTATTCTTCTTATTGAATAATTATAAATTTATTACTATTTTATTGTAATAAATATAATAATATTTTCTCTCTTTTCACATCTCAGTCTCCTCGTATTCGGCCAACAAAATAGACTTACTTGAAAAAGGAATCTTTGTGTTTTTGCAACCAGTTGATCCAGCCGGTTGGTCAAGTTCCAAAAAAATCTTTGAGTTGATCCTGAAAGCAGGGAGTTATGCCAAATTTTTGATTCGGTGAGGGGGAGCGTAGCCTTTATAATAAACAAAAAAACAAAAAAAACATATATCAATGCATTTATAATAACTATAAATAATTGTGTTAAGAAAGAATTTCTATCATTTTCCAATTTTTCAAAAGTGTTTGACAATCGACTTTTACGTCTATGGAAATGGGGACATCGAGGCATTTTGATGTACCCAAACTCAGAACACCGTATAAAATTATTATTTAATATTTGGTTAGAACAACCAAGCACTTGGTTATATATACGCTAGCCAATTAATTAGTTAGACCAACCAAGTTATTGGTCAGTGCCATTAAGCGGCATTGTAATATAACCAATAACTGGGTTGGCATGACCAACAATCTGATTAGTCTAACCAAGAAATCGGCTTGCGCGTATTTAACCAACCCTTTTTTTCCGTTAAAAAAGATACGGAGTCCAGAATGGATTCCAGGACAGAATCCAGGATGGATTCCAGGACAGAATCCAGGATGGAGTCCGGGCATTCCAGGATGGACTCTGGACAGTCCAGTATGGAGTCTGGGCAGTCCAAGATGGAGTCCAAGATGAACAATGGAATCGGATTAAATTCTATTCTCCATCCTGGACTATCCAGACTCCGTCCCGGACTGCCCAGATTCCATCCTGGACACATCATTTTTACGCGGGACGATATCCTCGAACATTTTGACATAATTTATCACTGTTTTGACAATTTATCATTGTCGAAATGGTCGTAGAGATGGCATAGTCGGGAATGGGGACATTTACCTTACTGCTATAACATATTGTTCAACTTGAACTATATTATTGTAGACTAGAAGAACATGAATGTATAGCGATTAGTCTGTGGCGCTCAACGGTGATCTCTTTATCGCACAGCTTCAACAAGCTGCTGCTACAGAAGGAGGAGCTCGAGCAGAAGCACCTTCACCTGTTGCAGATTGTGGAGAGCGAAAGGGAGGCGAAGTGGCAATCCACACAGCAGTGCGAAGACCTTACCTCTGAAATCAACAAGCTTCGTGCCGAGGTTTGTATCGGATCTGGATTATCATGAAAATGCGGTTACACACTTATATATATATATTTGTAATAAATAGAAAAACAAGTTAAATATTTCTATTTATAAAGTTAGCAGAACTAAGACACAAAAGTCAATGGAAATTTATTATATTATTTTGTTCATTATCATAAATGTTTTGTTCAGTGGAATACCAGAAAGTTTCAAATTTGAATATACTCTATTCTCGTTATTCTTTCATATCGCTTATTCATGGTGGAAGCTTTGTTTTCATGAGTAGTAGTGGTGGAAAGTGTATTTATTAAAAATATGTAGTAGAGGTTTTGTTACATATTATTTTGTTTAACAATTTTCATTTTGTACATATTGTTAATATAGACCATCTATTAATGTACTTCAGCCTTAGGTTTTCCAGTTTTTTTCGAGTTTTGTATTAATCGAGTAAAAATATGAATAAACACATACTATTGTACCATGAAATTTTAAATAACGATTGATGTTTAGCAATTAGCTTGGTTTTACTGTTCATATTTCATTACATCTAATTGTATTGTAATGTTTTCTCTTTTCATGAATAATTAAAATTATTATGTTCTGTAATATAGATACAAATTTTCTCATAAAGACTGTATCGCAATCAATTGGACGATAACGGGTTTTCAAAATTCTCCATAAATGGTTAATAACACATGAAGCGAACATCGATTGCCGTCGCTTTAAAGTGCAGGACACATACATAAATATTTTATTTATTGGAGCGAATGAGCATGGATGTGATATTATTCATTTTTTCATAACCAGCGAAAGAATAATTTATTTGCTTCACTCGACAGCAATACAAATCAATATGACCAGGAGAGTTTTACTACAATTACGTGTTTTCGAAATATGATTACATGTCTTGCGGCAGTTATGTGCAATGAGGAGGGATTTACGGCCGAGCAACGTCGGATATCCAGTATACACTGGAGAACGAGGAATGTTGCAGAGAACTTTATCTCAGACGGTGCCGGGTGTTGGAGCATCAGCAGGTCATTATGGGCACGGAGGTGGTTTGCCAGGATCGAATCTTCATGGTCCAGATTCGATAGCCGGTTTTCGGGGTATAGCGGAAGGTTCGACAGATATGGAAAAGATAAAGAAAGTTCAGAGCTTTTTTCGTGGTTGGCTCTGCCGACGTAGATGGAAGCAAATTGTGGAACAGTACATCAAGAGTCCGCACGCTGAGAGCATGCGAAAGAGAAACAGGTGTGTTCTAAACAATTGTTTGACGTCGCTTAATGGCTACTAGACAAATATTGAAACATCCTAAGGATAAATTAGAAGTAATTACATAATTTTACATTATTATTTGAAATTATATACTGGCGTATCCATTGGGTCGATTTTTGGACCTACGAGTTTCTCCAACCCACACGAGATTCAAATTACGTGTTCAGGATGGGTCTGGGCAGTCCGGGATTCCAGACTGCATCCTAGTTTGCCCAGAATCCATCTTGTACAGTTCAGCATCCTGGTTTTCATCGTGGATTTCATCTTTGATTCTATCCTGGATTCCATTCTCGATTTTATCCTGGATTCCACCCTCGATTCCATCCTCGATTTCATCCTCGATTTTATTCTGGATTTTACCCAGGATTTTATCCTGGATTTTATTCTGGATTCTATCCTGGATTGTATCTTGGATTGTATCTTGGCTTTCACCCTGGATTTCATCGTGGATTTCATCCTGGATTTCATCCTGGATTCCATCCTGGATTCCATCCTAGATTCCATCCTGGATTCCATCCTGGATTCCATCCTGGATTCCATCCTCGATTTCATCCTGGATTCCATCCTGGATTCCATCCTGGATTCCATCCTGGATTTCGCATCTCTTTTGCACGGGTAACATGCATTCATGGAGTCGAATCATTAAACTATCGAAATTGCGTGGGTTTACTGAAAAGGAATAATTTGTGGCCATTAACTGCCGGGAGGTGAAACTCTTCATGTCACGCTATTCGAAAATCTGGTAGAATTTGCTCGATTCGGTCGATCATCAAATATTAGTAATTCTCTAAATGGATTGGGCGTAGATTTGCCACATTTTCGTTGTACATTGCGAACGAGATATGCCATAGTCATCGCGTGCGATAAAGAGAGAGATGGAGCTACCTCCATCAATATCGGATCGTTTGACGCTTATGAGGCTTTACTTCCCGTCCATGGCAATATGTTTGTTGCTTGTAGCATGAAATACTGTTTTCGTTATTTTCTTTTTTCTTCTATTTTCAATATATATTGCCTCAGTTGTGCTAGTGAGCATTGATTTGCCTTTAGGGAACCATAACTTATAAAAATCCCGAAACTCTCTATCGTTGTTGGAAAATTCGAAACATTAAATTTGGAATATTAATTTTATCATTTCGCCATTTTTTTTTTTTTTTTTTTGGTCTGAAATACGCAATTTTTTTCAAGGCTCACTTATCCGTTTCTCGATCTGAGCAGCTGGCGCGAGTAAAATCACGTTGAAGTGAAGAACTCTTGTCCCTTTAGGTCAGAATTGAAGGGTCTGGCGTTCTAGCGCATATTTAGATTACTCGGTGCCTATTTGTTGACTGATTTTCCGAGGTAATTTCCTCGAATTATCTCGGCGACGCGAATCATGTCACAATATATATAGACAGTAGTTATACAGGAGAGTGTGTCGTTAATCGAGAAATACGAGTTTCCCAAGTAGTGTGGTATTATCCAGATGCAAAGACCGACTATTCAATTAGAAAGTTTAGCTGCCTGCCAGAAGATATAAACTATTTGTAATTAGCATTTCTACCTGTACAGCTAGAAATACGATGCAACAAGACTACATTTGTTTTAATCTGCTGTCGTTTTCAATAACAACTATTATTATCATTATTATTATTTTTATACAGTTTTTAGTATGAATAATTTATCAAAATCTCAATAGAGAAACTTTGAATGCAATCAATGAGTACCTTTCAAATTATTGAAGACCATTAAAAAATAGTGATAATTATTTATTATAACTATATATATTGTAACTATGCATATTATTTATTGGGGGTTATTTTATTGATTACACAAACTCACTTTCACAATCTACCAAAAAAATTTTCTCGTTGAACGTACGTTTGTAGTGTCAAAACTATCAGCTGTTCGCTTGTGAAAAGTCATACCATGTATTTGTGCAATTCGTAATATTAATATTTGTTATAATACGTATTTAATTGGTGCTTCAGTTTGGTCTTTCAAATGGTCGAGGCTGAAGAGGAGTACACCGAACAAATGGAAGTTCTTGTAAGCTGCTTCCTGAGGCCATTCAAAATGGCAGCCAGTTCAAAGAAGCCACCGTGCAATCACGAAGACGTCAATAGCATATTTCTTAACAGTGAGACTGTGCTCTTCCTCCATCAGATATTTCTAAAGGGTCTTACATCTCGTATGGAAAGCTGGCCGACTCTGGTATTGGGTGAGTAGTTTTTCTTTCACGAACATTCTCGCGCATGCATATATATACGTTATATATGAGACATTCTACACCATTCCAAACCTAAAATCAAATTATATCTCGTACATTATTGCGTTTGCTACCTACTACTTCTGCGTACTTTTTCATAATGGGTCTGTGAAGATATATAAAAAAGCAGTTCCATTAAAAAAAATTATATCTCTATATTATAAAAAGATCTCGCCGCCGCCGCCGCCGCCGCCGTGTCAAGAATCGAGGGACAGAATAATTCGGGCTCCGGGCTTGCCGGAAGGGGGTGTGGCTGAAGGCTTGGGGCTAGCCCCACCCCCTTCCGCCAAGCCCCGAGCCCGAATTATTCTAAGTCCCTCAATTTCAGGGGGGTCTGTGAGACCCCAAGCCCGTATTTTTCTAAATCCTTTTCCAAAAACATAGGTCCCCTAGGGGGGGAGCACCATTGCGGGGGGGACCCTTGCGGGGGGCACCATTGCGGGGGGCACCCTTGCGGGGGGCACGTTTGCGGGGGGCACGCTTGCGGGGGGCACGCTTGCGGGGGGCACCCTTGGCGGGGGCACCCTTGGGAGGGCACCCTTGCGGGGGCACCCTTGCGGGGGGCACCCATGCGGGGCGCACCCTTGCGGGGGCCACCCTTGCGGGCGGCATCCTTGCGGGGGGCACCCTTGCGGGGAGCACCCTTGCGGGGGGCACCATTGCGGGGGGCACCCTTGCGGGGGGCACGCTTGCGGGGGGCACGCTTGCGGGGGGCACCCTTGCGGGGGGCACCCTTGCGGGGGGCATCCTTGCGGGGGGCATCCTTGCGGGGGGCACCCTTGCGGGGGGCACCCTTGCGGGGGGCACCCTTGGGGGGGCACCCTTGCGGGGGGCACCCTTGCGGGGGGCTCCCTTGCGGGGGGCACCCTTGTGGGGGGCACCCTTGCGGGGGGCACCCATGCGGGGCGCACCCTTGCGGGGGGCACCCATGCGGGGCGCACCCTTGCGGGGGGCACCCATGCGGGGCGCACCCTTGCGGGGGGCACCCTTGCAGGGGGCACCCTTGCGGGGCGCACCCTTGCAGGGGGCACCCTTGCGGGGCGCACCCTAGCGGGGGGCACTCTTGGAGAGGGGGGGATTACGAGCACGCGCAGCGCGCGAGCCACAATAAAATCCTAGTATATATATATATATATCCAAATTTAACACGGTTTAAAAAAATGTGAAAAATAACTATGTAAATAGTACGTCGAAAACGAGAAATTCTGTATTTCTGCAATATTTTTACAATTATGCTTTGGGGTTATCGAGATATCAGTAAACCAAATAAAATATAAGCAAACCGGTTTATCTTGTAAACGGAATATCGTAGGTTCTTGAGATTTCGTATTTTTTCTGAGGGAATTTATGTCTTACAATACTGCAAAATTACAACATTTTTGTGGAAACTTTAAAAATCGAGTGGCTAAATTGGTGTGGAATGTCTTATATACGTTCACACGAAGACTTCGTGCTAATTGTGTTTCTTCAAATGGTCGAAGCACTGTACAGTTTGTGAAAGCGGAGGCGAAGGTCGGAATGGAAGTAACCTAGCACAAATCCCCACTCGCATCGCATCTCATGGAATATTATATGTCTTGGTGCTGCGCGACGAAATGAACATTTGCAATTGTAATGTCACTTGCAACCGTTGTTCTTATTCATTTATACGATAAAATCTATTCAAAATTTAACAACATCACTGTCGTTGTCTTGGTTGATGCTTTCATAAAATTATCGTTCCCCGAGGACGCCAAGTCTCGTAAACATGAATTTCGTTATACGAGATACACCGATTTTATGAAAAATTATTTTCTAATGAGAATTCGGGCGTTTCTGTACAATATTCTTTTAATCAAACGAAAAGCATAAAAAGGAATGTGTTAAAAGTCGTATTAAAAATAAATAGTCTTAAGTGCGGTCTATTGGACCTAATAGTACTAAAGAGAAATTGCAATGGAAAGAGAGAAATTGAAAAGCATAAAAAGAAATGTATTAAAAATAGTATCAAAAGAAAAAGTCTTGAATGCAATCTATTGGACTGAATAATAGTAAAGCGGTAAATACTATTACACCGAATGATTAGTTTTCAGGATCGAGGTTAATATCTGCCGAGCTTTCGATGTTCAGATCGATCAGTCCATAGTTTTTTTATTACTCCATAGGTTTAGGTGTGCTGTATCCAAATGCCACTTAAAATTGTTGTTCTTATTCATTGTATACGATAAAATGTATTCAGAGTTTATCATCTGTAGCGTCGTCGTCGCGGTTAATGTTTTCATAAAATTATCAGTCCCCGAGGTAGCTAAATCTCGCGAACATAAATTCCGTTATATGCAGCTACCAGATAGACCGACTTTATGAAAAATCATTTTGTACTGAGAATTCTTGCCGTTCTGTACAATATCCTTTTGGTAAATTGAAAAACGTAAGTAGGAATATATTTAAAATAGTATCAAAAACAACAAGTCTTAAATACGATCTATTGGGCTGAATGATACTAAAGATCATTACACCGGGTTATGAGTTTTTAAGATTCAGGTCGATATATCCGTGTTTTTCCTTACCCAACCTCTGGATTTCTCCAAAGCTTTTGATATCCATCTCGACCGGCCCATAGTTTTATTTGTCTAGGCTAATTTATCCACAGTTTTAGGTGTCCAGGTTGATAGTTTTATAGTTTTTAGGTCCGGGTCGATCGTTTCATAATTTCAGCTATATTGCTATCGCTATTGCTATTGCTATTGCTATTGCTATTGCTATTGCTATTGCTATTGCTATTGCTATTGCTATTGCTATTGCTATTGCTATTGCTATGGCTATTGCTATTTCTATTGCTATTGCTATTGCTATTTCTATTTCTATTTCTATTTCTATTTCTATTTCTATTTCTATTTCTATTTCTATTTCTATTTCTATTTCTATTTCTATTTCTATTTCTATTTCTATTTCTATTTCTATTTCTATTTCTATTTCTATTTCTATTTCTATTTCTATTTCTATTTCTATTTCTATTTCTATTTCTATTTCTATTTCTATTTCTATTTCTATTTCTATTTCTATTTCTATTTCTATTTCTATTTCTATTTCTATTTCTATTTCTATTTCTATTTCTATTTCTATTTCTATTTCTATTTCTATTTCTATTTCTATTTCTATTCCTATTTCTATTTCTATTTCTATTTCTATTGGCGAATTTGTATCGATCCCGTGTTGATGTAAATTTTGACAGCACATTTTTAATATCGAATAAGTCACAAAAACGGTTCACTTTAAAAAAAACCTTGTCTTCATTATTATTTTCCGGTGTCATCCGTATAAAAATATCTATATGCTGGTTTTGTGCTTTTTTTTCCAGGTGACCTGTTTGACATGCTACTACCTATGCTATCGATCTACCAAGAATACGTGCGCAACCATCATTACAGTTTGCAAGTGTTAACCGAGTGCAAGCAATCATCGCCATCATTTACAGCTCTTCTGACGCGACTCGAGAGTAAGACCGCTTGTCACGGTCGATCTCTCGAAGACTTTCTTACATTTCCAATGCATCAGGTAATTCAATTTATCGAGAATTTATTGTTAAATGCAGAATCCAATGCTCAGGCTATGAAAAAAGACGTATTGAAAATCGATAGTATTTGAAGCTTTTTTATAAGTACAAGATAATAAGTTATATATTAGAATGTGCGTTACGGTCAATCTCTCCAAGACTTTCTCTTTTTTTCAACGCATCAGGTTATTCAATTTATTGATAATTTATTGCTAAAAGCAGAAGCCAATGCTCAGGGTATGAAAAAAAAAGTTTATGCGATATATTCGATGCACAACACGTTGTGACGCATACTGTAATCCAAGATTATTTCCTATTCACTTCAAAACTTTGGTCTATTCATCATTGTGACGGCATTCACAAGGCGAAAGAGGATTTTCCTGAGAAGCTGAAGAATATGCGTGAAAACGAGAGACAACATTCCTCAGGGATAGTGAGAACCGAATGAAGTAGCGGAAAAATCTTTAACATCTTCGTAGTCCTTTGCCCGTTAGAGCTTTGAACATAGCGGCTGGATTCTCTTATCTCAAGTCCCTGCAGCACGTTGGTGGAGCTTCCAGTCGCATTTACCGATCCGATAACAGTAACGTTCCTTCCGATGGTCGGATCGTTCGAAAAGCTTTCGTGGCTGTGCTGCATAGTTTCAGCAAGAAAAATGAATTATTCAAGAGTTTTCCGACGAAACGTAGACTCCGCAGCTTCGGAAACCAAATAGTTGGGCTATTCAACGTGGAACATCTCGAGACACAACGTCACCGCCCGATGTGCCTTTCCTGAATAACCTTGAAACTTTGTACCCATTTACCACCCCCAACCAACTCTGACACAAACTCTAAAACGACATTATATACAAGTCTACCTCTTGCCTCTTTACTTTGACCCTCCATAATTAACAAGACAATTTGGGCTCACCATTTGTTTATCACTATATTTGGATAAAAGAAATATTGTACATTCTAGTTCAATTTAAACAAAAAAGAAAACAATTTTTTATTTTAATTATATATATTTATTATAGTACTGATATTTAGGTGTATGTTTCATATTATTATTATTTTTTGTATAGTATGAATTAACGTATTTTTTATGATCATATTTTTTAATATTGTACTAATTATTATTAATATAATAATTAGTACAATATTATATTATATTAATAATATTAATAATATAATATAATATAATATTGTACTAATTATTATTAATATATCAATCATAATACAATGATTAAATTAAATATTTGTTACAGATACCGAGATATATTATTACCCTGCATGAGGTTCTCGCTCATACTCCTCATGATCATGTGGAACGCAAGAGCTTACAAAATGCGAGACAACAATTGGAGGACCTCTCGCGACAGATGCACGACGAGGTAATTTCTGAGTGAATAATTTAGAAAATTAGTCGCCCGTATAGAAAAAAAATCCGGTGTCCAGGACAGAATCCAGGATGGAAACTGGGTAATTCAATACCCAGATGGACAATGGGATCGCATCAAATCCCATTGTCCATCCTGAACTACCCAAACTCTATCCCGGAATCTTGGAAAGTTACAAAAACTTACAAGATCATTTTTCCGAAAATCTAACGAAGTTTCTTCATGCAATTTTTAGGTGAGCGAGACGGAAAACTTGAGGAAAAACTTGGCTGTTGAACGTATGATCGTTGAAGGATGTGACATACTTTTGGATGTCAATCAAGTATTCGTCAGACAAGGTGAGTAGATAAGTGGTATCATGTAATCAACGTTAGATCCCCGCATAAAAAAGATAAGGGATCCAGGATGGAATCCAGGACAGAATCCAGAATGGAGTCTGCGCTGGATGGATTCTGGACAATCCAGGATGGGGTCTGGGCAGTCCAGGACCGAGTCCAAGATGGACAATGGGATCGGATTAAATTCCATTCTCCATCCTGGACTACCTGGACTCCATCCTGGACACATCATTTTTACGCGGGATCCTAAAGTTAAGTGAACCGATACTGTGATATAGTGACTAGCGTACTATTCTCTAGGGTTGAGAGTCGTCGAGGATTCAAGTCCCACTTTTGATATTTAACTGAAAACAAAAATCGTCAAAAATCGTTCCTGACACGTAAAGTAAACTTCTTAACCCGCGTAAAAAAGATGCGGTGTCCAGGATGGAATCCAGGACAAAATCCAGGGTGGAGTCTGGGCTGTGTAGGATGAATTCTGTATAATCCAGGATAGAGTCTGGGCAGTCCAGGATGGAGTCCAAGATGGACAATGGGATCGGATTAAATCCCATTCTCCATCCTGGACTAGCCGGACTCCATCCCGGACTGCCCCGACTCTATCCTGGACACATCATTTTTACGCGGGAACATCAAAGATCGATTAAATCGACACAGTTTTTTTAATCGGTTCCTTGGGTTCTTTGGTAAATTCAATACAGTCGCTAATAACTGTAGAATTGGGGAAACTAGCTCAAGTGTGGTGTAAACATTAACTAATGCAAAACAAGAAAATTATAATATGAGGTAAATGGCAATAACCAAGAATTACTTCAATATAGCGCCAAAGTTTTTTCTGGGCTCGTCGCTCGATTAATAATTAAGTATATCTTTGAAACTGATGATTTTAAAACCAAAGTGGGGCATGACATTATTTAGTCGCCTATAATAACGAATTCGCGGAGTTGTCTTAATTCTATCAATTGAATACACAAACAAGATCCCATAAGAAATCTCCTTTTAGGAAAATATAAGATGATCTCCAATTTCTTCAATTTTAATAAATGATGAATCAACATGGCATGTAAGTTAAGAACTTTGACGCAACGAAATCATCGATAGATTTCACAACCATGACAAATTCTGTTCCAAATTAGTTGCCAAAGAAATTCCGCCATATTTGTTTCTCTTAAATTGTATGTCATCAAAACATTTGATAGAATGATTTCGTTGCAGCTACGTCGCTAACTTTTAACCCATATAGATTTCAGACATTATTATTATTGCGAAAATAGCCCAGATATTGATATTCTGACAATCGGTATCCTTACCATTTTATGAGGTATGCTTCAATTGATAATCCGAGCACCTTCTTTATCGATCGCTCTGAACCCTAACGCGGAATTCTCTGTCGGATACAGTCGGTAATGGCTCGACGAATGGCACTGGGTAACTCCAACCCCTAGCAGACTTGCCCTTATTGAACAAAGGGGCTCTGATAACCGACGAGGGTAACGCACGCGCTCTTTCACTCCTCTTGCAATCGATGCGGTCACAACATACATATATACTGCAAACGCAATAGTTGATCATATCATTCTGCACCTGCGCGAGCATCAGTAGGAGCGTATGTATTTCCTAAAAGCCCCACGATAAAACAATTCCTTTTATTAAACTTTTCATCAAAAAACAAAATTTCCAAACCCTCCTTAACATAATCAAAAATCTCCATTTTCTACTTGGTCCTAAAATCGAAAAATAAAACTTACAATTGTAACTGCTAATTTCAGGCAGTTCAAATTATGAATTACGTTTAGTTCAATGACAAAAATAATGTCAATGCGACTTGAGCACGTATGACAAAAATAATATGTGAAATATTTCTCATATACATTGAAAATACGTTTTGTCTATTTACCCAAAAAAATTGTATCATTACTATATAGACTTTATTTACATCTTTTAACAAATTTGTAAATCCATATTTATGTTCAGACAAAGATTGTTCATAGTCGATATATTTTTGTGATAGAATTGTTGATAATTCCTATCGTTTAATGAGCGAGTTGTAGTTTTTGTTTGATGATCTCGACAAATTGTATTATTACAATGCCAAGTTTGTTGTGTTAGGGGGTTATAAAGTGCCTGCGCAGTTACAGCATTGATACATTCCTGATCCCGCGTGCTCAATGTTCCACCACATGGTTGCCTGGCATGAGTTTTTCTGGCTTTTGTCAGTTAGTCGTACGTCCAGCAGCAACGCCTTCCGCTAATAAAGTCGACTCTTCACCCGTTGCCTTCAGAAAATACAGACAAATCGCGTTGTGTCCTGATCTAACCTCAGTCCTGTCTTATCCTTTCACCCAAGTTCATTCACCACTCGTTTTTTTTTCTTTCACAAATGACAAGAGAAAGAAAGAACTGAAGTATCATTACAATATCATTGCGTATCGCGAGGGTTGGTAGAGTTCACGCCTTAACGCAGTTGCCATTTTGATATTAAGTCGGTGCGTGGGAAGAGGTGAGGTGCGCCTTAATTACCACAAACGATAGCAATACCCTAAAGAGAGTACAACAACGAGAGTCCCAAAAGGACTTTGCACGCACGCTTCTAAACGGGACCAAAATTGTGCTGCGCCGGGGACCAAGAATTTGTTAGAGAGAAATAATCTTGGATTGTCAGTGTTTTAAGACTTATTCTTTCGAAAAATGAAAAAGGATACGTTAATTCGGGCACATTTGTGTGGAGAATAAGTAGTGACTTTTCTGACAAGTGCAATGGGATTTTAACAAATAAAAGTTGGGCAATTTTACTGATGATAATAATCAAAATAGTTCGCATATATTACTGCCTCAATCTACAGGTGCGTACTACAAAAAAAAAAAAAAAAAGAATCGCAGATTATGGAAATTAAGTCCTGATGTATCGTCTATTGTTTACTATTATTTATATCTGTCGTGTCTAAATGGAAATTTGTTAAATACAAAGATAGATTATATTTTGATTTTTGTGTGTTAATAATTTTTATATATGCGACGTATATGCTATAGATGAAAAATATACGCCACATATTCTAGAATTTAGGACTTTTTTTATGTCAGCAATATAGATATATCAAAAATGTAAACAGTTGTATTCAAAATGTAAATCGTGTGGAACGCATACTAGAATGCAAATCAAGATTTGATGAGCAATGTGAGGAACTCCAATAGGGTGATTTCATGTCTGCGATACTTTTTTTGTAAAATGTAGCGTCAATAAATTGTATATTAGGTGTTTGGAAATTTTGATCGTACCACAGATAGTGTTTTCAAATAAATTAATAAATGAAGAATGAAAAGTTCGGTGCAATGCGTAATTAAATTATGGAGACGACAAAAATTGCATATTTTATTAATAAATTTTAAAGTGCAATAAAATATAATTTTCTTCAAAACGATATATCAAAAATATATAGTCTTTGAAGCCTTTTTATAAGTATAAGATGAAGAGTTATATATCATCATGTGCGTTGTGCAGATCAAAAATTAATATGTGATTTATGATAGAATTATATACCATTTATATTAAACTAATATTTATTGAAAAAAATTTATATTCAATATACATATATATAATTTATCGACTATAGAACGTTTTGACGTCATATATGCAGTGGTTAAAAATATATGGTACATATATTTCGAGTATATATATTACAATAATGAGTATGTCTGACTAAACGTGACTATTACTACTGATTCTCCAAAAGCTGAAATCGTTGAAGCAGTTATTAATCATTCTCTGCAATTAGAATTGGTACTATTGCAATGATAAATTGTTGTGATATTTCAGGCGCCCTGGAACAAATCTTAGACAAACCGCGAGGTGTGCGCAGCAGGCTCAGCGCGACCTTCGGTGTCAAAGGTGGCGGAGACAAAGAAGCGTCGAGACAGTGTTTTCTTTTTTCTAATCATTTGATCCTGAGCACCCGGCAATCTGACGACGACGGACGTCTAAATCTCGTACCAAATATCGGAAAAATTCGACTATCAGATGCAGTGCTTATAGAAGATCCTAGCGAACAGACTGTCACGGACGATGATGGTAATTTATCTTACAATCGATACAAAGTATCATTTATTTGACAAATAGGTAAATATTTGTTCATTGCCCGGTGCGGTGGTCTAGTGGTCAGTTTACTGGCCTCTAGTCCAGAGCATCGGTAGGTCGCGGGTTCGATTCCCGGTGCCGTCGATTTTCGTCGAAAATATAAATACGGGCGCGATGAAGCTCCAGATTTATACATGAGACCCACACAAGTATTTCTACCGGTGGAGATCACATGTATACAGCTGTAGTCCGTGTTTACGTTCTCGACGAAACGTGACGTAGCTCCGGTGCCGGGAGACGAACTCGAGACCGGCTATATCGGCATAGGTTTTCCGCAGTTTTCCTATGCCGATAGCAGAAATGCTATGGCAAATGCGATATAGAGGGGGAAGTCGGATGCGGCCGCATGGGGACATGGTTACTGATCCGGACCAGACCCCCACGGAGGGACTGGCTACTGATCCGGGCCGACCCTGTAATAGGCGTCAGACATTACGCATATCGGCATAAGTTTTCCGCAGTTTCCCTATGCCCATAGCAGAAATGCTATGGCAAATGCGATATAGAGGGGGAAGTCGGATGCGGCCGCATGGGGGCATGGTTACTGATCCGGACCAGACCCCCACGCGGGACTGGCTACTGATCCGGGCCGACCCTGTAATAGGCGTAATGCCTGCAGACGGGGGGAAATGCAACATAAGATAAAAGAATAAATAAAAACATTTGTTCATTGCGTATCTAGAATTGTCGGTCTGCTCGATGTCAAGTGGGATCAGCGAGAGCAGTGGCAGCGGAAGTGGAAGCGGAAGTTCTCCGTTCCAGAATCGAGATTTCAAGATTGAAATGAAGTCCGGAGGTCCTCCGGTTTCCGTGCATCTTTTAGCTCCAACAATGCAGGTAAGAACACACCGATGGTAATTTAAAAAATATTCTCGCTAATCAAAGTTTAACATAAAACAATGTGTGATCTGGAATTTCAGGAGAAAGCCGCCTGGATAAGTGACATCAGTCAGTGTATGGACAATGTACACTTCAACGATCTACTTCACGGATCATTGTCGGACACGAGTTCCGTTACTATGCCTCAATCCATTCGAAACGATCCGAAGCTATTCAAGGATGACGTTGACATTCGATTCAGCAGGACACTAAATTCCTGCAAACTACCACAAATCCGATATGCAACCCCGGAACGTTTGCTCCAGCGACTCACTGACCTTCGATTCCTTAGTATCGATTTTCTCAATACCTTTTTATTAACTTATCGTGTATTCACTGATGGAGTTACGGTGTTGGAAGCGTTGAAGAAAGTTTTTTACGATGCTGAACCACCGGATGCTCAGATACCGAGTGGCTCCCTCGTGTGAGTATCTTCAATTAGTGTCTATTCCACGTAGAAAATATGACGAGTTCACGATAGAATCCAGGATAGAGTCTAAGATCGACAAAGGGATCGGATCAAATCCAATTCTCCATCCTGGACTACCTGAACTCTATCCTGGACTCATTATTTTTACGCTGGTAATCATTTCCAATACTACACGGCCGGAAATTTCTGTTGTTAAGCTGACATACATTTTGTTCGGCTGACAAATCGGTTTTGCTACGCTGACATATCTTTTTGCTGGGCTGATCAAATTTTTGTCAGCTTACCAAAACGATTTCTGTCGTCACTTTTTTGCGTTGTCACAACACAGAAATTTCTCTCTGTGTATGGCCATTGTTGCTAAAATTTCAACACACCTTTTTGTTTAGATCTCTCGATCGTCTTGGAGGTATTTCTGGCGAGTGTCATCATCAAACAGACGAAAGGAGGCGAAGTAGCGTATCTCCAAGAAGAACAAGTGGCGCGAGTTCTGTTTCTGGTACGTTATCCTTGAATTCTCATTTGCATTTAAAATTTACCAAAAATGAATACACCGAATGAAGTCCTGCTAAGTTTAGTTGCCAATATCAATGACGCTAGATACGATAGACTTGTTATCAGGAGGTTTTGGTATACATACTTCGGAGAATTCGGTAAATTGTGTGTCATTGTGCACATGTATAGGATACGGATCAGAGGTGAGCGAGCGAGAGCCACGTGGTCTTAGTTATTTCGAGTCCAACCTGGCCAGCCAAACTGCAAACTCGAAGGGCCACTGGCGTTCTGGTTACCGCAAGTGTGAGCTTCCACAAACCATGATATATATACCCTATAAACATTGACCAGTAGATGCCGAACTTTTGGAAACGTATTTTCTCTTTTCTCGCATTGTCCCAGTTATGGATAGTTCAATAAATATACTAATTTTGATATTTTTTGGAGAAACACCACATTTACATTTCTCGACATGAAAATTCAATGGAGAATCCCATATTGGAAGCAGAGATAAACATTGTATCAATCACAGTCACCAACTGTTTAAATGAAATTTCGAAAAACAGATTCCAAAAAAAAAGAAAAAAATTTGAAATCCTTACTGTTTCGTAGTAGTGACCACACACACAACTTTCTTTTTGTGTTATATACTGACAGGAGGGAATATTTTTTAAAATGTCTGAAAAGTGTCTGCATCTATAACCGAAAGGTAGCCCAAAAAAAATCTCAATTCTTTTGCATCCCTAGACCTCAACACCTTCATTGATTAAAAGTACTACTGACGTTTAATTCATACCCTTAATTTATTCGTATTCATCAATAACGCCTGTCTCAGAACACAGAAATGGAAATTTTCAAAAACTCCTCTTGAGCTCTGTTATCGTACCTCGCATCTTCATACTATTCTAGGTTTAAAAAAGCCTGCATGTATCTTATATCTAAATTTCTAATAGTGTATTTCAGTGTAGAAATCTGATCGGATTTTGGCGAGTTATTGTGATGGGTATGGAAAATCTATCTCTTAACCTGTCCTTTTTCGATTAATAATAGTGGAAGAGGATCAGCAGTTGGGTTTCATCTCCGAAGTTCCACCTATAATAAAGCGCAGCCCAACGTTGCAATTGCCCAGTGGAACGTCAGGAAAGCAATCTCCAAAGACAGCTCGGAACACCAGTATTCGGGATGATGCCTCTGAGGAGGATGGATGTCATCTAACGATTCCTAAAGTTATTGCTGGCTCTTCGAGCTCTGAAACTCTTACGGGTACGCACGATTAAATTGTACAATCTATTATACCGTCAGAGTGAGTCGCATGTGAAGATATATAAGACGCTCAATCATCACTTTATGTTTTACGTCGAAATGCAGATATGGGTGCAACAAGTGCTCCATCGTCACCTAGTAATCTGAGCTCCGTAACGCTGGTTGGGTCTACTGGATCGGGTTCGGGATCTGGATCAGATCCAAGTCCTCAGGATTGTGGAGGAAGCTATTCACGAACGGTGTCCGAGGAAACGGATACTCCAATCGCCACTGAGGATCAATCAAAGGATGGTTCGTATTATGTTAAAGTACATTTAGAGAAACTCACGTTAAAATTATGGTCGAAGAGAAAGTCTGGGCATGGCGACTGGATACTCCAGGATTGTCAATGGGATTTGATCTGATCACAATGTCCTTCTTGGAGTACATCCTGGTTTACCCAGACTCCATCCTGGATTTTGCCCTGGATTCCATCCTGAACAGTCCAGACTCTATCCTGGATTCTGCCCTGGATTCCATCCTGAACAGTCCAGACACCATCCTGGATTCTGCCCTGGATCCCTCCTGAACAGTCCAGACTCTATCCTGGATTCTGCCCTGGATTCCCTCCTGAACAGTCCAGACTCTATCCTGGATTCTGCCCTGGATTCCCTCCTGAACAGTCCAGACTCCATCCTGGATTCTGCCCTGGATTCCATCCTGAACAGTCCAGACTCTATCCTGGATTTTGCCCTGGATTTCATCCTGAACAATCCAGACGCCACCCTGGATTTTGCTCTGGATTCCTTCCTGAACAGTCCAGACTCTATCCTGGATTCTGCCCTGGATTCCATCCTGAACAGTTCAGACTCCATCCTGGATTCTGCCCTGGATTCCATCCTGAACAGTCCAGACTCTATCCTGAATTCTGCCCTGGATTCCATCCTGAACAGTCCGGATTCCATCCTGAATTCTGCCCTGAATTCCATCTTGGACTCCGAATTTTTTCTACACGTGATGTTAAAGATGATGTCTAGCCATTTTCATTCTCGTAGACATGCAGTTTACCTATGACGATCCACCCCCACCAGCTTCACCAAAATCCCCAAGATCTAGTCCACGATCAAAAACAAGTGTTCGATCGCCTCGAACTCGACGTGTGGATTCTGATCGAGACGAACAATCCTGGACCGATGATGAGAGTACTCCGTCCGGGGAACATTATATCGGTCACTGTCATTACAACCATCAACATAGTCAACATCATTCGGAACACAGAGCATCAATAGCATCTGCTCCGGCAACAGCCATGAGAAGTGGATCGATCACCACTACAACTGGAGTACGTTACAACCTTCTTTTTCACAAACGATTACAGTGTTTATAGGTTCACTGATGTGCACCGAGTTTCTTCAATATCGCTTCACGCAAACTTGCTACAGAATTCAATATTCATAATTAAAAGTGGTCTGATGATGGAGGCAAAGTTTCTTGCTGGATTGTTGGATTTTCCTTTTGAAATTTTGTCGACCAAGATAAATGAGTTTTTTTAAATTTCAGACCTATTGGGTGAACAGACGATCGTTTCAAGAGGGCGAAATGGGCTCGGGCAAACAACCATCTTGCTGCTATCAGTACGACATGCCCCAAGTCTCCAGCAAAGCTGGAGTCGTTATTACCAGTTCTCGACAAAGTCAACGAAGGTACATTAAGTATTATTTTTGTATACTGATGCAATTTACTCGATATCATTTTTGAAGATTTGAGCTTTTACAGTAATTGCTTAGACAGTTTGTTTAAATATCGCGAAAAAAAAGAAACCTTTTCCTTTTTCGATCAGAACCAAAGATTGAACAACTAAAATCTATACGAAAACCTGATTAGTAGTAGGGCGATAAGATTGAAGGAGTTATCAAGCTCGCGAGACAGTCATTCGATTCGTCATACGTCAAGACTTTTATGCAATGCCAAGTGTCGTAATAGTACATTTCAGCACTAGGGAGAAAAATGATTTTCCCTCGAGTGCTGAACGAAACATTTCAGTTTGAAGTCGAGAAACTGCAGCCGCTTGCAAAAAGTGCACTTTTCTGGACGAAGGACTGAAAAGTGCACTTAGATATTTATCACTCCCTGTAACTCTCTATAACGTTCAATATCATTCATTCATCTCTATGCGTTCTCTACATGTACGTCCGTGTTCAATTGAATCTAAAGTAAGCATTTCTTGCAGACTGACTCGATCCAAAGTTGGATTGTCTTCGGCTAACCGGAAGCGAAACCTCAGAAATTTTATCGTTCAAACAAATCATACTTTGACTTTTAAATCGATTTTGAATCAGTCAGTTCTGTGAGGAGTGTCAACAATAATTTTACATCTGATGTTACCATGTCTTTCATTGCTGTAAAACTTATCTTTGCTCTTCTCTCTATCTATTTTATCTGCCGCTATTGCGTTCAAGAAATATTTATATATCATATACATACATATTTTATCTGTTGTTCGTCAATCGTAGCTATTTGTAATTTCAAATGAAAAAAAACGGAAGTTTGTTTATATTGTCCTGCGGGTATTAGGTTCACCGGGAGCTTTATTTTCTTTTCGTCTGATCAGGTGAGAGAACGTTGTACTCGAATGTCGAAATCTGACTATTTGTGAAACAAACATTTGCATACTGCAGGTTTATTTTAAATCTAACGTGTCTTGTGTACAACAAATTTCTGATAAGTAGTCGTAAAAATTGCAAAGGGTTTTAATGCTATTTCTCATTTTTGATGAGCCAACTTGCATTTATTTGGACATAGCCGGGGAATAACAATGAAATACAAACAGAGAATTGGGATAATAATGTACTATAAAAAACAATCGACTTTCCCGTCTTTGGGTTAGCATAGAGTGACCTAAATTTTTGTTCTCATTGTCCTTGTGATTCAATTGTCTTTACGTGTTGTTTTGTGTCATACATAGCATTGGACGTGAACCAATTTGGTAAGTAGAGGTGCTGTCATTCGCATAAGTCAAAAACGTTAACGTCGTGCTTTCCTTAGTTCCTGCACAATCCACGATATGCTTGTATATAAACATGAAAGTCTCCGTCACACACAGCACGATCTTGCTTTGTCTGAATCTCTAGGATCATGCTCATGTCATCTAATGACTCTATCCTGTCTCCGCTATCTTTTCCTCCTGCGAACAAAACAAAGCTAGACCAAAAGTATAATTTGGCTACTAACACCATACAAATAATACCAATTAACTAACTCCGTCCATACCAATGGAATTTACAAAATCATTAAAGTACCTTGCAATGGTGGTCCGGTGGTGATTGAACACTTAAAAGAAAATTGAGACAATAACAACTCGGATGACTGTGGAATGATAATAAATAGCAACATCTAAACCGATGTACTTCAAGAGTACAAATAAAATGCACTTGTATTGATAATAGAATAGCTATTCGTAGAATGTCGTCGTGATTAGCAGCATTGGTAATCTGACTAGTGAATCTTGAATTGACCTATATCTAACGATATAATACAAGAATATGGATCATGATCGAAGTAGGTTCCAAGGCTAAGGGAAACTACCTCTACCAATGGAATAAGCTTGTGCGCATTGTCTCAATTACATCAATGCATTATAAATTATCTTCACCATTCGGTTAATGTGACATGGCTCACACAAACAATTTTCCTTGTGAAACAGGAGCAGTACGTCGACAGCAGCTGCAGCATTCGCTATTGCGACTTCAGCGTCGAGCAATCCTCCGGATAAAGCTCCTGGTCGTCTCGGTGATGGAAACAATAGAAGCGGCTCATATCGGGATCGAAACAGGCGCAAAGAATCCGTAATGTCCACCGCAGCAACAATGCGAGTCCTGAATGTCTTGAGACATTGGGTCTCGAAACATGCCCAAGACTTTGAGCTCAATCATCAATTGCGAAACTCAACGGTGGAGTTTCTTGACGATATCGTTGGCAGTCCTAATCTGATTCCAGCTGAGCATAAAGCCGCTAGTCAACTACTTAGACTGATCAGCAAAGAGGAACCAGAGAGTAGCAAAGTCGATTTGCAAAAACTCCTTACTCCGCCATCCGTAAGTTTATTGTTTAGTCATTTCGTTTTGTTTAGGCGTTAGAAAAGGCGAGTCTGGACCATCCACAATGGATTCTGGATCATCCAGGATCTTGGACTGCCCAGACTGTAATCTGGACTTATAATTTTATGTGGTGTGTTTTATCGTTCTCTACATCATGTTGTTTATTACACATTTATTGATCATTTTTTTAGGTACAGAGCAAAGAAACTCTAGAGACTTTGTCGGCCCTTGAAATTGCTGAACAGATGACCTACTTGGATCACAAGATATTCATCACTATAACTAGCGAGTTAGTAGCTATGGGTTGTTAAGAAGCTGCGTTTCTTTCGCAGCTGAAGATCGTTGTTCATTCCTGAATGGTTATAATCAATTGATATCATTACCATCGATGCAGGGAATTCTTGGGTCAAGCGTGGATGAAAAAGGACAAAGCCACTCGTGCAGCCCACATCACACTCATGACGAAAAGGTTTAATGAGGTTTCGCAGTTGGTCGTTTCGGAGATAGTTCGTAGATCGAACATGTCCGCCAGAGTTGCGGCCATCGAGAAATGGGCAACGGTTGCTGATATTTGCAGGGTATTTCACAATTACAATGGCGTCTTACAGATATGTGCTGCATTCACGAACAGCAGTGTTCATCGACTCAAAAAGACTTCGGAGAAAGTTTCAAAGACGGTTAGTTAAAAATTGAATGAAGCGCACAATTATTGACAATCAGCGAACAAACTGAATAATTTTAAAAACTGTCACAAATTTCTTTCAGACTAAACAAACGATCGAGAGACTTCAAAATATCGTGTCTTCCGATGGCCGATTTCGCAATTTGAGGGATGCATTGCATCGCTGCGATCCACCATGCATTCCCTATCTCGGCCTTTATTTGACTGATTTGTCATTTATCGAGGAGGGAACGCCGAATTTCACTGATGATGGTCTTCTCAACTTCTCCAAAATGCGAATGGTATTAAAAACTGTATACATAATTACAATGGATTACATTTTTTACCATTTTACGGAAAAATGACGTTCATCAATGATAAATTTTCGTTATGACTAATATTTTCACGAATTTGGACGAAGCGAAACGGTTTTTGCCTCATAGACGAAGCTATGTTTTCATGAAAATAGTACATTACGTTACAAGGGAGGGAAGTGCAACTTTTCACCGAGAGCGAAGTTTGAAATTCACACGAGGTGAAAAGTCGCATCCCTCCCATGTAACGTACTATACTTTTCTCCCGATTTCGCTAAAAAATAACCATATTTCGTGTGTGCAACAAGGACGGAGAATAAACTCATTTTTAACAAATGACGACACGCATGCGTAGCACGATGATTACCTCCCTCGGGAGGTAATGAAAGCGGACAGCGCATGCATAGTACGATGATTACCTCCCTAGGGAGGTAATGAAAGCGGACTGCGCATGCGTAGTGCGATGATTACCTCCCTTGGGAGGTAATGAAATCGGAATGCGCATGCGTACGTCATTCGTAACAAATGAGCGATTTCTCGCCCGCGTTGCGGACACGAAATGGGGTTATTTTAGGGAAGTCGGGAGAAAATGTGTTTTTCGATATTTTCGTGTTAGGATACTCAGAATGGTCCAAAACGTCTAGAAAAGTGGTCTAGGAAAAGTGTCCGTGTGTTTGCGTGTGCGTGAGTGTGTGTGTATACAACTTCGAAAATTCAATCGCCTATAACTAAAGAATGGTTTTAGCTATCGAGCTGAAATTTTGCACATAGGTGAAGCACCATCTCCTCTTTAATTATTGCAGTTTTTGACAAATTATATACACAAATTTTGATTTTATGCCACTTTGAATTCTTTTTAAAAAGGGCGTAGGCGCTCTAACTTCCGTAAAATTTCGTGTATTTTGCTAAATAGTTGTTTATAAGAGCTGGTGTACTCAATGTTGTTTGATATTTAATTTGACTCGAATCGGTAAAGTGGTTCAGGTTTAATGGAATTTTGAATTTTTCAAAAAATTGACATTATCGCTCCATTGTAACTTTTCCAAAACTTGAGATAGCGAGCTCAAATTTTGTATGTAAGTGAGGTAATATTCAGTCATTATATATGTATAATTAAGTGATAAGCAGTATGAAATTTTTGATTTTATGGAATGTTGAATTATTTTTAAAATATACGTTATCACATTTACTTTCGGAAACGCTCTAATAATACCGAAATAACAGAATAACGAAATAGAAAAAGCGAATTCACAATATGTTTATTTATCTAATTAAAACAAGGATACAAAGTAGAACTTTGCACATTGCTTCCTCATTATTTTTCGCTTTTTACAAAGCTTTCTCTATGAGAAAGCCAAAATTGATTAACATACTTCCGTGGCTTTCCCGTGCAGAAATATAGTTGGGGCTCCAACTTGGCCCTTTCTAGATTGCCCTAATTGTAGTAGGGGCCCTACTAGGCTAGTCACGCTTGAAAGTACTACCCTTTAGAGGCTCAATATGGACGACCCTAGTGAGGGTTCCACATTTAAGCCTGATTAGGCCCCGAAGTTTGTCGTGGCCGCCTCTGTTGAGCCTAGTAGGGTTCTAGAGTAGATTCCCTATTGTGGATGTCACGTTTATACCTAAAAAGGCCCCTTATTTAATCGCGGCTGCCCGAAATAATTTCTGCACGGGTTGTAAAATGCGAAAAATCATGAGGAATCAATGTGCAAGGTTCATTCTTTTAAATAATGCATTACAATCTTGTGAAACTTGTCATTTCAGATTGCACACGTGATACGTGAAATACGTCACTTTCAACAAACACCGTATAAAATCGATTTGATACCGAAAGTAACGAATTACTTGCTGGATCCATCGTTGCTCCTCGAGGAGGATGATTTGTATCGAATGTCTCTGGAGATCGAGCCAAGAACATCGAGGCTGAGCAGCTCGGCTCTCATAGGTCTTCCTCCATCAATCGGGCAAACTTCGCTCAAGAGAGACAATTGAGTTCGATATAAGAAGCGTGTAAGTAGTTAGGAGCGCGTATATCCCCGGCCAAAATTCGGACAAGATAAAGTCTCGAAATATATAATAATATATATGTTTATCGACGGGTCATTAATCCCGGCTCACGAATTCGGTAATTAGCAGATGATAGAGTTAGATATTATTCATTGAATTAATATGAGAATCAGATTATAGTAAATAGATTAGAATATATTAGTCTTCGCTGGTCCAAGACGAACAAGAATGGCGATTAAGATACAAGGTGTCTGTAGGGTTATTATTATAGAGTTATGCAAATGTACATGTATAATATATACATATATATACACGTATATTTATATATATAATCTATATACATATTGTGAACGAGGGATCGTCCATAATATTTTCATGTTAAAACCATAATGGACGGTGGAGGAGATTCACAACTATCTTGTCTGTTTTCCTTTGTCAATGTCGTCCAATATATCGTTACGTATTGTCACGTTCCTCTTGCATAATCGAGCTTGGCTTGATTGTTTATCTATGCGCGAACGAGGTAGTTGCATATTCTCAAAACTTTATCATGAGTTTTGCAACTAATGTTATTATTAACGATGTTTCGTCTAGTCATTCTCTGAAAGTCGACGGCAATCCATGGCGATAGAATTAAGCGCTGAGCCCAAATGTCGGCCGTCCTAACTCACAGAAAACCTATGATATACCTCATCGAATACTCAGTGAACGATACAAAAAAAATATTCTCAACGTTCTAACAAGCTACACTAAAATAACAAATCACTGGAAATCTCAAGTGTACGCAAATTATACTTTAATGCAAATGTAGAGCAAGTCACACAAATATGGAATATGGAAATTCCCGAAGACAACAAATTATTAGGTTTTTTCAATTACAATTTCAATAGTGCTAAACCATTTTTGACTGACTATCAAATTAACCAATAATGATCTAAGGATCTAAGGAATTACCGTCTGAAGTATTTTTTTTACCCAAAGGTAAATAATATCGGTACAAAACATTGTCACATGACCATTTCGAGCAATAAATGATAACTAAATTGTTGGAACTATCCTATGACCATTAACGAGTAAATGGTTTGAAATTAATCAAAATTATTGGCGGTAATAAATATACAAGGCTCATTCATAGCAATTGGGAATGATCAATAAGAGTGGGAATATCTGTAATATGACACAAAGGTTGAAAAAAAATGTTGCCACAGTCTGGGTTCACGGAGAAAAATTTCTGTGTCGTGACAACATAAAACGGTGAGAACAAAAATCGTTTTGTTAGGCTAACAAAAAAATTGGTCAGCCCAGCAAAAAGATTTGGCAGCCGAACAAAAGATTTGGTAGCCGAACAAAAGATTTGTCAGCCGAACAAAAGACTTGGTAGCCGAACAAAAGACTTATCAGCCGAACAAAAGATTTGTCAGCCGAACAAAAGATTTGTCAGCCGAACAAAAGATTTGTCAGCACAGCAAAACTGATTTGTCAGCCGAACAAAAGATTGATCAGCATAGCAAAACTGATTTGTTAGCCGAACAAAAGATTTGTCAGCATAGCAAAACTGATTTGTCAGCCGAACAAAAGATTTGTCAGCATAGCAAAACTGATTTGTCAGCCGAACAAAACATTTGTTAGCACAGCAAAACTGATTTGTCAGCCGAACAAAACATTTGTCAGCATAGCAAAACTGATTTGTCAGCCGAACAAAAGATTTGTCAGCACAGCAAAACTGATTTGTAAGCTGAATAAAAGATTTGTCACCGTAGCAAAACTGATTTGTCAGCCAAACAAAAGATTTGTCAGCATAGCAAAACTGATTTGTCAGCCAAACAAAAGATTTATCAGCATAGCAAAACTGATTTGTCAGCCGAACAAAAGATTTGTCAGCATAGCAAAACTGATTTGTCAGCCGAACAAAGCATTTGTTAGCACAGCAAAACTGATTTGTCAGCCGAACAAAACATTTGTCAGCATAGCAAAACTGATTTGTCAGCCGAACAAAAGATTTGTCAGCACAGCAAAACTGATTTGTAAGCTGAATAAAAGATTTGTCAGCGTAGCAAAACTGATTTGTCAGCCGAAAAAAAGATTTGTTAGCACAGCAAAACTGATTTGTCAGCTGAACAAAAGATTTATCAGCATAGCAAAACTGATTTGTCAGCCAAACAAAAGATTTGTTAGCACAGCAAAACTGATTTGTCAGCCGAACAAAAGATTTGTCAGTGCAGCAAAACTGATTTGTCAGCCGAAAAAAAGATTTGTCAGCACACAAAACTGATTTGTCAGCCGAACAAAAAATTTGTCAGCATAGCAAAACTAATTTGCCAGTCTAACGTAACGATTTTTGTTGTCATCGTTTTATGTTGTCACAACACAGACATTTCTCTCCGTGTTCGTGTTATTTATTTTTTATGGTAACGTAGCAGCATTTTTTCTCATTGACAACCTGATAACGATGCTCCATATTTGTACGAGTTTCTCTGCCACATTGAGCAAAGTATATAAGTAAACTGAGTCAAAAGAAAAAAAGTGTTTTGAATTATACATAGTACGAAAGAAAAGCTATGCGGTTACTAATGAAAGGTCGGGTCGATGGCAGTTACAGGTATGATATTGTCATTCAACCCCGTCCATTCTTGTCCGCTGTTATACACAAATTCATAATCAAACCTGTAACGTGCGCAAGCATATTTTATGTCTTGAAAAACTATTGTCTGTGATTCTAAACAATTGTATTATTAATAAGGCTGGATTATTTACATAGCCTGGATGCGTTCACTGGTGAAATCTCTAAGCACAAATAAAAAAAAACAAAATAGTGAGAACAAGTTAAAAACAAAAAATAGATGGAGCGAAAAAGATAATTACGATATACACTTACTAAATATTTTCACACTAGTCGCTGAATTAAAAATGAGACAAAAAATCACAGGCTTATTTGTAGTGTGACATCATAGAGCTTTACGAATCGCATATCTTAAGCTAGTTCACAGAGACTCGTAAAACTAATTATTACGAAATCATTGGCATATCGCTCACAATTGTTTTAAGCAACTCGAAGAGCGACAAATGGTTTCATAAAGATATGTTCTACGATTCCTATTGCTAGTGAACAAAATTCTCATCATTGTATTTGCGGATGAACTGAAAAATTTTTCGCACTAAAACGCAACATCCACATCAAAGCATTAATAAAAAAAATGGCAAGCGTATATTCGAAGGCACAGGGCATTAGATGTCACTAATCCGTTGAAAGTATAGTTACGATGATGTCATTTCTATTAAATACAACAGGTTGTTTTTTTTTTTTGAGCGGCTCAACTGCTGGCAGTATTAACACTATACGACTCGTCGAATTACTAATTATTTCAGTTGACAAAAAAAAAAAGAAAAAAAAAATAACTGAAAGCTAACATTAAGACGACTTTTAGTGTGAGACTCGCGATGCGATTGTATTTGACAATCAATAGGGTAAAAGGCGTGGATATTCTATTATAATTCACTTCAGCGACAGCCTCGAGGGTTTTATTTATAGATTTTGTTTCTAATCACGCTCTCAAAGAGTATGTACCTTAAGAATCTCAGATCGCACAAAAAACGGTATGAGATAATAGTGTCATGCACTGATTGGTGGTATTACCTTGCTAATCGAGGTTATACTGTTTCTTCATGTCCAAGATCGTAAAATTATCGTAGATTTCCGAATATTGTAAAAAATA
Source organism: Ephialtes manifestator (assembly GCA_963970395.1). Classification (NCBI taxonomy): domain Eukaryota; kingdom Metazoa; phylum Arthropoda; class Insecta; order Hymenoptera; family Ichneumonidae; genus Ephialtes; species Ephialtes manifestator. The sequence continues at coordinate 22,701,887 of OZ019981.1, read as the reverse complement.
ATTCTTAGCTATTGACTTGTGGACGACATATATATCGAATCTCGTAAGAATTCACCATGTTAACATTCTTCATTACAAACTCTATTATCATGAGTGCAGATCGAGTCTCTTGACGATTATATTACTACCTGATATTCACTAAATATCTTTTTTCGCGTGAAAAAATTTTTGAAACTACGAAGTAGCATAATTCAAACATAAAATGATTCAAAATCCTTTTGCTATACGGTTAATCTTTCTGTTAGTATCTAAGTAACAACGCTTGTCCTAATGTGTTTATCCTAGATTATTTGGAGAACAACTCTGAGACTAAAGTTATATGTACATAATTTCTCTAATGTACAGTTAAAGACATATCACGAACATGTGCCAATTTAAGTTTGGAAATGTTACGTCGTGTTTGCTTATCATGAGTTTACGATCGTCCACAAATGTGCGACAAAACAAATTCGATGGCCAAGCACTGTAAATATGTTATGAAATGATCGAGTATTGGATAGTTACATATAACGTATTAAACAAAAAAAGTGCTATTTTATTTCTTGTTTTCACAGTCGCGTAAAATGAAGTTTATTCTCTGTTCATGATGTTAAAGTTTATCTTAAAATAATTTTTTTAAATATTGAAAATTATTTCTATTAAATGAGCAAAGACAGCAAAAAAAAAAAAAAAAAAAAAAAAAAAAAGATTGGCAGCAAATTGTATGTTTCTACTTATCGACAGACAAATTTCATTTTAATCGACTATTTGCCGATTGCACCTAAGAATTTTTCTGTCATTGTGCAAACTAGTTAGATCAATCAGTTTCTTGTTGAGAATTTAACGACTTTTAAAACTTTAAGAGGCTCCTCTAAATGCCCACATTATTTTTTCAATTTGTAACTCGTTTGATAAAATGGTCTTAAGGATCTTTAAAAAAAAAAGAGTACAATCCATCGAAAAGTACATTTTAAAAAATAACTATTGTTGATCTAACTGGTTAGTACATTGACAGAAAAATCCTTCGCCGCAATTTTGAAATTATAAATTAAAATGAAATTCGTCAGTGAAAAAAAAAACAATATAATTGACTGTAAATCATTTTTTTAGCTGACTTGGGCCCCTTAAGCGTCAACGGTACGTTGTTATAGATTTTAAAGTCAGAAAATCGGTTGAATACCGGACCAAATAATTAAATGCGTTGTATTTTGATCGCCAAATTTTGAGGATTTATCACTCAAATAGTATATTTGTGGTTTTATTGAAAACACACACATTTTATCAACAATATTTATTGAGCTCGTTTTGTTATTGATTGAAGGCTACGATGCAATGAAAATTCAAAACGATGCATTTATAAGCATGATGATCTCGTTATTTCGATAAGAAAAGAATGAAAAAATTCCTAACACAAGAAAATGAATGGATATGCATGAGCATTTTCGTTGTCCAATAGTTATGATCGTTATTAGATACTAACTGTATATTATCTATTAAATCTGCTACTTATTGTGAATTATACATTAGCAGATGTATATGAAAACAAGTCACATATCTTGTTATCGCAAGATTTTAGGGTATTAAATAAACATATTTATAATGTTAAGTACGCAAGAGTATTAATCAGGTTAAATCTTTAATGAACTGAACGATAGGTCTTAAGGCTGGCATATTAATACGATCTGACTGTACATCACAAATTATATTATAAATGGTGTTATCGATTTAACACTCCCACATCTTGTGTTAAAAATTCTCTGATGTGACAGTGTAATCTTAAATCCTATGTGATCCTATAATATATTCGTTTAGATAATCATTCAATGATTTTTAAATTAACGAGTGCTTATAAATCTATAATGGACTCATTTGATCATTTGTCTGGTGTCACATAAATTCAAAAGACTTTTCTATATGTTGGATATAATCCAAAGTGTTTTAAGAAAACATTATTCACGTTCATAAATATATCATTTGCAGGGTTGAAAATATTGAGTATGATCATTAAAAACTTAAATGATTTTTTTTTTTTTTTTACAAATATTCACAGAATATTTTAAGCGTCTTACCTTTTGAAGAATCTATTCACTTCTACATGCACCGAGCGAAATTAAGCGAAATATGAATCAATTATTCAACTACCAATGCACAATTTTCAATGTCCGTAATTTTGTCCAAATGAATTGTTTTTCTCACGGTATAGAAAAATTGAAGAGTAATTTGTCCACGTCAAAAATGTGTGACTTTTACGTAGATTTTCGAACCTAATAAAATCGGTAATGGGACTATGCGGTAGCGATGGAGTTACTGTTCCTATAATAGTATAATGAAAAATAGAAAAAACTGAAAAACATGTTTTTCATCCGTGTCCTAATATATATTTTTTTTTCGAAAGCCGGCTTTTTGTGTGTGAGAGTGATAAAACATTATCTGTCGAAACTTGGTATAATCATATTAACCAAGTAAGGAACCGACATCATATCGAATTTCAAATTTCCTTTTTCCTTTTTTGCATTTTTATCAGCCATATTGGATCCTTCATTTTTAATTTTTTATTTTGCAGATCGGATTTGCAATAAGCGATCTCAGAACTTCCGGTTATAGTATTTTTTAAAAATCGTACAAAACCGAAAATGTATCGCTCAATCATGCTCAATCCGGAATCATGATTAACCCTTAAACGTGATTCCGGAGATTTTGAGCAATTCAAATTGACGTGAACTACCCCATCCGCAGTTTTGCAGAATACCCTTGTATTTTCTGAACTCGCAGTTACTAGATGTTTATATAATGGGAACAGTAACGTTTTGTTCTGCACTGTTGACTTTGTACATACAATATATATTATATAAGTTTATTATATACGATACCACGGGAAATTAAGAGCATGTGACAGATGCAGTAAAAAAAATTTGATGTTTGATCAACGGCTAAGAGAGTCAATAAAGAATAAAAAAATTTGTAGTTCAAGTAGACAATCAGAACATTCATTTCCTAAAATGTGAATAGCTCAGTGGGCTAAAACGCAGTACAGTTTGTGTTTTTTCTGTGATTAATAATGCAGAATAAATTGAAATTTCATTAAAAAAGCCAAAAAACGGATACATAGAAGCGAAAAAATAATGTTGTCCTCCATTTTTTCATTTATTTGGATGGTGAAATAAGTTCGATAATAAATCAGGATATGGTCCGGGTCGGAGCAGACCCCTAATCGGGATCGGATCAGGTCCCCAATCAGGACCGGATCAGGCCCCTAATCAGGACCGGATCCGGCCCCTAATCACATATGGCCCGGACCCGTGCATATTTAATTTGGATATTGGATAAACCTGTTTTTTCGTGCAGACTCCATCCTGAACTTTTACACGAAAAATTTCCAATGGTTTCCACTGTCCCAATGTATTGAAGATGGTTTCGTGGTATCGTATATAATTGCTTTCAATATTCGAAAAGCTACAAATTTTCTATTTTTAAAAAGGCCACCTTTATTTATGTTAGATAAATTTCACCAGAATCATTTTTTAATACGAGGATCCAAGATACAAAACTTCATCTAAAAAAATCTTTCCGTAGTGGAGTATTAAATAACACAGGCTTTTAGATAGGTATGAAATCAACCCTATACTCAGTAAAATTGCAACTATAAAGTAACAGCTATTCATTTTTACTCCATACGATTTTTTTTAGCATCTATATTATTAATGCCGTAAATAAAAATGAAAAAAATTGTCTTATGTACTTAAAATAAATAGCTGTCAGTTTATAGTTACCGATACAAAATTTTCCTCTGTGTTTATACGTCGTCAAAGATACGCCAAGAAATAAATTTCAAAAATAATTCTTACATAGAGAATGTATTGAATTTTATTATTAATAATATCAATACATGTGTGCTGGAATGAATTAAGTATGTGTATGCATCTATCAGCGTATGTTTCTCGGGTTAAAGTGTCTGACATCTTGAATGCCTGAAACTATCTGAAGATATTGTAATTTGATGTGTTTATTCTAGTCCCAAACATAAAAAATGACCTCATGTAATGCTAAGACCACTTCGGCAAAAGCGTCACTAATTGGGTTATAGGTATCTTGATAAGTTGATAGGGTCGTGACCGATTGAAAAATTTAAGTTAATAGATATCTTATTAAAAACATAATTATCGATCACAAATCATCAGCTGGTTGTGAATAAATGTTAACTATATATCAGAGCGTTGACTAAAATAGGTAACGATTAGACGGGATGATTTGATGACAATGATTCAAGCTTGATAACATCTATACGAAAATTGTGATTAATAATAATAATAAGCACACGAATGACAATTGGCACTGTGGATTTTCACGAAAGCTTAATAAAATTGAAAATTCATGACAAATGGCTAAAAAATATCGACTCGGTCTCTCTTTTCATCAATTTACATACATTTGACGTAATTGGGGAGATACATATGGGGCATTCCACGATTAAGTGACAGAGTCGTAATCCTTATATATATATTTATATATTATAATAACGCATACATATTATAATTTTTATTATATATATTTTTTTTTTACAACATTCTATATTGTATGACCGAGGGATTTTTTTCTACCGATTCTATTACAAGGTGTACGTTGGTTTAACCACAAATATCGCCTTAACATATCATTATTCATTTGACAGTTTTGACTTAAGGAACAGGAAAGAAAATTTCTCGTTTATACTGTGTAGAATGTTATTCCGAAGAAAATGGGATGTCTTAAAGTGCAGTCAAATGCAGTAAACAGCAGATAAATCCTTCATTCGAGTCCTCGATTTATAGATTTTTATTAAAATTTATCAGTTCCCAAGACGAAAAGATTTCTTATCAAGAGTATCTAAATTTTTCAGCTCACTGCAAACTCAATAAAAAGATGGATTACAACCGAGAATTATAAAATAATAAAATATTGTGTAATAGGGCAATTGTTAGAATTTTTTTTTTGCATATGATGCTCGTTTTTTATGTTGCCCTAAAACGTAAAAAATGAGGTTCACGATGCTGTCGATTAGTCACGATAAACCGCATGTATACTGAATAAGTAATCACTTTTTGAAATAATATCTTCGAAAACATAATTTATATAACACATTTCGAGAGGTACTTAATTTACTAAAACTTAATAATATAAAATAAACACTTAATTTACTAATTCTACTATTTGTAGCATCGCCCATTAGTAACATTGCAGAAGACTGCACTTAAAAAAAAATGTATTAAATAGCTTGACAAATCTTCTCGTTTATCGTCAACCTAAAAGTCACGTTCTGGATATTATTTTTCCCTGGCATGCAATATGTGTATTAACTGTTGGTCATTATATCGTCATATATGATTATTGCTGACCTCGTCCCAATCAAATTTTAAGAGTAAATTTTTAAATATATAAGAACAAGAAGAAAAAGGTGTAAGCAAAAAAGCTCGAGGAATTGAAAAAAAAAAAAAAAAAAAAAATCGTCTAACGATATATAATGCAAATGGTTGAGGTTCGGCTATGTTATATTGAATGTTATTATTGATTTCAAAAAATTTCAGTGTTACGTAAGGTTATTATGCATTTGGTGAAGTCAACAGTGAATGAACAGCTATGGGGTTAAAATTCATTGGATAAACACTAATAATCAGTGATTCACAAGACATTGATTTATTGCAACGTAATAGAGTTCGTCTATTGACTCGTTCCTTGTATGAAATATAGAGAATATATCGGAAGTTATCCGTATTCAATGATAGTATTAATTTAATCATTACTGGTGATTCACTGATGCTCTCACCTCCGATACTATATATATCAATACATATATATATATATATACACAGGCTATACAGATAACGTATGTATAATGAATTCACGATTTGCAGACAGGAGCTTGACATTTTTCGATTTCGATGTAATGCTCCAAAGAAAATGGCGAATTATTCTGTACCTCTGGAGAAAAAATAACCGGTACACTGAACGTTAACACTGTCTATTGTCTATCAAACATTTTATATCTTTCGTCTGTATAAATAAATAGAAAATATTCTTCTGTAATAGTTTTCGTGTCATGAATTCTTTCACCCAATTTATTATCTTATCCTTCTCCTATGATTATGTTTTATTTGAAAAAAAATACTAAATTGCAAAATACCAGAATTTCACATCAACAAGAAATCTGTAACTTGAAAAAATTCTGAAAAATACAGTTTGACATATAAAAACGGTTGACAAGTCGTCCATAGTTGATTGATTTCTTTTTTTATTTTTTAATAATTTTTTTAATCAAAAAAGTTTAAAAGCTATGTTAAGAAAAATCTTCTACATTTTGGCTTTAAGCTAGAAAATTTTGATATTCAACATAGTATTTTTCAGATTTTTTTTAGATTTTTTAATTATGTCATCTTAGTTTAGAAAAATCTGGTTAATTCCTAAAAATCTGAGGAAATTCTACAAAATTCAAGTTTACATAAATAAACGTTTAACCAGTCGCCTGTAATAGATTAATTTTTTTTTTCTATTTTTTAATAATTTTTTTAAATCAAAAATGCTTAAAAGCTATATGAAGAAAAATCTTTCCCACTTTGGCTATAAGCTAGAAAATTTTGATATTCAACATAATATTTTTCAGAATTTTTTTAGATTTTTTAATTATGGCATCTTAGTTTAGTAAAATCTCGTTAATTCCTAAAAATCTGAGAAAATTCTAAAAAATTCAAGTTTACATAAATAAATGTTTAACCAGTCGCCTGTAGTAGATTAATTTTTTTTTTCTTTTTTTTAATAATTTTTTTAAATCAAAAAAGCTTAAAAACTATATGAAGAAAAATCTTTCCCACTTTGGCTATAAGCTAGAAAATTTTGATATTCAACATAGTATTTTTCAGAATTTTTTTAGATTATTTAATTATGGCATCTTAGTTTAGTAAAATCTGGTTAATTCCTAAAAATCTGAGAAAATTCTAAAAAATTCAAGTTTACGTAAATAAATGTTTAACCAGTCGCCTGTAAAAGATTAATTTTTTTTTTCTATTTTTTAATAATTTTTTTAAATCAAAAAAGCTTAAAAACTATATGAAGAAAAATCTTTCCCACTTTGGCTATAAGCTAGAAAATTTTGATATTCAACATAGTATTTTTCAGAATTTTTTTAGATTATTTAATTATGGCATCTTAGTTTAGTAAAATCTGGTTAATTCCTAAAAATCTGAGGAAATTCTAAAAAATTCAAGTTTACATAAATAAACGTTTAACCAGTCGCCTGTAGTAGATTAATTCTTTTTTTATATTTTTTAATAATTTTTTTAAATAAAAAAAGCTTAAAAACTATATGAAGAAAAATCTTTCCCACTTTGGCTATAAGCTAGAAAATTTTGATATTCAACATAATATTTTTCAGAATTTTTTTAGATTTTTTAATTATGGCATCTTAGTTTAGTCAAATCTGGTTAATTCCTAAAAATCTGAGAGAATTCTAAAAAATTCAAGTTTACGTAAATAAATGTTTAACCAGTCGCCTGTAGTAGATTAATTCTTTTTTTCTATTTTTTAATAATATTTTTAAATCAAAAAAGCTTAAAAACTATAAGAAGAAAAATCTTTCCCACTTTGGCTATAAGCTAGAAAATTTTGATATTCAACAATGTATTTTTCAGAATTATTTCAGATTTTTTAATTATGGCTGTCACTTTAAATAAACATTTTAAAAAATTTGCATAGAAGAAATAAATTTTTAAAAAATCTGGTGCATTTGAGGATCTAACCAAATTTTCAAAAAATTTCAAGCCAAATCGGGAGGTCGAGGATCAGACTCACAAATGATTTTCGTAACACGAATTCATTCACTCAATTTATTATCTTATCCTTCTCCTATGATTATGTATTATTTTAAATTAAAAAATACTAAATTGTGAAATACCAGAAATTAACAACAAAAAATCTCTTATATCCATCTTTGATGAAAAAAATCTTGAGACAGGTATAATAACACCGCAAAATGGAACCTCAGGAACGAATTTGTGTGTGAAGCCCAGCTGGGCGGACAAGCGTGCGACGCATAGGCCGTTGCATAATTAGGCTAACTAAGTGGATAACGAGGCAGCGACCGTAACATTTGATCATCGTTGTTGCTGGTGCGGCCTCCCAACTCTACTATACCACTACTATACGCATATTGCCTCCGCATGTTGTCGGTGGTATGCTGTCTCAAAGCTCGTTCGCCTCTTCATTGGGATACCTCGTTATATGAGGTATCAACGTGCACCACTTTGTTATCGTGTTCCTTGACGCGAGCTTTTTCTCAAAGTGCTTCATTTAATGCAATTGCGATCCAAGCATGCAAAAAGCATTATATGACATGTCTGTCGTATGTAAATAATACCGCAAAATATATACACTTATAAAAATTCGGTGTTGAATTGAATATACCGTAGACACATCAAAAGGTGTGATTTAATGGGGTTCTTATTTGGGTCGCTGTTCACTAAATTTTTTCCAGCTTGATGACAGCTTTTGTTGCGTTAGGTAGCCACTTAATAGTGAGCTCATTATTTACACATTGTAATTTGTGTCATTTTTTGTAATCATCACAAAAAATGTAATACAAAAAAAAACTCTAGTTATAGGTTGAAATAATAATTGAGAAATTTTATGCCAACGATTTGGAAAATTCTCAGAATGTCCGTTAAAAAATTTTCCCAGTTTAACGACAGCTTTTGTTGCGTTAGGTAGCCACTTAATAGCGGGCCAATTTTTTACACATTGTAATTTGTGTCATTTTTTGTTGTCATCACAAAAAATGTAATACAAAAAAAAAGTCTAGCTATAGGAAGAAGAAATAATTGAGAAAGAGTATTTTATGCCAACGATTTGGAAAATTGTCAAAATGTCAGTAAAAAAATTTGCCCAGTTTAACGACAGCTTTTGATGCGTTAGGTAGCCACTTAATAGCGGGCCAATTATTTACACATTGTAATTTGTGTCATTTCTTGTTGTCATCACAAAACATGTAATACAAAACAAGCCTAGCTATATGGAGAAGTAATAATCGAGAAAAAGTATTTTATGCCAACGATTTGGAAAATTGTCAGAATGTCAGTAAAAAAACTTTTCCCAGTTTAACGACAGCTTTTCTTGCGTTAGGTAGCCACTTAATAGCGGGCCAATTTTTTACACATTGTAATTTGTGTCATTTTTTGTTGTCATCACAAAAAGTGTAATACAAAAAAACTCTAGTTATAGGTTGAAATAATAATTGAGAAAGAGTATTTTATGCCAACGATTTGGAAAATTGTCAGAATGTCAGTAAAAAACTTGTCCCAGTTTAACGACAGCTTTTGTTGCGTTAGGTAGCCACTTAATAACGGGCTCATTATTTACACATTGTAATTTGTGTCATTTTTTGTTGTCATCACAAAAAATGTAATACAACAAAACTCTAGTTATAGGTTGAAATAATAATTGAGAAAGAGTATTTTATGCCAACGATTTGGAAAATTGTCAGAATGTCAGTAAAAAACTTGTCCCAGTTTAACGACAGCTTTTGTTGCGTTAGGTAGCCACTTAATAACGGGCTCATTATTTACACATTGTAATTTGTGTCATTTTTTGTTGTCATCACAAAAAATGTAATACAACAAAACTCTAGTTATAAGTTGAAATAATAATTGAGAAAGAGTATTTTATGCCAACGATTTGGAAAATTGTCAGAATGTCAGTAAAAAACTGTTCCCAGTTTAACCACAGCTTTTGTTGCGTTAGGTAGGCACTTAATAGTGGGTCAATTATTTACACATTGTAATTTGTGTCATTTTTTGTTATCATCACAAAAGATGTAATACAAAAAAAAAGTCTAGCTATAGGAAGAAGAAATAATTGAGAAAGAGTATTTTATGCCAACGATTTGAAAAATTGTCAGAATGTCAGTAAAAAACTTTTCCCAGTTTAACGACAGCTTTTGTTGCGTTAGGTGGCCACTTAATAGCGAGCCCATTATTTATACATTGTAATTTCTGTCATTTTTTGTTGTCATCACAAAAAGTGTAATAGAAAAAAACTCTAGTTATAGGTTGAAATAATAATTGAGAAAGAGTATTTTATGCCAACGATTTGGAAAATTGTCAGAATGTCAGTAAAAAACTTTTCCCAGTTTGACAACAGCTTTTGATGCGTTAGGTAGTCACTTAATAGCGGGTCAATTATTCACACATTGTAATTTGTGTCATTTTTTGTTGTCATCACAAAAGATGTAATACAAAAAAAGCCTAGCTATAGAGAGAAGTAATAATCGAAAAAGAGTATTTTATGCCAACGATTTGGAAAATTGTCAGAATGTTAGTAAAAGTAACTAGTCAGTTTTTAAAAATAATCGTAAGAAAACTATTCGTCCATAATGGATTAAAAAATGATGGAGTCTTCTTTGAACATTCTGGGTTAGGTACGATGAGTCGATTTATAAGATATCAAATGACAACGTGTTAAAAAAAATCATAAAGAGTTCAATGCGCATAAAGGACACTTTTTCATTCAAAAAACCAACGGGTCGATTCTACCCAGTGTGATTACGGAGATTTAACATAGTCAGTGTGATATAAATACAGTCATTTTGTTTTACCTACTGGGATGTGCACATATGATATTACTGAGGATTCGCGGTTAAAATCAATATCGCGTATAAATTACAATTGAATGCCATATCCGTTATTGTTGTTTGCAATTGAAGTAGCTGCTTGGTTCACATGATGGTGGGCGGACAACTCGGTCACGTTTTGATTGTTGCCCATCCTTATTTGCTGCAATATACCCACTAAGCATCTGTACCACGCATAAAAAAGATGCGGAGTCCAGGATGGAATCCGGGCAGAATCTAAGATGGAATTTGGACAGTCCAAGATGGAATCCAAGATGAACAATGGGATCGGATCAAATCCTATTCACTTTTTGCAAGGATACGCTAATCAACACTAAGTATCCTAGTGTTCGCTAATTTGTAAGGATATTACTTGACTTTTTTACTCGCAAGGATTTTATTTCGATAAAATAACAAAGCCATCTTTAAAAAATTGTAATTTGTGTAAATTTCAGTGTTGTGATCACAAAGCACATAATACAAAAAATCCTAGTTATAGGTAGAAATAGTAATTGCACTAGAGCAGTTTATATCAACGAATTGAAACGCTTTAAGGCTACCAGTGGAAGTAAAACTTCATTCAATATCGTCGGTGTGATGTATAAATTTATTTCGTTACAAGTATAAAACTATTGGGCTGTAGAAACGTGATATTACTGAAGATTTGCGGTAACTTCAGGTAAAAAGGCACGAGTTCTCAGAAAAAACAATATCGTGTATAAATGATCATTGACAATGTCATATCCGTTATTGTCCTTTGCAATTGACGTAGCTGTTTGGTTCGCACGATGGTGAGCGAACAACTCCGTCACGTTTTGATTGTTTCACATCCTCATTTGCTGCGATATAAACACAGAGTATCTGTATGTTGTATAGAAATGGTCACAAATGGAGGATATTAATGCAATCTGTGAAGCCACAGCGGTGCTTGGAATTACAATGACTGAATGTTTATTGCAGAATTCAATGAGAAATGTTAGTGTATCTTGGAAAATGTCATGTGTATGGAAAATATGCTAATGCAGTGAATGATAATGAAGAATTCAACGAACTCGCGAGAGGAACCATCATTAATGACCAGACCTGTACTGTTTTACTGGCGAGAAACGTCATCGACCACAACGCCGCAGTCGACATGCTTTCAAAGTTATTAAAACAATCCATTTACACGTAGCATCCATCCCTCACTTTACGGAGACGGATATCCCTTAAAGGCGGCCTCCGCTACTGTCCTCACTGCATTCATTCCCTTCACTATATGGCTCTGCGTTCAACGTAATACACATGTACTCTCGTTCATGCAGCTTGATTACAAATATGAATGCCGTGGTTCAGTTACAGTCGTTGCTGCTTTTAGTCGTCAAAAAAACAAAGCAACATTGCGGAGTGTTGATGAAACGAATGAAAGGATAGAGCAGCGCGTTCGCTTGCTCAACTTGCTTAAACTAAATGTCAAGAAAATGTTGTTCTTCCATAAATGTCAGTGGGTGTTATGGAAAATCACTAACGAGCACGTCGAGACGCGGAAGGATGAAAGCGTTATCTTGTTTACCTTTCCCACACACTTACCGTCTCTTCATCATTTATAGAATAACGTTCTACAGTAAATAACAAAAGTTTCTTGATGAACGTCGAGGCGAACGTGAGCTCGAGGCTGATGTCGCCGTATTAATGGAATCATGACATCTATTGACAGTACCGATGATAGCCCCGTACGTTAGTATCGACTTTCGGCGAAAGCTCTGTGTGCATCTACCACGAAGCTATGCCACGACATCGTCTATCCACACGCGCACACGTGGCAACTTTACAAGCAGCTCCGCTCTGCTGCACCAACGCTGTTCCTCGGGTGCTCTGAAATACCCAAAAAACTCATCAATATTCCATTGCATTCACTGCGACGCCAGCAAACATCAACCGCCAGCAGCCGCCGCCGTAGCCGAAATTTATTGACAAAGACATCGGCATCACAGGCGCATAGGATAAAAACTAAAAAAAAAAGACGTGGGAGCAACTTTTTCAACGAAAATTCACTGTGAGGTGCATAACGTAAATGTGTTAACACTGGCTGATATATTCCGATATCCATAGGATAGGATCTGCCAGCATCAACAATAGGCAGCCAATGCTTGGCCGAGTAATGGTTGGCTGCTTTTACGGGTTAAACCTGGAACCAGTGCTGACTTCCAGCATTGTCCAATGATCACTGGTCGAATGAAGAGTGCCAGTAGTATGTTTGTACTCGGCCCGGTAATGGCTACGAACCATTGGCTGCCATTACTGGTTAAACTTGAAACCAATGCCGCCTTCCAGCATTTGCCAATGATCATTCGCGGAGTAAAAGGTGTCAGTAGTATATCTGTCCTCAGCCCAGTAATGCCCACGAATCGTTGGCTGCCACTACTGGTTAAACTTGGAACCAATGCCGGCTCCCATTATTTGCCAATGATCATTGGCGGAGTAAAAGGTGCCAGTAGTATGTGTGTCCTCAGCCCAGTAATGCCGATGAACCGTTGGCTGCCACTACTGGTTAAACTTGGAACCATTTCTGGCTCCCGGCATTGGCTAATGGTCACTGGCCGGATTAAGAGTGCCAGTGGTATGTCTCTACTCGGCCTAGTAATGACCACGAATCGTTAGCTGCCACTACTGGCTAAATTTCAAATCAGTGCCGACTCCTAGAATTGGCCAATAATCACTGGCCGAATTAAGAGTGCCAGTAGTATGTTTGTACTTGGCCCAGTAATGGCTACGAACCGTTGGCTGCCACTGCTGGTTAAACTTGGAACCAATGCCGGTTCCCAGCATTGGCAAATGATCACTGTCCGAGTAAAGGGCCAGCAGTATGTTTGTACTCGGCCCAGTAATGGCTACGAACCGTTGGCTGCCACTACTGGTTAAACTTGGACCCAATGCCGGCCCCCAGCATTGGCCAATGATCACTGTTCGAGTAAAGGGCCAGCAGTATGTTTGTACTCAGCCCAGTAATGGCCACGAACCGTTGGCTGCCACTACTGGCTAAACTTGGAACCATTTCTGGCTCCCAGCATTGGCCAATGATCACTGGCCGGATTAAGGATCCCATCGGTATGTCTCCACTCGGCCCAGTAATGACTACGAACCGTTGGCTGCCACTACTGGCTAAATATCGAATCAGTGCTGGCTCCCGGCATTGGCCAATGATCACTGGCCGAGATAAGAGTGCCAGCAGAATGTCTGTACTCGGCTCAGTAATGGCTACGAACTGTTCATTGTCACTACTGGTTGAACTTCGAACCAGTAGTAGCTCCCAGTATTGGCCAGTAGTTACTGGTAGAGTAAAGGCTGTCAGCAAAATGCCAGTACTGGACAATTTCCTTAGTTCTAATAACATTTATCACGCATGGCAAACGGTCCTGGTCAGACATGAACCATTATCTTAATGCCAATGATTAACATAACCTCAATACATGCGATTTAAACGAAATTCGGCATTTGAACGATTTTGGATGAGCCACTTTTTATTTTTTTTTTGTTTCAGAGTTGAGGTTGGTAATTAATTTTCTTAAGAAACCTGAGTACGCAATTAAATGAAAATTAAGTCAGTTTCTGTATTTTGGTCGCCATATTGGATTCGCCATTTTTATCATGAAAATTTACCATTTCCTAATTTGCATAACTACCAATGTCTCGAATCGCTTCAACGAAATTTTTCATGACACAATCCGTCATCTTTGCTCTGCGAATAACGTTTTTGCCCCAATATGCAACGAAAATGTCAGATCAAGACTTCATACACTATTGAAGTAATGCAAAAATAACGTTTGCGTCAACATTAACAATTGATAAATGTTACAGCGGATGTCGCCGAGCTGACATAATCCTATCAGAAATGCACATAATCAATTTTGGTCTTATTAATAACACTCATTGAATATGATGTATTCCAGTATATGTCTAGAATGAACGAGTAGTAAAGCCTAGGGTTCATCATACGAATTTAATTATTTCCACGTCCTAGAAATAAGGTCGGTCACGGTGAGAAATGCACGACGTGCTTGATCTTCCATGGCTTATAGTTGCGAACACCGGTTGTCTGTATATTATAAAAATATCGTGACGTCAACAGCGCTGTATAGTCGAATCAAGGCCAGGGCCTGATTAAAAGATTATTAACCCGTGCAGAAATATCCCAAAGAATCCGGATCGGGACTAATTAGGGACTCCGCAAGTCGGAAATCGCCATCGGATCCCTAGTGATTTTTAAATCGGGTCATTATAAAACAAATGTACTTCCAGTATTTGAGGACTACAAATAGGAATTCAATTCGATCGCGAGAGGGCATTTAGTTTGATGACCTCTGCATTAAAGGTATCCGTAGTAGAATAATAACAGTTAATTAATAGGGATAAAGTGTGATGGCGAAAAATTGTCTACTTTCTTCCGGATTCATCGTTAATAGCAATAAAGACAAAAAATATATTTATTAATAAATCTATCTAGCATATAATGTAATGACAGCATTGAAGGATTTTATATTTGTTCCTGGAAATGGATAATATTTCTCATTGATGATATTAAAGTTAAAGAAATGGCAATTCAAGTGTATAATCGCACATCAAGTAATGTGAACCTGTAGGTGTGTGTGCAGCTATGTAGTGCTGCGAGAATAAATTTAAAGTTTAGTTGTCACTCAGAAAAATGTATGTGTTCTCACGCATTCTTCTAACGCAACATATGGCTGTACAAATATGTAAAATCCAAGGGCTTGTTTTAAATTTGATGATATTCAAATACAAATTTTTTTTTATTACCAATTGGACCTGAACATGTTTTCGCGTCCCCGCGCAGTCGTTGGGATCAATATGTAAGTGAATTCGAGGTAGGATGTCCACCTATAATCAATTCAGGATCGAATGAATCACCCGATTATATCTGAACAGGAATCCGTAAGGAAATCTTATCAAGATCCCGTCAGATCATCCAATCGAAATCCAATTTACAATCGTTACGTATCCTTATTCCAACATGATCGGATGCCCGATCCGATCCCGAGTGGAAAACAGGAATTCTAACTGGAATCCTGTTAGATCCTGAACACAATTTCTACACGGGTAAGGGATAGTTTCTAAAAGATCCGGTGGCCGGGATTATTCTACACTGTGAAATTATGCTAACCGAACTAATATTGAGGTAACCGCATTTCGTTGGGTCCAAGAAAATTTAATAGAGCCAAATTGATGTAAGTTGACTCAACCTCGCCGTGAAGTTAAGCCAATTGACATTATGCACGATCAATTAAATTTTCTTTGAGCCGAAGGAAATTCGGTTACCTCAAAGTGATTTCAGTTGGCGTCATCACAAAAATTTTTGGCTCTGCATGACCGTCGCTCCAGGTCCGAATTACTCGGAGTCCGTCCGAAACCTCATTTTTCCAAGCTATTCGTAAATATGGAGAAATGTAGTTAGGTAATTTGTGTGTGTATAGTGCTCGAGTAGTAGGAATTCTTAATTCCTGTAAATTTTTACAGAGAATAAATGATGACATGGTTCTTTCATATGGAAAAATAATCAAAAACGTCGCATGCATTTAATTTCACTTGTTGATGTAATTCGAAAATGGCTGATATTTATAGTCATTTCGATTATTCTCAACACTTTCGAGGTCGTCAACTGTTGAATGTCATAGCTTGCATGAAACTTAGTATTAAATCTGATGTGGGCGAAACAGGAGAGGAGGAGAAATTGAAATTGTAGAGCGCTCCCTAATCAGTGTTCGCGAGCCTGAAAATCGTCAATATCCGGGAGGAGGCGGTTGGCAGAGGATGGAGGATCGAAATCAAGGCACTTCCGGCGTCGCCGGTACATTTCCCATCCCCTTGTTCCATGTCCTCGGCAATGCAGTCAAACTACAGCAGTGAGCACAATTTCTAGAGGCAATTCCTCTCGTTGATGAGAGCTTCATAAATCATTCAATTTCTCCGTGCAGCGGTGACGAAATAAAAGCTGAAAAATACTTCTGATTACCCTAAATTATTAATGGAAAAATGCTACTCGTCTAGACTGGTATCAAGCGCATTAAGGTCAACGTTAAAAACTAGTAGTGGCAAACAATGTCCAATCCAATTGAATACAGAACAAAATCGGAAAGTACAAACACGGAGAGAAATTTCTTTGTTGTGAAAACATAAAACGAACACAACAAATATCGTTACGTTAGGCTGGTAAATCTTTTGTTCGGCTGAAAAATCTTTTCGCTGGGTTGACCAATTTTTTTGTTAGCCTAACGAAACGATTTTTGTTGTCACCGTTTTATGTTAACTCGACACAGAAATTTCTCTCGGTGAACCTCTGCTTTTTTTAACTATGTGTTCCATCTACCGAAAAATTTATCCATTCGCAAATTTTCATATGTTTGTATTAACAGATGCCAAATACGCTTTCGGGTAAGTGGAATATTGGACGATGTCGAAATGGTTCAGACATGAGCGAGCTTCTGGACAGTGAGAGAATTTCGAAGCCAGTCAACTCTGATTAGTATCTGGAAGCAGTGTTTAAGTGATCCCTGAAATTGCGTCTACTCATTGGAACTGAACGACGAGATAGAGGCAGACATCAACACAACTCGTGCATCGAGTTTGGCAGCGTCCGGCCATCAGCAGCGTAGCAGCAGCAGCAGCAGCAACAGCAGCAGCAGTAGCAGTAGCAGTAGCAGCAGCTCGCACATGGGTTGCACATTCGTCAAGTCAGCGCCTGCACTAATTGATCTCTGGGAAATCCGTCGCTCTCGTGACTGCATTCTCGTAGCTCTTGCATGTCCGATCAATACTCTCTCCTCTTGTTTTCGTATACATAGATTCTATCTACGATATGCATATATGTACGAAATACCTATAAAAGTACTCAACAACTGATATCATCAGAAATATTGAAATTAGGCCATTCAAGTCTATAATCGTACACCAAGTCCTATCATCTTGTGATTGTGTGCAGCTATGCAGTGGATCAAAAAGCTGCGAGAATAAATACAAAATTAACGTGTCACTGAGAAAAATGTATATTCCTTCTCACGTCATTCTTCTAACGCAATATATGGCTGTACAAAATTATGGACTTCAAGTTCACGGAGAAAAGGGTGTAGTTGTAGGAACTATGGAATTGATACGTGTCAACCAACAGGCGTGGTAAAATATGGCATTAGCAAGTTATTGCATGTCAGAACCAACCGATTTGTAATGCCAACTAACCGATTGATGTCAACCAACCGATTGGTGGCGCCACCAATCAACCGGTAGTGCCAACCAACCGATTGGTGGCGCCAACTAACCGATTAGTAGTGCCAACCAACCCATTGGTAATGCCAACCAAACTACATCTAACGTTCCAAGCATTTAAAGGTTAGTTTTCCCAACTAACCCGTTTTTTCCGTGTTTTTGATTTGCATTTGATGAGATTCAAATACAACCCATGTAAAAATGATTAGTCCAGGATAGGGGCTGTCCAGGTTGGAGAATGGGATTTAATCCATCCTGGATTGCCCACAGCCCAGATTCCATCCTGGATTCCATTCTGGACTTGGGATTTCTTCTGTTCGGGAAGTTTTGTTTTTTAAAATCAATCCCAAACGTGTTTTCGTGTCCCTGCGCAGTGATTGAATTCAATATGTAAGTGAATTCGAGACAGAATGTCTAGAATCAATCAGGATCGAATGTATCATCCAATTATATCTGAATAGGAATCCGTAACGATATCTTATGAGAATCCCCTCAGATCATTCAATCGGAATTCAATTTACAATCGTTGGATGTCCCTATTCGGATATAATCCAATGCCCGATCCGATCCCGAGCGGTAAATAGGGATTCTAACTGGAATCCGGTTAGATCCCGAACACGATATCTACACGGATACAATTTGAAGTATCGCTTCACATTTGGACTCGCTGCACGCGATATCCATTTAAAAAATCGACAATATGATTGCTTATGTACCGAAGTAGTTTTGATTGAATACATAGACCGCAAATTAACTGCTTCCCTCGGCTTGGCGTGTTTATGCTGCTCCTTTGCACAGTCTGCATTAACACACCAGAAATTGTACTCTATATCATCAGTGTATATATATATATATAGATGAAAGACTGGCGTATGCAGCCGCAAAAGCAAATGACTAGCCAGTCAAGCCTCATATACAATTTACGGACATAGGACGACTCTCCTTGCTATGGTATATATTACTTGCATATCTCTACAGCTTTGAAACTATTTTTCGTATGAGTGCCCATGAGAACTGAACTGTTTCCTGATTTAGCCAACTCAAACGCACGCAGTTCGGCAGTCTAAGTACTTTCCCGATGAGCTATTCACTATTTTGCGGGTAATTTGAATTCAGCTCATTTGAAGCTTCGCTGACAGGAAATGTTACCAGCTATTGCTTTGCTATTTACTTCAATATTATCTGTACAGCAAGATTTTGAATTACTCGTCCTTTCGATTGGTAAATTTTAAGTTTATTTGACGTTAGCAGTTTCATTGTTTTAGTCCGGCGTAGAGGAAGTTTTCGTTTCGTGATTTTTTGTTTTCTTGATTTTCTTATTACGTTAGTCAAAATGGTCTGAAACTTCGAGGAAAATGGTTTAGAAAAAAATGTTTGGATGAAATTGAGTGTGAATTAAAAAAAAAAAATCTACGCGCTCAAAAGTCTCCACGCGATTGGTTATTGAATTTGAGCTAAATCTATAAAGCGGTTGGGATTTGGTAGAATTTTGATTTTGTTGTAAAACACAAATAAAGCGTTGGAATTTTATAGAGCATTCATTATATTCAAACGAATTTTTTCTCAAGTCTGCAGAGTCGGGGTTTGCACATTGCTTTCACATTTTGCACCTTTCTCAAAGGTTTCTCCATGAGAAAGCCAAATTTGAGAAGCATACTTTCTCGTAACTCTGAGAAAGGTGGGAAATGAGGAAACAATGTGTAAGGACCGATTTTGCAAAGTTTTTTTTTTCGTTTTCGTCGTACACTCGGAAACTCGATGAGCTTTCAAGTTTTCGGGGGAAGAAATGTGATTCCGTTTATGCAGTTGCGAACACTTCATTTCTAGAGGTACCTTTGTACCAGATGGTACCGAAGGTCCGATGGAAACGTGGAAATTCGATGCTGCATAAGAGAAGAAGAGATTTCCAGCGTAGAGCTCGTGGACTTAGTACGTTATGGTTTGGGCACATACCGCACCCACTCTCGTTCAAGTGGTTTGCGCTCCGACGACCATGCCGAATATCATAGAGGAGACTCGACAGTGCGCCCGAAGCGTTCCACCGTAAACTGATAGTGTCGCTTCGAATGAGCTGGCCATGCAATAAGCACCGTGTTTGCATAGTGTGAAACTGCAAACTCGTGAGAACCGAAACGAGAAAGTGCTCATGCCTGATGATTCGAACTATTGCTAGGAACGCGGCTTGTAGTTATAAGTCTCTGATTGTTCCTTTTTTTGTGCAAATGCTCAATGATGAAATCATCCTCAAACAATTTTTGTACGTTTATAACTTGTGCCTGCCATTCGTTGTAAGTATAAGCGCGAAATTTGTAATCAACGATTACACCGTCATAAGGCTTTAGTTGGGAGAATCGACGGAATACATATTTACACACGAAAAAAACGGCTTGGTTGGATCATCTTATTTAACCGCGTAAAATTGAGGAGTCCACGATGGAGTTTGGATAGTCCAGGATGGAGTCCAAGATAGAAAATGGGATTGGATTAAATTCGATTATCCATATGCCAAGACTCCATCTTGGATTACGCAGAATCCATTCTAGAGAACCCAGAATTCATCCTAGACAGCCCAGGCTGGTCAGGAGAATATCCTAGGATTTGTTCCGCCTGTAACTAATGATTAGGTGACGTGAAATACACGCAAAAAAACGTAATTAGTTAGGCTAACTATGAAAAATATCGGTTACTTCGTTTATCAAAATTGTATTAGTATGCGTTTGGATTTTCAAATAAGTTTTGAAAATTTATAAAACAAGCAACATTTTTTTGTTACTTTTCAAATCCAAAAAGCAATTCTAAGAATCCAAAAATTGAACAATTCACAAGTCAAGTTCATAACCTACGAAAAGTTGCGTCCAAATCCAAAAAAATATTTTAGTAAATAAATTATTAGAGTATACTCGTATCTTAAATTCAATGAAGGAACAAATGATTTGTATATACCATAAGTTATACGCCTTCCACAAACAACCCACGTAAAAATGATGAATCCAGGACAGAGTCTGAACAATCCTGGCCAGATTCCATCCTGGGTTCTGTTCTGGATTCCATCCTGGATTCTGTCCTGAATTCCATTCTGGATTCTGTTCCGGATTCCATCCTGGATTCTGTCCTGAATTCCATCCTGGATTCCGTCCTGGATTCCGTCCTGGATTCCATCCTGGATTCTGTCCTGAATTTCATTCTGGATTCTGTTCTGGATTTTGTTCCGGATTTCATCCTGGATTCTGTCCGGATTTCATCCTGGATTCTGTCCTGGATTTCATCCTGGATTCTGTCCTGGATTCCATCCGGGATTCTGTCCTGGATTCCATCCGGGATTCTGTCCTGAATTCCATTCTGGATTCTGTTCCGGATTCCATCTTGGATTCTGTCCTGGATTCTATCCTGGATTCTGTCCTGAATTCCATCCCGGATTATGTCCTGGATTCTGTTCCGGATTCCATCCTGGATTCTGTCCTGGATTCCATCCTGGATTCTGTCCTGAATTCCATTCTGGATTCTGTTCCGGATTCCATCCTGGATTCTGTCCTGGATTCCATCCTGGATTCTGTCCTGGATTCCATCCTGGATTTTGTCCTGGATTCCATCCTAGACTACGGATATTTTCTACACGGGTACATCTACGGAACTTCATTGAGTTTCATGGTGGTCGTCTCTAATTACCCGGAGACAAAGAAAAATGAGATGCCTATCAGAGATGCTCGTTAAAATTTTATCGTAATGACGAGACATCGTTGTTAGAAATTCTGTCAAGTTGCTAGACATCTGATGGATAAAATGGAAGAGGGATGGGAAAGGTTTGCTGGTCGATCTCCTTCCCTCGTACTAGCGAACACGAGAGAAAAAGAAAAGAAAGAAAGATACAGAATCAGCGGAGTACAAAAAGTACTTCGGAAAAGCATCCAACTCTGCCGAGTGTTGCACCTGCGTAATTATTATTTTAAATTAAAAGCTCGTTACAGATTTAGCTTTGCGTGCTATAAGATCATACACAGCTTTATGCACGTATATGTATGTAAGCGACGACATGTGTAGATTCGCGCCAGCGTGCTCCAATCTACACTTACAGGATGAGTTCATGTTTTCCGTAGAATTTGTGCTTGCAAGCTCCTCTAATGATGTAGCTAGAATAGGTTCATACTTGTACATATTTAATCAAGTATCTATGACATGTTTAACGACAGCTACACGCTACGTGAAATTTAATACATTATATACTCTCGATATTTAAATAATTTACTACGTCAATTAGTATTATGAAGGTAATTATTTTCCAGCTGATTCACTGATGAAAGGGCGTTCGGGTTACCGTGTCAAATTTCCTACGCTCAGTGTGCTCGAAATTTCATTAATACCACCAACATTAATTTGCTGAACAATTAGAATTCGAATATTACAGTTTTCGATTGTCAAAATTACGTCCTTCCGAAACTATACTGCTTTGATCACTCCTGTATTTTCAGCTATCAATATTCTCCGTTGTGAGTTTTTTCCTTTCATTTTTCATATCACCAAATCCGTATCTTGTTACTGTGCGATTTTTCGTATTTGACGTTTTCCAATCGTTGACGTTTGGACTTTTTAAAATAGTCGATTTTATAATAGTCGATTCAGCGCTCGTATCCCTTTATATCAGTTTTGATTTGACACAAATAAAAAATATTCATACATGATGAACAATCATAGCACGAATAAAACGATGACAATGATTTCGATAAAATCTCGTCACTCATAAACTTATTAGAGAAGAACTAAATTCAGTGCATGCAGATACATTTTTTATCTGTACAGCAATGTCATATGAATTTTTTATGTTTTACTATCTCGGTACATTAACTTTGTCGCTTATACAATATTCCTAACTCACTTTTATAGAAATGTCAAACTGCATAAAATTTTTAATTAAAAAATGTTCGTTATTCCAAACTTGAAGCATCCGCATTCTGCAGCTAAAAAAGGATGCAAAGTAGAACCTTGCACATTGCTTCCTCATTATTTTTCGCGTTTTACAAAACTTCCTCTCTGAGGAAGCAAAAATGTATGTTATTTAATTTTGGCTTCCTCATAGAGGAAGCTTTGTAAAAAGCGAAAAATAATGAGGAAGCAATGTGCAAGGTTCTACTTTGCATCCTTGTTTAAATTAGATAAATAAACATGTTGTGAATTCGTTTTTTCTATTTCGTTATTCCGTTATTTCGTTATTATTAGAGCGTTTTCGAAAGTAAATGTGATAACGTATATTATTAAAAATAATTAAACATTCCTTAAAATCACAAATTTCATACCGTTTGCCACTAAATTATACATATATAATGGCTGAATATTGTTTCACTTATATACAAAATTTCAGCTCGCTATTTCAAGTTATGCAAAAGTGACAATAGACCGATAATGTCAATTTTTTGAAAAATTCAAAATGCCATAAAATCTGAACCACTTTACCGATTCGAGCCAAATTCAATACCAAACAGCATTGAGTGCAGCTACTCTGATAACCAACTATTTAGCAAAATAGACTAAATTTTATGAAAGTTAGAGCGACCACGTCCTTTTTTCAAAAAATTCAAAACGGCATAAAATCGAAATTTTCGCACAGATTTTGTCGAAAATTGCTACAGTTGAAGAGGGTCTGCTGCTACACTAGTGTGCCAAATTTGAGCACGATATACAAAACCGTTCTTGAGTTATCGGCGTTCGAATTTTCGGAGTTGTATACACCCGCGTAGAAAAAAGAATCTTGTGAAGAATCTTTTAAAGAATGTTAAAAAAAGTCTTGAAAGAATCTTTACAGGAATCTTGAAAAGAATCACGCATAGGAGCCGGAGCAAGATTCTTTCCAGGATTCTTTCCATCCGAAAGCTTTCTGAGAATCTTTTAAAGAATCTTCGAAAGAATCTTGAAAAGCGTCTTTAAGAGAATCGTGAAAAGATTCCGTCCATTAAATAGAAAAATCGTTGAAAATTTTTAAATGGAATTCTTCAGAGAAATCGAGCAAAACCTCTTGTTACTTTCCCTTGGTGTCAAGACAGTAAATTTCGGTACGTCAACGAAGGGTAAGGTAAATGTCCCCATTCCCGTCCATGCTCCCTCTGCCGACCACTTCGACGGAAATAATTATTTACGCGAGTGCTGTGCAAAAATAACAACAATTGAGCATAGTATAATATTCCGAGGACCCTGTGTGTGAGAGTATTGCAAGGTAAACAGTAAGTACAATAATACAATCCAAGTTTTGTTCGTATTTCCAAACGCTTGTCGCGAACCCATCGTATTCTTAACAGTGAGTTTAAGTTCCGTCGACCGTTTCAATAGTCCGTACTGCATCCGGAATTTGTAAAAATCGAATAATTTTTAGTGCAAACGATAGATTATGAGTTCAATTACTGATCCAGCAAAAAAAAAAGTTATAAATAATTTATTTTTCATTTTTTTTACGGTGGTCGAAGTTAGGCACAACGAAATGCCTGGCTGCCCCCATTACCGTAAACGTTATTTAGGCAGTCAAAAAAAATTCTTTATTACAAGGTTTACTTTCTCAGTGATAAAAAAGATTGATATAATTCAATTCTTACAGGATCGCTGCGAAGGACTTGGACTTTTTTCCCTCACTGATCAAAATTTTGAAATATCTCAATTTTTACAGCATCGCAAAAAAAAAGTGTATGTGGAGACGGAACTGTAACATAAGTTCCGAAAAACGAAGTTTTTTTATAATTATGCAATAAAAATATTAATAGTACAATCCCGGATCATGTTTATTTATTTTTTTTTAATTTTACTACTCTTCGGAATCTCCGTTTCCCTAGTGGTCGAAAATGGGGTCATCGCTGGTCGGGATCGGGAACAGCTGTGTCGGCAGAGAGGACACTAATAAGCATGAATTAATCAGCCTCTATCTGGCGAAATAATTGGCGGAATCGATTGAATAAACCATTTTTAGAAAGAGAATTAACTGAATTTTACAATGGTGCAAAAAAAATCTCCAAATTTAAATTCGTCGCAACGAAAAAAGCCATACAGTTGTCTGGTTGGCCTTATAGGGTACGGGAATAGGGACATTTACCTTAAACCCCTCGTATATAGTCGAACTCAGAACAGCTTTGCAGTCTTATATATGTTCAGGCTTCAAGTCGCTTGCGAGAAACGCTTCGACCGCTCGCCATCTAGCGGAGTATTGAATATAAGTGTTTCGTACGATGCCACTAGATGGCGAGCGGTCGAAGCGCTTCTCGCAAGTGATTTGAAGCCTGACCGTATATAAGACTGCAAAGCTGTTCTGAGTTCGACTATACACGAGGGGTTTACCCTTCGTTGACGTACCGAAATTTACTGTCTCGACACCAAGGGAAAGTAACAACAGGTTTTGCTCGATTCCTTTGAAGAATTTCATTAAAAAATTTTCAACGATTTTTCTATTTAATGGACGGAATCTTTTCACGATTCTCTTAAAGACGCTTTTCAAGATTCTTTAAAAGATTCTCAGATCGATTTCGGATGGAAAGAATCTTGAAAAGAATCCTGGAAAGAATCTTGCTCCGGCTCCTATGCGTGATTCTTTTTAAGATTCCTGTAAAGATTCTTTCAAGACTTTTTTTAAGATTCTTTAAAAGATTCTTCACAAGATTCTTTTTTTCTACGCGGACACACACACACACACACACACATACATACGGAAATTTTTTCTAGATCATTTTTCTGGACGTTTTGGACAATTCTAAGTGTCCTGACATAAAAATCTCGAAATTTTTTTTTTTCATGAAAACAAAGCTTCCTCCATGAGGAAGCAAAAAGGCCAAACTCGATAGGGGAATATGGTTAGATACAACAGATAAAAAAATTACTACAAAAAAGAACCTTTTTGGGGTTATGGCATTTCATGACAATATATCATTTACGTAAACCCAGAAGCGTTGCCATGATCTTATATCAGAAACTTTTTCATGTAGCTTCAATAAGTACATAACCTGCGAAGTAGTACATGTACTACGAACTCCAACGGCATCGGAGTATCTCTCGTCTCTACCGATTTTATAGTGCACGACTTCGGTACACTTGCAGCTTGATATCCGACTGCATAGAGAAACTGTTTGCCGAGGTCCGCGGGCTGTAGATGTTTTCTTCCGAACGTAAGGCGACTAGGAGTAGGTGCAGTGCACGATGATCGTCTATTCAGAGCAGAAAGTGGCAGCCTTTACACGCGCAATCTACTTGAGTATCTCGCGCTCACTCTCGTCTTTTATTTATCTCGCTCTACTTTCCTGTGGAAAGGGTTATGTTCTCGGCGTAGACGTCGTCCCGCCTTCTCCATATAATCACGGTTGTAAATATCACAAGCCTTCGCACAGTATTGGTGTCATCGGTAGGGCTTGTTAAAATTGAAAAGGCACCTATTGATCTATGGTATTGCAACGTTGATTGAATGCAAGCCAATTCATGGAGAAAATGATTTTGCTGAGGCAGCACATTTTTTGCTGAAAGAGTAACAATATTGCTTCATTTGCTAGTCTAACAAATTTATTTCCAAAGCTAATAAAAATTGTTATCTATGCTAACAACTTTTTTTTTTCTAGATAATAAAATTATTTTGTAAGCTATTTTGTAATATAATATTGACAATATCTTAACAGACGATTTGGTGAGCTAGCAAAATCTTTTTCACCGTGAATAATTACGAATTCGTAAAATACTCGAAGGGATACAATACAGCGAATGTATTTTCAATATTTATAATATCTCTCAATCGCTTTTAATTAAATATTTTTCTGCTTTGATAAGTTGATAAATTAATGAAACATCTAATTATTTTGCTAGGCTAACAAATTTTTTTGCAACGCTCAAACATTTTTTGGTAGGCGCAAACATTTATTTGCTAGACAAAAAAATTATTTTCTAGACTAGTTCGTAGCATGATATTATCAATATTTTAATAAACGATTTGTCGAGCCAGCAAAATCGTTTTCCCCGTAAATAATTACGAATTTAGAAAGTACTCGATGGGATACAATGCAGCGAATGTATTTTCAATTTTTACAATATCTCTCAACTGCTTTTAATTGAATATTTTTCTGCTTTGATAAGCTGAAAAATTAATGAAACATCTAATTATTTTGCTAGGTTAACAAATTTTTTGCAACGCTTAAACATTTTTTGGTAAGCGGAAACATTTATTTGCTAGAGAAAAAAATTATTTTCTAAACTGGTTCGTAGCATGCTATTATCAATATTTTAATAAACGATTTGTCGAGCCAGCAAAATCGTTTTCCCCGTGAATAATTACGAATTTATAAAATACTCGATGGGATACAATGCAGCGAATGTATTTTCAATTTTTACAATATCTCTCAAACGCTTTTAATTAAATCTTTTTCTGCCTTGATAAGTTGAAAAATGAATGAAACATCTAATTATTTTGCTAGGCTAACAAAAATTTTTACCTCGACTAACAAATTTTTTTGCAACGCTCAAACATTTTTTCGTAGCCACAAATATTTATTTGCTAGACAAAAAACCTATTTTCTAAACTGGTTCGTAGCATGATATTATCAATATTTTAATAAACGATTTGTTGAGCCAACAAAATCGTTTTCCCCGTGAATAATTACGAATTTATAAAATACTCGAAGGGATACAATGCAGAGAATGTATTTTCAATTTTTACAATATCTCTCAACTGCTTTTAATTAAATCTTTTTCTGCCTTGATAATTTGAAAAATGAATGAAACATCTAATTATTTTGCTAGGCTAACAAAATTTTTTACCTCGACTAACAAATTTTTTTGCAACGCTCAAACATTTTTTCGTAGCCGCAAATATTTATTTGCTAGACAAAAAACCTATTTTCTAAACTGGTTCGTAGCATGCTATAATCAATATTTTAATAAACGATTTGTCGAGCCAGCAAAATCGTTTTCCCCGTGAATAATTACGAATTTATAAAATACTCGAAGGGATACAATGCAGAGAATGTATTTTCAATTTTTACAATATCTCTCAACTGCTTTTAATTAAATCTTTTTCTGCCTTTATAAGTTGAAAAATGAATGAAACATCTAATTATTTTGCTAGGCTAACAAAAATTTTTACCTCGACTAACAAATTTTTTTGCAACGCTTAAACATTTTTTCATAGCCGCAAATATTTATTTGCTAGACAAAAAACCTATTTTCTAAACTGGTTCGTAGCATGATATTAACAAAATTTTAATAAACGATTTGTCGAGCCAGCAAAATCGTTTTCGCCGTGAATAATTACGAATTTATAAAATATTCGAAGGGATATACAATACAGCGAATGTATTTTCAATTTTTACAATATCTCTCAACTGCTTTTAATTAAATCTTTTTCTGCCTTGATAATTTGAAAAATGAATGAAACATCTAATTATTTTGCTAGGCTAACAAGATTTTTTACCTCGACTAACAAATTTTTTTGCAACGCTCAAACATTTTTTCGTAGCCGCAAATATTTATTTGCTAGACAAAAAACCTATTTTCTAAACTGGTTCGTAGCATGCTATAATCAATATTTTAATAAACGATTTGTCGAGCCAGCAAAATCGTTTTCCCCGTGAATAATTACGAATTTATAAAATACTCGAAGGGCCACAACGCAGCGAACGTATTTTCAATTTTTACAATGCTCCGTTTTTAATTAAATATTTTGCTACCCTGATAAATTGAAAAATTAATGAGTATTTAATAACGCAATAATTCAATACGCAACAATGAAAGAATAATCACGCTCGTAGGTCAGGTAATTTCGGTTGTCGTGCCATATATTTCAGATCGTACAGTTTCGAGGAGATTTATATATGAGCTGTAGTTTTGTGATTAATGACTAGCTATGGTTCTCTCGAGAGATACACGTGTGCATGAAATAGGCTATTAACGATTTTACAGAACAGAAAGCCTCGTGCATAACACAGAACAGAGCCGGATTTCTGCTCGTACACAAGTGTTAGCTATAATCTATATAGTCAACCAAGCCAAAGCTAGTGTTGCTGGTGATGTATACGAAGACCAGAGACCACGTTGTTTTCACACTGAAACGGTTTTGGCAATAAACCAGGCCAATACCCTGGAATCAGCTGTTCCTGGTGACCGCGTATCCAGCGAACCGTGGCAAGAGAGACTGAGGATAAAACCGAGGGATTCGAAGCAGGAACTACGAAAGCGACCTATACAAATACCACTTTTTTCATTGTTTTCATAGTCCAAGGTATTATAACATTTACGTAAATCAAGAACATGGATATTTCGGTAGCACTTTGGTGCACAATTTAACTCTACTAAATTGCAGATTTATCTTGATATGTGTTTTATGAGGCTTAAATGCAAGATTATCGTTCATCCAATAGAATCGTCAACAATAAATATCCATTCAACATGCCCTTTTAGATATTTTGATACCCTTAAGGATATTTCTATCGAAACGCAATTCTGTTTGATTTTATTTAATTTAAAAAAAAAACAAAAATGGGCATTATTTTTTTTTTAGAATTTGCTTTACTTCCTTTTCGGAAACCAATCAATCCACATTTCGTGCTGTTCAGTTTTATATTCAGCATCAGGAATCGTGTGAAATTGATTTTCCGAACTTGTGGTGTAGAAAATATCGCACAGAATAAATTAGTTGGGAAATTAAAGATTATTACTCCAGATTCTAGTGCCATTTCTGAGAATGAAGCCACTAATAAGAAACCTGACAATTAAACTGGAGCGCTTCTTGTCTTTTAGAATCCTTATCGTTCTGATAGTTTTTAATTAACATAGAATGGAAAATGGTGTAGAAAATGGTTGGAGTCTAGATAGTCCAGGATGAAGGTTAGGATTTGATCTGATCCCATTGTCCATCTTTAAGTTCTCTAGGTTCTTTAAACCTAAAGCGACCTACACAAATACCACTTTTTTCATTGTTTTCATAGTCCAAGGTATTATAACATTTACGTAAATCAAGAACATGGATATTTCGGTAGCACTTTGGTGCACAATTTCACTCTACTAAATTGCAGATTTATCGTGATATGTGTTTTATGAGGCTTAAATGCAAGATTATCGTTCATCCAATAGAATCGTCAACAATAAATATCCATTCAACATGCCCTTTTAGATATTTTGATACCCTTAAGGATATTTCTATTGAAGCGCAATTCTGTTTGATTTTCGTATTTGATTTTATTTAATGAAAAAAAAATGGGCAGTATTTTTTTTTCAGAATTTGTTTTACTTCCTTTTCTGAAACCAATCGATCCACATTTCATGCTGTTCAGTTTTATATTCAGCATCAAGAATCTTGTAAAATTGATTTTCCGAACTTGTGGTGTAGAAAATATCGCACAGAATAAATTAGTTGTCTCTTTCTTGAACTTTCCATTGTAATGGATGGGAAATTAAAGATTATTACTCCAGATTCTGGTGCCATATCTGAGAACGAAGCCACTAATGAGAAACCTGACCATCAAAGTGGAGCACTTCTTGTCTCTTAGAATCCTTATCGTTCTGATAGTTTTTGATTAACATAGAATGGAAAATGGCGTAGAAAATGGTTGGAGTCTAGATAGTTCAGGATGAAGAATATGATTTGATCTGATCCCATTGTCCATCTTTAAGTTCTGTAGGTTCTTTAAATCTAAAGCGACCTACACAAATACGAGTTTTTTCATTGTTTTCATAGCCCAAGGTATTATAACATTTACGTAAATCAAGAACATGGATATTTCGGTAGCACTTTGGTGCACAATTTAACTCTACTAAATTGCAGATTTATCTTGATATGTGTTTTATGAGGCTTAAATGCAATATTATCGTTCATCCAATAGAATCGTCAACAATAAATATCCATTCAACATGCCCTTTTAGATATTTTGATACCCTTAAGGATATTTCTATTGAAGCGCAATTCTGTTTGATTGCGTGTTTGTTTTTATCTAATTAAAAAAAAAACAAAAATGGGCATTAATGTTTTTGCAGAATTTGTTTTAGTTCCTTTTCTTAAACCAATCGATCCACATTTCCTGCTGTTCAGTTTTATATTCTTTGTATAAATTAGTTGGGAAATTAAAGATTATTACTCCAGATTCTGATGCCATTTCTGAGAACGAAGCCACTAATAAGAAACCTGACCATTAAAGTGGAGCACTACTTGTCTTTTAGAATCCTTATCGTTCTGATAGTTTTTGATTAACATAGAATGGAAAATGGTGTAGAAAATGGTTGGAGTCTAGATAGTTCAGGATGAAGAATATGATTTGATCTGATCCCATTGTCCATCTTTAAGTTCTGTAGGTTCTTTAAACCTAAGGCGACCTACACAAATACGAGTTTTTTCATTGTTTTCATAGCCCAAGGTATTATAACATTTAGGTAAATCAAGAACATGGATATTTCGGTAGCACTTTGGTGCACAATTTAACTCTACTAAATTGCAGATTTATCGTGATATGTGTTTTATGAGGTTTAAATGCAAGGTTATCTTTCATCCAATAGAATCGTCAACAAAAAATATCTATTCAACATGCCCTTTTAGATATTTCAATACCCTTAAGGATATCTCTATCGAAGGGCGTTTCTGTTTAATTGTCGTGGAACTCCAATTATCTGGACAGTACGACCTGATTTTGTTTAATTAACATTTTGTTAAAATTCCTTTTCTTTTAAAAACAACCAATCCACATTTTCCTCTGTTTAGTTTTATATTTTGCTTTAGGAATCTCATAAAATTGATTTTCCAAACTTGTGGTGTAGAAAATATCGCACAGAACAATTTAGTTGTCCCTTTCTTGAACTTGCCATTGTAATGCATGGGAAATTAAAGATTAGTGCTCCGGATTCTGGTGCCATTTCTGATCGCTATTAGCGCTCTAAGTCCTATTCAGCATTTATAGCTTCGCATTCCACGAAGCGAATAATGATCGGTACTTAAAGACATCCTTAACAGATACTCTAGGGGTAACGGAAGCTAGATTCCGCTAACTGCGAGAGAAACCTGACACAAGTTTCCATATGAGCTAGATGCAGGATGAGAGGGAACAATAAGTATTTTTTTTTATTCGGTTAACTTCAAAGACTAGACCGTTAATAATCATCAAACAGGAGTATAATTTGTCTTTTTGAATCCATACCGTGCTGATAGTTTTTTTATCAGGATAGAATAGAAAATGGTGGAGAAAAACCACCACTTTTTTCACCTCTTCATGTAAAACTGTGTAACTATAAGAATCCGCGCAAAAATGATGAGCTCCGGTTGGAGTCTGAATAGTCCAGGATAAAGAATGGGATTTGACCCGATCCCATTTTCCATTTTGTACTCCATCCTGAATTTTCTAAAGTCCACCCTTATGAGTCCAGACTCCATCCTGGTTTTTGCCCTGGATTCCGTCCTGGATTCCGCATCTTTGCTACGCGGGTATGCAAATGTTTGGATTGTGTTAAAGTACCCAATGGACATACATGTCCCAATGATGTCCTGAAAACGATTTCAGAATATTACATGTCACAATGATGTCCTGAAGACGATTTCAGGATATCACATGTCACAATGATGTCCTGAAGACGATTTCAGGATATCACATGTCACAATGATGTCCTGAAGACGATTTCAGGATATCACATGTCACAATGATGTCCTAAAGACGGTTTCAGGATATCACATGTCACAAATGATGTCCTGAAGACAATTTCAGGATATCTCATGTCACAATGATGTCCTGAAGACGATTTCAGGATATCACATGTCACAAATGATGTCCTGAAGACGATTTCAGGATATCACATGTCACAATGATGTCCTGAAGACGATTTCAGGATATCACATGTCACAATGATATCCTGAAGACGATTTCAGGATATCACATGTCACAATGATGTCCTGAAGACGATTTCAGGATATCACATGTCACAATGATGTCCTAAAGACGGTTTCAGGATATCACATGTCACAAATGATGTCCTGAAGACAATTTCAGGATATCTCATGTCACAATGATGTCCTGAAGACGATTTCAGGATATCACATGTCACAAATGATGTCCTGAAGACGATTTCAGGATATCACATGTCACAATGATGTCCTGAAGACGATTTCAGGATATCATATGTCACAATGATGTCCTGAAGCCGATTTCAGGATATCACATGTCACAATGATGTCCTGAAGACGATTTCAGGATATCACATGTCACAAGGATGTCCTGAAGACGATTTCAGGATATCACATGTCACAATGATGTCCTAAAGACGTCTTTAGCACATCATTGTGTCCTAAATACGTCTTTAGTTACATCATCGTAACATGTGTGCCCATTGGGTATATTCAAATTTTTATTTCTTCGGTGCAGAAAACAATATTTTATATATAGTCCAGGATAATGAATGGGTTTTGATCCGATTCCATTGTCCATCTTGGACTCATCTTGAACTGCCGGAAGTCCATCCTGATGTCCCCAGAATCTATTCAGGTTCTGCCCTGGATTCCATCCTGAATACCCCATCTTTGCTACGCGAGTATGAAAATGTGTGTATTTTGTTACAGTATCCCTCGTAAAAATGATGAATCCAGATTCTGGGCAGTCCCGGATGAAGTCTGGGTAGTCCGGGATGGAGAATGGGATTTGATCGGATCCCATTGCACTGAGAGAAAATTATGGTAACTCGTAACTGTAAAGTGACAACTATTCATTTTTAGTTCTTCCAACTAATTTTTTTTTTAGTCGCCACAACTATCGAATAGTTACGTTAACTACCAAATAGTAACCACAACTGTTTTCATTGTTACCGTAACTATGAAAATAGTTGCATGGAGTAACAATTAATAGTTGTCGTGTTATAGTTGACTGTACTATTACGATTTCTCTGACTGTGTCCATCTTGGAGTCTATCCTGGATTATCCAGATTCTATCCTGGATTCTGCCCTGGATTCCATCCTGGACTTCGGATTTTTTTTCTACACTGGATATATTTCAATCTTTATTTCTTCGGTGCAGAAAACAATATGGTGGTCATTTCTTGTACCAGTTTGTTAATAAAGGAGTAATATGTCATTTCATTAAGGAAGAATTCAACAGCAAGGGTAAATTGCGCTCGAAGGTAGCCTTTTATAATTACACGAGTCTGAGCATGAAGAGGCACAGACGCAAAATCCGCATCGCATAACCCACTAGCTATAGCGACAGAGGAAACAGCAGCAAAAGAGTAACGAAAACAAATTAGGCTGTTCGTAATTTTGTGTCCTCCGGGTGCGAGCAAGGATGACTCTACTTGTGGCGCGTCCTCGTCCTCCCTATGCCTGTGCGTTTTAATGAACGTTCTTTTAATTAGGACCATAATCGCAAGACCCCCGAGGTTATCCAATTTTCTACCTCTTCGGGCTCCCAGTTGTTATGTTTTCGCCCTTGCAGCATGAAACTGCTGCAGAGCTTTGCTGCTCTAACGAT
Source organism: Ephialtes manifestator (assembly GCA_963970395.1). Lineage (NCBI taxonomy): Eukaryota > Metazoa > Arthropoda > Insecta > Hymenoptera > Ichneumonidae > Ephialtes > Ephialtes manifestator. The sequence continues at coordinate 22,667,590 of OZ019981.1, read as the reverse complement.
TCTCGGAAGTCAGAGGAAAAAAACGCGCGCGGCAAGCTTTTATACTTAATAAAATTTAAAAAAGTTACTTCATGCCGACTTGTACGAAAATTTTTACGAATTAGCAAAAGCCGAATGATAAGATATTTTTCGACACTTTGTTTCATTAAGTATGTGTCGTAAATTGTTCAACTAATTATTCCCTTGATGCGAGTGGCACAGATTCGAGAATTAAGTAGTTATTTTTCACTGTACCAGCAAGATATTATGGTTCGCACTATGTAAAAATTAATTGTGTAATTTTTTTACGGTAGTAGTAGTTTAAAAAAAAAATCTTAAAAATTTCAAGACGAACGAAGTGCATTTCCGTGGCTCGTTCCACGACGAAAATTAAGGTAGCTACAGTGTGTTAAATTTTTGTCATTATTCTTCTGCTCGCAGCTTTAAAAAAAAAACACAATCGATTTAAAAAATCTGAAAAATGTCGCCTCTAGAGAATTTAAGGTAACAATGGCGCGCCAAATTTTTGTCATTCTTTCGTGAGTGGCGTAAAAAATACCAACGACAGAAAAAAAATCTAACCCTGTTGCCTCTGGAGAATTTGTATCTGCATCATCGCATGATTAAAATTAAGGGCGTTATTACGTATGGAAATAATTTTTCTTTTTTAAATGCAGATATCTTTAGGATCATCCACACGGTGTCAACATTTTTATACAATTTTTTTTACTTCATTCATTCGACCAATTTTTTTTGTACAAATATAAAGTTTCTTTCTTTTATAAAGTACAAAAAAAACTTAAATATATTTAAGTTTTTGCTTGGATGTGATGGCCATTCTACTATAAGATAGTGAGTGAACCGTCTCTAAAAAAACCATGAAGAAAACGGTTTTACTAGGCCAGCAAATTTGTTGTTAAAATGGTGACAAAACTACATTATTTGCTAGCCTAACCTAAAAAATTCGTTGGTCTTACAAATTTTCTCGTTATATAAACAAATATTTTTGCTAATACAGTACAAAAACTATAACAACAAAATATTAGCTGGCCCAGTAAAAACACACTGAGAGAAAAGCATATCGTTGATTTAACGATTTCACATAATAAACCGAATATAGGAAGGCTTGCAATATTTTATGGTTGAAGCGATGATAATATGGTTCAATAAATGATACTAATAATTGATGATTACTACTATAATTATATTTGCTATAACTATAAAATAGAGACGTTCCTCCTGGGAATTATATTAATGATTCATTCAACTATTTTCTTATATTTGCTATAACCATAAAATATAGACGTTCCTCTTGGGAATTATAGTTTATAGTTAGATTATCGTCGGTGCAACTATATTTTTTTGTAAATTACCAGATATTTCTCTCAGGGCATTTTCTCCATGAACATTGACAAAAACGAAACAAAAGTCAATAAAAAATAAAACTAGTGAAAGAAAAATGACAACACCTTGAAACACATGTTATACACGAATGGCGAGATTAGTTTTCTCACTCTCACATTTGGCGAAAACATATGACGTTGGGGTATTATCATAAAATTTACACGGGCGTCGAAGTCCAAGTTCGAACTCACTGGTGCTATTCGATAATCAATCACGTTGTCGGTATCATGGTATACGAAAGCCGCGAGCAGCTCGGGCGCGATAAGGGAACGAGAGCCAGAAAAATATTCGCGTTTTCTACTACCGCGAGTATTACTGTGGGTAGTAGTATGTCTGTATCGGCTTATTTGTGTGTATGCTCGTTTATTCGTAGCATTCTCAACGATGCTGTTGCGTTCCATCGATCCGAAAGGTGAAAACACACACAACAACACAAGAGAAATCCCGCGTGAGGCCCGCACCATCGTCGAGCTCGTCGAGTGCTTTTATGAGCGCGAGGATTCAATGGCCCTTGAACTCTCTCCCAGGATTTTATGACGGTGGTGGTGTGGAACAGTAGAACGCACTGAACCGATCAAAAATACTCCCACGTGTATCGAAATCAAATTTTTTTTTCTCTGATAATCTCATTTTACGTTTTCTACGACTACATTAGCTTTTCGTATCTACTTCAACGAAATGGTGTAACAAAAATTTGATTAAATTCATTCGTTATAGATGAAGTGAGGACAGATTCTATGAAAGATGCATAGAGGAAACGTCTAATAAACTCTTCACCGAGTAATCAGTAATGTAACTTCTATATTCGCTGTCCTAATGAATTTAAGCCATTAAAAACGTATTTAGCGAAAAATAGAAATCGTGTGTGACACGAGGAAAACGAAAAAAAAAAACACGAGATGGCGAGTGATTGAGTGTGAAATTGCATAGTAAACATACGAATTTCTATTTTCTTTTTTATCATTAGGTATTCCTCAGTATTTCTATAGGCTTTTACCATTCCCTTACCTTTAAACACTCTTTCAATTTCACAGCCACTCATCCTAATGCACCTGTATTGCATTTTCGGAAGGGTATAAAAATAATAGGATGCACTGCTAAAAAAAATTGTAATTTTACTGTGTCGAGTAATATGAAATTTATAAAACTGGTGTGTGAAATAATGTTTAGTAAAATTAACATTAGTAGAGTAAATTAACGTACATGCTAATTAAATTTTCAAATATTTTTTATGGAAATTACATTAATTTATTATATAAAAATGAATTATATAAATTTCATTATATAAATTAATTATGTAGTTATCTAGTTATTACATGACCAAAATTGCAAAATTTCAGTTAAATTCTTGATATTACTCGGATTTTATGATGGTGGTGGTGTGGAACAGTAGAACGCACTGAACCGATCAAAAATACTCCCACGTGTATCGAAATCAAATTTTTTTTTTCTCTGATAATCTCATTTTACGTTTTCTACGACTCCATTAGCTTTTCGTATCTACTTCAACGAAATGGCGTAACAAAAATTTGATTAAATTCGTTCGTTATAGATGAAGTGCGGACAGATTCTTTGAAAGATGCATAGAGGGAACGTCTAATAAACTCTTCAACGAGTAATCAGTAATGTAACTTCTATATTCGCTGTGCTAATGAATTTAAGCCATTAAAAACGTATTTTAAGAGTGGTGAACCGTGAAATGTAGCTTCGAACTCTGACGCGAGAAATTCGAGAATTCACAGAGGAAGTGAAGTATAGGGAATGCACAACGCAAGAGAATCCATTAGAATTTTACGAGCGTGACACGAAATAGGTGTTCCACTGGAATCAATTAGTTGAGAGTGGTAGAGATGCCGGTAGTGCGATCCGACGTATCCCGAGAGGTCGCTATATTCGCTTACAGTTTCTCTATCGCTGTTCGCTATGTGCAGTGTTTCTTTTTTCTTTTTTTTTTGCACTATGTATTGCGCTTTTCATATGCATCCCTTTCTCGAACTCTGGTCCGATGATTAATTAGTGTTTGATGAGCTATTTTAATATTATAGCAGGGCATGAAATACTGAAAATACAACGAGTACCTTTACCGATATAATTTTAGGCGTGAACGAAGGGCGGATTATGACTTGCCTACATCCTCAGGGTCTTTTTTTCTTTTTTTTTGTACTATGCACATGCATCTCTTCCTCGAACTCTGGACCGGTGATTAATTAGTGTTTGATGAGCTATTTCAATATTATAATAGAGCGTGAAAAACTGGGAATGCAACGAGTACCTTTAACGATATAACTTTAGGCATGAACGAAGGGCGTATTATGACTTGCCTACGTCCTTAGGGTATTTTCTTTTTTTCTTTTTTTGCGCTATGTACTGCGCTTTGCACGTGCATCCCTTTTTCAAACTCTGATTTGATGATTAATTAGTGTTTGATGAGGAATTTTAATATTATGGCAGGGCGTGAAAAACTGAGAATGCAACGAGTACCTTTAACGATATAATTTTAGGCATGAACGAAGGGCGTATTATGACTTGCCTACGTCCTCAGGGTTTTTTTTAATTCTTTTTTTTGCACTATGCACATGCATCTTTTTCTCAAACTCTGGTCCGATGATTAATTAGTGTTTATGAGCTACTTCAATATTATAATAGAGCGTGAAATACTGAGAATGCAACGAGTAGCTTTAACGATATAATTTTAGGCATGAACGAAGGGCGGATTATGACTTGCCTACATCCTCAGGGTTTTTTTCTATTTTTTTTTGTGCCATGCATATGCATCTCTTCCTCGAACTCTGGACCGATGATTAATGAGTGTTTGATAAGCTATTTTAATATTATAACAAGGCGTGAAAACTGAGAATGCAACGAGTATCTTTAACGATATAATTTTAGGCATAAACGAAGGGCGTATTATGACTTGCCTACGTACTCAGGGTATTTTTTTTTCTTTTTTTTGCGCTTTGCATATGCATCTTTTTCTCGAACTCTGGTCCGATGATTAATTAGTGTTTGATAAGCTATTTTAATATTATAACAAGGCGTGAAAAACTGAGAATGCAACGAGTACCTTTAACGATATAATTTTAGGCATGAACGAAGGGTGTATTATGACTTGCCTACATCCTCAGGGTTTTTTTTTCTTTTTTTGTTGTACTATGCACATGCATCTCTTCCTCGAACTCTGGACCGGTGATTAATTAGTGTTTGATGAGCTATTTCAATACTTACATATAATAGAGCGTGAAAAACTGAGAATGCAACGAGTACCTTCAACGATACAACTTTAGGCATGCACGAAGGGCGTATTATGACTTGCCTACGTCCTTAGGGTATTTTCTTTTTTTCTTTTTTTTTGCGCTATGTATTGCGCTTTGCACATGCATCCCTTTCTCAAACTCTGAGTCTATGATTAATTAGTGTTTGATGAGGAATTTTTATATTATAACAGGGTGTGAAAAACTGAGAATGCAACGAGTACCTTTAACGATATAATTTTAGACATGAACGAAGGGCGGATTATGACTTGCCTACATCCTCAGGGTTTTTTTTTCTTTTTTTTTGTACTATGCACATGTATCTCTTCCTCGAACTCTGGACCGATGATTAATTGGTGTTTGATGAACTATTTTAATATTATAACAGGGCGTGAAAAACTGAGAATGCAACGAGTACCTTCAACGATACAACTTTAGGCATGCACGAAGGGCGTATTATGACTTGCCTACGTCCTTAGGGTATTTTCTTTTTTTCTTTTTTTTTGCGCTATGTATTGCGCTTTGCACATGTATCCCTTTCTCAAACTCTGAGTCTATGATTAATTAGTGTTTGATGAGGAATTTTTATATTATAACAGGGTGTGAAAAACTGAGAATGCAACGAGTACCTTTAACGATATAATTTTAGACATGAACGAAGGGCGGATTATGAGTTGCCTACGTCCTCAGGGTTTTTTTTTGCACTATGCACATGCATGTTTTTCTCAAACTCTGGTCCGATGATTAATTAGTGTTTATGAGCTACTTCAATATTATAATAGAGCGTGAAATACTGAGAATGCAACGACTACCTTTAACGATATAATTTTAGGCGTGAAGCAAGGGCGGATTATGACTTGCCTACATCCTCAGGATTTTTTTTTCTATTTTTTTTTGTGCCATGCACATGCATCTCTTCCTCGAACTCTGGACCGATGATTAATGAGTACTTGATAAGCTATTTTAATATTATAACAAGGCGTGAAAAACTGAGAATGCAACGAGTACCTTTAACGATATAATTTTAGGCAAGAACGAAGGGCGTATTATGACTTGCCTACGTACTCAGGGTATTTTTTTTTCTTTTTTTTGCGCTTTGCATATGCATCCCTTTCTCGAACTCGGATTCGATGATTAACCCTTTATAAATCACAACGCCCGAAACCGAACCGAAACGGGAAGAACGGACGCGAAGTGGGGGCCACGCGTTGCTACGGTATCGCCTAAGAGTGGGGATAGAAGTGTGACTTATAAAGGGTTAATTAGTGTTTGATTAGGAATTTTAATATTGTAGCAGGTCATGAAATACTGAGAATGCAACGAGTACCTTTAACGATATAATTTTAGGCATGAACGAAGGGTGTTATATGACTTGCCTACGTCATCAGGGTTTTTTTTGCTTTTTTTTTGTACTATGCACATGCATCTCTTTCTCGAACTCTGGACCGATGATTAATTAGTGTTTGATGAGCTATTTCAATATTATAATAAAGCGTGAAAAACTGGGAATGTAATGAGTACCTTTAACGATATAACTTTAGGCATGAACGAAGGGCGGATTATGACTTGCCTACGTCCTCAGGGTATTTTTTTTTCTTTTTCTTTTGTTGCACTATGTATTGCGCTTTGCATCAAACTCTGGGTCGATGATTAATTAGTGTTTGATGAGCTATTTTAATATTATAGCAGCGCATGAAATACTGAGTTAACAATGAGTACCTTTGCCATTATAATTTTAGGCGTGAACGAAGGGCGTAGTTATGACTTGCCTACGTCCTCAGGGTATTGCCTTTTTCCATACATTTGCATGATCACTTTTCCATATATGACTGGAAAATATATTCCCACGTAAAAATTGTGAGTCCAGGATAGAGTCTGGACAGTTCCGGATCCGACCCCATTGTCCATCTCGGAGTTCATCAATATTGTTTATTTTCTTTTTAGAAAATATTTGTTATCATTTTCACGAAGAAAGTGTATAATTTTCCTCGTTAATAAATTTTTTTGTTGGCATTCATAGCAACAAAAAAATGTCCTTTATCAATATATCTCTTGACATATATACAAAAAGAATGTAAATAAAAAATAAATAAAAAATTGCTTATTTCTAATTAAACAATTTCTTCTTATTGTACATTTGATCATTTTTTCAAAACTACATATTTTTATAACAAACGAAAAAATTCTGGTTTTACCAAATTCACGTGAAAAGATTACTTTTCAACTTTAATTAAAAAGATTGAAAAAAAGTCAAATTAATAAAACAGTTCGTTTTTTTTTAATTCCAGGAAGTGGCACTCTCTTTTTTTCCAATAATTTTTCTCATAGAAATATCACGAAAATGCTGATACTGTGTTTGCTTTTTAATAGCATTTTTCATCCCTTATCAAAATTCTTTTTCTTTTTTTCAATTGCGGTTGATGTTCTACAAATATCTTTCCAACCAATACGATTTACGACAAACTGCCAATCACTAATCACTTTATAGCTGCAGCGGTACAGTCAAGGGTTGTTAACTATACTGCTTACGCCACAGGTCGACTTTAACGGTAGCACAACCCACCCTGTCAACCCTATCGCCGAGGTCACTAGGAAACACTTCAACGTGATTTGTAGCGTGGTCTTCAGCTCTTCCGTTCGACTGCGGTACCTGCTGTTTGGGAAACCCAACTTGGAAAACCCTTTGTTAGATTTGGTGCAAGAAGGTTGCGCATGAACGTCGCAAGTACTTTTCGTGTTCATCGAACCGTACTATACTTAAAAATTTTATTTTGTATTTATTTTAGCGATGTGAGTGATGAAAAAAAGAATAAAAAATTAAGGATTTATCAGCAGATTATCAATTAAGGGGATGTTGGAGTAGATTTTTCTATCGACTTTGGTCGGTAAGTTTCCCGATTATGACACAGATGGCGCCGACGTAGTCTGCTTACTTGTGGCAAAAGATACTGAATCTTCCGAAATTCAATATGGCCGCACACGATGGCAACAGACCTTTCCTGTTAGATATAATTGTTTCTGGTAATTAGATATGTAAAATCACACCGGACGTCAATTCTGTGATGATTTCTGAATATTCCAAAACCATCAGAATGTTGACTACACAAGCCGAATCCATATATACGTTCGCGTTGCAAAGGCTCAGAGCTTTTCAAAAGTAAACAGACTACGTCGGCGCCACCTGTGTCCTAATGGGGAAACTTTATTCACGCTCTTCTTGATCTACTCTGATCGCGAATAAACTGCGTAAACGTACTTTACAAACTACGTGCGTTTCTTTTGTGCTATCGCCAATCCAACAGTCTTAAAAAATGCGAAGATCCTCATAGAATCGACGTCCACGCTCTTCTTTTTAATGTGATGTCTAGAAATGTTTAGATAGGACGAAATAGGTGGTGTTGACAGTTCGAGCAGCCATATTGGTTTTCGGTAGGTTTACAAAATTACGATTGTCTTTATTTTTCAAGCGTTTTCATCCAAAATTCGAGCGGACGCCGATGCGCCTACACTGAGAGAAACGCATATCGTTGATTTAACGATTTTACATGATAAAACGAATATAGGAAGGCTTGCAATGTTTTATGGTTGAAGCGATGATAATATGGTTCAATAAACGATACTTGCAAGGTTATTGGAAGCAAACGTTGAAATCGTATATGCAACGAAACGGCATATTTGAAACTATTAGAGTAGTTTTTGAAGCTATTATCATTTTGATGATTGCTACTATAATTATATTTGCTATAACCATAAAATATAGACGTTCCTCCTGGGAATTATATTAATGGTTCATCCAACCATTTTCTTATATTTGCTGTAACCACAAAATATAGACGTTCCTCCTGGAAATTATAGTTTATAGTTAGTTTATCGTCGGTCTAAATATTTTTTTTTTAAATGCCAGATTTTTCTCTCAGTGTATGTTTATATTATAATCCTGTGCAATTTGAAACATATTTGTAATATATTAACAACGTAGTTTGTAAACTACGAAACCGAAGCTTTTTACCGACCAAAGTCGGTAAAAAAATCTACTCCAGCATCCCCTTAATAACATTAAATCATAGAATTCAAATATGTTTGAAATTCGAACATTTTCATGCAGTTCGAAAGATCCAAAGAAATTTCACCAGTTAGAACTGAAAATATTTCAGGTTAAGGGGAGACTGAATATTCGTCAATGATTGTAATTATTTTTTCTAAATTTTCAGTCCTCGAAAATATAAATATATTGGAATTCTTTGTATCACTGGTAGAAAGTCTTTACAAAAAATTATATATAGTCTTAAAAAAATAAAATAAAAAATAACGAAATTTTTTTGAAAATTTCAAAACTCCATGAAAGGTTTTACCGATTTTTCCCAAACTCTGATTTTCATTTGACGGGATTTTTTATCACACGTTGCATTCAATAATTTTCTTTCTCGCCTTTAATGAATCAACTGCTTCTTAGTGATTCGACCAGATCCGCTTTAACGCGACACAGTTAAGCGGGAATGTGACATAATTTGTTCCCTTCTCTATGTCTTTCGTTTTTTCTCTTTTTTTTTTTTTTACAAACCCGTCTAAATGCTAATTAGTTTCGATAGCCCACCGCTTTCACTCTGAATGACGCTCATTTCTATGGCACCTAGGATAAACGATACAACGATGGTCTCCTGAAAGACATTGGAACACTTTGAACCTTAACCCAAAATACAAAGTACAAAATAATTTCGCAAGATCGGACTACAATTTTTCCTAAGTAACAAACCGGTTTTATTAATTCGACAAATTATTTTGATACATTTTACACAGATTTATTTTTGTCACATGTGAAAAGCAACAAACAAATATTATAAACCAACCCAATTTACATTTTTGTATTGTTTCTATAAAAAAAATAAAAAAATAGTAAAATCTTTATTACTGTTATTTTTATTTTTTATAAATTGGATTATTTTTTACTTTGTAGATTAAAAGTGATTAAAAAAATGTATCACTTTCAAAACAGAATGAAAAATTAATTTACTTCACAAAAAAAAATAGGACTGACAAGTTTTTATTTATAAAAATAATTTTAAACAAATCTGTCACCCCTAACAAAAATGTTAGCTTTCACTTCGTAGAAAGAAAGAGGTACATTCATGTCAAGCTCTGTATTTTTTCTAAGGTTCAAACTGCCAACAGTTTGAACCTTAATCCAAAATACAAAGTACAAAATAATTTGACAAGATCGGACTACAATTTTTTGTAAGTAACAAACGTATTTTATTTATTCGACAAATTATTTTGATACATTTTACACAGATTTATTTTTCTCACATGTGAAAAGCAACAAACAAATGTAAACCAACCCAATTTACATTTTTATATTCTTTCTATAAAAAATTCTTTCATTATTTTTATAAAATATTTATTACTATTATTTTTATTTTTTATAAATCGAATTATTTTTTCTTTGTAGATTGAAAGTGATGAAAAAAATGGATCACTTTCAAAACACAAAAAAAAATAATTTACTTCACAAAAAAAAAATTGGGACTAACAAGTTATTTATAAAAATAACAAGAAAAAAATCTGTCATCCCTAACAACAATGTTAGCTTTCACTTCGTAGAAAGAAAGAGGTACTCATGTCAGGCTCTGTATTTTTTTTAAGGTTCAAGCTGCCAACAGTTTGAACCTTAATCCAAAATACAAAGTACAAAATAATTTGACAAGATCGGACTACAATTTTTCCTAAGTAACAAACCGATTTTATTAATTCGACAAATTATTTTGATACATTTTACACAGATTTATTTTTATCACATGTGAAAAGCAACAAACAAATATTATAAACCAACCCAATTTACATTTTTGTATTATTTCTATAAAAAATTAAAAAATAGTAAAATATTTATTACTGTTATTTTTATTTTTTATAAATTGGATTATTTTGTACTTTGTAGATTGAAAATGATTAAAAAAATGATCACTTTCAAAACAGAAAGAAAAAATAATTTATTTCACAAAAAAAAATCGGACTGACAAGTTATTTATAAAAATAACAAAAAAAAATCTGTCACCCCTAACAAAAATGTTAGCTTTCACTTCGTAGAAAGAAAGAGGTACATTCATGTCAAGCTCTGTATTTTTTTTAAGATTCAAACTGCCAACAGTTTGAACCTTAATCCAAAATACAAAGTACAAAATAATTTGACAAGATCGGACTACAATTTTTCCGAAGTAACAAACCTATTTTATTAATTCGACAAATTATTTTGATACATTTTACACAGATTTATTTTTCTCACATGTGAAAAGCAACAAACAAATGTAAACCAACCCAATTTATATTTTTATATTCTTTCTATAAAAAATTCTTTCATTATTTTTATAAAATATCTATTACTATTATTTTTATTTTTTATAACTTAAATTATTTTTTTTTGTAGATTGAAAGTAAATTAAAAAATGTGTCACTTTCAAAACACAAAGAAAAAATAATTTACTGCACAAAAAAAAAAAAAAAAATGGGACTAACAAGTTATTTATAAAAATAACAACATAAAAATCTGTCATCCCTAACAAAAATGTTAGCTTTCACTTCGTAGAAAGAAAAAGGTACATCCATGTCAAGCTCTGTATTTTTTTTTTTCTCGTATGCTTGGATGTCAATAATTACGCTACGTTTATTTTACACGCATCGATCGAATACGGCAGAACGACCACGAGGACTATGTAGGGCATCACATAGTCGCCCTCTGAAGCTGGTCAGAGGAATAGGTGCCATAAAAATAGTGCAAGAGAGTTAGACCGAAGGATGCACGCGTGAATCAATTTCTACGGAGTAGAACCGACGATTTCACGGCGCTAATTTCAACGGAGCTGGAAACGAAAGCCGCGTGACCGACTACCACTACTTCCACGATCGTCGTGTACGTGAATACGAGCATCGAATAAATCACACGAGAAAAGGGAAAGAGGGAGATAACGAAAGAGAACTAAATGGAGAGCAAGCGAGGGGACGTGAGTTCGTTCGTTAAAATTCGTTGCCGCGTCAAATTCGCCAATAGAGCCTAGCGGTACAGTGAAAAAATTGACTTCCTATAGAGAGATAGACAGACCAGGATGAAGCGAAAAATAGAGATCGTGTGTGACACGAGGAAAAACAAAAAAAAACAAAAATACGAGACGGCGAGAGATTGAGTGTGAAATCGCATAGTAAACATACAAATTTCTATTTTCTTTTTTATCATTAGGTATTCCTCAGTATTTCTATAGGCTTTTACCATTCACTCGCCTTTAATCCCTCTTTCAATTTCACAGCCACTCATCCTAATGCATCTGTATTGCATTTTCGGAAGGGCATAGAAATAATAGGATGCACTGCTAAAAAAAATTGTAATTTTACTGTGTCGAGTAATATGAAATTTATAAAACTGGTGTGGGAAATAATGATTAGTAAAATTAACATTAGTAGAGTAAATTTATGTACATGGTGATTAAATTTTCAAATATTTTTTTATGGAAATTACATTAATTTATTATATAAAAATGAATTATATAAATTTGCATTATGTAAATTAATTCTGTAGTTATCTAGTTATTACATGACTAAAATTGCAAAATTTCAGTTCAATTATTGATATTACTCGATATCAACCGATTTGTAAATTCATATACAGGAGTTTTATATCTGTATAAAAATTGGAAGTTCATCGTCATAAAATTTTTCAGGATAGTTAATTTTTATGCATCTTGCGAACAAAAATATTAAATGTTGATAATTAATTTTCAGTCAATTACAACTGTAATTTCTTTCATTGTAGGTGTCTTTTGATTTTATAATAAACATGTGCAAAAAATTTACAAACGACATGCAAGAGAAAAAATACTGAATGTAAATTCCTAGTATTTTGTGAAAATCCTATAACTAAATTCCTAGTGAAAATCATTGTTTCGCGATGACGTCATGTGTTCTTGATCGGTACAATTATCCCAATCCAATGTTGGTTCGATGATAAGTGTTGAGAAGCTTTTTTTTATCATCAGGCTTTTTCCCCCGAAGGATAGTTTCGTCCTCGAGACTTTGAAATACAATTGCAAACATCAGAGACCAGCATTTTCACAGAAAACGAAATAAGACGCGCCGTATCTTATCTAATGAAGTATTTGAGCCCCGTTTTTTTTAGGAAAAGTGGGTCTGTGCCTCTATTTAATTAAAAGAGGATTTGTACCTCGACCCAGCCGCCTAATCGTCCTAAGAACGTGTGTGATATCAAATTAATGTCTGATAAAACAAATTCAACAATTTACTTTAATTTCACTGCAAAACTACATTAAGGTAGTATGAGCACAAACCTGACGATCAGAGAGAAAAGTGATTTTTTAATATGCTATAGTATAGGTTCAGAGGATGCTGTCTGTAAAATTTCAAACCATTTTACCGACCATTTACAATAATAGTTAATGTGCAAAATTGGGAAATTTAGTACATGTTATATACGGAAATTGCCCTGATAACACTTTGAGATCGAAATAACCATTCTTCAAATTCAGACACCTCCGTAAATAAAAGCTCAAAATACCGAGAAAACTGCTACGAACACGTACGTCCCTTAAAAAATATATGTTACCGAATATTTTGAATAGATATAATCGATTAAGGTAGTATGAGCACAAACCTCACGATCAGAGAGAAAAGTGATTTTTTAATATGCTATAGAATAGGTTCAGAGGATGCTGTCTGTAAAATTTTAAACCATTTTACCGACCATTTACAATAATAGTTAATGTGCAAAATTGGAAAATTTAGTACATGTTATATACGGAAATTGACCTGATAACACTTTGAGACCGAAATAACCATTCTTCAAATTTAGACAACTCCGTAAATAAAAGCTCGAAATACCGAGAAAACTGCTACGAACACGTACGTCCCTTAAAAAATATATGTTACCGAATATTTTGAATAGATATAATCGATTAAGGTAGTATGAGCACAAACCTCACGATCAGAGAGAAAAGTGATTTTTTAATATGCTATAGAATAGGTTCAGAGGATGCTGTCTGTAAAATTTCAAACCATTTTACCGACCATTTACAATAATAGTTAATGTGCGAAATTGGGAAATTTAGTACATGTTATATACGGAAATTGACCTGATAACACTTTGAGACCGAAATAACCATTCTTCAAATTTAGACAACTCCGTAAATAAAAGCTCGAAATACCGAGAAAACTGCTACGAACACGTACGTCCCTTAAAAAATATATGTTACCGAATATTTCGAATAGATATCATCGATTAAGGTAGTATGAGCACAAACCTCACGATCAGAGAGAAAAGTGATTTTTTAATATGCTATAGAATAGGTTCAGAGGATGCTGTCTGTAAAATTTCAAACCATTTTACCGACCATTTACAATAATAGTTAATGTGCAAAATTGGGAAATTTAGTACATGTTATATACGGAAATTGACCTGATAACACTTTGAGACCGAAATAACCATTCTTCAAATTCAGACACCTCCGTAAATAAAAGCTCGAAATACCGAGAAAACTGCTACGAACACGTACGTCCCTTAAAAAATATATGTTACCGAATATTTCGAATAGATATCATCGATTAAATTGACGAGTTTTCGCGAACCGGCATCAAACTGCCGGAAAACATTTGACTATAGCGTAGCCACGCGTTCCTTGATTGGCCAAATGGCGGCCGGCTGAACAATCTGAGTCAAATGACACTCTTATTTAAACTACTACCGTTTTATAAATATAAACACCCCTTCATCACACACACTTCATAATTTTTCTCTCTTTATATTGTGATTTTAAAAATAGCGAAATGTGTGGTACTTAGCTTTTTCCCCATAATAAAAAATATGGACTTTCTATTGACTAGGTACTCCGCTCATACTACCTTCAATTTAATCAACGAGTTTACAAAAACTCATAACAATTCATAAAAAATAAATCCCTCCGGACTTTCTGAAAGAATTGCACTGTTAAAAGTGCAAGTGAATTTAATATAAAAAATTATATGAGATTTACGAAACGGGTATATGAATTCCATATTACTGTACTTTTATTGCAAATTTAAGAATAGTATAAGAATTCTACGATACTGGTATTTGAAAATTGCAATACGTGAGTATTGTAATCTTTATTTCAATATACCAATATTGTATTTGTCAATGACGAATGCATATGAAAATTAATATACGGTATATGGATTGTGAAAAAAAATAAAAAAATTTCACAGTTTGGACCCCCAAAGCCAAACATCGACCCTGTGTCAATTGCTGTCGGTCAGATTTGATTTAATTTATATAGTCATAAAAATCAATAGGTACCTATTGTCCTTTCATTCTCGTTTGCTTTATATTCTGTTAAAAATTGCACTGTTAAAAATGCAAGTAAATTTAATATAAAAAATTATATGAGATTTACGAAACGGGTATATGAATTCCATATTACTATACTTTTATTGCAAATTTAAGAATAGTATAAGAATTCGACGATACTGGTATTTGAAAATTGCAGTACGTGAGTATTGTAATCTTCATTTTAATATACCAATATTGTATTTGTCAATGACGAATGCATATGAAAATTAATATACGGTATATGGATTGTGAAAAAAAATAAAAAAATTTCACAGTTTGGACCCCCAAAGCCAAACATCGACCCTGTGTCAATTGCTGTCGGTCAGATTTGATTTAATTTATATAGTCATAAAAATCAATAGGTACCTATTGTCCTTTCATTCTCGTTTGCTTTATATTCTCTCATCCCGTCGTTTCCAAGCTTACAGATGTAATCGCGTATCTAGCAGGAGCTTTCACGGTCCAATGAATATATTAATTGAATTATCCCAGCGCACGAGCCACTCAAAGACAGCCACTTATCCTACTCCCGTGTTATACATGTAAATTCGGGTCGAAATCGTCGTAACGGTCCCTCGGCGTTCTAGGCGTGAGGATATAGGAGGATGAGGACGAAAACGAACAGGATGAGACGGAGGAGTAGGCGTGTAGGGGTGGTTAGAGGGTGAGAGGGGGTCGACGAGCTGTGCAAGAGAGCGAAACTTGCGGGCTACAGGCGAGAGGAATATGGGTTGAAACGGAGGCCGGGGGAGCGTATAACGCGGTAATGCGGCACGGTAATTCTCGGTCCTAATTCTCGTTGCAACCCCCCCACATTCATTAAGCAATTGTGATTTTATCCCTCGACTTATTTTTACGAGCCCTGCAGGAGCCCTTGCTCTTTTCCGAGGTCTGATATGCTGGACGCGAAATGGGAGATTGCATTATGGGTTCAAACCTCGTTTAATGTAAACAGTTTTTGGCCACACCGGCGAAATATATTCTCGTTCTCAAATATATAAAATATATCAGCAACTGATAAAGTTCATATGAATTAAATCTAATGGTCATTAGATGTTTAAATAGCTGAGGAGTATTTTTCCGCGTTTGCAAGCGGAGTAGTATTTTATTTATTCCTATTCACAAAATCAGTAGGTGAAATATTTCGTATTTTCTATGTAAGTATTGTTGTCATTTTGGTCGTTCCGCACATGGCTATCGTACTAGCGTGAAGTTGATACTCGTCGAGCTTCAGGCATGTTGATCATTTTGACAGTTCTAAAATTGACGCACCGCGTGATTGTGATTTGTGATAGGCAATAGGAAATTATAATTAGAGATGGAGGAGGATAGTGATGGTGGTGAAAAGATATTCTAGATGGATTCTATAACAAAAAATTACAAAAACGTCGACGGTCTTTCCGGGGACTCCGAACGGTCAATGACACGAGAGATTATTTGGTTTTTATCACGACTAGCACGATTCTAAAATTCGCCTCGTAGGTCTCAAGATCTGTTGCAAAGATTGTTCTCAAGTCGAATATTATACCCTAGAAAGTACCGGTTACATGCCTTTTTACGATGATTTTTGAAAAAGTCACTTTTGGTCGGTTCTGACTTCAGAATTCACGGATCGGACTTTTGGTCGGAAAATCCAACCTAAAGAACCTAAATTTTTTTTTCTTCAAAATATCAAATTTTGGCCTTCACTATCGTTCTCAACTCGCATATTGTACCCCAGAAAGTACCGGTTACATGCCTTTTTACGATGATTCTTGAAAAAGTCACTTTTGGTTGGTTCTGACTTCAGAATTCACGGATCCGACTTTTGGTCGGAAAATCCAACCTAAAGAACCTAAATTTTTTTTTCATCAAAATATCAAACTTTGGCCTTCACTATCGTTCTCAAGTCGTATATTGTACCCCAGAAAGTACCGGTTACATGCCTTTTTACGATGTTTTTTGAAAAAGTCACTTTTGGTCGGTTCTGACTTCAGAATTCACGGATCCGACTTTTGGTCGAAAAATCCAACTTAAAGAACCTAAATTTTTTTTTCTTCAAAATATAAAATTTAGGCCTTCACTATCGTTCTCAAGTCGTATATTGTACCCCAGAAAGTACCGGTTACATGCCTTTTTACGATGATTTTTTAAAAAGTCACTGTTCGTCGGTTCTGACTTCAGAATTCACAGATCCGACTTTTGGTCGGAAAATCCAACCTAAAGAACCTAAATTTTTTTTTCTTCAAAATATCAAATTTTGGCCTTCACTATCGTTCTCAAGTCGTATATTGTACCCCAGAAAGTACCGGTTACATGCCTTTTTACGATGATTTTTGAAAAAGTCACTGTTCGTCGGTTCTGACTTCAGAATTCACGGATCCGACTTTTGGTCGAAAAATCCAACCTAAAGAAGCTAAATTTTTTTTTCTTCAAAATATCAAATTTTGGCCTCCACTATCGTTCTTAAGTCGCATATTGTACCCCAGAAAGTACCGGTCACATGCCTTTTTACGATGATTTTTCAAAAAGTCACTTTTGGTCGGTTCTGACTTCAGAATTCACGGATCCGACTTTTGGTCGAAAAATCCAACCCAAAGAACCTAAATTTTTTTTTCTTCAAAATATCAAATTTTGGCCTTCACTATCGTTCTCAAGTCGCATATTGTACCCCAGAAAGTACCGGTTACATGCCTTTTTACGATGATTTTTGAAAAAGTCACTTTTGGTCGGTTCTGACTTCAGAATTCACGGATCCGACTTTTCGTCGGAAAATCCAACCTAAAGAACCTAAATTTTTTTTTTCTTCAAAATATCAAATTTTGGCCTTCACTATCGTTCTTAAGTCGCATATTGTACCCCAGAAAGTACCGGTTACATGCCTTTTTACGATGATTTTTGAAAAAGTCACTTTTGGTCGGTTCTGACTTCAGAATTCACGGATCCGACTTTTGGTCGAAAAATCCAACCTAAAGAACCTAAATTTTTTTTTCTTCAAAATATCAAATTTTGGCCTTCACTGTCGTTCTCAAGTCGTATATTGCACCCCAGAAAGTACCGGTTACATGCCTTTTTACGATGATTTTTGAAAAAGTCACTTTTAGTCGGTTCTGACTTCAGAATTCACGGATCCGACTTTTGGTCGAAAAATCCAACCTAAAGAACCTAAATTTTTTTTTCTTCAAAATATCAAATTTTGGCCTTCACTATCGTTCTCAAGTCGCATATTGTACCCCAAAAAGTACCGGTTACATGCCTTTTTACGATGATTTTTTAAAAAGTCACTTTTGGTCGGTTCTGACTTCAGAATTCTCAGATCCGACTTTTGGTCGAAAAATCCAACCTAAAGAAGCTAATTTTTTTTTTCTTCAAAATATCAAATTTTGGCCTTCACTATCGTTCTCAAGTCGCATATTGTACCCCAGAAAGTACCGGTTACATGCCTTTTTACGATGATTTTTGAAATAGTCACTTTTGGTCGGTTCTGACTTCAGAATTCACGGATCCGACTTTTGGTCGGAAAATCCAACCTAAAGAAGCTAATTTTTTTTTTCTTCAAAATATCAAATTTTGGCCTTCACTATCGTTCTCAAGTCGCATATTGTACCCCAGAAAGTACCGGTTACATGCCTTTTTACGATGATTTTTGAAAAAGTCACTTTTGGTCGGTTCTGACTTCAGAATTCACGGATCCGACTTTTGGTCGAAAAATCCAACCTAAAGAACCTAAATTTTTTTTTTCTTCAAAATATCAAATTTTGGCCTTCACTATCGTTCTCAAGTCGCATATTGTACCCCAGAAAGTACCGGTTACATGCCTTTTTACGATGATTTTTGAAAAAGTCACTTTTGGTCGGTTCTGACTTCAGAATTCACGGATATGACTTTTGGTCGAAAAATCCAACCTAAAGAACCTAAATTTTTTTTTTCTTCAAAATATCAAAGTTTGGCCTTCACTATCGTTCTCAAGTCGCATATTGTACCCCAGAAAGTACCGGTTACATGCCTTTTTACGATGATTTTTGAAAAAGTCACTTTTGGTCGGTCCTGACTTCAGAATTCACGGATCCGACTTTTGGTCGGAAAATCCAACCTAAAGAACCTAAATTTTTTTGTCTTCAAAATATCAAATTTTGGCCTTCACTATCGTTCTCAAGTCGCATATTGTACCCCAGAAAGTACGGGTTACATGCCTTTTTACGATGATTTTTGAAAATGTCACTTTTGGTCGGTTCTGACTTCAGAATTCACGGATTCGACTTTTCGTCGGAAAATTCAACCTAAAGAACCTAAATATTTTTTTCTTCAAAATATCAAACTTTGGCCTTCACTATCGTTCTTAAGTCGCATATTGTACCCCAAAAAGTACCGGTTACATGCCTTTTTACGATGATTTTTGAAAAAGTCACTTTTGGTCGGTTCTGACTTCAGAATTTACGGATCCGACTTTTGGTCGGAAAATCCAACCTAAAGAACCTAATTTTTTTTTCTTCAAAATATCGAATTTTGGCCTTCATTATCGTTCTCAAGTCGCATATTGTACCCCAGAAAATACCGGTTACATGCCTTTTTACGATGATTTTTGAAAAAGTTACTTTTGGTCGGTTCAGACTTCAGAATTCACGGACCCGACTTTTGGTCGGAAAATCCAACCTAATTTTATTTTAAATGTTATTGAAAATGGTAGTATAATTTCTATCAATGCACCACTTCTAATAGAAATTCACGAAACTAATAAAATGGCACGAGTTATTATATAGAAAATGCAAGTTATTTCATCCACGATAATCTGTACAAGTCACAGTACACTAATAAAACTTTTAATACCGCGGTCTGACGGTTAGCGCGCGAACCGCGCAACCGGTGCTAGTACATATATATAATCCCTTGCAGTTTCTATTTTCGGCCAATCACAGAACGAATAAAATGGTTATACATGAACTTAGCTGATTGCCAGCAACTTTTTAGAATTTTGACGACAGGTCTATCAAATTTATGGAACACGAACTTAGCCGCGTTCCCAGTGTCTGGCCACAGCCAATCACAGCACGAATAAAACGGCGTCACATGAACACAGTTAATTGCCACCAACTTTTTAGTATAGTGACGATGATGATAATGATAATGATGATATCCAGTGTCTAGCCACGGCCAATTTCAGCACGAATAAAACGCCGTCACACAAACCCACCTAATTGCCACCATATTTTTAGAATACTAACCGCGCGAATTTGCAGAAAATTTCCATTTCAAATTTAGTATACACCTATCAAGTACTATAATAAAAATTAAATAAAAAATTGCACAAACTCCCAAATGAAAACATAACTTATTTCGAAAACATTGAATTTATTAATGTAAATCCAAAAAAATGAAATAATTATTGCAAAATATTTGTTAAGTAATTACATGAATTGCAATTGTTGAAGTTACAACTACAGTCGCGAAACATCTTTTTCCGCATTTGCAAGCGTCCTATGAAATTAAAAAAAGAATAATATATCATCCCTTGTAATTTCTATTTTGTATCAGTATGTATGCCCTTATGTCTTACAGCTTGTACCGTATATTTGCAGCACTCCGGCAATAGAGATCTGTAAATATTGCGACCGTCACATGTTCACGTTTACTGCGTGTAATGTAGCTACTATTGCTGTAGCACGCTGTTGTTGCTACTAGGCTGAAACGACCAGCACTGCTGCGACACGGAGCTACGACCATGCGTCGAGAGTATATTACAAAAACCGATAGTAAATCACGTGGAGAATACTCCGAGTTGAGACAGTGAAGCTGACCCCAGTTTGCTGTATATTCGACGTCCAAAAACGTAGTCAACTGGTAAGCTTTACCATTTCGACCCATTGTCCTATCGTACATTCCCATATTAGCACGTATACTACATACAAGCTAGTTTCTCGTTTAAACAGATTGGCATGATGGAGGCAACAGTAACCATAGTACCATGAGTTATGTACCCCTGTACAACATCCAGAACCCACTAAAGCATCAATTTCCATTCGTTTCTACGACTTCATGTTTGTTCTATACGATGACAGCAGAGTGACTAAATAAAGTAAGAGGCTATAAAAGTCGAAAAACTTTATTAAGATACAATTAGCATTTCAACAACATAGAGCATTTCGCAGCTGTACTACAATTTAAAAAAATAAAGTACAATAATGAAAAAGATTGATTTCACAAAAATTGTATTTACAGAAAACAATCACATAATTTCTGTAAAATGTTTATTAACTGATTATCTGAATTGTAAACATTCCTTTAATTCCACCAAGAATCGTATTAAAATTCAATTTTATTTAGTGACCAGACAAGATCAGATCTTCCATCTAGGAATGAAGATTACTATAAATTTTGCAGAAGTCATTTCAATTATCTTTGATTTATTACTTACTAATTCAACTAGAGGGAAATCAAACTTTTCAAATTATCGCAGTTTTTTTCAGATGGGATTTATTTATCTTCCACGCTATGGTTAAACGTGTCGAATTTTTGTAGACCAATTTTTTCCAACGGAAACCCCCCACATAGAAAAATATATATGTAACATATACGTTAAATATATGGCGCCAAAAAGTTCTATGTGCTGCACATATTCTGCATATATGTGTGCAAAAATATATTAAAAATATATAGGATATATGTATGGAATATATATAAAATATATTTCATATACGTTTAGCGCCAAAAAATTCTATACGTCGAATATATCGTGCATATATTTCTATTCCCATGTGGGCCCTTTTTCTGCTTTCAAGAAATAATTCGTTTGATATTAGACACGTTTTGGACTTCATGGTTTGTGGGCCATTTTCTTACTGTAAGAGAATTCTAACAATGACAATAATTTTCCTCCATTCATGAACCATTATATTACACCCCCTTTTACCTGTATAATATTTTCCCCTATTACTATTTCAATTGCGTCTGTAGGTCCCCAGGAACTAAAGACAAAACTGTCGAAATGCGCACGGTGAAATCGTTTTCAAAGCTCCTGCAATGATGACAATAAAAAAATCCTACCATCGTACGCTGAATTGCACCGAGTTTTCCATCCTTATTTTGTTTCAAATGAAAGAGGATTGTAAAATTTGAATTCCCAGTAGTCGCCAAGCTCGTAAAATTTTACTTGCAATATCCTGGTTCTCCATTGTGGTGATCAAGTGGGCGTAAGCTTTTTTTTTCTCTCTCTCTCCCTGCCTGTGTTAACGCCTTTTCTACAAATTCAACGAAGGGCAATGGTTGTGCACTTTTCACCCGTTGCTTCGTTTGCGATCTCCCCTCCTCCACATTTCAACATTTCAACTATGGCGATAGTAGCTATCCATAAATCCGGCCGTTTTTCTTCAGGTAACAAAATTTTTATTTCTACCAGAAAAAGGTTGCGCCAACGTCTATCCGTGTTTCCATGAGTGCGCGAGTTTACGGTTATGCCCTGCGGAAATTCTTGTGTAGGATAGCAAAACCAGAGCAGAGACGAGGAGAACTGAACATAGAGCCTCGGAGACAACCCTCGGGTTGTTTCGTTGGGTGGTCGTAACAGCCGTGTGAAACTCAAAATGAGAAACGATGGAATATTCATCCGTGATGTAGGATATAGGACATCGAATCTACATTGACCATGAGAGACGAAAGGATGAGCAGGTCGAAAGTTACGATCGCCTAATGCCTTTGTAACCGAGTTTTTGGTGGGTGGTTCATCTCTCTGTCCTTCCAGTCTGACTCACTCTCTCTCTAGTTCAGTGCCGCACGTTTGGCTGATGAGTTGGATGTAACTTGTATGACGTACGTATATCGGCTCACACATCATCACCGTTACACAAGTTACGTTTAACTCACCAGGGAGACGTGAGGCACTGTATATATCTATATATATATAGTGCCTTTTTTTAAGTCCCACATAGGCTCCTAAGCCTGGATTTTTCTAAGTCTCTCATAGGCCACCAACACGGAATGAAATGCTTGGTTGTGACAAATACGTTACCAATTTGCTGTACACAAGGTCTCAAAAACTAGTTGCCCCAACCATATCGAATAGTAACTTCAACTATTCACACGATTAGTTCTCGCGAAATTAGTAAGCGTAACTAATCCAATCGTAACTATTATTCGAATTGTTGGGACTACCATTCGAACTGTTGGGACTGCCATTCAATTGTTGGGCGTACCATTCGAATTGTTGGGACTACCATTCAAATTGTTGGGACTACCATTCGAATTGTTAGGACCACCATTCGAATTGTTGGGACTACCATTAGAATTGTTGGGACTACCATTCGAATTGTTGGGACTACCATTCGAATTGTTGGGACTATCATTCCAATTATTGGGACTACCATTGGAATTGTTGGGACTACCATTTGAATTGTTGGGTCTACCATTCAAATTAATGGGCCTACTATTTGAATTGTTGGGTCTACCATTCAAATTAATGGGCCTACTATTTGAATTGTTTGAACTACCATTCAAATTGTTGGGACTACCATTCAAATTGTTGGGACTACCATTTGAATTGTTGAGACTACCATTTAAATTGTTGGGACTACCATTCAAATTGTTGGGACTACTATTCGAATTGTTTTCACTACCATTCAAATTGTTGGGACTACTATTCGAATTGTTTTCACTACCATTCGAATTCTTGGGACTACCATTCGAATTGTTGGGACTACCATTTGAATTGTTGGAACTATTATTCGATTTGTTGGGACCACCATTAGAATTGTTGGGACTACCATTCGAATTGTTGGGACTACCATTCGAATTATTGGGACTACCATTGGAATTGTTGGGACTACCATTTGAATTGTTGGAACTACCATTCGAATTGTTGAGTGTACCATTCAAATCGATGGGCCTACTATTTGAATTGTTGGGACTACCATTCAATTTGTTGGGACTACCATTGAAATTGCTGGGACTACCATTCAAATTGTTGGGACTACCATTCGAATTGTTTTGACTACCATTCGAATTGTTGGGACTATCATTCGAATTATTTGGACTACCATTCGAATAGTTGGGACTACCATTCGAAGTATTGGGATTACCATTTGAGTTGCAAGGGAAATAGAATAATGGATTGGTTGTGTCAACTCATTTTTTGGTTATGGCAACTAATCTTATCTTTTTATGAAGCTCGAATTTTTCTAAGTCCTAAATGGATTAGAAAAATGAAGGCTTAGGGGTTTTTGTGGCACTAAGGATGATCTGGGCCTGGGAAACCACCTCCCCCTCCGTCGATTTTCCAACACAGCGGCGGTGGCAAGATATTTTTATAATACAGAGTGATATATAAATGTACAGGTTATAGCTATGCACAGAATACAGTGTAACGCTTATTCCACTTTTACGTTTCTGTTGTTCAACTCCGTGAAACCAACCGGAATGAAACAAGCTGGCACTAAAAATCCCCCAGGGGTAGTTGGTTACGAGCGTAACCAAAATTAAACGCGATTTGTGAACTTTTCCCGAGCAATATAATTTCGTGTGGTGATTATAATAATGAGGACATCATTTGTTCCCTTGGTTGGCATATTTTTATAACAAGATAATGATCATCATTGTGACAGTATGAGCTGTTCGTATACAGAGTAATTAAAAGTCGTTAATCGCTTGGGGAAATGATTAAAAACATACAATATATGTAATACGGTTACATTATTATAAAGTACACATATATACTTCGTCCATGTATTTTTTTAGTTCTCGAATGAAACTCCAACGCGGCTTCATTAATCGCTCCATTATATGCACATAATCCAGTGTAAAATTAAATATGTCTTGACGTGGGATATAGAGGTGATATTTTCTACGAGCTGCTAGTATGTATTTTGGTTGATGTGCTTTCTGTTTATTTTTATTTTTCACTTCCATTTTCTACGTTTCCCCGTTGACAACGGAGGAATCTAACCCTACGTTAGGTCAGCCACCATCAATTTTGAAAAACATCTTTCACGCCTCCAAATATTTTTCGCCCTCCATATACTAATTTTTTTCTCGTTTCTGTATATGTATGTAAACGTAGAGTATATAAAATTTAGAGCAGCACAAAGTAGTCGACCGAATGGGAAAAAAGGAAGAAAATAAAAGTCACTAGATGGAGATGGAGGCCTCATATATGGTTGTTGATATGTATGGGCAAGAGTGGAAATGTAGGACACATCAAGAATTTTCTAATGTGTTTTATGGTCACGAGTCATTTTCGGCGCTGACCTGCACGCAAACGTTTCTTATGGTTGATGTCAACCAATCCACGTTTTATGGCATGAAAATAGTAATTGTGTATGCGAACGAATTTTCGTTGTTTGTTTTCACCTTAATCGAAGATTCAATTAGTATTTAAAAAAACTCGTCTGGTAGCACTAATCACCCATTTAGTAAGGTCAACTTACAAAAAATTAATGATAGAAGCGATTGCAGATAATTTCAGTAATATCTTTGATTCGTTTCCCAATTATCAACCTCCCAAGTACGCAAAAGGTTCGTTTCTCATTCATCCAGTTTTCCCCATTGAAGTGAAGCCAGGGTATTTTTTATTGGAAGAATTCATTGAAAAATATCCGCCACTTGAGAAATCTCTGGTAAAGTAAAGTTTTGATGAAGTCAAAAACGAGGAGTATAACGAACTGGGAGATTTACGAACTGATATGCATATTCCACAGCGATCAACTTTGCATTTGTACAATGTCAGTAAATTGAAGTGATTGTACTTTACGCTGTACGATATAGAAAGGACTTAGGTGGACGTAGGACTTGACTCTTTAGCGTTCAGTGGATCAGGAATCGACACATTGAGCCAGGGCTTAAGTCACTCGCAGTGGAGGACCTACAACATTCGAGCGTCACTGGTGGAGTTCAGTCAAAGTGGAACATTCAGCTATTGACCTCTTAAGGCACAAGCAACAGTTATTGGCATGCATCTGTCTCTTTCTGTTAAATACGTTTCGCAGGCTATTCACAACCCATAGTGACCAATCTCCAACGGTTGGCCAATGGTTTTATCCTATACAGAGGCTCCTGCTCTCATGTTGGATCGTGGAGAGAAGAGGACTTTAATCTTGGGCACTGGGTGCGCCGTTAAAATTATGCGAGTGCACAGCTCACAGTCGGGGCTGGCTCGTTGTACTGTAATATATCTATAGTTGGTGTACGTATATATAGCTAGAAGGTAGATTTACGATGGTGATACACTCGGAAAAACTTTAAGCACTTACTACGGGCGCTAGTTTACGGCTCACGGCGGCAGTGGCCACTCGAGAACCTCGCGTCCGCACTACTACGTTACGCTTCTGGGGGCTGGTGCAGGAGATGCTGATGCTCTATTCGGCCCTCCCATTGTCAGCAATAAAGGACTGCGGGATTTCCGGCGTACCTATGCAATACTACTCAGTTGCAATAGAAGCAACACGAATCTGGACTTGATATTTTTTACATCCAGCTAAAAAGAGGGCGTGTTGGGTACTTGACCTTGATATAGAGTTTATCACTTTATGGATTCAAGGCCCTGTACAGACGTAAGATGGTATATAAAGTACCGGTAGCAAAATGGTTCAGGAAGTATCATTAGCACCCTGTGTCCAATTTATGAGTCCAGAATGGTGTCTGGGTAGTCCCGGATGGAGTCTACGTAACCCAGGGTGGAGTATGAGATTTGATGAGATTCCACCGCTCATCTTTGATAGTGGATTGTCCATATTCCGTCCTGAATTGCCCAGTGCCCATCCTGGTTGCTGCCCGGGAACCATTCCTGGATTAGTTATACAAAGTGCCGGTAGCAAAAAGACTCAGGAAGTATCAAAGCTTCCCGCGTGCAAATGATGAGTCCAGGATGGTGTCTGGGCAGTGCCGGATGGAGTAACGGTAATCCAGGATGGAGAATGGGATTTTATCAGATTCCATTGGCCATCTTGCATCGTGGACTGTCCAGACTCCGTCCTGAATTACCCAGAGTCCATCCTGGTTGCTGCCCGGGAATTATTCCTGGACTAGGTATACAAAGTGCCGGTAGCAAAAAGATTCAGGAAATATCAAAGCTCCCCGCGTGCAAATTAAGAGTCCAGGATGGTGTCTGGATAGTTCAGGATAGAGTCTGGGCAGTGCCGGATGGAATCTGGGTTATCCAGGATGGAGAATGGGATTTGATCAAATTCCATTGGCCATCTTGGATCGTGGACTGTCCAGACTCCGTCCTGAATTGCCCAGATTCCATCCTGGTTGCTGCCCGGGAATCATTTCTGGATTAGTTATACAAAGTGCCGGTAGCAAAAAGACTCAGGAAGTATCAAAGCTCCCCGCGTGCAAATGATGAGTCCAGGATGGTGTCTGGATAGTGCAGGATAGAGTCTGGGCAGTGCCGGATGGAGTAACGGTAATCCAGGATGGAGAATGGGATTTTATCAGATTCCATTGGCCATCTTGCATCGTGGACTCTCCAGACTCCGTTCTGAATTACCCAGAGTCCATCCTGGTTTCTGCCCGGGAATCATTCCTTGATTAGGTATACAAAGTGCCGGTAGCAAAAAGATTCAGAAAGTATCAAAGCTCCCCGCGTGCAAATTAAGAGTCCAGGATGGTGTCTGGATAGTTCAGGATAGAGTCTGGGCAGTGCCGGATGGAATCTGGGTTATCCAGGATGGAGAATGGGGTTTGATCAGATTCCATTGGCCATCTTGGATCGTGGATTGTCCAGCCTCCGTCCTGAATTGCCCAGAGTCCATCCTGGTTGCTGACCGGGAATTATTCCTGGACTAGGTATACAAAGTGCCGGTAGCAAAAAGATTCAAGAAGTATTAAAGCTCCCCGCGTGCAAATTATGAGTCCAGGATGGTGTCTGGAAGGCAGTGCCGGATGGAGTCTGGGTTATCCAGGATGGAGTATCGGTAATCCAGGATGGAGAATGGGATTTAATCAGTTTCCATTGGCCATCTTGGATCGTGGACTGTCCAGACTCCGTCCTGAATTGTCCAGAATCCATTCTGGTTTTTGCCCGGAATTCATTCCTGGACTTCTCATCCAGACTCCTGATCGAGAAGATATCCAGGATGGAGTCTGGGTTTTACGAGATAGTGTCTGGGTTGCCCAGAATGGAGTCTCGGTAATCCAGGATGGAGAATAGGATTTGATCAGATTCCAATGTCCATTTTGGATCGTAGACGGTCCAGATTCCGCTCAGAGTCCATCTTGGTTTCTGTCTGAGATTCATTCCTGGACGCCTTATCTTTTCTACGCGATGGCATCAAATTCATCAGTTGTCGCAACTAATTTTAGGGCCATAGCTAATTGGCCATCTTGGATCGTGGACTGTCCAGACTCAGTCCTGAATTGTCCAGAATCCATCTTGGTTTCTGCCCAGGATTCATTCCTGGACTGCTCATAAAGTGTCCTGGTCCAGAAAAAGTCCAGGATGGTATCTAGACAGTCGCGGATGGAGTCTGGGTAGTCCGAGATAGAGTCTGGGTTGCCCAGAATGGAGTCTCGGTAATCCAGGATGGAGAATAGGATTTGATCAGATTCCAATGTCCATGTTGGATCGTAAACTGTCCAGGATTCATTCCTGGACCCCTTATCTTTTTCTACGCGATGGCATCAAATTCATCAGTTGTCGTAACTAATTTTAGGGCAATAGCTAATTGAAAACGTGGTTGTCACAACCAATCTTTTCTTTAGAACTACAAATCCTTGACATACTAATACCCTTGATCAGATACAAGCAAGCCAACCTCTATATTACAGTACTGAATGCTTAATTAATGGTATTATCTCACAAATGCGAGTAAACTATAGCGAGTTTTTGTATATCTTTGAAACTGAGTATTCTACTTACATTAGTGATATCTAGCCATTGTTTATCGATGAGTCGTGCGCTGGGTTGTAGCATCGGCTTCGGTCGGAGTTTCGTACTCCCACAGGGATGCAAATTGCAAATGTTCCTCATCTCATCCATGTGCCTACGTATAGATGGCGTGAACCGATAGACGTGTGTGAGAAGGAGAATCCCAGAGGGAGACGGGTTTCCTCTTCGCCACACAAGAGTACACAGTTTGCTACGCAGCGCAACGCTGAAGCCGGAATTCCCTCGTTAAGTAAAACAAAATGGCCACATAATCCGTTATAGTTAGCATAGTTACCCAAACTTCAGTACTTGATAGTTTACATATGTATACAGGATGAGCGTGAAGGTTTCCATGTACTTTAGTCAACAGTAAATGCACTTACCTCCTGTTTGTTGTTAAATAAAGAGCAGTTTCGTTATCCGTTGCGCATCAATACCACAACGTTGTTTCGATAACAAATTTATCACGGTATTCGAATAATAAAGTAAACATTGTTCCCACAAATAATTAATTTTCTTTACTTGGCTTACGAATTCTGGTACAATTGGAATGAACATAATCAATAAATCAGTACGTTGTTATATACATTTATAATATTTCATGATTCAACATCCTTGAATAATGCCTTTGTATGTATTTGTCTGTGTGGGTGTGTGTGATTGTATGTTTTTTGTTTCTTCTTCTTGTCAATGCTTTTGTATAAGTATTTCATGTTATTCGCCCGCTAACAATTGATCTTCATACATTTAGATACTTACGTCCTACCAGTCATTCATGATCCTAAATCCAAAGTTTATTTATAGAATACCCTCGTATGTTATAATTGTTTATTCCACACGAGCCAATCGATAATCATTTTTCATTGGAATGTACAGGTTTCAAGACTAGGTATGTAGTTCAAGCGAGTATTACTGATACAGGTTGACTTCCTTTCCTTTTTTTTTTATTCCCTTATCCCACGGGCTTTTTCTCACGGTATAAAAAAAATGTTCCCCCGTGTCGCGATTGTACAGATGCTGAATAACGTCGATAAATCTCACTTATAGCATTTCAGCATTTATCTAAAATACGTCGCGACGGAGATGCTATGAAAGAAATTGTCTAGGGAATAGGAACTTAATCGAAGATGGTATGGCTTAACTTATCTCAATTATTCTCAGCTCGCTGATTCAGTTATGTCACAATAACTTCATTCTTTTTATTTTTATTTTTATTATTTTTTTTTTGCAGTGTCTAGTCATACGTCAACCGCTCATCACTGAGTCATTTCGGTGCACAGCTCTCCTTAATTAATTTATACGGTATTCACAATGAAGATAAACGAATTGCATTCCTAGATACTTTTTTTTCTTCATAAAATTACGTTGATACTCAGCGTCGAAAGCATCTGGAGTGATTCGTTCATGATTTTGTTTTTCTTAGTATTATCGTTAGATTATCGTCAGCGTCGATTACAATCATTTCGACTGTGTATCTCTTAATATCTATTAATTATTTACATCACGTCTACTTGAGTCGAATTCGAGAATTGTCGCTATGTCGCTCATATTATAAGGTAACATGCATGTTAGTTGCAGCTCTCTTATAATTATCTTAATTACAGATCTCTTGGGTCGTAACAATGCCGATAAATAAGTACAAAAGAGTCGATGATCATTGGCTCAGCAACTTTTCTCGCGTCCCTGTCATTCACGCACTATTTTTTTTATTTATCAAATATCGCACATTCTTTCGCTTTCTCTCTTTTTCTCTCTCTCTATCATTACGTCCGACTCGGAGATTTCTATGGAACATAGACACGGATAGAACTTTCGTACGATGTAATTGTGATTATTCAAAGATTAATCCTCTTCACTTTAGCAAGCTGTCAGTCGCGAAGAACATTCTCCTCTTTCGCACCTCCCAAATCATCTTTAATTCGCCAGAGCTTAATCCTATAAATCTTGCAAACGTCACGCAGCCTGCGATGACGTTAGAACGAGTGGGAGAGGCAGAGAGATGAGGAGTGACGTTTTGAATAGCTACTCATTAACTCAATAGCAAAAGTTAACCAGCTGTGAATGGATTAGTAAGGTGAGGCGGTCCTTGACGTAAATTGTCACAAAACTAATTTTCTGCTTGATGACACATCAATATTTAGTCCAACTAAACGACTCTGTACATTTTTGTGACGGGGAGTTTGAATATAATTTTTTCTTCATCGTATCTTCATAGTTTGTGATAATGATAAAATCATTTTAAACCATTTTCTCAGAATCGCTTTCCTACATCTCTACTTCTCCCCTAATTCTCAAATCCCATCAGTCGCTACTTTCGTGACTTACATTTTGCATGGAAGTCAAGACTTTAAATATGCTTTTTTTTTAAATTTATTTATGAAGCTCGTGTTAATTTCAAATTACTCTTGGATGTTTTGACTTAACCCATCGGCAGATACTCGAGTTTACAGTATGATTGCACTCAGAAAATATTCTGTCAAACTATAAAAATATCGTTGGAACTAATTTTTAGTTGCCGTAAGTCAAAAATAAAAGTTTCATGGATTTTTTAATCAATGCAACTTTTATTTTGACAAAGTGACAGCTATTAATTTTTATTAACTGTCACTTTGTGAAATTTTCTCTGAGTTTATGTTTAAATTTCTTATTTGTTACATGTTTGAACCAAATGAGAAATCCGCTGATATATAGGACGTGATATTTTGTCATACTAGTACATTAATACGATTATTAACGTCCTTTTTAAATAAAAGTTGCATGGATTTTTTAATCCATGCAAAAATAAAAGTTGCATGGATTAAAAAATCCATGCAACTTTTAAATAATATAAAAATAAATAAAATAAAAGTTGCATGGATTTTTTAATGCATGCAATTTTTATTTTGACAAAGTGACAGCTATTAATTTTTATTAACTGTCACTTTGTGAAATTTTCTCTGAGTGTATGTTTAAATTTCTTATTTGCCACATGTTTGAACGAAATAAGAAATCCGGTGATATATAGGACGTGATATTTTGTCATACTAGTACATTAATACGATTATTAACGTCCTTTTTAAATAAAAGTTGCATGGATTTTTTAATCCATGCAAAAATAAAAGTTGCATGGATTTTTTAATACATGCAACTTTTAACTAAAATAGAAATAAATAAAATAAAAGTTGCATGGATTTTTTAATCCATGCAACTTTTATTTTGAAAAAGTGACAGCTATTAATTTTTATTAACTGTCACTTTGTCAAATTTTCTCTGAGTGTATGTTTAAATTTCTTATTTGCCACATGTTTGAACCAAATAAGAAATTCGCTGATATATAGGACGTGATATTTTGTCATACTAGTACATTAATACGATTATTAACGTCCGTTTTAAATAAAAGTTACATGGATTTTTTAATCCATGCAAAAATAAAACTTGCATGGATTTTTTAATCCATGCAACTTTTAAATAAAATAAAAATAAATAAAATAAAAGTTGCATGGATTTTTTAATCCATGCAATTTTTATTTTGACAAAGTGAAAGCTATTAATTTTTATTAACTGTCACTTTGTGAAATTTTCTCTGAGTGTATGTTTAAATTTCTTATTTGCCACATGTTTGAACGAAATAAGAAATCCGGTGATATATAGGACGTGATATTTTGTCATACTAGTATTATTAATACGATTATTAACGTCCTTATTAATCTCTGTATTTCTGCTGAAGGGTTAAGTCAGTATTTTATCAGTGATCGCACTTTTCAGTGAATTATGCAAACGTATTACCAGATGACAAGTGTTTATGTAATAATTCGTAACAAAAGACTTATCGCCCAGTTACGAATGACATACATTTTCTCGTTACGTTATTTTTTGTTGTTCTCTCCGCCTCCTTAAAAATCATTTCAGCCTTCTTTATACAATTTTGAATTATCGAAGATGCCACATTAATACAAATTATGTTTACGTTTCAATAAAAAATCTAAAAAATGTATACACATGGAAGAATTGTGCCTGCCTTATTATCCGTTACTTGGCTATGGGGAAATCTCGAACATCCATTATTGTTATTACAGAGAAATCTCTCGAGGTTTCCTCGCAAAGACGATCAGTAAAACGGAGACTTCTAAAATACCTTTTCACGTCCCAGGAATTATTCATGCTGTCGAAAAGTTCACTCGGCACTAGATGAACAGAAAATATCAATACCTTGTGATATCTTTAAGCTGAATTCAATAAAACCACACAGTACGAAATTTTCAAAGGAAAAATAAGGACAGTGTGCACAAATCTTCTTTTTAACGTATATATTTTACAATACGAATATCCCAGTTACTTACGACTTGTGTATCGATATATTAAGGGGAGGGAGTCAGGTCAAAAAAATTGATTTTGGAAATTCAATATCGTCCAAATCCTATTGCATATAAAAATGTCCAACGCACTATATTGTTGGTAATCGATTAAAGGATTTTTTACTGTCGTCTGACTTGCATATGCTTTTCAATATTAACTCAAGCAAATTTCTTAGGTTTTCCATTCTGCGCATGATTCAGATCAAACTACCAGGCAGATTGGAATGGTTGACGTCTCATTTTCTTCTTCATGAAAAGATACACCGGCTAAATGGAGCAAATTTTAATAAAAGGTTATATTTTTTAAGTGACACAATTATTAATAAATAAATTCTATGCTATTTTCTAAATCGGTGATTAACTTTGCTTTCAGAATGAAAAAAAATAGTTTGCTCCATTTAGCCGGTGTATCTTTTCGTGAAGAAGAAAATGAGACGTCAACCATTCCAATCTGCCTAGTAGTTTGATCTGAATCATGCGCAGAATGGAAAACCTAAGAACTTTGCTTAAGATAATATTGAAAAGCATATGCAAGTCAGACGACTGTAAAAAATCCTTTCATCGAGTACCAACAATATAGTGCATTGGGCATTTTTATATACAATAGGATTTGGATGATATTGAATTTCCAAAATCAATTTTTTTTATCTGACTCCCTCCCCTTAAATTATAAAAATGAAATGCTGACGCCTATTTATGATAAGTACAAACATCTATTTTATGGCGCTGGAAAACTTAGGAAAATATTTTATATAGACGTCTTGAACGAAAACATTATTTTTTTTTAAATTTGTTTAAGTATGATTCATAACTGGGAAACTCATTTGGCTTATTTCAGGGAGATAGTAATTGTTGAAAAATCGGAAAATGTCTAAGCATTAATTCCATAATTTTCTTCTCTTAGAATTTAGTCACATCTAACGAGAGTTAGGTATACTTCATAGTGCATCGTGTATGCGAATTTATTATACATAATATATAGCATACACGCGGGTCGTCTGGCCACTACAGTAATCCTAACTTACTATACACAGATGGATATGTCGTAGTCTCGTGGGTCATTAATTCGTGAATACTTACAAGTATATATGTAGTTGAGGTATACTATAAGATAGTATACAGATACGTACATATATATATGCGTTCATGTATATATATACAAGAAAAGAGCATTTTTGTCTGAGAATTATTGTAAAGAGTTTTGCGAATTTGAATATTGTATCCTCTGCTGCCGACGTCTTTCCCGTTATCTACTCGCCGTTTATCTTTGATCAATATGAAAGTCACGAAAATTATTAATTTTTTTTTCCGACCATAAAATTAGTTGGTGGCAGAAATGAAACCTTTTTTAAAATTTTTAATAATCAGCGTAGTAAATTTGCTACAATAGAGAAATTAGCTATTTTTCAAAGTATTTTAAAATTCATTTTCCAAATTTTACTCACTTTAGAATTTTATTATAAACGCATTCTGCAATTGAATTACATAAAATAAAAACACTTGTGCACGTAAAAAAAATGAATGACTTATAATTATCGTTATTTTAATTCAGAAGAGATTTCGACATTTAAGGAAAGTTGATTTTTTTTTTTTTTTTCAACGCGATACATGCTTGGCCATTAAAGGGTTAATAACTCGAAGTCGTAAGAAAATTTAAATTTAACTTTCCAAATTATACTCACTTTAGAATTTTATTATGAATGCATTTTGCAATTTAATTGCATAAAATAAACATACTTGAGCACGTAAAAAAAATGAATGACCGATAATTATCGTTATTTTAATTCAGAAAAGATTCTGGCATTTAAGGAAAGATGATTTTTTATTTTTTCAACGCGATACATGCTTGGCCATTAAAGGGTTAATAACTCGAAGTCGTAAAAAAATTTAAATTTATTTTTCCAAATTTTACTCACTGTAGAATTTTATTATAAACGCATTCTGCAACTTAATTGCATAAAATAAAAATACTTGTGCACGTAAAAAAAATGACTGATAATTATCGTTATTTTAATTCAGAAAAGATTCTGGCATTTAAGGAAAGTTGTTTCTTTCTTTTTTTCATCGCGATAGATGCTTAGCCATTAAAGAGTTAATAACTCGAAGTCGTAAAAAAATTTAAATTTATTTTTCCAAATTTTACTCACTGTAGAATTTTATTATAAACGCATTCTGCAACTTAATTGCATAAAATAAAAATACTTGTGCACGTAAAAAAAATGACTGATAATTATCGTTATTTTAATTCAGAAAAGATTCTGGCATTTAAGGAAAGTTGTTTCTTTCTTTTTTTCATCGCGATAGATGCTTGGCCATTAAAGGGTTAATAACTCGAA
Source organism: Ephialtes manifestator (assembly GCA_963970395.1). Classification (NCBI taxonomy): domain Eukaryota; kingdom Metazoa; phylum Arthropoda; class Insecta; order Hymenoptera; family Ichneumonidae; genus Ephialtes; species Ephialtes manifestator. The sequence goes on along the minus strand of OZ019981.1, from coordinate 22,632,095 downwards.
GTCGTAAAAAAATTAAATTTTAATTTTCCAAATTTTACTCACTTTAAAATGTTATTATGAATGCATTCTGCAATTAAATTGCAGAATGCATTCATAAAATAAAATAATAATAATAATATTCATAAGATAAAATAAAAATACTTGAGCACGCAAAAAAAAATGATTGACTGATAATTATCGTTATTTTAATTCAGAAAAAATTCTGGCATTTAAGGAAAGTTGTTTTCTTTATTTTTTCAACGTGATAGATGTTTGGCCATTAAAATGTTAATAACTCGAAGTCGTAAAAAAATTTAAATTTAATTTTCCAAATTTTACTCACTTTAGAATTTTATTATGAATGCATTTTGCAATATAATTGCATGAAATAAAAATACTTGAGCACGTAAAAAAAATGGATGACTGATAATTATCGTTACTTTAATTCAGAAAAGATTCTGGCATTTAAGGAAAGTTGATTTTTTACTTTTTCAACGCGATAGATGCTTGGTCATTAAAGGGTTAATAACTCGAAGTCGTAAAAAAATTTTAATCTAAATTTCCAAATTTTACTCACTTTAGAATTTTATTATAAACGCATTCTGCAACTTAATCGCATAAAATAAAAATACTTGTGCACGTAAAAAAAATGACTGATAATTATCGTTATTTTAATTCAGAAAAGATTCTGGCATTTAAGGAAAGTTGTTTTTTTTATTTTTTTCAACGCGATAGATGCTTGGCCATTAAAGCGTTAATAACTCGAAGTCGTAAAAAATTTAAATTTAATTTTCCAAATTTTACTCACTTTAGAATTTTATTATGAATGCATTTTGCAACTTAATCGCATAAAATAAAAATACTTGTGCACGTAAAAAAAATGACTGATAATTATCGTTATTTTAATTCAGAAAAGATTCTGGCATTTCAGGAAAGTTGATTTTTTATTTTTTTCAACGCGATAGATGCTTGGTCATTAAAGGGTTAATAACTCGAAGTCGTAAAAAAATTTTAATCTAAATTTCCAAATTTTACTCACTTTAGAATTTTATTATAAACGCATTCTGCAATTTAATTGCATAAAATAAAAATACTTGAGCACGTAAAAAAAATGAATGACTGATAATTATCGTTATTTTAATTCAGACAAGATTCTGGCATTTAAGGAAAGTTGTTTCTTTCTTTTTTTCATCGCGATAGATGCTTGGCCATTAAAGGGTTAATAACTCGAAGTCGTAAAAAAATTTAAATTTATTTTTCCAAATTTTACTCACTTTAGAATTTTATTATGAATGCATTATGCAATTTAATTGCATAAAATAAAAATATTTGTGCACGTAAAAAAAATGAATGACTGATAATTATCGTTATTTTAATTCAGAAAAGATTCTGGCATTTCAGGAAAGTTGATTTTTTATTTTTTTCAACGCGATAGATGCTTGGTCATTAAAGGGTTAATAACTCGAAGTCGTAAAAAATTTTTAATCTAAATTTCCAAATTTTACTCACTTTAGAATTTTATTATAAACGCATTCTGCAACTTAATCGCATAAAATAAAAATACTTGTGCACGTAAAAAAAATGACTGATAATTATCGTTATTTTAATTCAGAAAAAATTCTGGCATTTAAGGAAAGTTGTTTTCTTTATTTTTTCAACGTGATAGATGCTTGGCTATTAAAGGGTTAATAACTCGAAGTCGTAAAAAAAATTAAATTAAATTTTCCAAATTTTACTCACTTTAGAATTTTATTATGAATGCATTCTGCAATTTAATTGCATAAAATAAAAATACTTGAGCACGTAAAAAAAATGAACGACTGATAATTATCGTTACTTTAATTCAGAAAAGATTCTGGCATTTAAGGAAAGTTGATTTTTTATTTTTTCAACGCGATAGATGCTTGGCCATTAAATGGTTAATAAGTCGTGAAAAATTTGCGTACCGTACGTGACAGGCTTAGAGAGATTTGAGTACTTCGGTAGAATCGTTATCATTATGCAAATTCAACTTGAGCCAGATGTCACCGAACTATTTTAACTTTTCCGTTTTCGTCCACTAAGATTCACATCTATCCATGAGACTCAGATCGCAGCGTCGAAACTTGATTATTACATTTTGCAGAATATTCGGAAAAGAAATCAGTGAGCTAGCTAGTTTGAAATGGAAAATGGGTAAAATGAAACTCAAGAGAAATCTGATATTTTTACCAAGTCTCAATTTAGCATGCTGAAGCTTTTGTAATTTGAGTTTTAATGCTCTCAAACTGGAGTTAAGCCCCAGGCGCTTTAATTTAGCTCTTTACATTCGATTCAGCATTGTTTCTCCATTTTTTTAAATCGTCGTCAGATACCCGTATTTTAACCAGGTTAAAATAGCCGTCAATTAAAGTTTCCGAGACAAAAAATGCTGTAATAACGAAATAAATTGTAATTGCAACGATCTCGCGAAAATTGAAGTTTCTCCGAGTTCAACTTTATACATTATGAATAAAAATAAGTAACTCTCTATCTTTTCAACTGTAAAGTCTGTTTACATATTTGTAATATGTATATTTTGAGTTAGAAAAGTACGTAGCAAAAACATACTCTAAATGTGTAAAATGTAATAATAACTGAAAATACAAGCCCGAAAATGGAACATAGTTTTCCACTACAATGTTAGTAAAGTTTCCGCAAATATTTTGCTAGAATGGTGATAATATTACACTGAGAGAAATTAAGATGGTACTGATAACTATTCAGTGATAATTATATTTTATTAGTCCAGGTGACTATTTTTGTAGTTACATTAACTACGTAACTATTAATATAACTACGAAAATAGTCACTTGGACTAATAAAATATAATTATCACTGAATAGTTATCAGGACCATCTGAATTTCTCTCAGTGTACATTATTTGCTAGCCTACTTAAACAATTGATTAGCCCAACAACATTTCTTTTAAAACAATTTTTTTTTGCTCGGCTAATAAATTTTTTGCTAAACTGACAAATTTTTTTTACTGGGCTAGCAAAAAACGTAAGGCTATTATTATTTTAGCAAAAGATTTGCTCGTCCGGCAACGATGAAATCCTTATCTTCGTGTGTTCCCCTACTGTACAACTAATGCTCTAAGTAATGATACATTCTCTTTAAAGATTTGGATTACCCTTTTTAAGTATTACCGCGTTAAGAACTGAAAATAACTGAAAATATATTCGCTTTATCTTGCAATATTTTTTAGCGGAGCTTGTGGCGCCGGTGAGTATTAATAATGTTAATCATCACAGAGGGCGTTCTTTCATACCCTATTATTATGCAACCAGAGATGGAATCTTATAGTGGCATTTGGGCTGCTGCTTTGCTTCTGCTTTCACTCCATTTTCAAAGGATCCATTATACCTCCCCTAACTCCACTTCACTCTTCGGAAACTTTGTTCGAACTGTTGCTCTGAGACCATAAAAAAACAGTCATCTCGAGGGAGATGGTTATACACTCTGAACCTGAAGTTTCAAAAAAATATCGATAAACCGAATGTAATAAACTTTACGAGCTTTTCAGTGACCGATTATCACTTTTTTGCGTCCTTATCGACCAAGCTTTGTTTTCGTGCGATTTTTTTTCGAGTTTTTTGTGTCAGTATACTCAAAATGGTCTAAAACGTCGAGAAAAGTGGTTTAGAAAAAAATGTATGGATGGATGTACACTCAAAATTCAAACTTACACGGAAAAAAAAGATTAGTTGCCATAACCAAGACATGAGTTGACACAACCAATCGATTATTCTATTTTTCCTACAACTCAAATGGTAATACCAACGATTCGAATGGTAATACCGACGATTCGAATGGTAATACCGACGATTCGAATGATAGTCCCAACTATTCGAGTGGTAGTCCCAACGATTGGTTAACCTAACTAACCTCGCGAGAACTAATCGTGAATAGTTGAGGTTACTGTTCGATATGGTTGAGGCAACTAATTTTTTAGACATTGTGTACAGCAAATCGAAAACGTAGTTGCTACAACCAAACATTTCTTTCCGTGAACATATCTCAAAAACTGCTTTAACAATCGGGCTGAAATTTAGCAAAAATGTGAAGCAGATCCACGCCTTTATTTGTGGTAATTTTCAAAAAAAAATTCAAAATATGTTGTAATTTTATTTGACTTTGCAATTTTCGAAAAATAACTGTACGCTCTCTAGCATCCGCAAATTTTCAGCTATTGTGATAAATAATTTTTTATGAATAAAGCTATGTTAAAGGAGGATCGGTATTAAATTTGGAATGAATCTATAAAGAAGTTCGGTTCTCATGGAATTTTACATTTTTCAAAAAATATTCGTTTTACTCTAACTCGCATCAAATCTCACCAAATCAACTGAAATTTTCGTCATATGAAAAATAACATTCAGCGCTGCTACCTAGCAAATTTGATCGTGATCGGTAAAGCGGTTCGATTTTGAATTTTCCAAGATCTGTATAGGTATCGAAAAAGGTTGCAAAGTAGAACTTTGCACATTTTTTTGCCTCATTCATTTTCATTTTTCAATGTTTCCTCTATCAGGAAACCAAAATTATCAAATAAGCTTATTCATAGAGGTGGGTTTGTGAAAAATGAAAATTAATGAGAAAGCAATCTACAAAACTTTACTTGGCAACTTTTTTAAAAATGGTAGAGATATTCTCGATTTTTTGTTTTACGGTTTTCCTTAGGGAAACTTTTGCTTCCTCATAGAGGAAGCTTTGTTTTCATGACAATTTTTTTCTCGAGATTTTCATGCCAGTATGCTTAGAATTGTCCAAAACGTCGAGAAAAGTGGTTTAGAAAAAATGTCCGTAAGTATGTGTGTGTGTGTGTGTGTCCTGGGCTCCGAAAATTCGATAAACTATTACTCAATAACCGTTCGAGCGATATGGCTCAAATTTGGTACGCAAGTAGAGTAGTTACCCCGCTTTGACTGTTGAGATTTTTGAAAAAAAAAAATCAGCCATTTTGATTTTATGGTACTTTTAATTAAAAAAAAAAGGCGTGGTCTCTCTAACTTTCGTAAAAATTAGACTATTTTGCTAAATAGTTGTTTATAAATAAATATACGTTCAATGTTGTTTGGCATTGCATTTGGGCGAAATCGGTAAAGCGGCTCAGATTTTATAGATGTTTGAATTTTTCGAAAAAAATCTTTTTTTTTTATAAATCACGTCGAATTTCACCAATTTAACCGAAATATTTTACAAACGAAAAGGAACATGCAGCTATGCCACGTACCAAATTTGACGATGATCGGTAAAGTGGTTCAGATTTTACGACATTTTGAAATTTACAAAAAAACGATTTTCGCTCTAGCATCAGCAAAAGTTGATAATGCGAGACAAAAGTTTGTACTCAATGGAAATAAGAATGCAAAGCAGAACTTTACACATTGCTTCATATATAAATTTATTTTTTTAATTTATAATGACCGCTTGTCCCAAAATAGAATTGCACATAACTCTCGAACGGCGTGACGAATCGAGATGAAAATTTACACAACAAGGATGCAAAGTAGAAACTTGCACATTGATTCCTCATTATTGTTCGCTTTTTTACAAAGCTTCCTCTATGAGGAAGCCAAAATTGAATTACGCACTTCCTCATAGAGGTAGATTTGCAAAAAGCGAAAAATAATGAGGAAGCAATGTGCAAGGTTATAATTTGCATCCTTTTTTTCTGTTAGACTACACGCATGATTATCATTTCATCCTCTTCAGCATCAATTTCTCACTGACTGGCTATGCCACGTACCAAATTTGACGATGATCGGTAAAGTGGTTCAGATTTTACGACATTTTGAAATTTACAAAAAAACGATTTTCGCTCTAGCATCAGCAAAAGTTGATAATGCGAGACAAAAGTTTGTACTCGATGGAAATAAGAATGCAAAGCAGAACTTTACACATTGCTTCACATATAAATTTATTTTTTTAAATTAATAATGACCGCTTGTCCCAAAATAGAATTGCACATAACTCTCGAACGGCGTGACGAATCGAGATGAAAATTTAGACAACAAGGATGCAAAGTAGAACCTTGCACATTGATTCCTCATTATTTTTCGCTTTTTTACAAACCTTCCTCTATGAGGAAACCAAAATTGAATTACGTACTTCCTCATAGAGGTAGCTTTGTAAAAAGCGAAAAATAATGAGGAAGCAATGTGCAAGGTTATAATTTGCATCCTTTTTTTCTGTCAGACTACACGCATGATTATCGTCTCATCCTCTTCAGCATCAATTTCTCACTGATTGGCTATGCCACGTACCAAATTTGACGATGATCGGTAAAGTGGTTCAGATTTTACGACATTTTGAAATTTACAAAAAAAAAACGATTTTCGCTCTAACATCAGCAAAAGTTGCGAGACAAAAGTTTGTACTCAATGGAAATAAGAATGCAAAGCAGAACTTTACACATTGCTTTATATATAAATTAATTTTTTTTAAATTAATAATGACCGCTTGTCCCAAAATAGAATTGCTCATAACTCTCGAACGGCGTGACGAATCGAGATGAAAATTTACACAACAAGGATGCAAAGTAGAAACTTGCACATTGATTCCTCGTTATTGTTCGCTTTTTTACAAAGCTTCCTCTATGAGGAAACCAAAATTGAATTACGCACTTCCTCATAGAGGTAGCTTTGTAAAAAGCGAAAAATAATGAGGAAGCAATGTGCAAGGTTATACTTTACATCCTTTTTTTCTGTCAGATTACACGCATGATTATCGTCGCATCCTCTTCAGCATCAATTTCTCACTGATTGGCTATGCCACGTACCAAATTTGACGATGATCGGTAAAGTGGTTCAGATTTTACGACATTTTGAAATTTACAAAAAAACGATTTTCGCTCTAGCATCAGCAAAAGTTGATAATGCGAGACAAAAGTTTGTACTCGATAGAAATAAGAATGCAAAGCAGAACTTTACACATTGCTTCATATATAAATTTATTTTTTTAAATTTATAATGACCGCTTGTCCCAAAATAGAATTGCACATAACTCTCGAACGGCGTGACGAATCGAGATGAAAATTTACACAACAAGGATGCAAAGTAGAAACTTGCACATTGCTTCCTCATTATTTTTCGCTTTTTAACAAACCTTCCTCTATGAGGAAACCAAAATTGAATTACGTACTTCCTCATAGAGGTAGCTTTGTAAAAAGCGAAAAATAATGAGGAAGCAATGTGCAAGGTTATAATTTGCATCCTTTTTTTCTGTCAGACTACACGCATGATTATCGTCTCATCCTCTTCAGCATCAATTTCTCACTGACTGGCTATGCCACGTACCAAATTTGGCGATGATCGGTAAAGTGGTTCAGATTTTACGACATTTTGAAATTTACAAAAATAAAAAACGATTTTCGCTCTAACATCAGAAAAAGTTGATAATGCGAGACAAAAGTTTGTACTCAATAGAAATAAGAATGCAAAGTAGAACTTTACACATTGCTTCACATATAAATTTATTTTTTTTAATTTATAATGACCGCTTGTCCCAAAATAGAATTGCTCATAACTCTCGAACGGCGTGACGAATCGAGATGAAAATTTACACAACAAGGATGCAAAGTAGAAACTTGCACATTGCTTCCTCATTATTTTTCGCTTTCTTACAAACCTTCCTCTATGAGGAAGCCAAAATTGAATTACGTATTTCCTCATAGAGGTAGTTTTGTAAAAAGCGAAAAATAATGAGGAAGCAATATGCATGGTTATACTTTGCATCCTTTTTTTCTGTCAGACTACACGCATGATTATCGTCTCATCCTCTTCAGCATCAATTTCTCACTGACTGGCTATGCCACGTACCAAATTTGACGATGATCGGTAAAGTGGTTCAGATTTTACGACATTTTGAAATGTACAAAAGAAAAACGTTTTTCGCTCTAGCATCAACAAAAGTTGATAGTGCGAGACAAAAGTTTGTACTCAATGGAAATAAAAATGCAAAGTAGAACTTTACACATTGCTTCATATATGAATTAATTTTTTTTAAATTAATAATGACCGCTTGTCCCAAAATAGAATTGCTCATAACTCTCGAACGGCGTGACGAATTGAGATGAAAGTTTACACAACAAAGTATGATGCAAAGTAGAAACTTGTACATTGATTCCTCATTATTTTTCGCTTTTTACAAAGCTTCCTCTACGAGGAAGCCAAAATTGAATTACGTACTTCCTCATAGAGGTAGCTTTGTAAAAAGCGAAAAATAATGAGGAAGCAATGTGCAAGGTTATACTTTGCATCCTTTTTTTCTGTCAGACTACACGCATGATTATCATCTCATCCTCTTCAGCATCAATTTCTCACTGACTGGCTATATGATATTTACACACGTCCAATCGGTTAAATCCATACTAGAATTCGAACAGTAGCAGGTCCACGGATGGGAACGGGAACCATTAATTTTCGGACTTCGGAGTACAGGCCGGCTGTCGTTTGTTAACGTCGCCCGGGGTGGGTACAATTAAGCGTCGCTCGCAGGACACGGCGATCACGCGGAGAAATTATTACATCGAGTATATGTACGCACACTCAACGAATACTTATGCAATGCAGTGCGATTTGTTTTGCTGGCTAGTTAACGCAAAATTCGTCGATGGACAGGTGTGCGAATAGATACATAGACACCTTTACGAATATGCAACTGTAAATGTATCGAGGGCTGATGTTAACTGAAATATAGGACTAGGAGTTCGCAAGTTTTCAAATTGAATTTTTCCTCCTATTATAAAATCGTATACTGCAGTGCAGTAAAAAAATTATTGGAATAATGAGTATTGTTAAATAAGTTAGCCACAATGCAGAATAATCGTTAATTAAATCTGTGTTCAATTTTTAGAGAGTCAAAATATTCCATTTTTTGTGGAGATATAATTTAGTATCTGAATATCTTTCCATTATATTTTCTGGTTATCCTAATGTCTCGAAATCCCTGCATTTTAGCTTTTATACATCAATGTTCTCATAATTTGATCGCTTTTTTTTTAGAGAAATCGATCGACAGTTTATTCAGTGTAAAAAGTCCTAATAAAAGATCCTTTACCACATAATCCACGATACAAAAATATAACAAATGCAAAAATACATTCGGTATAAAATAAAAGAAGACAAGACAGAAACGATAAAGATGCGGACCGACACTCAACGAGAGACTTGCTTAGTCTGAAGTAGAATGAATAAAATTCACGTTGAGGTATTCTAGATTTCCTTCACTGTTGGTTTCCCTCGTTTGCTCTCCAGTGTTTCTCCCTTTCTCTCTATCTGTAGCTGCTGTATTATCCTTACGCCTGAGATGTACCTCTATTCTCTCAACCGGCTCATCTTTATCATCTTGACGAGTTACCCGATATCCTTATAATCCATCTACGGCATATCGGCTCACCTCAGTGGCACAGAGTTTTCGAACGATCGTCTCCTAGTCCTAAAGTCTTCGAGCAACCGCGTCAACCCCTTTCAAAGCCATACGATCCCCATTCGCCCACCGGTAACTGTCAAAATGACGAGAGATTTCATCTCCCTCACACTCTTGTTCTCCGGAGTAAATCTTGAAGGAGATACGATCGATAAGGGTGGAAATTACGCTGAAGGAATGATCAAATAAATTCTGTCACCGCACGCGCTAAAAGGGCCAGTTTTTTTTCAAAGTGGATTCACATTTATTCATAGGTTTGATGTAGGAAAAGAAAAGAAGAGCTGGAAAGGATGTCTCAAGGTGGTTTGTCAATCAAATTTTTTCCTTGCGGAAGATTTGTTAGAATTATGATTTTAGCTGAGACATTCTTGTTCTGAACTAAATCACTCTGTATATATTGTTTTTCAATTGTTGTTTCATTTTTCAATACACTGTTTGATTTATATATTTGCAATTCCTAAATAAAATTTGTGTTCCCCCGTTAAAGTATAATAATATTCAAGGCTTGATCTTTAATCTGAAAAAAATCAATCCCGGTTTACTCCACCAATACTTTCAAGCAATTTCACAATTGTCGCAATTGGATACGTTAAAATATTATCACATCTACGCAGTTTATAATTTCTCCCTCACACTCTTGTTTTCCCAAGTAAATCTCGAAGGAGACACGATCGATAAGGGTGGAAATTACTCTGAAGGAATGATCAAATAAATTCTGTCACCGCACGCGCTAAAAGGACCAGTTTTTTTTTTCAAAGTGGATTCAAATTTATTCTTCGGTTTGATGTATCTGTTGTTGGAAAGTATTAAAAGAAAAGAAAAACTGGAAAGGATGTCTCAAGGTGGTTTGAAATGGCACGATTTAACATGCCAACGAATATTCAAGTTCTATCAAATTTTTTCCATGCGGAATATTTGTTAGAATTATTGTTTTAGCTGAGACATTCTTGTTTTGAACAAAATCACTCTGTATATATTGTTGTTCAACTGTTGTTTCATTTTTCAATACACTGTTTGATTTATATATTTGCAGCTCCTAAGTAAAATTTGTGTTCTCCCGTGAAAGTATAATAATATTCAAGGCTTGATCTTTAAACTGAAAAAAATGAATCCCGCTTTCCTCCACCAATACTTTCAAGCAATTTTACAATGTCGCGATTGGATACGTTAAAATATTATCACATCTACGCAGTTTATAATTTCTCCCTCACACTCTTGTTTTCCCAAGTAAATCTCGAAGGAGACACGATCGATAAGGGTGGAAATTACTCTGAAGGAATGATCAAATAAATTCTGTCACCGCACGCGCTAAAAGGACCAGTTTTTTTTTTCAAAGTGGATTCAAATTTATTCTTCGGTTTGATGTATCTGTTGTTGGAAAGTATTAAAAGAAAAGAAGAGCTGGAAAAGACGTCTCAAGGTGGTTTGAAATGGCACGATTTAACATGCCAACGAATATTCAAGTTCAATAAAAAATTTTCCTTGCGGAAGATTTGTTAGAATTATTGTTTTAGCTGAGACATTCTTGTTCTGAACTAAATCACTCTGTATATATTGTTTTTCAACTGTTGTTTCATTTTTCAATACACTGTATGATTTATATATTTGCAATTCCTAAATAAAATTTGTGTTCCCCCGTTAAAGTATAATAATATTCAAGGCTTGATCTTTAATCTGAAAAAAATCAATCCCGGTTTACTCCACCAATACTTTCAAGCAATTTCACAATTGTCTCAATTGGATACGTTAAAATATTATCACATCTACGCAGTTTATAATTTCTCCCTCACACTCTTGTTCTCCCAAGTAAATCTCGAAGGAGACACGATTGATAAGGGTGGAAATTACTCTGAAGGAATGATCAAATAAATTCTGTCACCGCACGCGCTAAAAGGACCAGTTTTTTTTTCAAAGTGGATTCAAATTTATTCTTCGGTTTGATGTATCTGTTGTTGGAAATTATTAAAAGAAAAGAAGAGCTGGAAAGGATGTCTCAAGGTGGTTTGAAATGGCACGATTTAACATGCCAACGAATATTCAAGTTCTATCAAATTTGTTCCTTGCGGAAGATTTGTTAGAATTATTGTTTTAGCTGAGACATTCTTGTTTTGAACAAAATCACTCTGTATATATTGTTTTTCAACTGTTATTTCATTTTTCAATACACTGTTTGATTTGCAAATTTATTTGCAAATATTTGCAAATTGTAAAATTTGTGTTCTCCCGTTAAAGTATAATAATATTCAAGGCTTGATCTTTAATCTGAAAAAAAATCAATCCCGGTTTACTCCACCAATACTTTCAAGCAATTTTACAATTGTCGCAATTAAAATATTATATATTATATAATATAATTGTCGCAGTTAAAATATTATCACATCTACGCAGTTTATAATTTCTCCCTCACACTCTTGTTCTCCCAAGTAAATCTCGAAGGAGACACGATCGATAAGGGTGGAAATTACTCTGAAGGAATGATCAAATAAATTCTGTCACTGCACGCGCTAAAAGGGCCAGTTTTTTTTCAAAGTGGATTTAAATTTATTCTTAGGTTTGATGTATCTGTTGTTGGAAAGTATTAAAAGAAAAGAAAAGCTGGAAAGGATATCTCAAGGTGATTTGAAATGGCACGATTTAACATGCCAACGAATATTCAAGTTCTATCAAATTTTTTCCTTGCGGAAGATTTGTTAGAATTATTGCTTCGGCTGAGACATTCTTGTTCTGAACAAAATCACTCTGTATATATTTTTTTTCAACTGTCCGTGATTGTTTTTCAACTGTTGTTTAATTTTTCAATACACTGTTTGATTTATATATTTGCAACTCCTAAGAAAAATTTGTGTTCTCCCGTTAAAGTATAATAATATTCAAGGCTTGATCTTTAATCTGAAAAAAATCAATCCCGCTTTACTCCACCAATACTTTCAAGCAACTTTACAATTCTCGCAATTGGATACGTTAAAATATTATCACATTTAAGCAGTTAATAATTGAATGGTTCATTTTGGAATTCGATTGTAAAGCCATAAAATATATGGTCCTCTTATATGCAAGTTGTATCCACTTTATTCGAGACGTCTTAGGGAGGGGTTAATAAACTGCCGAGATTACTTGTGATGTACGTCTGAACGGTGATAGAGGTCGGTTGAAAACTCGTTAGTGAGTCAGGTCGTACGTTTTGTTCAAGATATTTCCACTATAAAATCTTTATTGCGATAATTTTTTAACTATCGGTCGTAGTATTGGATGGATACCATGATTTTGTAGACGATTGCACGGTCCGTTGGACCTGAGTGAAAGTAGGAGGTGCAGTAAAACGAGATTGAGGATGAGAGGGCTTACCGATACCTCGGATAGACGGCTAACTTGGAGTGCGAGGTATTCAACCAGCGGGGCTGATGAGTTCGCGATGTATTCAACGGTGATACTAGAGCAATTTCGCTACGTTAACAGACCCGGCTCGACGTTGCCCTCCAGAGAGCTTTAATCGTCATTATCGTAAACGCGTTCGAGACTGCGAAGAGGATTAACGGAGTTCGATCGGGAGATACAAACGGAACTTTCGCGTTGGAAACTACTTCATTCGCTATCGGACCGTGAGCGCTACAAAAGCTTCATTTTTCACGAATCCATATCCGCAGCATATCCAGCCCAAAATTGTTATCACATCATACCCCTATTTTTTCTGTTGGAGCAGCTTTTGTCGAAGGTATTAGGGAATAACCGATAATTCACCCTTTTCCAAGTTCAAATATTATGCTGAAAAGCACCAAAACATTATCATTTCCAGACAGATGTTGGTTTTCCATTTCAGCAATCAATCAGTCATATAACATTTCAATCAACGTCTGCCTAGTCTCTCGTTCATTTTCATCACCAATTTCCAGTTACTCAAACGCACATAAATGCGAATAGTCAAATGTCATTAAATTTTACAATTGTTTCGATTGAATGGGAATTTCGAGTTTTGATCAAGTTCGGCACGAGTGATAGAAAGAGCGTTTCGGCGAGAGGATACTTCACTTCAAATCATGTCTAGTGATTACTGGATTCACGCTTTCCCCGATAAGCCCACAAGCATCAATGATGATTAACCTACCGAGGCACGTGTGTCCATTTTCAGCAGGTACATCAGCCTCGGCAATGTACAATGCATTCAACAGTGCAACGGCTGATGCTCGCCATTTCTGCAATGCACGTTTCGAAACCCTGTTCCTAGGCTCGAGGCTTTTGGCCATGTGTTGAGCGGGTAACTCATTCGAAACAAGGGTGACGGCTTTGTAGCTGCTGGAAACGCTAGTGCACTGTTGTTGTGATGTACAAACACCCTTGGGACTGACCGGAGACTATTGGCCGATTAGTGCGCACATGCCTGTTTAGTCTTACCGGTGGAAACGTCAATAGGTCAGCGATTAGATAGTCGGAATCGGTGGTAGGCGGGCTCGTGGCGTTGGATGCAGTAGGATCTGCAATCACAGATTGCCATCTGAGCAAGTAGACACAACGAGAACTTCCTGTGTATACAGTTTAAACGGTCCAACACGGGTATGAGCAGGAGATGAGAACGATGAACGACGAAGTCTTGCGAAAGGGGAGTACGAGGATCGCCGGAATCTTGAAGAGCACGTAATCACTGCTGCTGTTGCTTGCGGCAGTCGTCGGACATCCGGCAAAGTGGTTACTGCCTGTCATCGATCAGTCACCTTGCGAATGATCCCGCGTGTAGAAGTAGAAGAAGAAGAGCAAGTGTCCGCGTCGCGGCGCCACTTTTGCTGGAATTTCCGTGCTGCATCGCTGCCGGATGTTCCCCTGAAAGCAATAAAACCGCCACAGTTTCATAAGTTATACGATATTGTTGTGAGGGTGGAGAGTTGAGAGAGCTTATGGATTTATTGAGGAAACTAGGGGAGAGTGGGAGTGGGGTACAATTTGTCATGGGGTACAGTGAACCACTTGAAATTTCTCGTAGGTTTGACGTGTGTAAGTAATGTTTTTTTTGTTTGGCACTGAGCTAAATTGAGTTTCATCCGACGTGAAATAAAAGGATGATGAAATCGTGTGAATAATTATTAAAAAATAAAATTGATTTGGACACTTCACAATTTTTCGGCTGTGAATAAAAGATGTAAAATCTTACTTTCTTTTCCAAGACAGCTCGAGTTTTCGATCGTAAATGATAGTCCAATTATCGCTGCATTGGTTAGTGACGTTTCATTAAATTGAGTTCGATAAATAATTATTTTTCCATTTGGAATGAGCCACTTGGAAATTCTCGTAGGTTTGACGTGCGTAAATAATAGTTATTTTATATGTTGGCCACTGAGCTAAATTGTAGTCTATAGTAATCGATTATGATTGGTATTTTTTTATTACTATACTAAGAGCATAAATTTGCATTGCTCGACGTTTGACGTGTGTAAGTAATATATTTTTTTTGCCCACTGAGCTAAATTCAGTTTCATCCGACGTGAAAAAAAAAGATGATGAAATCGTGTGAATAATTATTAAAAAATAAAATTGATTTAGACACTTCAACATTTTTCGGCTGTCAATAAAAAATGTAAAATCTCACTTTATTTTCCAAGACAGCTCGAGTTTTCGATCGTAAATGATGGTCCAATTATCGCTGCATTAGTTAGTGACGTTTCATTAAATTGAGTTCGATAAATAATTATTTTTCCATTTGGAATGAGCCACTTAGAAATTCTCGAAGGTTTGACGTGCCTAAATAATAGTTTTGTTTTTGGCCACTGAGCTAAATTTTAGTCTATAGTAATCGATTATGATTGGTATTTTTTTATTACTATACTAAGAGCATAAATTCGCCTTGCTCTATATTTGACGTGTGTAACTAATGTTTTTTTTTGCGCATTGAGCTAAATTGAGTTTCGTCCGACGTGAAATGAAAAGGTTGATGAAATCGTGTGAATAATTATTAAAAAATAAAATTGATTTAGACACTTCAACATTTTTCGGCTGTCAGTAAACAATGTAAAATCTCACTTTCTTTTTCAAGACAGCTCGAGTTTTCGATCGTAAATGATTGTCCAATTATCGCTGCATTAGTTAGTGACGTTTCATTAAATTGAGTTCGATAAATAATTATTTTTCTATTTGGAATGAGCCACTTAGAATTTCTCGTAGGTTTGACGTGCGTAAATAATAGTTTTTTTTTGTTGGCCACTGAGCTAAATTGTAGTCTATAGTAATCGATTATGATTGGTATTTTTTTATTACTATACTAAGAGCATAAATTCGCATTGCTCTACGTTTGACGTGTGTAAGTAATGTTTTTTGCGCACTGAACTAAATTGAGTTTCATTCGACGTGAAATAAAAGGATGCTGAAGTCTTGTGAATACTTAGTAAAAAATAAAATTGATTTAGACACTTCAACATTTTTCGGCTGTCAGTAAAAAATGTCAAATC
The DNA here is from genome assembly GCA_963970395.1 of Ephialtes manifestator. Classification (NCBI taxonomy): domain Eukaryota; kingdom Metazoa; phylum Arthropoda; class Insecta; order Hymenoptera; family Ichneumonidae; genus Ephialtes; species Ephialtes manifestator. The sequence continues at coordinate 22,616,232 of OZ019981.1, read as the reverse complement.
TCACTTTATTTTCCAAGACAGCTCGAGTTTTCGATCATAAATGATTGTCCAATTATCGCTGCATTGGTTAGTGACGTTTCATTAAATTGAGTTCGATAAATAATTATTTCTCCACTTGGAATAAGCCACTTGGAAATTCTCGTAGGTTTGACGTGCGTAAATAATAGTTTTTTTTTGTTGGCCGCTGAGCTAAATTTTAGTCTATAGTAATCGATTATGATTGGTATTTTTTATTATTATACTAAGAGCATAAATTCGCATTGCTCTACGTTTGACGTGTGTAAGTAATGTTTTTTTTGCGCACTGAGCTAAATTGAGTTTCATCCGACGTGAAATAAAAGGATGATGAAATCGTGTGAATAATTATTAAAAAATAAAATTGATTTGGACACTTCACAATTTTTCGGCTGTGAATAAAAAATGTAAAATCTTACTTTCTCTTCCAAGACAGCTCGAGCTTTCGATCGTAAATGATAGACCAATTATCGCTGCATTGGTTAGTGACGTTTCATTAAATTGAGTTCGATAAATAATTATTTTTCCACTTGGAATGGGCCACTTGGAATTTCTCGTAGGTTTGACGTGCCTAAATAATATTTTTTTTGTGTTAGACATTGAGCTAAATTAGAGTCTATAGTAATCGATTATGAATGGTATTTTTTTATTACAATACTGCACTAAGAGCATAAATTCGCATTGCTCTCTGTTTCGGTAAATATATTCGGGAATGGGCGAAAGGAATGAAAGAATGAGCACATAATATTCTCCTCAAAGATCTTTGTGGTGTTCCTTTCATCCTGAAATGTTCATGGCCGCATTTAATATTTATTTCAGGATTCATTTCGATCTCACTTAAGGGCTCGCCTAGAGATATTTACTTCCAAAGGCATCATTGTTTAGGGAGCAGAGGGTATACATAAAAGTATATCTTCAGGTACATCCGGTGATAGAGAATCTGTCGAATGGAAGCCACTATTATTTGCAATCACGACAATTGTTATTTACTGTTTCTTTCATTGACCTCCGAAGTAGCAAATTTGTTACTGCCATTTGTTTACCTATAATAGCTAATTATACACACTCAGAGAAATCGTAGTAGTACAGTCAACTATAAAGTGACAACTATTAATTTTTAGTCCATACAACTATTTTCATAGTTATGGTAATTATGAAAATAGTTATGGTAACTATTTGGTAGCGATAGTAACTATTTGATAGTTGTGGCAAATATTAAAAAATTGGTCGTACGAACTAAAAATAAATAGTTGTCACTTTATAGTTGCTAATACTATAATTTTTTCTCCATGCACATACACGTTATGTTTTCTTTTTAATAACAACTAAATGTTCCGAGAAAAGTTTTTATTTTTTTGAAATCTATTACCTCATAAATAAAAATATTATGAATTGAGCTCTCGAGAAAAGTATTCTTTTCTCTTGGAACAGACTGATAATTTATGACTGGGAACGATGTCAGCTAGTAATGTCCCAAAAAAAAGTTTCTTTTTTTTTGGAAAAGACAAGAGCATTAAACATCGTCTGGAGAAATGGAAAAAACGTTGGATAACCCAGGTAAACCGTTACGGTGACCAAAAGGGGTGGCTGCGTTTGGAAGAATGAAAAAGAAAGCCTTCCACGGTGAAGCGATCGCTTCGAGAATACGTATAGCTCAGCCTCGAGGCAAGATTTTGCAGCGGCTACAAGCAACCCACCTTCCTGCCAAGAGTTCAGTTAATGCCAGATATATAGAGATCTACTATCCCTCCGGGTAGCTCTCATCGTTTCTCTACGCCAGCCTTCAGCACCGCATAGAACCAAGTCTAGAAGTCGGCCAGAACGCTGGAAAGCACCAAAAGCCCCGATATATCGAACGATGAGGATGGAGGAAGTCGGTCGTGGAACCTGCTTGATGCCCCACGGCATTGCGAATTCCGGTGGCAATTCGATCAGTTCGACTCTCCACGGAGGCCGCGTGAACGCTCTTGGAAAGTGGCTGGATCCGCTTCCATTTTTCATTTTCTTTGTACAATTTTCCTTGTGTTTTCTGATCCATTTCGTTAAGTATAACTTTGGTTAACCACAGGACTGCCAGTGACACATCCACGACGTAGATTAATATGATAATAAAGATGATAAGAAATTTATTACATGCTCAGGGATAAAACTCCCAAGAGCACCGTCAACGTAAAGTGCATAATGCAGTCAATTATGCATGTTAAGTCTACAAAGTAAAATGTGCAGTTCTCCGCAGTGCTTCAGATTTAAAGTAAATGGATAGGTTACTATTTTATTTTACAGATTGGCATTTAATAAATTGGTATTTGGTGAATAATATTAGAAAAGAAAAACTTATGTATACGGGCATATCTCACAAACCTTTGACTTTTGTGTAACTCGACTGCGGAATGCGATTGTAATTTACACAGAATGAATTACGCGAGTATCAAACTTTTACTAAGATGTACGATGCATCTATCTGAAAAAAAAAAAATAATTAAATTTTATAATGCACCAATAGACTGTTTTATCCAGGTTCAAATGCGGAAATTAACAACGTTTTCACTTGTAACTCTGATTTTCGCGTCACTTCATACGGGTGTAGCATTGATATGCACCTTCAGAAAAATAAGAAAAAAATCATGAATTTCTGGTAAGGTGCAATGAACATAATGTACCTAATTGTAATCGCCAAACATGTCAGAAAATTAAGCGGTTATCATGTGAACGTCTGTCACTCGGTTTCGATGGTGAACCTGACATCCTTCGTTATATGGTGCAGGAATATCAGCACAAGCTAATTGAGCCAAATGAATTGGATGCACATAAAGGTAGGACAGTGTTGCCAGATGGTCAGTTCAGCGTACCCCTAGACTAATTCTATTTCCCCCTAAAAATCCTCTAAACAGTTCCTACCGAGTCAACAACGTTGAATAACCACGATTTTTCAAGTGTCGGTCAATTGACGGTCATTTTAAGAACCTTGGCGGTAGGTTCTGTTATTAAATTAAGCCGTTGAGCCAATATTTTGTAGAATGGGTAATTTAATTCGGCAAACGCTTTTTCTCACGACTTTGTTTATACTAACAATTTATAGTTCAACTTTGGCACGCACAAGCGCCACAATCCTCTGGCTATCCGCTTGGTGTATAGGTCATAGGTTTCAGATTCGTAATTTACTTGGAAATATTAACGCTTGCTTGGGCTCATTTGGTTTATTTATGTTGAGATCAGAGCTGTGGATTTTAAGTTTTGAAATTCATACATAAGGCTGAAATTTGACAAACCCTAAAAAATACCCTAAATATTTTTTTCCCCTGTTTGCCCCCTAACGTGACGAAAAAACCCCTAAATCTAGGGGGAATCCTCTAATCAGGCAACACTGGTTTGGGCTCGTTTGGTTTATTTATGTTGGGGTCAGAGCTGTGGATTTTAAGTTTTGAAATTCATACATAAGACTGAATGTTGACAAACCCTAAAAAATTTTTCCCCTGTTTGCTCCCTAACGTGACGAAAAAACCCCTAAATCTGGGGGGAAATCCCCTAATCTGGCAACAGTGGTTTGGGCTCGTTTGGTTTATTTATGTTGGGGTCAGAGCTGTGAATTTTAAATTTAGAAATTCATACATAAGGCTGAATTTTGACAAACCCTAAAAAATACCCTAAACATTTTTTTCCCGTCTTTGCCCCCTAACGTGACGAAAAAACCCCTAAATCTAGAGGGAAATCCCCTAATTTGACAACACTGAGGTAGGATCATCACGGATTGAATGAAGTGAAATTTATGTCGGAGAGTCAATTATTTTGCTCGCAACGTTCTGCGACATGGACTCATATTGCTGCGTGGAGAATAAATGTCAGGTTTTTCGCATCGTTATCCGGCCAAACTAGTCAAGTAAGATAATTAAATTCCATCTGAGTACGTTATTCTTATCACGAATTAGATGTGCGCAGATGTTACCGACCTCAAGACGAGACACAATTTTTTTCTGGGTCAAAATGTATTCAATTGTCAGGTTCGAGAATGTCAGGTTTATAAATTCGCATAATAAATTCAAACTATTATCGTTCCTAAATTATCTAAATTATATTTTCAGTTAGTAGAGTCATTACTAGTCATACTTTTCATTTTCTGCATACGAATTGAGTAAAATTGAATTAGAAAAATGACCTATTGCAAGGGATAAAACTATGCCTTCCAATGGGTCATTTAAAAAAAAAGTTAAATTGAAAGTAAGTTAAAGACTTGTAAAACACAATAACACATAGTTCCTACAATAAATTAGCACCAAATAAATGATTTTTAGTTAAAATGATAATATAATTTTTTATGCGAGCACCCTGTATATGATGCTTTGTCCATGAACGAATTTTGCTTTCTAAAGGTCTTAAGATGAGTACAAAAAATTGGCGATCCTGTGCTCCTATAACTAGATTTTTATTCTTTGAGGCCGTGAAAGTCAAAGGTTTGTGAGATACGCCCATATACTTCTTCATGATGGATCAGTGGAAATAGAGGAAAGCCCTTATGCAGAAAATTTAGATGAAAAAAATAAAAACCTGTTTGATTGTCGTCAAATCTTACCAAATTAATTGAAATTTTATACATTTAAAAAAAAGTGATTTTTTTCCGTTTCTGATTTTAGAATTTAAAAAAGTTTGAGTGTCGTCAAATCTTACCAAATTAATTGAAATTTTATACATTGAAAAAAAGTGATTTTTTTCCGTTTCTGATTTTAGAATTAAAAAAAGTTTGAGTGTCGTCAAATCTTACCAAATTAATTGAAATTTTATACATTCAAAAAAAGTGGTTTTTTTTCCGTTTCTGATTTTAGAATTCACAGATCCGACTTTAGGTAGGAAAATCCGATCTAATTTTTTGTCTTTAATTTATCGAATTTTGGCCTTCATTATCGTTCTAAAGACGCATATTCTACCTCGGAAAGTACCGATTACAAGTCTTTTTACAATGATTTCAAAAAAATTACAATACCGCAAAATTTCAACATTTTTGAGAACATTGGAAAATCGGATGGCTGAATTGGTAGGGAATCCCTCATGTAGTAATAGATATTCTGGGTCCCATAATACCATCACCCACATCTCACACGAATCAGGACTATCGACTCTGCCTTGCTTTCCACTATCGGTTTATATCCTCACCAAGCTCTACCTATATCTGGTCACCTCATCAACGTGCGCGTTGAAAATTTTATTCTACCTTTTACCTAGTCTCTTGTCACTGAAATATAGCTACTTTCATTCTAATATGTAAATCTTTAATCAATGTGAATTAAGAGCACGATTCGGGTACGACAGTAAACGAGAAATAGGTTAAAATTGTAGTAACACAATCCACGAATTGAGTTTTGCAGTTTATAAATCAACTAACTAATTAATGGTCTACCTTAAACCTCTAATATTTACCTAGTGCATAAAATAATCATGAAAAGCTGACCGAAGTTTTGTTGAATTGAAAACAAAAATAGTAATAACAAAATTTCATTCAGCGATGAAGTTTCCACAATCATTCTATCATATTTAATACATTAACTAATTATTGTCGAGATTCGAATCTGCGACGCACGTTTGTCCAATTAGTATTAACAGCAATCAAGGAAAATTGTGATATAATGTTTCATCCATAATAATATCATATTGGCTCTGATTTCCTTGCCATCACTGGTCACCGCAACCTGTCTCTATCTAGTTCCACTGAGAGTTCAATGAGAATCAAAATGCGGCGGTTTAATACACGAGAGCTATTAGCAAATCAGCCCTCTTCTCTACACACACATAACTGAACTATAGCTGCAGGGGATGACTGATGAAGGCAGGCAAGTTTCGACGTTAGTCCCCCTCGGATACTCTCCACACGGTGAACACTTACCTATCCTCATCCTCATCCCCCGGTAAATCGCTATTACTTCGTGAATAATAACTAAGCTCAATGGCTGAATCTGCGTGACTGCTCTTCAATGTTGAAACTGCTCGAGCATGACTATATGATCTGACCCAAAGGGCGGCTCGTTTCCGTGCTTTGGCTCACTGACGGAAGTGCAACATGTCAGTGCATCAGGCAGCCTGGAATAATGAACCGCAGGAACGGGTTGAAGGGGAATCCACCATTATGACTGCGAATATATTCTTGGCCTCCGTGAGATTATTCGCACAATTTTCAACGCTTTGGTGTAACCTTTCTGCGGGGAAAATTCCATCATAGTTATGGGTAATGTACATAAACTCAGCCAATTTGAGATTGGACAGATGCATCATTAAATTGGCGGGGAACATTTATAATTTAAGTGGTTTATTTCGAAATTCTGAAACTCCAGGTTCGAGCAACGTTGTAGCTCCAAATCTCTTTGAAAATTAATGAGGTAAAAATGCTGTTCAATAATTGGCAGAGTCACTGCTGTTTAAATTATTAATGAAAAGTGGTTGGGAAAATAATGGAGCATTGTTGAATCGCCTCGTAAGATACTGATGCTGGATTATGAGGAAAAGGTAGAGTTGAGAGTAGGCAAAAGCTAGGTTTATATGCATAGTGTGCAAAGAGTTTTTTTTATAGCGGATGGATGGTCCGACATAATGGCAGCAAGTGCACGGGATGAATGGCGGAATATTCATTTCGAAAGGGCAAATACGACGGCGGTAAAAGAGAAAAAACGAACTCGTAGTACTGATCCGAGTTATAAAGGGTTGAGACTGCGGTTTCGGTGTTGATAAAAGAGGAGAATCTGGCGACAGGGCGGTGTTTAGTTCAGTCTCGTCACTGCATTGTAGATCGAAATATGTTACGATGTATGTTGTTCCGTAGCATTTTTATTCATTCACAGTGTGTTAGTATTTCTCTTGGTCCAATGCTAAAAGAATGCCTAAATGACATGGTCAATGCCACCAAAGTTTTTCAATTCCGTAATATCCCACGTACAAAAGGTGGGGAGGCCAGGATAGAATACAGAGCAGAATCCAGGATAGAGACTGGACTGTCCAGGATGGAATACAGCGCAGAATTCAAGATGAAATCTGGACTGTCCAGGATGAAACACAAGGCAGAATCCAGGATAGAGTCTGGACTGTCCTGGATGGATTATGGGAAATCCCGGATAGAGTCTGAGCAGTCCTGGATAGATTCTGGACAAGCCTAGATCTAGAGTCTGGACAAGTCTAGATCTAGATTCTGGACAAGTCTAGATCTAGATTCTGGACAAGTCTAGATCTAGATTCTGGACGAGTCTAGATCTAGATTCTGGACGAGTCTAGATCTAGATTCTGGACGAGTCTAGATCTAGATTCTGGACAAGTCTAGATCTAGATTCTGGACGAGTCTAGATCTAGATTCTGGACAAGTCTAGATCTAGATTCTGGACAAGTCTAGATCTAGATTCTGGACAAGTCTAGGTCTAGATTCTGGACAAGTCTAGATCTAGATTCTGGACAAGTCTAGATCTAGATTCTGGACAAGTCTAGATCTAGATTCTGGACAAGTCTAGATCTAGATTCTGGACAAGTCTAGATCTAGATTCTGGACAAGTCTAGATCTAGATTCTGGACAAGTCTAGATCTAGATTCTGGACAAGTCTAGATCTAGATTCTGGACAAGTCTAGATCTAGATTCTGGACAAGTCTAGATCTAGATTCTGGACAAGTCTAGATCTAGATTCTGGACAAGTCTAGATCTAGATTCTGGACAAGACAAGATCGAGATTCTGGACAAGTCTAGATCTAAAGTCTGGGCTCTAGGCTCTATGTTCTGGATAAACCAGGATATATTCTGAGAATTCCAGGATAGAGTATGGGTATCCCAGGATAGAGTCTAGGTATTCCAGGATGTGGTCCAAGATGGGATCGGACCAAATTCCATTCACCATTCCGGACCCAAACGCTAACCGAGAATACCCAGACTCCATCTTGACTTATAATTTTCACGTTAAAGTTAGATTTAACGATAAAGTTTTGTTAATAAAAGTTACTTTTATATCACCGCGCCTCGATGTCTCTTATATCCAATGTTACAACAATGTGGTTTTCATTTCCACAAAGTTTGACAGTTGTTTTTAACCATCTATATGAGTAGTGTTTGGAAACGAAAATAAGGTCGATACAACATCGGGTTTAATTATTATCATGCCCTTAAGGGACGAATTTCGAAAAATCAAATGCAACCTAGGGCTGGCAATAACATTTGTCATTACCAAACACCAAAGTATGTACTTTGAGTGTGCGTGTGTACATAATTTCATTATAATTGGAAACGTTAATGGACACTTCCCACCATTACCCAATCAACATCATTGAAAATCTAGTTCACGTACAGCAGCACGTACAATATTTCAAAATATAGATGTATAACAAATGTAGGGTGGATTGGGGAATAATATGCTTAAGGCCATGTGTATGCATTGGACGAACACTTTAATACGAAAATTCGCAGTTTTCTCTCTACCATAATGTGCCCAATAGCCAAAAAATAAAACATCCATGCCACACGGCTTGCCAAAATCCACATGAGCAACGTAACGATCCGTCGTAACGTGCAAATGTCCAGATGTATAAATGCAGATGGCTTTAGGTGCACGTAGATATACCATATGGTATGTACTGTACGAAAGAATGAATAAATTTAATGTCTTACGCTCGTATAACGTTGTACCTATGTACCGCAGTAGAAACAGACGTGCTCAGCTGCAGCGAGAGCCTCTTCTCATCAGTTTACGATGGGAAATTCGATATTTCATCATATGAGACCTGCCGCTCTGCTCTTGTCCATCCTCCATGCGAGTCAACGTGGTGAGAATATCTCGAAAAACCGTGATTGTCGTATCGATTTTATTCCCTTACAATAGTGGCCTTATTGTGTTTCAGTTTATATATTTATTTATTTATTTACTTATCACAAAAACACCTTATGGATATTTTTGGATAAACCATGCCTTCCCGTGCAGAAATTAGTTCGGGCAGCCGCGAGTAAATAAGGGACCTTTTTAGGTATAAACGTGGCATCCACAATAGGGAATCTACTCTAGAACCCGACTAGGTTCAACAGACGCGGCCACGACAAGCTTCGGGGCCTAATCCGGCTTAAATGTGGAACCCTCAGTAGGGTCGTCCATATTGAGCCTCTAACGGTTCTGTACTTCAAGCGTGACTAGCCTAGTAGGGCCCCTAATAGAACTGGGGCAAACTAGATAGGGCCAAGTTGGAGCCCCAACTACATTTCTGCACGGGTTCCTCCATGGAAAATAAATATAATAATATAACAAAAATACATTTTTTATTCATTTTCGATGTATCTCAGATATATTTTTCACTCGCATATATTTCGTGTATATACTAAAATGTATTCGACATATCGAATTTTTTGGGAAAGATATATCTTGTACATCTAGGATACATCTTTTAGATATCTTGCATATCCTTTATTTCCATATGGGTTTTTCTCATGGGAAATATACTTTCTAGCACGATTCGGTAATCTTAAGGGGAGCCAAAATGTATTCAAATAACGTTAGAATTATTGGCTTCTGTAGGTTAATTAACCTTTTAAATGTTAAATCTTTTATCTGTTGATAAAAAAATAAAAAATTTCTTAGAGATGTTGAATACTTTTGTGGATAAAAATATTGGAAAAATCACTTTTGAATAATTCCCTTTTTTTACTTTTTATGTGTAAATACTTTTTTTATGGAACGCAATGAAATTCACGGTTTGTTAAATTGTTAAAAAAATTGTGGACGAAAATTGGAAAAAAATATTTACGATGATTTGGCATTAAAAATATTACTAACTCGCATTAATATCTTATAATAAAATTTCCATTTCTTTTCCGTATAAATATTCAAAGTTTCATAGTTGTGGAATCGTTGTAAAGTCTTTATCGTTAAAATATCTTCGATAAAATAGGCTCTTCACATTTTTTTTCATACTTATTTATAAACACAGAATACACTCCAAAAACTTTTACATTATGACGAGTTTTTACACACTTACAGGCGTGTTCCTTTCAGATATCATTTATCATGTGAATGCTAACACACTTGAAAGTGTATAAAAACGCGTCACAATGTAAAAGATAGGAAACAACACACTTGCAACACGCTTGGTTTTTAGAGTGTATTTATCAATTTAAAGACATTCCAGCGGGATTTTGTAGTTATTGCACATTTCGGAGTGCATGTGACGCATACGACATCATCGATATTTAATCAAGCGTTGTGTTGTGACGAAAAGCAAGAAATACGAAGTCGAAGTCTCGGATGCAATGGTGACGTATCGGAATGCGCTCGACCGAACCCGAAAGAATAAATTTCATTTGCGTGGAATAATCCGATAGGATGCGGTGCGGTACGCGGAGGTCGCATCAGGATTAAAACTTTCTCATCGCCGTACGCGGGATAATTGGTTTAGTTATTGAATTCTCTAACTGGAATGCAAACTCAGCGCTAGAGTATATCCCATTGCTTTCGGCGTCTCCCCTTTAATTCAGCGGACCTTCGTTCATGTCGCCCATTTCAATTTCTACCTTTCACAAGTTTCCAATTCTCGACATATTCGCTGTCATATCTGGAGAGACCGAAGGGGAAGTTTCGTCTTACGACGTGATCAGTTGTTTATTATCCTATTTTGTATAGTCTATCACATGTAATATGCAACAGACTAAACTTGTCGTCTCCATATTTTATCGGATTTAATCGAATATACAAACCGCTTATAGCATGTGAGACATGTAATAATAATTAATTGCAATAGGATTGCTTGTAATTATTAAATCAATATTTGCGTACTGCGATTTCACGCCGGATGAGAATTAATGGTGTAAATAAAGCAGAGGTTGAAATCGGATTATATGTGGTTGATCCAATGTTCAATTTACTATTAATATTGTAAATAATAACTCCTTTCAACTGACAGCAATAGACGCGCGATTGTTGTGTGGCTTTGGTGGTTTTCAGAGTTGAACAACTTTTCTTGCGACCGTAACTTGGATGGATGACCGGTTAGTTACACATTAGCTTGCGCTTGATTAGCGTAAGGTATGAAAAAAAATAATATGAAATAGTAAAAAAAAATAATAATAATAAAAAATAAAAAATAATAGTTTATTTTATTGTAGAGTAAACCAATTAAATGTATTTTGTTGATTATTTATAACTTAATCTCATTCACGAAAAATGTGTTCGTTATTTCATAAAATATGAGAAGAAAAAAGTTCATAAATAAATTTATTTCAGTTAAATTCAAGAAAATATATATTTAGCGTCAAGGCACGATAAATAGATGATTGTTAAACTAAAATGAAAAATCATTTCTGTCATTCTACAATTTGCCAACAAAAATCCGTGCACCTAATTTTTTATTTGCCTGAAATTTTTTCAGTTTCAAAGATCGTGTATTTACTAATTTAATCTGATATTTACAAAGTGGAATGGTATGCGTGTATATTAAAATTTGATGAATAAATGTATTAAATGCATTTAAATTAATTCGATTAATTTTTATTTTATAATATTCAGATGAAAATGAAAAAAAAAAAATGAAAAACCAGGTTTTATCAAACTATGAAAATGTTTATTACATGGTCTTTGGCATTTTTACGGTCCCAAACGAAATTACATATTTGTGAATATGTAATTTGGTTGACAGTCGCTATTTTCACAAAAAATAAGCTGGTCTAGCAAATCCATTTTCTCCGTGTAGTTCTTATGCTTTTTTATAGATTGTATTTCAAGAGCTTTTCGAATCAATAATATTATCGCTGATCTCCATCGGTGATTAGGTGAGAAAACTTTTTACCATGACAAAAATATTTCTATAAACCATTGAATTTATGTGCTGTTAAATATATGAGCTGAACAATAAATATGGATGATTATATTTCTGACGTATTTTTACTTTCTTATCACATACAAAGTATGTAAGACAGAAAGTATTGCAATCCAAAAAAAATTCGTCCCTCAGATTTTGATGGAAATATATGGGTCATTCCACGGGATTTCGCACAAAAAAAAACCCGACCGACTCCAATTTTCGCCTAATTTTTTTATATTGTTGACTATGTCAAACGAAGTATCTGTGAATTTTTTGAGAATTTTATTCTTATATTTCGACGAGCCATAAAATAAAAGGTGAAAAAAATGAAAAAAATTCTGACGTCAAGTGGAATAATGATATCGACAAAAATAACTAGGTCAAAATTTTCGTAATTCAACACAGTTTACGGTAAAAATAATCAAAATAAAAAATAAACATAACTTCTATTTTATTTATGTCTTCTACCAAGAAAAGGTACCATTTCGCTAATTTGGCCCCCTCCGATTTCAATACAAAAAATCACGAATATACTACATGGAGTCCCAAACATTTTAAGCATAAACCCAAGATGGAGAACGCATTTTACCCATTTAAAAAAAAAAATTTCGGGTAATTGATTTTTTTGATTTTCTTCCAATCTTCTGCGTATTTTTTTATGTAATTGGTAATATTAAAAGGAGCTTATGTGATTTTTTTCATAATTTTATGTGTAGATGTATTCGATTCATTAAATGTAATCGAATTACAAATTTTTTAAATTTAAAAAAAAGAAAGCGATCAGCTGATCGCTTTCTTACTCACTCAGTGGCCGCTCGAGCGCTGGCGTCGCGAGATACGCCTGAGGCGTATAGTAATTTTGTTATTTTTTTAACTTAATCGGAGAGGTGCATATAAGTGAAATGGGACCTTTTTTTTTGTAAAAGACGCAACGAAAATACAATTTTTTAAATTTGTAATTCGATTACATTTAATGAATCGAATACATCTACATATAAAATTATGAAAAAAATCACATAAGCTCCTTTTAATATTACCAATTACATAAAAAAATACGCAGAAGATTGGAAGAAAATTAAAAAAATCAATTACCCGAAATATTTTTTTAAAAATGGGTAAAATGCGTTCTCCATCTTGGGCTTGTGCTTAAAATTTTTGGGACTCCATGTAGTATATTCGTGATTTTTTGTATTGAAATCGGAGGGGGCCAAATTAGCGAAATGGTACCTTTTCTTGGTAAAAGACATAAATAAAATAGAAGTTATGTTTATTTTTTATTTTGATTATTTTTACCGTAAACTGTTTTGAATTACGAAAATTTTGACCTAGTTATTTTTGTCGATATCATTATTCCACTTGACGTCAGATTTTTTTTCATTTTTTTCACCTTTTATTTTATGGCTCATCGAAATATAAGAATAAAATTCTCAAAAAATTCACAGATGCACCGTTTGACATAGTCAACAATATAAAAAAATTAGGCGAAAATTGGAGTCGGTCGGGTTTTTTTTTGTGCGAAATCCCGTGGAATGACCCATATGTTTCCAAAAAACACATTTACTCATTTCTGTCTGTCTGTCTGGTGTCTGTATGTACTGTCCGAAACCACAATAACTTTTGAAAAAATCTATGGGCTGAAATGAAATTTTTTGTGTGCCTTCTGCATTCAAATCCTGGTTTTGGTATTGAAATCCAATCCAAAATCTTCACTGCTTCTGATACTTTACCTTAAATACAAGAAGAAAAAAAAAAATAATTTAATTTATTTTTGTACCGCAAGCTGATATAAAAGATATTATACTTCAATGTGATACATACAAATAGTATTACCAGCAAATAAGCAATGAACAATAAGAGATTTAGTATATAGAAGATTTTGTCTTTCCAACCATTCACATAAGACATCTGAAACTGTTGTAAAAAATTTATATTGCCTGAAATATGTTACTTTCTTGTGTTATTGTGTTACACATTCACTAAAAAAAAGAACTGCAATGATCTTGAGCAGTTTTCAATGAGAACATACTATGAATATTCACACCATATGTTAGATTAAAATTTTAAAAAAGAATATAAAAATACAAGACAAACACATTTGAGGTTATCATCACTCTTGATGTTAGACTATAAACACTCATGCACTCATCGCATCATAATTTTTTTATTTATTTTATCACTCGTATAGCATTTTATACCAATTCCAAATGCTGCTCATACACACCATAATATTCGAAACTTTTGAAATATGAAATAAAATGTAAATCCGACTGTCAAACTATCGCAATGCCGACAATAATACCGTCGAAACGAAAGAGTGATGTGAAGGCGCGTGCAGGTGCGCGATGTCACTCTCGCTTTCTCGCGCGCGCGAAATTCGAATTTGCAAACGCGTTCTTGACAAATTATAGAGAAAAATGTAGATTACAATTAATGTGCGATATTCACACATTATTAGTCACTATAATCCAGTAAATTCACGATAAAAATTTCACACTAGTAACAAATATTTACTTTTTCATCAGATACAAAGTATGTAATATAATAACTTCACAAACTAACTTCACGACAGTAACGTGACGCCAGTAGCAATCGTGATGAGAAAGTCACGTCTTGCGATCACGCCAGTAGCAAGTTTTTTTCAACATACAATTCAGTGGATGTATGTACTTAAAACTGAAACTAACCCCTTGTCGACAAACGTAACTCAATGTAACCCAATTTTCGAGTATAACAGATGAAAAAAAAATTTATGATGTGTCGGTCTTCAGAATCTGCAAATCTAATGCAAATACAGCTGCAAAAGCTTTGCGTTTACATTTCTACCATAGCGTAGTTATACTTTGCATTACCTAAGACTGAATCGAGGTTAAGCAAACAACTGAGGTTTATATATTCATATTTGTAAATGTAGTAGAGTCTATAGCGGTAGATAGCATAACAGAGTACAAGTATCGATGCCGGAACATAATACACTGGACATAACAACGTATTGTGTACAAGAGCATTTCCTGTAGCTTTACTAATTGCTACGGGCTCGTTTGGTCGTGGTAAGCCGTATAGTTTGTTCAAATATCGTTAATTCACAGGTGAGGTTTCCATTTTCATGGTGAACTATATGGTAAATTCCCATTTCTCTTCGCCAGCAATTTTGCGAAACGTACTGAAGTAACGATTTTTAAAGAACAGGAAGCGATCAATAAAGAATGCTTCGTACAAGTCATCTTTATTGAATGTATTATAAAAACCTTAATGCGAACGCAAACGAAAATTTGATACTACTAATGTCCGTCATGACTGCTATTTTATTTTAAAATACCATAAAATGTAAAAATGCATCGCGATTTTTACCCCATTGCAGTCGTTACAAAAGAAAACATTTTTTTAAGTTCAATTTTAATAAATTATTGAAAGGTTAGAATCTTTTTATATGTTTTTGTAAAGAAATAGCATATTATATATATTTCGAAAAACCATCGAATTAATTGCAAAAAGAAAAAATTGAACTAATTGCAAAAGAAGCAATTTGTAACTAACTTTTTGGAATTGCTATTATTCACAATTAATATCCTTCGTAATGATATTTATTTTCATATAACTATAAAATATTGTGAATATTTTTTTTACTCACCAACGTCAATTAAAATATTTCATCAAAATTTCCTTAAAAACCATCGAATTTATTGCATAAGGAAAAAAATATTAATTTGTGCTGTTTTGATAAACAATTTTTTAAAATGAATTTATAAACAACTTTTTGAAATTGCTATTATCCAAAATCCTTCGTATTGCCATTATTATTATTTTTAAAATATTTTTATGCCATTATTTAATTTTGTCATATTACAAGTGTAATGAAACCACAAATAGTTACAATAATGCAGAGTTGTAAATGCCTAATATTTACAGAAATAATGATGATGATACGATCGGCTCGATAATTATGATTTTATAATAATAACATTTAGCGATTGTAACACGATGATTAAACTTTGGAATGGCTGCAAAAATTATTATTTTTCAATAAAAATTCACGGTAATCTTTTTGAAAAAATGGAAAAATAAGTAATGCATTAAGAAAGTAATACATTACTTATTTCTTCCATTTTTTCCACTATTTCTTGCAATATTAAATAAAAAATTGGTATTTTTTTCAGCTATTCAAATATTTACACTTTATTTTATAATCACTACATATTATTATTATGAAATCATAATTACAAAACAAATTGTACTGTAAACTATATCTCATGAATAAATGGGGATTTACAACTCTGGTGCTGATAAACTTTCTTATTTGCAATTTGTAAATAAGTTTTCGAAATTGCTATTATTCAAAATTAATATCCTTCGTAATGACATTTATTTTCATATCACTATAAAATATTGTGAATATTGCTTCCTCATAGAGGAAGCTTTGTTTTCATGAAATTTTTTTTTTTCGAGATTTTCATGTCAGTATGCTTAGAATCACCTAAAACGTCGAGAAAAGTGGTTTAGAAAAAATGTCCGTATGTATGTATGTGTGTGTGTGTGTGCTGGGCTTCGAAAATTCAATCTCCTCTCACTCGGTAACCGTTCGAGCGACCCGGTTCAAATTTGGCACGCAAGTAGAGTAGCTGCCCCTCTTTGAATGTTGTGATTTTTGCCAAAATATGTGAAGTCATTAAGATTTTATGTTGATTTTAATTTGTTGAAAAAAGGGCGTGGTCGCTCTAACTTTCGTAAAAGTTCGCCGATTTGGCTAAATAGTTCTTCATAACTGAAGATACGTTCAATGTTGTATGGTATTGAATTTCGACGAAATCGGTAAAGCGGTTCGGATTTTATAGAATTTTGAATTTTTCGAAAAAAATAGATTTTGATCTAAATTACGTCGAATTTCAACAAATGAACAGAAATTTTGTACAGACGAAAAATAACATTCAGAAATGCCATGTACCAAATTTGGTGATGATCGGTAAAGTCGTTCGGATTTTACACCATTTTTCATTTTAAAAAAAATGTAGATTTTCGCTATAACTTCCGGAAAAGTTGAGAAAGTACGACAAAAATTTGTATCTAATCAAAATTAGATGTAACGGTGTTTGCAGAGGTGATTTATAGCTGTATAAAACACCTCTGCAAAAGAGACACAAGGTATAAAAAAAAAAGATGCAAAGTAGAACCTTGCACATTGCTTCCTCATTATTTTTCGCTTTTTACAAAGCTTCCTCTATGAGGAAGCCAAAATTGAATAACATACTGCTTCCTCACAGAGGGAGCTTTGTAAAAAGCGAAAAATAATGAGGAAGCAATGTGCAAGGTTCTACTTTGCATCTTTTTTTTTTACATTCCAGTTATAACCGAAACAAGATTCTTGTTTCGGTTCTTGTTGGAACTCACCAACGTCAGATAAAATATTTCCTCAAAATTTCCTTAAAAACCATCGAAATTGCATAAGGAAAAAAATATTAATTTGTGCCGTTTTGATAAACGATTTTTCAAAATGAATATATAAATAACTTTTCGAAATTGCTATTATCCAAAATCCTTCGTATTGCCATTATTATTATTTTTTTTTCATATTACAAGTGTAATGAAACTATAAATAGTGACAATAAAGTAACTGTCAAGCACAGTGGATATTTTTTTCTTAACATACTAGTTTTAATTACCAAAACCAGATTCTTTGCTGTGTATAAACTATGCACGTCAGGTAAAATATTTCCTCTAAATTAGAATGAACGTAGTGCGAGAAGGAACGATAAATTGCGTTTAACGCCAGCGAACAGTGTACATAAGGGAAACTGGATGGAGTGTGGAATTACCCCCAAGGAGTAAAGGTGTGGGAATGGCATTGCATCAATCCAGAAGCAGGAAGCTATAGTCACTTAAGAAGGAGCCGAAGCCAAGTGGGGAGAGTGGAAGCTGAGGGTGTTAAAGGCGACAGAGGTACAATGTGACAAGTGCAGCGAGCGAGGAACGACGATATCGACCCTTTTACGCAAGCCATAATCCACGGGGGAAGCTATATGCACACGTGTCGCAAGGGGGTTGTCGGAAGTTGGAACGAAAGGGGTTACCAGGGGGTGGAAGAACGAAGCGTGCGTGTAGTATACTACATACTAAAAGTAGCTACAGTGTGTACGTATCGCGCAGTCAGAGCACCTGGTTGAGTACACCACTTTATATTCCCATAGCGGAAACCGCGGGTCCGATAGGATATCGTGTGTACAGTAACGATAGTGAGAATAAGGTGAGACGAAGTGAAGAGCGGTTCGAGACAGCCTCGCCGAGCTTTCTTTGCCTCTATCACTCGCATCACCCACAAGACGTTTCTTATACACCTTAACGTATCGCAGAATGGCGCAACTATAATCCTGTAGAGTGAGCTAGTCCGTCAAATGGCGCTATACTGACAAGATATTGCGTTTATAAAAAGTTAATGCGTTGTAATGTATCTCGTGAATGTGAAAGAAAAAAAAACGTGCTGATATGCGTGGAGAAAAATATAAGTTGTTGGGAGAAATATCTTTGGCATATGCTGGGCTGTAAATTAGTTGCAGGAAGTAACTTGAAAATGTGAAATGATGTATGGGCGATTCGTTATGGTAAAATAGCACGTAAGACCAACGAGTTGGTTACTGTAACCAATCGTTTCTTATATACCTTAACGTATCGCAGAATGGCGCAACTATAATCCTGTAGAGTGAACTAGTCCGTCAAATGACACTATACTGACAAGATATGGCGTTTATAAAAAGTTAATGCGTTGTAATGTATCTCGTAAATGTGGAAAAAAAATGTGCTGATATGCGGGGAGAAAAATATAAGTTGTTGGGAGAAATATCTTTGGCATATGCTGGGCTGTAAATTAGTTGCAAAAAGTAACTTGAAAATGTGAAATGATAGGAGATTGGTTATGGTAAAATAGCACGTAAGACCAACGAGTTGGTTACTGTAACCAATCGTTTCTTATACACCTTAACGTATCGCAGAATAACGCAACTATAATCCTGCAGAGAGAACTAGTCCGTCAAATGGCACTATACTGACAAGATATTGCGTTTATAAGAAGTTAATGCGTTGTAATGTATCTCGTAAATGTGGGGAAAAAAATGTGCTGATATGCGGGGAGAAAAATATAAGTTGTTGGGAGAAATATCTTTGGCATATGTTGTGCTGTAAATTAGTTGCAAAAAGTAACTTGAAAATGTGAAATGATGTATGGGCGATTCGTTATGGTAAAATAGCACGTAAGACCAATGAGTTGGTTACTGTAACCAATCGTTTCTTATACACGTTAACGTATCGCAGAATAACGCAACTATAATCCTGTAGAGTGAACTAGTCCGTCAAATGGCACTATACTGACAAGATATGGCGTTTATAAAAAGTTAATGCGTTGTAATGTATCTCGTAAATGTGGAAAAAAAATGTGCTGATATGCGGGGAGAAAAATATAAGTTGTTGGGAGAAATATCTTTGGCATATGCTGTGCTGTAAATTAGTTGCAAAAAGTAACTTGAAAATGTGAAATGATGTATAGGAGATTCGTTATGGTAAAATAGCACGTAAGACCAAGGAGTTGGTTACTGTAACCAATCGTTTCTTATACACCTTAACGTATCGCAGAATAACGCAACTATAATCCTGTAGAGTGAACTAGTCCGTCAAATGGCACTATACTGACAAGATATGGCGTTTATAAAAAGTTAATGCGTTGTAATGTATCTCGTAAATGTGGGGAAAAAAATGTGCTGATATGCGGGGAGAAAACTATAAGTTGTTGGGAGAGATATCTTTGGCATATGCTGTGCTGTAAATTAGTTGCAAAAAGTAACTTGAAAATGTGATATGATGTATAGGAGATTAGTTATGGTAAAATAGCACGTAAGACCAACGAGTTGGTTACTGTAACCAATCTTTTCTTATATACCTTAAAGTATCGCAGAATGGCGCAACTATAATCCTGTAGAGCAGAGTTGTAAATCCCTAATAATTCATGAGATATAGTTTACAGTACAATTTGTTTTGTAATTATGATTTCATAATAATAATATGTAGTGATCATAAAATAGAGTGTAAACATTTGAATAGCTGAAAAAAATACTAATTTTTGCTCTAATATTGCAAGAAATAGTGGAAAAAATGGAAGAAATAAGTAATGCATTACTTTCTTAATGCATTACTTATTTATTTCCATTTTTTCCAAAGGATTACCGTAAATTTTTATTGAAAAATAATAATTTTTGCAGCCATTCCAAAGTTTAATCATCGTATTACAATCGCTACATGTTATTATTATAAAATCATAATTATAGAGCTGATCGTATCATCATCATTATTTCTATAAGTATTAGGCATTTACAACTCTGCTGTAGAGTGAACTAGTCCGTCAAATGCCACTATACTGACAACATATTGCGTTTATAAAAAGTTCATGCGTTGTAATGTATTTCGTAAATGTGGAAAAAAAAAAAAATGTGCAGATATGCATGGAAAAAAATATAAGTTGTTGGGAGAAAAATCTTTGGCATATGCTGTGCTGTAAATTAGCTGCAAAAAGTAACTTGAAAATGTGAAATGATGTATATGCGGTTGGTTATGGTAAAATAGAACGTAAGATTAGAATCCTGTAGAGCGAACTAGTCCGTCAAATGCCACTATACTGACAAGATATTGCGTTTATAAAAAGTTCATGCGTTGTAATGTATCTCGTAAATGTGGAAAAAAATTTGTTGATATGCGTGGAGAAAAATATAAGTTGTTGGGAGAAATATCTTTGGCATATGCTGTGCTGTAAATTAGTTGCAAAAAGTAACTTGAAAATGTGAAATGATGTATATGCGGTTGGTTATGGTAAAATAGAACGTAAGATTAGAATCCTCTAGAGCGAACTAGTCCGTCAAATGCCACTATACTAACGAGATATTGCGTTTGTAAAAAGTTCATGTGTTTAATGTATCTCATAAATGTGAAAGAAAAAAAAATGTGCAGATATGCATGGAAAAAAATATAAGTCGTTGGGAGAAAAATCTTCAGCATATCAGCATATGCTGAAGCTGAGGTTGTGCCGTAAATTAGTTGCAGCAAGTAACTTGAAAATATGAAATGATGTATATGCGGTTAGTTATGGTAAAATAGTACGTACGATTATAATCCTGTAGAATGAACTAGTCCGTCAAATGCCACTATACTGACAAGATATTGCGTTTATAAAAAGTTGATGCGCTGCAATGTATCTCATAAATGTGAAAGAAAAAAAAATGGGCAGATATGCATGGAAAAAAATAAGTTGTTGGGAGAAAAATCTTCAGCATATGCTGTGCCGTAAATTAGTTGCAACAACACTGAGGAAAAAAAATGTTAGATTGAACTAAATCGGCGTTCACCCTCGTTCAAATGAATTTTTAGATGGTATTACAAATATTTTGGTTACCTCAAATATATTTTAGTCAACCGAATCAAATAATTAATGAAGAAACTAAATATTTGGTTATCCTAAACGAGAAATTCGTTGGAACGAGGGCAAACGCCGATTTAGTTAACTTCCACATTTTTTTTCTCAGTGAAGTAACTTGAAAATGTGAAATGGTGTATGGGCGATTGGTTATGGTAAAATAGTATATAAGACCAATGAGTTAATTACTGTAACCAATCGTTTCTTATATACCTTAACGATCTAGTCCGTCAAATGGCACTATACTGACAACCCATGTGGGAATCTCAAACGGGCTCTGTATTGGTGCAGTATTGTTACCAAGATGCTGGTACTAGATGCAATTTCTGTCTTAATGCTGGGACAAGTCGGAAATGATCACACGGTTGTATCGCTTATCCGCCAGTATCGGCACGATACTATCAATGTCGGGGCAGTATTACCTCAGTACTCTGCCATATGTTAGGCTGATACTGACGATGTTAGCTTACCGGCAATAAGTAGACCTTCGGCCTATTCTACGCCCAGTACTTCGACGTTTCAGCCGGAAATCAGACTGACACTGGCGAAGTTAGCTCGCCGACAATAAAACAAGTTTCAGCCTAATCTGCAGCCAGTACTCAGACGACTCTCACTTGAGTACTGTTTATTTTATCTTGAAAGTATTGGCTGTCTGAACTGGTGCATAATAAGGCCAGTATTCAATTCCCGCGTAGAAAAAAAGAATCTTGAAGGGAAAAAGAATCACGAATAGGATCCGGTGCAAGATTCTTTTCAAGATTCTTTCTATCCGAAAGCGTTCTGAGAAACTTTTATAGAATCTTCGAAACAATCTTGAAAAGCGCCTTTAAGAGAATCGTGAAAAGATTCCGTCCATTAAACATAAAAATCGTTGAAAAAAATTTAATGAAATTCTTCAGAAGAATCGAGCGAAACCTGTTGTTGCTTTCCCTTGGTGTCGAGACAGTACATTTCGGTACGTCAACGAAGGGTAAACCCCTCGTGTATAGTCGAACTCAGAACAGCTTTGCAGTCTTATATTCGTTCAAGCTTCAAGTCACTTGCGAGAAACGCTTCGACCGCTCGCCATCTAGTGGCATCGTACGAAACACTGATACTCAATACTCCGCTAGATGGCGAGCGATCGAAGCGTTTCTCGCAAGTAACTTGAAGCCTGAATGTATATAAGACTGCAAAGCTGTCCTGAGTTCGACTATACACGAGGGGCTTACCCTTCGTTGACATACCGAAATGTACTGTCTCAACACCAAGGGAAAGCAATAACAGGTTTTGCTCGATTCCTCTGAAGAATTTCATTAAGATTTTTTCAACGATTTTTCTGTTTAATGGACGGAATCTTTTCGCAATTCTCTTAAAGACGCTTTTCAAGATTCTTTCGAAGATTCTTTGAAAAATTCTCAGAACGCTTTCGGATAGAAAGAATCTTGAAAAGAATCCTGGCAAGAATCTTGCTCCGGATTCTATACGTGATTCTTTTCAAGATTCCTTTAAAGATTCTTTCAAAGATTCTTTCAAGACTTTTTTTAAGATTCTTTAAAAGATTCTTTCAAGACTTTTTTTAAGATTCTTTAAAAGATTCTTCACAAGATTCTTTTTTTCTACGCGGGTTTAGTACTGAGACAGTACTGACCGACAACGCTTGGCAGCCGAGTCCGTTTTAGTGCTGGACCGTGTTGGTAACTGACTATACCAGAATTTCTACATGGGAAGTTATTGTGTTTATAAAAAATGAATGTGTTGTAATGTATCTCGTAAATATGAAAAAAAATGTGCAGATATGCATGGAAAAAATATAAGTAGTTGGAAGAAAAATCTTCAGCATATGATGTACCGTGATGTAAATTAGTTGCAGCAAGTAGCTTGAAAATTTGAATTGATTTATACACGATTGCCCGCGTAAAAATAATTATGTCAAATTCAGATCACAAATCGACATATGTCGAAAACTGCCATTTTTTAGATGCGTTAAGACGAAATATCTTAGAAAATTTTAAAGCGATTTTAAGATTTTATACAGGATCAAGATATTGGACAGGAATTCGGATGAACCATTATTTCTTGATGACTAAAATTTCGCTAACCTTCATTTTTTTATTTCAAATGTATTTAACTCAAGAATGCAAATTAGAAATCTGCATATTGCATTATCATTATTTTCAACATTTTACAAGGTTTTCTCCACAAGGAATCCAAAATTGATAACTATACTTTTTCATAGAGGTAAATTCGTAAAAAAATTAATTATAATCAGGAAGCAATATGCAAAGATTCTACTTTGTATTCTTGTTTGAAAAATAAAACGTACTGTCCCCATTTTCTGCAATTTTAGTTTCCACGAAATTCAACGAAGCTTTTTGGAGCACGATCACAAAAAAAAAACGTAGAAATTCCTGTTTTATCCTATTATTTCGTTTTGCATTACTGTGCACCAGTATATAGTTTCATCGCTGTTAGTGCACTGCAATTGTACGTAGTATTAGACTAAACTCGCGGAGGTAGCTTGGCAAGGAGACCCTGACGCGAGCTATTTCTCGCTGGCAAAATACGACCGGTGATTTCACATTATCGCACGGTGCTGCCGGCACTCTTCACGTCCCGTTTATTTATTCGCATCTTACTTCCTCTTACTCCTTGTCGTTGGCTACTGGCGCATGCCGTTGCTCTTTTCTGACTCTCTCACACCCTCAACCCCTCATTTCAACCGACACTGCGCCAAACCTTTGCAACCCTCAACACCCTTGCTCCAACTAAGCTTTCACTTATATATAACATATACAGAGTGATTCAGGACCTCCGCAATTTTTTTATTCGACTTTATATACTTTCTTTTATAAAATAAGGGTTAGTTTATATCTTAAAAATCGTAAAAAACAATGATGTTCTAAGTAAATTAGAACTCAGCACATGGCAATTTTGCGTAGTATAATCAATTTGTTTATTATTGAATGTTCATATCAGGATATAAATTTGACAAGTACTAAGTTCTAATTTTCGGCACAATGAATTTAATTAATTGTTTCATCATTTTTTTAGAGACAAGTAGATTTAAGTGTTATACGTAAGACACTGGAAATTCTGCATAAATTCTGTTATAACTTCTTCTATATGAAATTTTTACTATGTTCTCAGATTTGCTATTAATACTGTATGTATAAAAAATATAACATATACAGAATGATTCAGGACTCACGTAAATTTTTTATTCGACTTTATATAATTTCTTCGATAAAATAAGGGTTAGTTAATTCAACTTTATATACTTTCTTTGATAAAATAAGGGTTAGTTTATATCTTGAAAATCGTAAAAAACAATGATGTTCTAAGTAAATTAGAACTCAGCACATGGCAATTTTGCGTAGTATAATCAATTTGTTTATTATTGAATGTTCATATCAGGATATAAATTTGACAAGTACTAAGTTCTAATTTTCGGCACAATGAATTTAATTAATTGTTTCATCATTTTTTTAGAGACAAGTAGATTTAAGTGTTATACGTAAGACACTGGAAATTCTGCATAAATTCTGTTATAACTTTTTCTATATGAAATTTTTACTATGTTCTCAGATTTGCTATTAATACTGTATGTATAAAAAATATAACATATACAGAATGATTCAGGACTCACGTAAATTTTTTATTCGACTTTATATAATTTCTTCGATAAAATAAGGGTTAGTTAATTCGACTTTATATACTTTCTTCGATAAAATAAGGGTTAGTTTATATCTTAAAAATCGTAAAAAACAATGATGTTCTAAGTAAATTAGAACTCAGCACATGGCAATTTTGCGTAGTATAATCAATTTGTTTATTATTGAATGTTCATATCAGGATATAAATTTGACAAGTATTAAGTTCTAATTTTTGGCACAATGAATTTAAATAAATGTTTCATCATTTTTTAGAGGCAAGTAGATTTACGTGTTATACGTAAGACACTGGAAATTCTGCTTAAATTCTGTTATAACTTCTTCTATATGAAATTTTTACTATGTTCTCAGATTTGCTATTAATACTGTATGTATAAAAAATATAACCTATACAGAATAATTAAGGACTCACGTACATTTTTTATTCGACTTTATATAATTTCTTCGATAAAATAAGGGTTAGTTAATTCGACTTTATATACTTTCTTCGATAAAATAAGGGTTAGTTTATATCTTAAAAATCGTAAAAAACAATGATGTTCTAAGTAAATTAGAACTCAGCACATGGCAATTTTGCGTAGTATAATCAATTTGTTTATTATTGAATGTTCATATCAGGATATAAATTTGACAAGTAACAAGTTCTAATTTTCGGCACAATGAATTTAATTAATTGTTTCATCATTTTTTTAGAGACAAGTAGATTTACGTGTTATATGTAAAATACTGGAAATTCTGCAGTTATAACTCCATCTATATGGAATTTTTACTATGTTCTCTCATTTCTTATTAATACTAAAATTATTTCCTATTATTTCCTATTAGTACAAAAAATTGTGAAATAAACTGAAAATATGAAAAACACGTATTGTTACGTACAGTTTATTAAGCAATTGATGTTCTCGTAAAAATGTATGTGTATTCATTATATGATTTTAAGAATCAAGAATTGAAATATTAACAAACAAAATTGTCCACAGTACTTATTGAGTTAATATAAGAACGTGAACATTCAATAATTAAATAATTCATTTTTTTTACATTCGTGTTATTGATTGTTAAAATCTTATAATATAAATTTCAAAATTGATATAACAATATAAATTGCTATGAATTGAATATAATTGTAAAAAATCTTCTAAATTGTATTTTTATGCACATATATTTTTACTAGGTACCATTAAGTAATAAAATGGACTTAACAATCTAAAAGCCTGGAAAAAAAATTTGTTAGCCTAACCGATTTTTAACTAACCTAGCAAATAATGCAATGTAACCGTTTTAGCAATATATTAGCTAGCCAAGCAAACTCGTTTTCGCTATGCTGTATTTTCATGGGGGTCTGTACGATTTACTGTTTCAAGGGCTAAAATATTAATAAGATACGCAATGTTTTAAGTGAAAATTTTAGACAGCAAAGCAATTTTCAATTTAAAGTGGTTCACAAAAAATATTCGTGCGTGTGTGTGTAAATTAATAACCGTTCAACAAATTGGGCTGAAATTCTGCACACAAGTGAAACAGTAACTCGTCTTCGATTACTTAAATTTTTAACAAAATGTATGCAAAAATTTAGATTTTATAGATTTTTAAATTTTTTCCGAATGCTTTAACTTTCGTAAAATTCACGGTATTTTGATAAATAGTTCTTCATAAGTGCATGTAGGTTGGTATTCAATTTGGCCGAAATATGAAAAGCGATTCGGATTTTACAGAAGGCCAACATTTTCAAAAACTTAACGTTATTGGATTAAAAAATAATATTGCATTAAAATTCATATTTTGGGAAAACATGAATCAGTGAACATAAATTCCGTACATAATCGACGTAATGTTCAGTGATGCTAGATACATAATCATAGTTGTAAATCCCCATTAATTCATGAGATATAATTTACAGTACAATTTGTTTTGTAATTATCATTTCATAATAATAATATGTAGTGATTATAAAATAGAGTATAAACATGTGAATAGCTGAAAAAAATACTAATTTTCGTTTTAATATTGCAAGAAATAGTGGAAAAATGGAAGAAATAAGTAATGCATTACTTTCCATTTTTTCAAAAGGATTACCGTGAATTTTTATTGAAAAATAATAATTTTGCAGCCATTCCAAAATTTAATCATCGTATTACAATCGCTACATGTTATTATTATAAAATCATAAGAATAGAACTGATCGTATTATCATCATTATTTCTATAAGTATTAGGCATTTACAACACTGTTAGAAAAGATTGGAAGTTTTTATGCATAAACTCGTAGTCTAAAATTAATAAACAATTGTGATAAAAAATTAATGTACTTTTGCAGTAAAATTAAAGCAAATTATTAAAATTCATATACTTTTACTGTAAAATTAAAGCAAATTATTAAAATTCATATACTTTTACTGTAAAATTAAATTAAATTATTGAAATTGTTGTATCATACATTAATTTTACATCACACTTGTATATTAAATTTAATATAGCAGTTTATGCATAAAAACCCAGTACTTTTACCTTAAAATTCAAATAGATTTTTTTTACAGAATTTAGTGAAGATTTCGGATTATATAGGAATTTGGATGAATCATTTTTCCTTGATGATTAAAATTTCGCTAAAGTTTATTAGAGATACGCAATTTTTGAAGTAGAACATTTTAGAAAGCAAAGCAATTTTGAGTCGCCCTGTTGCCCTGTAGAGAACAACCTTACCATTTATTGCTTCGAACGTGTCGCGAGGAAACAGGTCGTGGTTAAGCTCCTGGTCCCGCGACGACTCTCAGCAGGAGGTTACAGCTAGGGGGTTTGCTTGCTTGCTGACTGGCTCGTTGGCACTACGCTATTTTATAGCTATGTATGTCGTAGAATCTAGCACCCCCCATGTCTCGAAACATTGCTGCTCCGATAACCGTGTTACACGAATACTACGAGTCGTCGACGACCGCCGCTTCCCCTCATCACCGCTTCTACAATTGCTATAGAGTTAAGAGTTTAATCCCTAAACTAACCTTCCAAGCTTTTGCCTCACTTACATCTTGCCCACCTGATCGTGTCTCTTATCTCAGCAACAATCAAGTCGCCGGTGTCGGCAAGGCATTACGTTCTTCCTTGAACACGCATGCTTGACTATCACGGTATCTCTACCGGAGAAAACAGGTGCCAGAAGCTCGGAAAAGTGTTGAGTGTCGAGCTTGAGGATTTTATTAAATATATATACCGTATCAAGAGTTCGCGCTTATAGCTTATCGGTTTTTTTTTTTTTCATCAATGCGTATGATTGCAAAAAATAAAGAATTTTTGTTTCGAATTTTTGTCACCAATTTTTGCAATAAAATAATTACGATTGAAAAAATAATTTTTATAGAATTAAATCTAAAAGGAATTTAATAATTTTTAGGAAACTTTATGCTAATGATATAAGCATATAGTATAGTAACATATAGCACAATAATATTCATAATAGGATATAGTTATAATAGATTAATTAATTAATTAATTAATATATTATTACCTAATTAATAACAATAGTAAAAATATTTTTTTAATATCAATTTTTACTATATTTATGTTTTATTATATTATTTTTATTTTTAGTATTATTCATTATAATTAATAGTAGATTCATATATTAATTAATCTAATATTAACTAATTAAGAACAACAATAAAAAATATTTTTTATATGAATTTGTATTATATTTGTGTTTTATTATATTATTTTTATTTTTAGTATTATTTATTATAATTAATAAATAGTAGATTAATAAATTAATTAATCTACTTTTAACTAATTAATAATAATAGTAAAAAATATTTTTATATCAATTTTTATTATATTTATGTTTTATTATATTATTTTTATTTTTAGTATTATTCATTATAATTAATAGTAGATTCATATATTAATTAATCTAATATTATCTAATTAATAACAATAGTAAAAAATATTTTTATATCAATTTTTATTATATTTATATTTTATTATATTATTTTAATTTTTTAAATTATTTATTATAATAAATTAATAATAGATTACTGAATTAATTAATCTATTATTAACTAATTACTAACAATAGAAGAACAAATATTTTTTTAATTATCGATCGAGGTTATCATTATCAATATCCGAGTTGAATTTTCATGATAGAAAAAAAATGATAGCAATTTATTTCTATCACTGAATTAAATTTTTGTTACCGAATTAATTATTTAAACATTTAAAGATTATGGTGAAAATGAATATAGGAAATTGAACGTTTGTTTCATTGTAAATCAAGTTAGTGGAAAATCGAATACGAGTTTCTCGTACTTTTATTCGTAGTCTTCTGTCGAGGGAGGAAATTCTCTTTCCAGAAGTCCTGAGAAATCGTCGACTTTCAGTTTGGCTAGGAAACGAGGCGTTAATCCCTTTCACGTAGCCGCGACGTCTAGTTCGTATTCACGGGGGTCTCTTGCTTCGTCGAAACGGTCGTTGAGAGAAACTTGGGCAATACTGCCGCGAATTTCCCACATCCGCCCAAGCATGTATAAAGTTAAATACCGATGCTAGGAATAGGAACCTGGCAATTAGCCACAAATCAGCACGGAGAAAGTGTCCACTTCCTTCTTTGCTACGCTTCCGTAATTTCACGGTGAACGGACGACTCATTCACATTTATACGGCAAGTTTGCGGCTGTCTCCTTCGCACTTAGTTTTGCGAGACATGAAGCGCCGAGAAACAAAGTCATGAAACGCTTATTTGGCGACTTCAAGTTTAGTTACTTCTTGAAAGACGAATGATAAGAAGAAATAGAAGACGACTATATTCGCGTCGACACATCTACAGCACACCATGATTTTCTCTCCACGGAAAAGTAACAAATACGATAATTAGTTCACAAAAGTTTTACAATAATTATTTAATTTATTTGAAATTTATTTCTATGAATTACATTTTTTTTAAATCAATTTTTCCTTATCATAGTTTTTTTTTCTGTCGGAAGTTTTCCAAATTAATTTTTTTTCATAGTTTTTTTAAGTTAATTAAGTGTGATTGGCTTCAGAATTTTTTAATTTTATATGCAAAATTAGATGCAATTTATGGATTTTATATGCAATAATTCTGAAAGTCGAAATAATCGGACGTTGATACGAAGAAGTAGAAAATGACTCTATTTGTGTCGATACATCTACTGTGGTATACGATCCTATTCCCTCTACTGATAATTAACAAAAAATGCACTACTGAAAGTCTCTGAGAAGATAAACCTATTAGCCGTGAGGTAGATGGATGCGAAGTGCGCTTCGCCTCTTCGGACCACTCAACGAACTTCACTGATTGTATTTATCGATCTTTTCACATACTTGACCTCAAATAGATCCGAGTTAAATAACAAGTTCTTCATGGAGCTCCAGCTCTGCAAGATACTTCTTTCGTAATCGCAAATAATGAATTACAGTGTGTTTTCGGTGGTTTTTAGTAAATTATTAATTAACATAACCAAGTTATTGGTTAACGTAACCAAATTATTAATTAACATAACCAAGTTATTGGTTAACATAACCAAGGTAACACAGTTAAGTTAATGGTTATCATAACCAAGGTAAGACAATCAAGTTATTGGTTAACATAACCAAGGTAAGACAACCTCAGACAAGGTAAGAAAAAATCAGAAATATACTATTTAATGGCTACACAACCTCCTACTTCTACCTTCAACCTTCTACTTAAATGAAAAGGCTCGGTTAAAATTACCAGAACATTGGCTAAAAATGTTATCAAGAAAACTTGGTAGGCATGAACAAGTTATTGATTAACATAACTAAATTTTTAATTAACATAACCAAGTTATTGGCAAACATAACCAAGATATTGGTTAACGTATCCAAATTATTAATTAAAATAACCAAAGTAAGATAACCAAGTTATTGGTTAACATAACCAAGGTAAGCCAATCAAGTTATTAGTTAACATAACCAAGATAAGACAACTAAGTTATTGGTTAACATAACCAAGGCAAAATAACCAAGTTATTGGTTAACATAACCAAGGTAAGATAACCAAGTTATTGGTTAACATAACCAAGGTAAAACAATCAAGTTATTGGTTAACGTAACCAAGATAAGACAACTAAGTTATTGGTTAACATAACCAAGGTAAAATAACCAAGTTATTGGTTAACATAACCAAGGTAAGATAATCAAGTTATTGGTTAACATAACCAAGGTAAGACAATCAAGTTATTGGTTAACATAACTAAGATAAGACAACTAAGTTATTGGTTAACATAACCAAGGTAAAATAACCAAGTTATTGGTTAACATAACCAAGGTAAGATAAGCAAGTTATTGTTTAACATAACCAAGGTAAGACAACCAAGTTATTGGTTAACATAACCAAGGTAAGATAACCGTTATTGGTTAACATATCCAAGGTAAGACATCCAAGTTATTGGTTAACGTAATCAAGATAAGATAACCATTATTGGTTAACATAACCAAGATAAGACAACCAAGTTATTGGTTAACATAACCAAGGATCTGGTAAGAAAATCAAGTATTTAGTACGCATAACGAATAACTTGGTAGCGCCTACCAAATTACAACATTTTTGGTAAAATGTTGTAATTTGGTTTAACCAAGATCTTAATAAGCCTAGCCAAGCCTTTTTCTCCATGAACATTGACCATAAGGATCCAAATTTCGAAATGGTCTCATCCGCTCCTATTTATAGAGGATTAACAATGGCGTGGTTTATACGGTACTTTTCTGAGGATTAAGTAATTAATAACCCTCACAATTATGATAATTTGATAAGGGAAAAGTTGGCCAAACCTTTCCAATCTCCCGACCCCTTGAGACCATTAGCCAAATTTCCCATTAACATTATGATGCTAAAACGAAGTATGCATTATCCCTCCGTGGTCCGCACGACGGGAAGGGTGAAGTCGAACGAAAAATGGATATTGTATCCGACCCAAAAGTTCCAACCGGCCTATGGCTCGTGGCCTAGTTGGCAAGTTCTAACGGAAGATCGAAGAACTGGGGGAAAGGGAAAGAAAGAAAGTTCCTCTGTTATTATGTGGTGCGTCGGTGGGAGACTCTGTCGTCCACGCAATCTTCTCTGCCCTGGATGAAAAGAGTAATACCTAGAGATACGATGTGTACCTTGGCTTCGCCAACGCTACTACGTGTATTTATGTGCGTACACTTGTGTACCCTCAGCAGATCGCTGGAAAACCCTTCGGTGTATGTATATACGCGTGTGCATAATGTAAGAGAGCACGTGCATGTGTCTACGTATGAATGATATTAGGTAGCGGTGGTGATAGTACAGATATATTGTACATACAAGCGTAAAGTGCAACTGTGTGTACAAAATACGAGACGTTGTATAGTGTTGGGCCAACGGGCATCCACGGAAGCACCTGGGATTTGCATGGGACAATATCTCGTCTGATTTATCCTTCCGACTCGACACGGGCAAACCCAGCGCACGCTGGTTTCGTTCGGCATGACACGGCATGGCCCGCTGGTACTACTACTTTTCCTTTCCCTTTTCCTTCGCCGGAACGAAGAAAATAGAAGAAGGTCGGCGGTATCTGAAGGATTTATTCCTTCGGCGCTTAGCTCCCTTCTCTTTTCTTTCATCCATCTTGGGGTAAAATAAAGAAAATAAAATTTTGCCGCCAGACTGGAGCAACAACGACCGCAGAACCTTGTATACCAAACCCTCCGAATTCTCAAGAGACACTGCGAGATCTGAGACGCTTCCGCTCTTTTGATACTGGTAGCAGATACTAGTAGTAAGAGTACTGGAGTATAATAGTGGAAGTGGCACTTTGGTACTGCTGTTGCTGCTACTGGATGTTCCACTGATGCTATTCAAAGTACTACTATGCTACTAAAAATACTACCGAACCAACGCGGCAAACATTACCGAGAAAAAGTATCCATCCACCCCAGGCAAACCCTACGGCATCACCCTCGACTACTTTGCCCCACATCCGCTTATGACTTTCATCGCTTAGTTTATCGGTATACGTCGGATTTATGTCTCCTATAAGCTCGGACTCCATCGACTCAGGCTGACGGTACAACGTCATCTGATAGTACGAACAAGCTTTTTCCTTGCTGCAGTAGTTTCTAGTTTTAGAATGCAACAGTAAAGAGCCAATGTCAAAAACAATATATGGTTTTGACAACCTTATTTTTAAAAAATTGTGATAGCTTATCGAAATGGGTCTTTGCTTGAAACTAACATCAAAACACACAGTAATTCAACATTTTGTGGCCCATTGCTACAAAGACACTTGAATGTTATTTCAAGAACAGGATTTTTGACGTTGATGACATTATAGTAGCAGAGGCAGTAGATGTTAAAGTATTTTTCACTGGAATATGAAACCAGATCCTATATTTCGTGTATGTCGATAAAGATAAATAATACGGTGATTCATAATAAAAGTTGTTGACATGCGCATGCAGATAATATGAAATTGCACTTTATAAAAATCATATATATGTATATATGATACACACACATTTATGTATATATGCTCTATATATATGTGTGTGTGTATGTGCATCAGATCTTGGAGACTCTGCAGAGCTAATCTGATTGCAAAGAGCCCTAGGCGAGTGAGAGTAATAGAAGCCTGCTTGAGTGTCGAGTCGCGCGCCGGGCACTTCTTCAGCATCTAGGTCAAATAGAGCGTTCCATTTCAGCTCTGCGTCTTTCCACTACTCAGTTCCGTATCAAGTTATTCGAAATATACTTCTCCTTCACTGTCGTCTATATTCTTCACTTCGCTTATTTCAAGTATAATAGTTACGATGCTATACGTAGAATACGAAAGTCCAAAGCTCGACACAGATCATCAGTAAAAGTCCAACTGGATGGTTAAATTTTGTATTTAACTAATATATACGGAGTACTAATTGTAACGACCATTGGAACATCCGTACGCCAAACACGTATAATTTTGCGATATTAACAGCTGATAAAAGGTAAGTAAATGTCGTTTATAAAAGACGTGAAAGTAATGTGAAATGGGGTAAGAATATGTTAACCCGCGTAGATCAGGATAGAATCGAGACTGGAGTCTGGGCAATTCAGGATGGTGTCCGGAAAATCCAGGATGAAGTATGGACAATTCAAGATGGAGTTTGAGCAATCCAGGATGGAGTTTGGGCAATCCAGGATGGCGTTTAGGCCATCCAAGATGGAGTCTGAGAAATCCAGGATGGAGTCTGGGGAATCCAGGATGGAGTCTGGACAATCCAGGATGGAGTCTGAACAATTCAGGATGGAGTCTGGGCAATGCAGGATGGAGTCTGGACAATCCAGGACGGAGTCTGGGCAATCCAGGACAGAGTCTAGGCAATCCAGCATGGAGTCTGAGCAATCTAGGACGGAGTCTGGGCAATCCAGGATGGAGTCTGGGCAATCTAGGATAGAATCTGGGCAATCCAAGATAGAGTTTGGGCAATCCAGAACAGAGTTTGGGCAATCCAGGATGGAGTTTGAGAAATCCAGGATGGAGTCTGGGCAATGCAGGATGGAGTCTGCGCGATTCAGGATGGAGTTTGGGCAATCCAGGATGAAGTCGGGGCAATCCAGGATGGATTCTGGGCACTCGAGGATGGAGTACAAGATGGACGATGGGATCGGACCGAATCACATTATCCATCCTCAACTTCCCAGACTCTGGCAGGAATTACTCAAACTCTATCCTGGACTCATTGTCTTTAAGCGGAAAGCTATTTTGGAATATTGGCTCATGGAAAAGTTTAGTGACGGAATAGTAAGTGACGGGCATACTCCGTTCTTCCCTAGCTAAGTTGCTCTGGTGTTTTAGATTACTCTTGCCTTGAATATACCGTTGACTTCTACAGAAACCGAAGGGGGTAAAGGGAGAAGTAGGATTATTGGAACTGGAATCTATCGGGGTTGCGGCAGCTATCTATCCAGTTGAACAGTCTAGGTAGATAGTTGCATGGAGGTCAATTTCTTTTACGGTAGAACCATTTGGGGAAAATTGGAGAGGCGAACTTTTCACATCGAATGACAAAGAATTCTTGAAAGCGAGAAGGGCAATGGGTAAGAGCAAGTTAGGAACGGGAGTGCGGCGCGAGTAATCGCTCGGTGATCGGGGTTGGTAGGAACAAAAAGAAAATTGAACATGGGTGGGGATCACAGTGAGAATGGTATAAGACGAAACGGACGAATGAACCAACGAACGAACTGGGAAATCAACGTACCGTTCAGTACGTGCACTAGGACACTCGCGGATTCTGCGGTCGATGGAGCGCAGGTGTAATTGCCAGAATCAGCCGGGAGTGCTCGTGAAATCAACAAGCGCGAGGTTCTCGTCTGCTTTTCCGTAACAACGCTGATTCCTCCCCGTTGACTGTAGTTTATCACGTGTTCACCTCTGTACCTTTAACAGACAATGAGAACAAATATTAGAAAACTTTTCTCATTCTTCTCTACTTTCAATGGCAATAGAATATACAACATTCTAGACGAGTCATCGAATGCATTATAATTTTTGCTCACTACTAAATATAATAAGTTTCGTAAAGCTTGAAAATATAATGTTTTTGAAAACTTTTCTCATTCTTCTCTACTTTCAATGGCAATAGAATATACAACATTCTAGACGAGTCATCGAATGTATTATAATTTTTGCATCCCAACTAAATATAATAGGTTTCGTAAAGACTTGAAAATATAATGTTTTTGATGACGTTTTAAAGAGAAAAAAGTGGTAATATACTTCCACTCGATGATTTGAGGAAAAATGATTGTTATAAATGAATGACAATCAGCATCGTGTCGTTAGGTGACATGAATGTGCATATTACGCAATGAATAATTCACACCTAACGAATAATTAATTCTATTCAAGAAATAAGTGTATTCCTGCACATCTTTGTCTGCTTCATAAAGAAGGACACATGTGTTTTATTAGACAATCACAGATACATTCAGCCCTTAAGACGAACCCTCGATGAAAATCACGGACATTCATGGAAACTAATAGACTTTATCAGCCCCATATTCAGACACTCACAAATACTTTGTTAGACAGCTTAGGGTGGAAGATAAAAAAAAACTAGTTATTACGGCAAGATAGAAGTAGAATAACTGGAAAAAAAATATCGTGATTAGAATTTGAGTAGCTTCGACATCAGACACGATATGTTCGGTTGCAGAAATTAAGAAATGTATTTAGTCTACACTTGAGAAATACAACTTATTCTTTTTGTAACTTTTTTAGCTAACGATTCTGAGAATTATATTTAAAATCTGACACTGTAAGAAAATAGTAGGCGTCAAGTGCTGGTTTAATAATAGTTTATTTTGGTACAAGAGGCCAAACAAGCGTTTTGCGTAATGCGAGTCTGAAGGTAACACGAAGCCGAGGAGAATTGTTGTCTTCACACCAGCAGTGCGCAATAAGCGTGTTTGGCCTCGTGTATCGAACCACATTTTTCTTTACGAGTGCGATGCAGAATCCGAGTTTATCCAGCGTTTACAGACATGCAAAACGAGGTTAACCTCGGTGTTACCATAGCAATCTCAAACAGTGTGCAAGATGTGGTTTTCCACATCGTGACAACACTTTGCTCACTGGTGTGGCAATCAGCTATTTTGCATGTCTGTAAACGGTGGGCAATGAGGATTTTGCATGCACGAATAAAAAAAAAAGTATTGTGGGGTCGATTTGCCCCCAGTTGAAAACAAAGGTGTAACATTTGTTGAGTACTCGTGTAAAATAGATTTGGAGTCCAGGATGGAATCTGGACAATCCAAGATGGAGCCTGGATAATCCTGGATGATCTCCAAAATGGACAATGAGATCGGATTGGATCAAATCCCATTCTCGATCCGGGACTGCCCAGATTCTGTCCTGGACTCATCATTATTACACGGCTAATCACAAATTTCCCAGTTTTCATAAACCTACATACTTTTTATTTTTGGACAACTTTAACTCAATATTCAACCATCTAATTCAGATTTACTTTATGGTCTCGATTTAATTCATAATTTGCATCAGGACTTGTAACTCCGCGACATGAGCACTAAAGTTGCACCAAAAGTTGATTATGCTTTATTTTCGTATCTCAAACTCAAATTAAGGTAATGCAGATTGACAGTACTCGAAATTCGTCTGCAAATGTATATTCCAGATCTCGAACAGCAAATAAAAAAAGAGCAAATGGAAAACACTATTTACGATGTTATAAAGATACTAATTTATCGACATATTCAACCTATAATAGATTGAAGAATTTATGGACGATCATAGTTGACCCGATAGATGGAAACCCAATCAAACTCACCAGTAGATGAAGGATGGTGGCTCAGGTGTTTGTAGCACGATGCACGTCAGGTTTATGTCACTACCACTCTTGATGTGAAGCTCGGTATTCCCGATTATTTTAGCTTTCGAAACTACGAATAGAAAAAAAAATTGAATGTCATTTATCCATTAGCTGCTGTGGTCAGACAGTTTATTGATTTTTCATATAGCATTCGTGGTAGCAAATTAAAACATATTATTTTTTCCCTCGTCTGACACGATAAAATTGGTTATCTCTCATAACATGTTGATATACCAGCAGTTTATTGATTAATTTAAGCTACGTCTGCAGATGTATTTGACATTAGAGTGATGGCGACAATTGAAGAAGGCATTTCTACATTTTTATTTCACATAAATAGATGGGTAATAACGTGTACCCATTCTGTAAAGTGAAATAGAAGTGAAAAAAGTTTTAAAAACATGATTGACACAGTAAATGCAGGAATTAATGCATTGTTTCTATGTATTTGTCTTAAATTGAATTTTATACTGATCACAGTTGCCATGAACGTTTTTTTATTTTGAAGAATATGCACAATATAAGGTATATAAAAAAGAGAATTAGGACAGCGCAATGTTGTTCACAGCGAATATGGAAATGATAATGAGCTATGCGATATAATTTTGCACCCTAGAACATACTTTTTTTTAAAATAGAGTTTTCAATTCACATTATTAATGCTATGATATATTCAGATACGAATCTACAAACAGTTTTATAACAAGTTTTTCTACAAATTAGGGCGGTGAACCAAATATAAATTTGATTGCTCCATTTATTGTAGTGCATTTGTCCGAGAAAGATTAATTTATTGAAATCAGCGTTTATTTGACATATAACATCTGACAGGCAAAAGTTATACTGACTGCTATTAAACCTTTTGCTCGTTCAATATTGAAGACTCGACTATATGCACATTGGATCGACTGTTTTCAATATCTCAATTGTAACAGCAATGTCGAAAACCTCCCAATACCAAGTCCCCGTCAAATCAAGTTACTGTTTATATTTTGATCTGCCATATTGCCTACCGCATTATGAATTTCTTAAATTTGAATACATATTCACAATCAGTTGCCTCAATACCAGAAAGGGAGATCAGCTAATACCTGAAACAGTGATCAGCTGATACCTGAAACCGAGATCAGCGAAGACCTGAAACAGAGATCAGCTAATACGGGAAACAGTGATTAGCTAATGCCTGAAACAGTGATCAGCTAATACCTGAAACAGTGATCAGCTAATATCTGAAACAGTGATCAGCTAATACCTTAAATAGTGATCAGCCAATATCTGAAACAGTGATAAGCCAATAACTGAACGAGTATTCAGCTAATACCTGAACCTGTCATCAGCTAATACCTGAAACAGAGATCAGCTAATACCTGAACCAGTCATCAGCTAATGCCTGAAAAAGAGATCAGCTAATACCTGAAACAATGATCAGCTAATATCTGAAACAGCGATTATCTTATGCCTGAAACAGCGATCAGCTAATGGCTGAAACAGTGATCAGTTAATACCTTAAATAGTGATCAGCCAATACCTGAAACGGTGATAAGCCAATACCTGAACGAGTATTCAGCTAATACCCGAACCAGTCATCAGCTAATATCTGAAACAGATCAGCTAATACCTGAACCAGTCATCAGCTAATTCCTGAAACAATGATGAGCTAATTTCGGAAACAGCGATTATCTTATGCCTGAAACAGCGATCAGCTAATGGCTGAAACAGTGATCAGCTAATACCTTAAATAGTGATCAGCCAATACCTGAAACAGTGATAAGCCAATACCTGAACGAGTATTCAGCTAATACCCGAACCAGTCATCAGCTAATATCTGAAACAGATCAGCTAATACCTGAACCAGTCATCAGCTAATTCCTAAAACAATGATCAGCTAATTTCTGAAACAGCGATCAGCTAATACCTTAAATAGTGATCAGCTAAGGCCTGAACGAGTATTCAGCTAATACCTGAAACAGTGATCAGCTAATATCTGAAACAGCGATCAGCTAATACCTTAAATAGTGATCAGCCAATACCTGAAACAGTGATGAGCTAAGGCCTGAACGAGTATTCAGCTAATACCTGAAACAGTGATCAGCTAAGGCCTGAACGAGTATTCAGCTAATACCTGACACAGTATTCAGTTAATACCTGAAACAGTGATCAGCTAAGGCCTGAACGAGTATTCAGCTAATACCTGACACAGTATTCAGTTAATACCTGAAACAGTAATCAGCTAATACCTGAAACAGTAATCAGCTAATACCTGAAACAGTAATCAGCTAATACCTCAAACAGTGATCAGCTAATGCCTGAAACAGTTATCAGCTAATACCTGAAAGAGTGATCAGCTAATACCTAGAACAATGATCAGCTAATACCAGGAAGAGTGATGAGTTATATTCAAGAAAGTTATAAAAATGTCATATACAGACCTACGACGCTAAGATTGTAGGCCTGGCTGATTTTCGGTTCTGTTGATACCTGACACTCATACGTGCCACTGTCCCGAACCTGTGGTGAGCTGATTTTCAGCGTCCACTCGTCGCTTCCATCGCTGTGCAACGACTGAAACCTCTGGTCGTTCGTGTACGTTAATATTCCTACTGTTAAGATGTGTAAATCCCGTTTTCGTATCCACGACACCTGGAAATTAAAAAAACATCTATTAATTTTTTTTTATGTTATGCAAACACTACTTCAAATAAGTGCTTCCTAGTGGAATCATTTTAAAAAATAGGTACAACACATATGTGAACTCTAGGCAATAATATGCAATAGGCAATTAGTACACTCTAAAAACCAAGCGTGTTGCAAGTGTGTTGTTTCCTATCTTTTACATTGTGACGCGTTTTTACACACTTTCAAGCGTGTTAGCATTCACATGATAAATGATATCTAAAAGGTACACGCCTGCAAGTGTGTAAAAACTCGTCATAATGTAAAAGATAGGAAACAACGCACTTGCAACACGCTTAGTTTTTAGAGTGTAACAGTACAACAAATATGTTTTAATATAACGTATAAATGGACAGGTATAAATAAGGATGCTGAAGTAACAAGGTCATATTCGTGACTGAGCTGCGTGGGAAATATTGATTCGGGTCAACAGACAGATCTATATTTAACTGACACTAATTAATCCTCGTTCACTGATCAGGACGTTCATCTTGCCATAGCGTAATTAATCAACGATAAAGAAAGTTTTTCACCATTAGATTGTCGGATATTTTGTTAAATTCTGAACTCATTCACATCAAAATCATGGAAAAAATAAATCATCACAAAAACAAAATTTCCTCTATGAGATTCTCTCTGTAATAATTTTGTTTATAAATCCAAATTATTTATACAGAAATTAAATACTCTCAGAATTAAAAAAAAAAGTATCGAAACCAAAGTTATTTGAATAACAAATAACTTTCCCAAAGAATATACTGCTTTTTTTTAATACCGCACGGTACGAGGTTCCTTCCTTACATAAAGTAAAACGGTTTGGAGTTTGAACATTTTTTTATCGCTACATTTTATTATTCCTGTAACAACGCCAGTGGCGAACCACCGTGATCGTTTGGTTCGGGTATTTCGGTCTCGACGCAGAATTGAAAAATGTATATAAAAAAGAAAAACAAATTTCGTGCGGTTTGGGAAATGTGCGGAGGTGTGCGTATGGTGGTCAGTGATGGTCAGAGGGTTTCAACTCTGGATCGAACGATGTGAAAACACAGGATGAGTACAGCCAGCTGGAGAATGATCGTACGAGCTTCGGGGAAACAAGAGCGAGAAGCGGTGATCGTATCGTCAATGTGCGGTCCAATTTTTTTTTGTTTTCAAAATCGTATTTTTACGACAAACAAATATTGCGGCATTGCCAGGGCCAGAGCTACGTGGACACAATAAAGCTGTTGCTTTGGTACGTCAATTTCTCGGGCTTCATCGGGGTTCTCAAAAAGTCAGCTGCAACGATCAACCGCCGGACAATAACGTACCCAAAAAGTCAAACGCCGCGTGACATTGATTTTACGCGCGGAAATATAAACGCGTGCCAGTGTGGATAGCGGCTGCCAGTTGATCGCACCACTGGAGATGCGCCTATACAACAGTGAGGGCATTTGATTTATCGTCGATTACGATCGGTGATTGGAATTGTACGGGTTCTCTGCGTGCTGTCACATAGCGAACACAGCGTCACGGCGACACTCCTGCATAACCCATCAGAAGCATCAGAGCGATAGTACACCGGCTGTTTGATGCATGAGCGTCCCAGATAACGCGTATAATGTTATTATTCAGTGCGAAGCCACGCACGTATATCCGAATATAAACTGTTGTGCCACGTGAGACGCACTTTCAAATGCACACTCGTTGCAAATACCTATTCGCGATATCACAACAAAGTGGAAGAACTGTGACGATGTGTAGAAGCGACGATATGTGGCATATCTCTTCGATCCGAAACATAATATTCAGCGACAAAATATCCGGGCGATGAAATATTCACTATCGAACACATCCGGCGACTAAGAATTAGCGGATATCCGCAAGTGCTGAAACGGAAGTGAAATTTTACTTACTGCACTTATTGTTAATAATATTTGAAACAGAGATTAGCTAATATCTGAAATTATGATTAGCTAATATGAGCAATTCCATATGAAATCTGCCAGATTTTGAGTGTTTTTTAACCTCGCATTTTTGTTATTCAAATGTAACTTTTTTAACGCAAACAACAAAAAATTAACGTACAGGTATTTTTTTGTTTGAGCAAAAAAGTACGTTAAAAAACAAGTGCATGGTGAACTTCAAAAATTAATATCTCCGGTTATATTTGTCCTAGGAAGATGAACCAGAGCGCGTTTTAAAGTCAAAAGAATGAGGGTTCATAAAATATTTTTTTCTTTTAATCTTAAAAAGCGCTCTGGTTCATCTTCCGAGGACAAATAAAACCGGAGATATTAATTTTTGAAGTTCGCCATGCACCCGTTTTTCTAAAAAATAGAATACCCATAATTGCTAATAAATTTATTTTTGGCCAAACAGACAATACGGGTCATTTCTGTTTAAATCCAGTTTGCGTATGAAAAGTTTCATTCAAATGAAAAATATCAATCCTCGGCCGACTTCAGGTGGCTCATATCTGAAACAGCGATCAGCTAATATCTAAAAGAGTATTCAGCTTGAGCAAATACCTTATTCGCGAAATCACAACAAAGTTGCAAGAATTGTGATGATGTGTAGAAGCGACGATATCTCTTGGATTCGAAACAAAATATTCAGCGACAAAATATCCGAGGGACGAAATATCTGCTATCGAGCACAACCGGCGACTAAATATTAGCGGATATCCGCAAGTGCTAAAACGGAAGTGAAATTGTACTGTGATGAAAACTGCCACATTCTATAGTTCTTAATAATTTTTTTATAAACATTTGGAAACTCATTTATGATGATTGAACA
Source organism: Ephialtes manifestator (assembly GCA_963970395.1). NCBI lineage: Eukaryota > Metazoa > Arthropoda > Insecta > Hymenoptera > Ichneumonidae > Ephialtes > Ephialtes manifestator. The sequence continues at coordinate 22,573,513 of OZ019981.1, read as the reverse complement.
TTTTATGACAGTTAAAAATTGCGAGTGAATATCACCAAGACAAAATTCCCTTCCAGAATATCTCAGTACTAACATCATAATGTTACTTTGAAATATATATAAATTCCACGTCAAATACACGACTAGAAAATATTTTTTCGTGTTGGTTGTAACGTGTCATAACTAAAATATTATTGGAAATTGATCTGCTAGTTATAATAGGCTTAAGTTAAAAGTTTCCAATCTCCACTGTTGTCGATATATTTCCGAGGTTGTTCAAATTGACGCACTTAATACTTATATGCAAGTTTGAAGTGCGTCAATTTCTAATCTGCACTGTTATCTATATATTTCCGAGGTTGTTCAAATTTTCTATGTAAGTATCAAGTGCGTCAATAGTATCCAATATTTCATCAAATTTGTCCCACTGAATGGAATTTCGATATCCCTATTAAAGCACAAAGGTGTTTTGTCTCTGCAGTAAACTCATCATCAGAGGTAAGCGGCAGTAATTGGTACATCATTTATCAATTGCAGATAGTGTCTCATTAATGGATCACTGGTTCCAATTGAAATCGTGAAATGTAGAACCCGAGAGAACCGATACTGAAATGTAGCGATCGATTCCATTATCTCGCGAGGTAGAAGCACAGCAGCAAACTACATTGCACAGTCAGCGGTACGTATGATAAAATAGTGAGTGCATAATAAAAAACGAGCCGGAAAAAGAAGAAATTGAAAGGCACCACTGCCGGTAATTATACGTCCACAGTATGCATAACGAATTGGTGAAAGGTGCTAATTTATTTCTGATTGCGACAAAAAATCTTTGTGCATTTCTACCGTGATATATTCTTTCTCCTTCACGGTTACGAAAAATCTATTTGCATCTCGTGTTACGGTTCAGGATGATTGATGAATTGGCATGGAAGTGATGCAAGTTTCGTATTAACCCACCGCGTTCGTAGCCCATCTCTCTTTCCGCTCGAAAAGTATGGAAAAGTTTGTTTTTTTCGGCTGCTAAGGGGATGAAGCGTGCCCAAGTAATGGGATAAAAGATTGTCTGGCACTGAAAGGAGAAAAAAAATGCGAGGGGTAAGATAAGGGAAAGAATACGGGAACGCCAGTTTCTGGATGACATGAACCTCACAAATCCTCCTTTTTCGAGGACTGTGTTTATACCCGGTAGTAAAGAAAGGGAAATGAATTTTCTACGTGAAATCCAGCACGGTTGGTGCTACTGCTGCTGTTGGCAGCAACGTAATAGCATCTGTTAGCTGTCGTGAGTGACACGCAGCGAATATATAACAGCAAACGGTGTTAGTTAAATTCACGACGTTATTGCACGTAGTACTCGTTGTTACCTCGTGAAGTAATAGCGGTCACGAATCGTGAACGTCCCGTGCAGTGTATACGTACTCGCGATGTCGTTTAAAAGTAAAACGATGAAATTTTGTCTAAATTACCGGTTCGGAGGTACTCGGACGGTGAAAGTCGCACATGTACCGAAGGGAGAGGGCGATGAGGGCCAGGGAAGGTCTCTAAAATTACGAATGCATGAACGAGACGAGACGGCAAGAACAAGCTGCAAGGGAGACTAGGATAGCGCACGTTATTACTAAGGCAACGATCACGTGCGGTGATAAGAAGGAGACGCTGGAAATAATACTGCAATGCTTTTCGTATAGATGTATACATGTACATGTCCGTTATGTATAGAAAACTTACAGCGCGATCGCCAAGATTGCGGACTCTGCAGTGCAGGTAAGCAGATTGGCCAACTGTCGTCGTTGTTTCCCGCTTCGTCGTGTTGTCGAAGTACGGCTGGCTGAAGGGCTGTTCCCAGTACGAAGATTGATGATGCTCCACGACCGATCCACCACCTCCGCTTTTCGCCGCGCACTCTGTCCAACAGATACAAACAAGACATGCTTTAAAGAATCGGAAAAAAGCACCATTCGATACTATATCTGGACAGAGACGGATTTACTTCTGCGGCTGACGGGCATCGCCACTTCATCTCTTTCCGCTTCTATCATCCACCATTTCCTTTACTACACCAAACCCTTTTCAGTAACATTTTTCAAAGTGTCTCACAGTTTTTATATAACTACGGTAGTTGGTGAGCAGCTGCGCTTACCTCCCAGGCCACAGGTGGATATTTCTTTCTCATAAATCCATCCGGATCCTCTCTGTTCATGTCAAATTATATCCTTTTCACAGACGATCAGTGGATAGTATATAGATATTGGTATGCGAGAAAAATATAAAGCATTTCACCTCGGCAATCGTTTCCAAGATTATGCAAAATACCAATGGATATTCCAATCCCGTATTACCGAGGACGAGACTTACGCGTTGATCGATATAGTATGAAGCGGCTTACCCGTATTAAAAGCTTTCTCACAGCACACAAACATTTTATTGACATTCGCGAAAATTATATTGACTCAACAATATCTCGGAGATAAAACACACAAATCTCATATCTTATTTTGAATAAAGTAACAATTGACAGTGTAAGAAACCAAGCGTAGAAATATAGGACAAATATTGATATCATTGGACAAAATATGCCCCAGAAGATTAATTGATCAATCCAACTTCGTTGGTTACGCTAACCGAGTTATTGGTTGTATTACAATAAAGTTAGTTGTGATATCCAATTCCGCAGCTGGCGGAAATTTAAACTAGCGCTTGGTTATTCCTTATTTTCCGTGTACAGTATCTTGGAAGACTTTGAGGTAACAAGACTTCCAGGATATTTGTGCTGATAACTAATAACTTCAGCCAAAATCGAATGGTAATAAAATGGTAATTTAATCAGTCATCTTCCAACTGGGAAAAGTAATAGAAACCTACGACGGAAAATTTCTCGGCGCGGCTGATTTTCCTTCTTCGTATAAAATGCCCGCAGCAGGAAAGGAAAAACTATAGGTACTAAACCAAAGAGGATAGTTTATCTAAGGTCAATCGATACGAGAATGGTAGCGACTACTTCGAAACGAATGAATGGGTTGGGATAGACAGTGGAGTCTTTGTCAGTGGTACCAACGGATATTCTCAAAAATGGTCCCGTGGGTGCCGTTGATTGAAATTCAAGAGATCTTGCGCACGGTTGGGGCGCATATAGAGTGTTCTAGCCGAGTAGTTTGAAAAGGGTGAGTTCAACCGATCCGAGGGACGAAGCAAGACTCGCGCTTGCGAATCGCTTGATTCCGTGCAAAGTTGCACACATTCGTTTGGAATTACATGCTTGATGTTCAAAGGTGGTATCATCCCAAGTGCGGGGTAACTTCGTGAAGGTTGAGTAGATAGTGACGGAGATGGTGGTGGAAAGGAAGCTTTTATGTTCTGTACGTTACAGCGTCGAGAGCTCACTTCTGCTATCAAGATTGACCGATCTCGATGCTAACCTGATACAGAAACAGCGGTGGAAGTTGACGGAGTGATCTTTGGTTTTAGCTTTCATGCCTCGTCGGAACTGCACTCATGCTTCGTGGTCGAGACCAGGGCGGGAATGATTCATCTCACCGATAACAATTCGTAAGCTCTTTCGCATGTTCTGCTGTGCAAAACAGAGTCTCAACTGGATGTGAACAAAAAACAGGACATTATTCGAACTGTTAAAAATAAATGCTTTATTCCCAAGACCACCGAGTGGTTAATGACCTGTCGACTTTTTGCAATAATCAAATAGCAAAGCTCAACCTCATCCAACTCTCACGCCTTTTTCCACCCACATAATAACAGTGTTTTGATGTAATAACTTGAAATACCCGTACTGTTAAATGCGAACATTGCGATCGGACACACTGTTGCAGAGATAACGTAACTATGCCACTTATAATGTATATTAAACTTGTGTAGCAACACATCCAAATGTATTATTAGTATACCTGCAGCCGTGCGGTTTACGAGAATCAGATCAATCGGTAGGAAGCCGAGCGGTCAACGGAGATCGAGCGAACCCCAGTGCTATCGGTCATATTCCGCTCACGCTGAGTCACGTTCGTTTGACATTGACAAATGATTCCACTTCGATCGATACGCGAATAGAAGAAAAAAGCTTACATGACCGTAGCTACCGTAGAGAACAGAAGGTGACCGAAAGAGAGGAAAAATAAGGCTACCTTCGTCGGACCCTCGTTGCTCATTTCACGCTTGCTCGACGGCGACGAGTAAACACGAACAAACACATACGGGATCACTTCCAGTAGCATGGTGGTTGATTGGCGTAGATGAGTTTCCGATTCGATTCGTTGCGCTCATATACTACAGGAATATAGATAATCAAGAAGGCACTAGAACATAAGCTTTGTTTGCCACTTGCAATAAGGTTTTACCCTATGTATACAATTTGCACGAGTAAATATAATAATGTCTTCATCAATCACGATTTAGAAATAAAAGCGCAAAGTTGGATTCTTCTAGCTATTCTGACCGCAAAGATACTTCGCCAGTCAATGGTGGATTTTATCATCGATACTATCAGTCGGACTGATAAGAGGGATGCTTAATGGAGGTCGGAGGGTAGGCCAAATTATTCTTATCAAAAAGAAGCTAGAACATCGAAATTTGATTTCATTTAGATTCTTATGAGAAGAAATAGGAAGAAATTTATTAACGTGGAACAATCGTAAAACAAAATTTCGGTCCTGACTTGATGGATCGATTCGTTCACCCGCAAACAATCTTCCGATACGACAGTTCGAATTAGCGATTAGCAACTTAACGTACTTTTCCAGCACGACAGTTCAAAATTGCGAGAGATCGATTCTAATGATTACTGACCAAAATTAAGAAATGAAACAAATCTACGACATCGCTATTTAGCTGGATAATATACTATAAATTAAATTTTGGAAGAGATTACACGACAGAAAAATCAATAATCATTGCCGCCAAATTTAGCTTCATTGACTTATAAATCCGAAACCAAAATAATTTAATGAATCGAAATTTTAACAGAAATAATAACGGAAAAACGACAGAATTTAAGTAAACAATTCTAAGCTAACGTTGACTGAATTTTCCGACAACAAAATACGTGTGTATGAACAATAATTCAAGAATTAATTCCATCAAATAAATCAGAAAATTGAGGTGGTAAAAATAATTTGACAAAAACCGACAACTCATTGACAGACCAAATCAATTCTTATAATTTATTTGGCGAGAGAAAAACGGAACTTTTCCTTCACTGAGAGAATGGTCCGACACCATCTTCCAGTGCATCGTTGCAATCAAGAATCCAGCCAATCAAACCCCGTCTCAACCTCCAGTATATCCACCCAATGGGGCATCTTCATTCAATAATCTCTTGACGATGCCGTCTTCAGTCAATGAATCGGAAGTATTAGATTCTGAGGTGGATAATTGTCCTGTGACCTTGTGTCAAGATCAAGGGGCTGCTCCGGGGTATTTAAAGTTCACCGACTAGGCGAGTGATTCTCAGTATAACTAAGAGGAAACACTGCCCTAATTCGACAAAGCAGTACAGGACTGCGCTAAGATTGCATCCGATCCGTGGTTCGATGCCTGAAACTCCTGCGACGAGGTGGACGGTCTCCACTCGGCATTGTACCCTCAATGGCGTCCACTTCAATTGAAGGAGAGGATGGTAAAGTCTTCAAACCAACTCGGTTCCCACACCGATTTGGCTAGCGCTCCTCCGTGATGAGTGGAGAACACCTTGAAGAACAGGGTAATCTAGAAGGGCAGCCACTCTGATAGCTGAAGTACTCCACCGTTGGGCTAATTCTTGATGACTAACCAGTGAGATGCCGAAATTACAAAATAAAAAATAAAAATACAAAATAATCCTGGAGTGAAAGTCAACAATGGTCATTTCATTTTAGCTGCAATCAATTATTTCAGTCAAGGGGACGAGGCGCTAGTAAAACGTCACATTATGGTACAAGTGTCATTATATTTTCAGGAACAGTGGAGTACATTGTGTCTATCAAAGTTTGTGGCATCGTCTCATTCTGTAACAGCAGACACACACACACAAACACACAGACACAGATGGTTCCATTAATTGCGTGGCCGGTTGAATATATTTATTTGTTTTATTTCAGCTTGACTGACTCGTCGTTTTATTAGGAAGTGTCTTCAGCTAAAAAAAAAGATGAAGGTATTCATGAAAGCTCTAGTCTTTTTTTAAATCACTTGTGTCTCACGTCATCATGACACTCTATGTTAGTATCTTTCTCATGTTCATGTTGCATGACGCTGTTCCAAAAAAATATTGTGCCGTAGGCCACAGGAAATGTATTAAGAACGAAGCTGCAACGAGGAAGCCGCAAAGTACGATGAACACGACGACAGGTCCTTCTTTGCACTCGGGGCTAAGGGCACAAGTTCGTCGACCTTCCTCTTTCCCTTCTGGATTTCCGTCTAGCTCAACCGACCACTTTTTAAGAAACAAAAAAGCGTCAGGTGTTTGCCTACGTGAGCCCCGAGGCCATGGGGTTTCCACCGCCATTGTCAGATGGATATTCACAGGGATTCGGCGCGTCTTGCCTCGAGCTCTTTACTTTTTTTTTTGTTGTAGTCCATCCCGCACTGCGCACCCTTCCCGCTATTTTTCATCGTGTTTTTTTTTTTGCTCAACACACGACACTGCTTCAGCTTCCATAAGCTATGATCCGTCGAATTTAATACGCAAATCCTTAGAACCGTAAAACTTGAAGACACCGCAAATTTTAGTGAACAGTTAGCTCACGGATCTCATTTTTTTTGGTTCTATTTCAACGGGATTTGATGAGATTTTTCATGTTCGTTATGAAGCCCCACACTGTTCGGGGTTTGTGGGAATTAACTCTTTTTCTCTGCTCGAAATATTGCGGGCTACGACAACTGCTCAACTCGAGATGAAATGAACATTATTTTTTTGTTGTCTCGTGAACAAGGCTTTCATCAGGAATATTTTTTTTTGTTCACAGTTTAATAACTCCTTTCTTTCTCACGCGGAAGGTTTCTTCTACTTTTCAAGATTCCTTTTCGTATTTTGGACAATGCGGATGCTCATTAACAGAATCAAGATTTCTTTGCGACTAGGAATTCCAAATAAAAGTTAAATCAAGTACTGCATTGTTTTATAATGATCATGATCGATTCAGTGTATAATTAAAGTCATTTATCATTCGCTATTAATTGATTGCGTGAGCTTTCGCATCAACGAGCTTCCGGGGCAGTTGTTGGTATCCCCATTCCCTCACTCGCCACGTCCCGCAAGAAATAATCCCCGGTGTTCGTAAGTACATTTTTTTTTACAAAGGGAGTTTCGGTATTCACGCCCAATCCTCAGGGACGATAGAAAACGAAAACTTTCGAAGCCTTGTTGAGGGTCACAACTTTTCTCGTACTTTTTTATTCGAGAGAACGCAAAGTGAATTGATTCTTGCGTGTGACACGACGGAGCGTGACGCGAACAGTGAGGGGAGACGGAAAAGGCTCTAAAGTTTATTTGAGAGAAGTGATTTGAATGAATTGAAGTGTGCACGGATCCTTGATCTTTGGGATCGGATATAATTCGACGTAGTGAGCAATAACAGAAACCCTTGATCAAAGAAACATTGTTTTGCTGTTCTTTATAGCCAGAAAAAAGGTCTCAGACATTGAACGTTGGAAAACTGTCATCGTATCATTGTACAGTTTTACACTCAGTGAAAAAAAACAAGCAAAATGGTAGGGTAAATGTCTTCGTCACCGACCATGAACCAATGTTCGTCAGTTTTGCACTTTGTAGATTTTGCTACAATCAAAGCACTCACTACTGATTACTGGTACATGACTGACAACTGGGACAGTTACCTAAGTGTAAGGGTGGCACGTAGTGAGTATTTCACGATATGATCTGAACTGTGTGAGGTTGAGATCACCTTCTGAACTCCAGCATGTACTGCAAGTATCATATAACAGGAATGCCTATTGTCCATAATATCAGGGAACGCAAGGATAATTGTAAGCAATGTACAATCGTGTGCGCAAATCATAATCACAGTTGCGGTGGCAGGATCAGAGGAACACCGTGGTAGATATGATTACGGAGGTATATTTCGAGGTAGTGAGCAACAATAGAATCCCTGGTTCGACAAAATGCAGTTATACTGTTATATATGGCCAGACAGAAGAACTCAGACATTCAATGTCGGAAAACTGTAATCGTATCATTGCACAATTCTACACACAGTGAAAAAAAAATGGTATGGTAAATGACTCCTTCACCGACCATGAAATAGTGTTCGTCAGTTTTGCAGTTTGACTGTAGATTTTGTTACGGTCAAAGCACACACTGTCGATTACTGGTGCATGGCTGATGACTGGGACGACAACCCTAGTGTAAGGGTCGTACGTGCCGAGTATTTCACGATGTGATCTGAACGGTGTGAGGTTGAGGACGTTTTCTGAACCCCAGCGTATTACTGCAGGTATCGTGTGACAGAAATGTTCCATATTGTCAAATAATGTAAGGGCGACATAAGGAAAATAATAAAATATATATAATCGCCCGCGTAAAAAAATTGTCTAGAACGGAGAATAACTAGTCCAGGATGGAGAATGACTAGACCAGAATGGAGAATGACTAGTTCAGGATGGTCAATGACTAATCCTGGATGGAAATAACTAGTCCAGGATGGAAATAACTAGTCCAGGATGGAGAATGACTAGTTCAGAATGGAGAATGACTAGTCCAGGTTGGAGAATGACTAGTCCAGGTTGGAGAATGACTAGTCCAGGATGGAGAATGACTGGTCCAGGATAGAAATAACTAGTCCAGGATAGAGAATGACTGGTCCAGGATGGAGAATGACTGGTCCAGGATGGAAATAACTAGTCCAGGATGGAGAATGACTAGTCTAGAATGGAAATAACTAGTCCAGGATGGAGAATGACTAATCCAGAATGGAAATAACTAGTCCAGGATAGAGAATGACTAGTTCAGGATGGAGAATGACTAGTTTAGGATGGAAATAACTAGTCCAGGGTGGAGAATGACTAGTCCAGAATGGAAATAACTAGCCCAGGATGGAGAATGACTAGTCGAGAATGGAAATAACTAGTCGAGGATGGAGAATGACTAGCCCAGAATGGAAATAACTAGTCCAGGATAGAGAATGACTAGTTCAGGATGGAGAATGGCTAGTCCAGGATGGAGAATGACTACTTCAGGGTGGAAATAATTAGTCCAGGATGGAGAATGATTAGTCCAGGACTTGGGATTTGATCCGATCTCATTGTCCATTTTGGACTCCATCCTGGATTACTCAAAATCCATCCTGGACAGCTTAGACTTCATCCTGAATTCTGACCTGGTTTCTTTCCTGGAATCTGCATCTTTTTTACGCGGGCGTGTGCACAGTGCATAATCACAGTTGCGGTGACAGGATTAGAGCAGCCACTGTGGTGGATATGATTACGGAGGCCAACACTCACTACTACTGCTGCTGCTGTTTATCTCGTATTCTTCATCCAGCATATTTCATCGTGGTTGACGGGCACCGTCAGCTCGGCAGACCGGTGATTGATCGTCTGACTGGCTAATACAGGCCTTTTATACTGGCACAGCACTGGCTTTAGCTGGAGGTGGGAGAAGCTTCGTAGTTGCTACCGCGGCAACGAATGCACTTATCTACGCCGTACAGCCTTGTCGAATGAATTATCTAGGCGGGACAACAATGGCAATAACGATTTAAGCGATACCGGTAGCGCAAGAAGTGGGTTGCTGCAGAAATATAAACTCGGTTTTGCAAAGTCAATTTGAGCTGAATGAGGAAGAGGGGATAATAGCGATTGCAGCAAGGCGAAGAGGCGCGATGCATAGAACGTATTAATACTAGTGTCGGTGCAAAGTAAATCGTACTGCAGCGCTAGTAGATCCGCACCGCAATTTAATTGCACTGAAACGTCCCGTATTTACTGGATATCCGGCTTCGTCGTGAGAAATTGGAAAAGTTTCGGAAAAACTTTTCATTCAGCATCCCGCTGCTGCACTTTGAGAGGATATAGAGGTAGTACGATGAAGTAGGGGCACAAGGGAAACCGGTATCAGCGGTTTTGTGTTGGGAAAGAGAAAACCAGTGGGGATAGATAGTTACTTAAAAATCTTACTCCTTTCCTCATTCCTTTTATCTGACTCCTTATTTGCGGCCATATATATGTATTTGTGAGATAGCCGTGGACGATGCAATGGAGACGAGGACTTAGCTTGGATTAAGTTTTTTTTGTTTTTTTTCTCCGTCTGTTTTCTTCTCTATTCTAGCGCAACAGACTTTGTCAATTTAAAAAGTAGATGAAAGGAATTCTGGTGCAAGTCGTTTCGTACAGGTGCGACGAGCCGTGCTATATGTTGAGATGAGTAGTAATACTCGGATGTGGCAAACGCGGAGGCTATTACCGCTAACCCGCAAAAAATTTCATGCTTTCGTCGCTCATTCAAACGAAATGGCCCAACACCTGTCCGATCTCCCGTTTCCACCTCTGGACTTCTTCTTTCGTTTTACGACTTGTGTTAGAAAATACACGAGATGACTATGATGAAATTGCCATGTATCTTGTAGAAATTATCATAAATTTTTTAGCTTATGCAAGCTGGAATATATTATTGCATTCTTAAAAAACTACGTGAAATTCTACTAGATGATATCGTTATTTGTGCTTGCCAAGATGATTGTCAATATTAATTGGTTTGTTTAAGATGAAAAAAGACATCAACGCTTTTCCCAACAGGGAAAAGCGTTGATTTTCCCAATTCGAAATCATTGATGGCATGGGAAGTAGCTTGAATTTTCAACATTATTGTTTTTTATTCTATTAAACTGATAAACTTATGTCTTGGCAATGATATTATATTATTTATAATCAAATGCATCGGTCGATGATGATTATAATTGAGCATGATTGAAATTTGGAAATCTTTACCGTATAATTTTCACAGGTTCAGTTTTCACTTTTTGTGAACCTTAACAATTGTTGCTCGATGATTCTCTTCGTGTTTCTACTGGTCCGAAAATGATTCATCGCCCTACGAGATCTGCATTTAAGCACAATGGTATTGACATCCCATTATTATTGACTCCAGCGCCCTTTTCCGACAGCCCATAGTGAAGTACGTTGCATTGGCACAGGCGATGAATTCCTGTCCCATAATGCAGTTCGTCGCTAGTATGTCCTGCATACTCAGCGCCGCGCAGTCGCCGATCGATTAAGCAGAGTGAACTTCGAAGCAAAGGTATGAGGCACAAGACGAGGTGGATATGAGGAATTCCGGCGGATATTGTTATCCGAGTAATTTGCGCCTGAGTTCATCATTGATATCCGGTTGTACAACACTAACACAGCGCAGTAGGTTGGAAATGTTTGAACCGTTAGAACCTACCACAACTGTGGCAAATCTGGCTCTGGAATTAGGTGTACCTTAACCCTTCAGTGTTTATGGTGTCATATTTGACACGTTGCCTTTGAATTCAAAGGCAACGTGTTCCTTACTTCACTATTATCTTATATATCATTGGACTTGTTCTTATTGTGATAAATCCGGAATCTTTTGTTTTAGTAATGAGATTTAATGGTTAGCGTGCGAAGCTAACGGATCCGCTGCTACTAATTTTTACTATTGGTACTTTATTCCGTTTCTGATCTCACAATTCACAGATCCGATTTCCGATCGAAAAACCCAACCTAATTTTTTTTTTCTTCAAAATATCGAATTTTGGCCTTCATTATCGCTCTCAAGTCGCATATTGTACCTCAGAAAGTACCGGTTACATGCCTTTTTACGATGATTTTTGAAAAAGTCACTTTTCGTCGGTTCTGATTTCAGAATTCACGGATCCGACTTTTGGTCGGAAAATCCAACCTAAAGAACCTAAATTTTGTTTTCTTCAAAATATCAAATTTTGGCCTTCACTATCGTTGTCAAGTCGCATATTGTACCCCAGAAAGTACCGGTTACATGCCTTTTTACGATGATTTTTGAAAAAGTCACTTTTCGTCGGTTCTGATTTCAGAATTCACGGATCCGACTTTTGGTCGAAAAATCCAACCTAAAGAACCTAAATAATTTTTTTCTTCAAGATATCAAATTTTGGCCTTCATTATCGTTCTCAAGTCGCATATTGTACCCCAGAAAGTACCGGTTACATGCCTTTTTACGATCATTTTTGAAAAAGTCACTTTTGGTCGGTTCTGACTTCAGAATTCACGGATCCGACTTTTAGTCGGAAAATCCAACCTAAAGAACCTAAATTTGGTTTTCTTCAAAATATCAAATTTTGGCCTTCACTATCGTTCTCAAGTCGCATATTGTACCCCAGAAAGTACCGGTTACATGCCTTCCCGGGAAAAACGATTCATATATAATCATATATAATCATATATAAACTGCTCATATATGATTGTATATGAATTTTGTCTCTATATGATCATGCATGATCATATATGACTATGCATGATCATATATAATTGTATCTGAGCATATACAATCATATATAGTTATATGTGATTATATAAGACGATGCCTAAATAGATATAATCTTCTGAAAGTTGGAGAGTATATTTGCAAGACACCAAATCTCTTGAAGAAAGTAATGTAAAAATACAATGAAGTTGAACTTCATCACGATATACGGTTAAGAAATATCATTACTAATGTTATATTTCGATTATATGTACAACGTATAAGGTCCCGAACTGTTCGTGTTAATTTCTGTGCACTATTACAATAAACGATTATCACGATCCTTTTATGTTGATATTATTTAGTATAGTAATCTTGATCATTCTTATTAATATGCGACCGTTTCAATTCATCAAGTGGAAGGTTTTAATGAAACGTCCGCCCAGGAAAGCCAAATATCTTCATTAATCGTTGCGAATGAGCATGTGATTATAAAGAAAAGAACCGCATATGCAAAAATACCTATAACTTGAGCGCTTCAAACAAAACCGGATGATTCACGCATTTACAAAACGGATATTAAATGCTTAGTTATATAACCATACAACAAATTTTACATCCGTATATAAATAAGACGTGAACATCGAAATAATTCGTGAATATTATATAACAATAGATTATGGAATACCATATAATCATACGTGCACGATCATACATGAGCTGTCAGTTCTCTGTGCGCAGTCATATATGATTGTATATGATCATATATTGCACAGTCGACACACAGAATAGATCTCATATACAATCCTATATGATCATATCTGTTTATATATGACATGGTAAACAGGCAGTTTTGGTGTTATATATGGTCATATATAGGGTCATATATGCCAATGTATATATACATATAAAGTTATATACGCTCATATACATTTGTATATGGATCCACATACAATCATATATGCGCTAAAAATGGGCGATATATAGTTGTATATAACTATATATGATCATATCTGTTCATATATGACATCGCAAGCTGGCGGTTTTGGTATTATATATGATCATGTATACCACTGTATATGTACATATAAACTCATATATGCTCATATATGTTTTCATATACAATGATATATTACGTTATATACAATTATATATAATTATATACAACTATACATGAAATTATATACAATTATATATGATTATATATGAACCGTTTTTCCCGGGTTTTTACGATGATTTTTGAAAAAGTCACTTTTCGTCGGTTCTGCTTTCAGAATTCACGGATCCGACTTTTGGTCGGAAAATCCAACCTAAAGAACCTAAATAATTTTTTTCTTCAAGATATCAAATTTTGGCCTTCATTATCGTTCTCAAGTCGCATATTGTACCCCAGAAAGTACCGGTTACATGCCTTTTTACGATCATTTTTGAAAAAGTCACTTTTGGTCGGTTCTGACTTCAGAATTCACGGATCCGACTTTTAGTCGGAAAATCCAACCTAAAGAACCTAAATTTTGTTTTCTTCAAAATATCAAATTTTGGCCTTCACTATCGTTCTCAAGTCGCATATTGTACCCCAGAAAGTACCGGTTACATGCCTTTTTACGATGATTTTTGAAAAAGTCACTTTTGGTCGATTCTCACTTCAGAATTCACGGATCCGACTTTTGGTCGGAAAATCCAACCTAAAGAACCTAAATTTTTTTTTCGTCAAAATATCAAATTTTGGCCTTCACTATCGTTCTCAAGTCGCATATTGTACCTCAGAAAGTACCGGTTAAATGCCTTTTTACGATGATTTTTGAAAAAGTCACTTTTGGTCGGTTCTGACTTCAGAATTCACGGATCCGACTTTTGGTCGGAAAATCCAACCTAAAGAACCTAAATAATTTTTTTCTTCAAGATATCAAATTTTGGCCTTCATTATAGTTCTCAAGTCGCATATTGTACCGCAGAAAGTACCGGTTACATGCCGTTTTACGATCATTTTTGAAAAAGTCACTTTTGGTCGGTTCTGACTTCAGAATTTACGGATCCGACTTTTGGTCGGAAAATCCAACCTACAGAACCTAAATTTTTTTTTCTTCAAAATATCAAATTTTGGCCTTCACTATCGTTCTCAAGTCGCATATTGTACCTCAGAAAGTACCGGTTAAATTCCTTTTTACGATGATTTTTTAAAAAGTCGCTTTTGGTCGGTTCTTCAGACATCCGACTTTTGGTCGAAAATCCAACCTAAAGAACCTAAATTTCTTTTTCTTCAAGATATCGAATTTTGGCCTTCACTATCGTTCTCCAGTCGCATATTGTACCTCAGAAAGTACCGTTTACATGCCTTTTTACAATGAGTTTTAAAAAAGTCACTTTTATTCTGTTCTGATGTCAGATTTCAGAATTTGCTGACTTCCGGTCGGACAATCTAACCTAATTTTATTTTAAATAATATTATAATGTTAGTATAATTTCTCTCCATGCACCACTTCTAAATAGCAATTCACGAAACTAATAAAATGGCACGAGTTCTTATATCGAAAATGCAAGTTATTTCATCCACGATAATCTGTAAAAGTCACAGAATGCTAATAAAAATGTTGATACCGAGGTTTGATGGTTAGCCCGCGAAGCGCGCATCCACCGCCAATATCTTAAAATTATTTGTGGAAATCATAGCAGAAAATACATTTTTTTATAATGCCGTAAAGTAGTAACCGGCCTTAAAGGGTTGATCGATTTTCAAAATCAGTTCCTTGAATAATCGTGCTCTGAGTTGTACCGAGATATAGAAGATCAAATGTACATTGATAATATCTAATTTAATTAAGAATATATTTCGAAATATTCGGTCATGCTGATAATACAGTGTGACGTTTGATAGGGGTAAAATGACGAATGATCCATATCCAGTCAAGTAGGAGCCCAATACGTCTACCCAAGTAGGGTAGACGTAATGAATTTACACATCCCATAGGAATTTTTCATGTGTGGTATAATACGTGCCCGAAAGAAGCCCAGTTGAGTATTGAAGGGGCGTGTATGGTATAATATAACTTCTACCCCTGCATCAACGTTAACCAGACCAACGAGAATGGATAACGTCGAAAATATTGCTTCCAATAACCCGGAATTTTTATTCGTCTCTTTTTCTTTTCCACCCTCGATCAGCCTTCGTCCGCTTCGAACGCTTGTAGATGCGGAGGATGAAAGTTGGTCGTGGGTAGAAGAGCACAAACATCGAATAAAAAGTAATTAAATCGATGTATATATCTATATATTTATATATATATATAATTTTTTTAAATATATATATAATAAAAAAAAATCTCGCCGCCGCCGCCGTGTCACGAATCTAGGGACTTAAAATAATCCGAGCTAATGTGACCGCCCCTAGTCTTATTTTTATTATTAGTTATTATTATTACCCTTTTTACTATTAATAGAATTATTCTAAATCGCCCCAAGCCCGAATTTTTCTAAGTCCCTTAACTTGATCATTTTCGATGAAAATTCTACGCAAAAAGACTGTCAATCTCAATTATAATTAATAAATTATTCACATTTTCCGATATTCGAACAAATCTTACGATCTTCAACAGACCGCAGTCTTGTGGAAAATAGATTCGAACGATTTAACCGTGGACTTGAGACCGCGCGAGCCCCAATAACCCCAAGTATATATACATATATATAAGCCACGGATATACGGACCTAAGGAATTTTAATAAACGAGCTTTTCCAGAATCGAGCCGTCGCCGTACCATGAAGAGTCAACTTTACAGCCTGATTTTTCCTTGCATTTCTTGGAGAGTAAAAAGAAAATATTTTTTTTACGTACAACATTTCCTTCCGTTATTGAAAAGAACTTCTCATGACGATAATTCATATTACAGTGATCAGGGCACCATTATGATTATTACATTATTAATTTATGAAAATCTAATTTGAAAATGGCAGAAAATTAACTCTTTCCTTTCAATGATATTTCTTGGCCCTTTGCCACCAAAATAATTAACATTAATATATGTTGATGTTTAAAAAATGTTAATATAATTAACATTATATAATATAACATTATTAATTTATGAAAATGTAATTTGAAAATTGCAGAAAATTAACTCTTTCCTTTCAATGATATTTCTTGGCCCTTTGCCACCAAAATAATTAACATTAATATATGTTGATGTTTAAAAAATGTTAATATAATTAACATTATATAATATAACATTATTAATTTATGAAAATGTAATTTGAAAATTGCAGAAAATTAACTCTTTCCTTTCAATGATATTTCTTGGCCCTTTGCCACCAAAATAATTAACATTAATATATGTTGATGTTTAAAAAATGTTAATATAATTAACATTATATAATATAACATTATTAATTTATGAAAATGTAATTTGAAAATTGCAGAAAATTAACTCTTTCCTTTCAATGATATTTCTTGGCCCTTTGCCACCAAAATAATTAACATTAATATATGTTGATGTTTAAAAAATGTTAATATAATTAACATTATATAATATAACATTATTAATTTATGAAAATGTAATTTGAAAATTGCAGAAAATTAACTCTTCCCTTTCAATGATATTTCTTGGCCCTTTGCCACCAAAATAATTAACATTAATATATGTTGATGTTTAAAAAATGTTAATATAATTAACATTATATAATATAACATTATTAATTTATGAAAATGTAATTTGAAAATTGCAGAAAATTAACTCTTCCCTTTCAATGATATTTCTTGGCCCTTTGCCACCAAAATAATTAACATTAATATATGTTGATGTTTAAAAAATGTTAATATAATTAACATTATATAATATAACATTATTAATTTATGAAAATGTAATTTGAAAATTGCAGAAAATTAACTCTTCCCTTGCAATGATATTTCTTGGCCCTTTGCCACCAAAATAATTAACATTAATATATGTTGATGTTTAAAAAATGTTAATATAATTAACATTATATAATATAACATTATTAATTTATGAAAATGTAATTTGAAAATTGCAGAAAATTAACTCTTTCCTTTCAATGATATTTCTTGGCCCTTTGCCACCAATATAATTAACATTAATATATGTTGATGTTTAAAAAATGTTAATATAATTAACATTATATAATATAACATTATTAATTTATGAAAATGTAATTTGAAAATTGCAGAAAATTAACTCTTTCCTTTCAATGATATTTCTTGGCCCTTTGCCACCAAAATAATTAACATTAATATATGTTGATGTTTAAAAAATGTTAATATAATTAACATTATATAATATAACATTATTAATTTATGAAAATGTAATTTGAAAATTGCAGAAAATTAACTCTTTCCTTTCAATGATATTTCTTGGCCCTTTGCCACCAAAATAATTAACATTAATATATGTTGATGTTCAAAAAATGTTAATATAATTAACATTATATCATATAACATTATTAATTTATGAAAATGTAATTTGAAAATTGCAGAAAATTAAGTCTTTCCTTTCAATGATATTTCTTGGCCCTTTGCCACCAAAATAATTAACATTAATATATGTTGATGTTTAAAAAATGTTAATATAATTAACATTATATAATATAACATTATTAATTTATGAAAATGTAATTTGAAAATTGCAGAAAATTAACTCTTTCCTGTCAATGATATTTCTTGGCCCTTTGCCACCAAAATAATTAACATTAATATATGTTGATGTTTAAAAAATATCTATATAATTAACATTATATAATATAACATTATTAATTTATGAAAATGTAATTTGTAAATTGCAAAAAATTAACTCTTTACTTTCAATGATATTTTTTGGCCCTTTGCCACCAAAATAATTAACATTAATATATGTTGATGTTTAAAAAATGTTAATATAATTAACATTATATAATATAACATTATTAATTTATGAAAATGTAATTTGAAAATTGCAGAAAATTAACTCTTTCCTTTCAATGATATTTCTTGGCCCTTTGCCACCAAAATAATTAACATTAATATTTGTTGATGTTCAAAAAATGTTAATATAATTAACATTATATAATATAACATTATTAATTTATGAAAATGTAATTTGAAAATTGCAGAAAATTAACTCTTTCCTTTCAATGATATTTCTTGGCCCGTTGCCACCAAAATAATTAACATTAATATATGTTGATGTTTAAAAGATGTTAATATAATTAACATTATATAATATAACATTATTAATTTATGAAAATGTAATTTGAAAATTGCAGAAAATTAACTCTTTCCTTTCAATGATATTTCTTGGCCCTTTGCCACCAAAATAATTAACATTAATATATGTTGATGTTTAAAAAATGTTAATATAATTAACATTATATAATATAACATTATTAATTTATGAAAATGTAATTTGAAAATTGCAGAAAATTAACTCTTTCCTTTTAATGATATTTCTTGGCCCTTTGCCACCAAAATAATTAACATTAATATATGTTGATGTTTAAAAAATGTTAATATAATTAACATTATATAATATGACATTATTAATTTATGAAAATGTAATTTGAAAATTGCAGAAAATTAACTCTTTCCTTTCAATGATATTTCTTGGCCCTTTGCCACCAAAATAATTAACATTAATATATGTTGATGTTTAAAAAATGTTAATATAATTAACATTATATAATATAACATTATTAATTTATGAAAATGTAATTTAAAAATTGCAGAAAATTAACTCTTCCCTTTCAATGATATTTCTTGGCCCTTTGCCACCAAAATAATTAACATTAATATATGTTGATGTTTAAAAAATGTTAATATAATTAACATTATATAATATAACATTATTAATTTATGAAAATGTAATTTGAAAATTGCAGAAAATTAACTCTTTCCTTTCAATGATATTTCTTGGCCCTTTGCCACCAAAATAATTAACATTAATATATGTTGATGTTTAAAAAATGTTAATATAATTAACATTATATAATATAACATTATTAATTTATGAAAATGTAATTTGAAAATTGCAGAAAATTAACTCTTTCCTTTCAATGATATTTCTTGGCCCTTTGCCACCAAAATAATTAACATTAATATATGTTGATGTTTAAAAAATGTTAATATAATTAACATTATATAATATAACATTATTAATTTATGAAAATGTAATTTGAAAATTGCAGAAAATTAACTCTTTCCTTTCAATGATATTTCTTGGCCCTTTGCCACCAAAATAATTAACATTAATATATGTTGATGTTTTAAAAATGTTAATATAATTAATATTATATAATATAACATTATTAATTTATGAAAATGTAATTTGAAAATTGCAGAAAATTAACTCTTCCCTTTCAATAATATTTCTTGGCCCTTTGCCACCAAAATAATTAACATTAATATATGTTGATGTTTAAAAAATGTTAATATAATTAACATTATATAATATAACATTATTAATTTATGAAAGTGTAATTTGAAAATTGCAGAAAATTAACTCTTTCCTTTCAATGATATTTCTTGGCCCTTTGCCACCAAAATAATTAACATTAATATATGTTGATGTTTAAAAAATGTTAATATAATTAACATTATATAATATAACATTATTAATTTATGAAAATGTAATTTGAAAATTGCAGAAAATGAACTCTTTCCTTTCAATGATATTTCTTGGCCCTTTGCCACCAAAATAATTAACATTAATATATGTTGATGTTTAAAAAATGTTAATATAATTAACATTATATAATATAACATTATTAATTTATGAAAATGTAATTTGAAAATTGCAGAAAATTAACTCTTTCCTTTCAATGATATTTCTTGGCCCTTTGCCACCAAAATAATTAACATTAATATATGTTGATGTTTAAAAAATGTTAATATAATTAACATTATATAATATAACATTATTAATTTATGAAAATGTAATTTGAAAATTGCAGAAAATTAACTCTTTCCTTTCAATGATATTTCTTGGCCCTTTGCCACCAAAATAATTAACATTAATATATGTTGATGTTTAAAAAATGTTAATACAACAAAAATATTAATATAATTAACATTATATAATATAACATTATTAATTTATGAAAATGTAATTTGAAAATTGCAGAAAATTAACTCTTCCCTTTCAATGATATTTCTTGGCCCTTTGCCACCAAAATAATTAACATTAATATATGTTGATGTTTAAAAAATGTTAATATAATTAACATTATATAATATAACATTATTAATTTATGAAAATGTAATTTGAAAATTGCAGAAAATTAACTCTTTCCTTTCGATGATATTTCTTGGCCCTTAGCCACCAAAATAATAAGTACTTTAAACGATAATGCATGCTTAGATACTAAGATTAATTATCCATGATTGGAGTCCAAAGCTCTTGTCTGTTTTTAACAAGGGTCTATGAAATTTTTGAATCCTCAATGATAGAGAAATGATAGTCGACATGATGAAGGCACAGAAAGACAGGGGCACGTTGGGAAACGTTGCTCGAATTTTATTCTACATCCGTCTATCGAGTGAGAACAGTGTCGACAAAAACAAATTTTATCGGACACACAGCGTATATATTCGAATATCTATAGAAATGCAGCGAACATATGCGCTGGCGAGAAACAAAAATTCATTTGTCAACTGTCCCACTGGCACTCGCCTGCCTTCATACGTTGTGGAAATGTCAACTAGATACTCTGTTATCCGACAGATTTTTACTTTGAGTTTGTCACAATACGAGAGACGAGACACCCACATTGCAGTATCACTATCGTAATAAAATTGTACAAGTTAAAAAAGGAATCGACAAAAAAAATTGAACTGAAATAAAAATGATGGGTTTTTTTATTTCATAAATTTAGTGTTGTTACCTATAAATAAAATAGCATCGGAAATATTACTCTTTATTTTTAATGAATTTTTGCCGTATTTATATTCACGTTCTATTTTTTGCAATTCGCTTCAATATTTTTGCTTGATGAATTTATTGTATGTGAAAGCAATAACAAGTTCAAATAATCGTTATGTTTTGAACAATTTGAGAAAATTAGATGGAATTTTTTCAGAAAGTACTTTTATTTTTGGTAAAGAATTGTTGTAAACGTATTTTTAATCTCGTTCGTTGGATCTTTTTGTTGTTTGATGCTGCACGAGAAATCGTGTTTATCTGGCGACGAGATGAGAAATCGTATAGCGGTGATGAAAAAAAAGGTTTTTGCTTTTAACAGAGGAAAATTTTACGAACATAATTTCATTCTTTTTGGATTAACTACTATAAAACTCATTTTTTCGAAATCAAATTCTTCGTCTAGCAAATTCTTAATATGCTAGTTTTTTTTTCATTCTTCCATTGGGATTTTATAACATTTTTCAATTTTTATCCCACCGATTTTCTCTCATCGTATGCATTTCGATTTCAACTCCAATTTTCAAAATGAAAATCCTGTTCCGCTGCAAAAACGTTATTTTTAACGACTCCATTTATATTTTTTCCACGGCAAACCTTCCAATTAGGGTTGTAAATGTAAAATGGAAGTCCTTTATATAGTACGAATACAATTGGTTAGGAATATCATACGTACAACCACCGGTTGGTCCAAATCAAATCCCTTGTCTTTTTTTTTTGCAACTATAGTGAAAATCCACAAAGAATACAAATATTCAACCGTTATTTCCATTGGTTGTAAATCTACAATTGTTAAGCGTAAAAAAATGTTAATATTCAAACGCACTCCAAAGATCAAAATGTACCACTTCATTGTATAACTGATATCTGATTGCATTACGTTTTTAAATGTAGATGCTTAATCTTTGCAGTCAGGTTTCCAAATACATTGAACCATGCGAGGATCAAATTGATTTAAGTGGATGAGTACAATTAGTGTAAACATCGAGCACTTAATGAATCATTAATTACTTGCTCTTTTCTCTCTCACTCTGTAATGTTCGTCTCATTCGCACACCGAGAGAAAAAGTTTCATTGATTCACGGAAATCTTTGCCAATGAAATGAAATACTTGAGTCTCAATACTATCTTTTCTTTGAATGATCTCAAACTCAATGAAAAGCAGTGACATTGATTGAAAGATACATTTCTTCACACCAAAGAACCTTTTTCATTGATTTCAAAGAAATTGTCTCTGATTTAATGAAACCTTCTTCGTACGATAGCTAGAAATTTTCAAACCTATTTTTTCCTAATGTACGCGGCAGATAAAGCTCAAATTTTGAGAGGATTTGCGGAAGTATGGCAGAAATAGACTAAACTTCTGGTTCCTCGAAACTCGAAGCCATTTGTACGGGAGAACCGGAAAACAAAAAAGTGAGGTTAGGTGCGAGAGAGAGAGAGATCAATGACAACGTTTCTTTGAACCAATGAAAACGTCTCTTTAAAACAGTGAAATCTTTTCTCTTGGTACAGACATAGATTTTTGAAAAAGCATTGGAATCGCATTAAGGAGGTTGGAGCGCTCCACACTAATCAAATCAGTGCTAAATTTTTAAAAGTGTTTCTAAAATTGCAGATGGTTTAATAATCTGTTCCAAGGTATTAATCACATAGCAGCATTAGTTCTTGACATTCAAATACATTCACAGTTGTCATATGAACAGTAAATCGATCAATATATCCAAATTTCCGATATCATGCTTTTTCATGCAGTTTTGTAAAAGGGTAAACCGTAATATCAGTCCGATTATGACGAAACATAGCTCATTTTGATCAGTGGGAGATCTTTAATCGATTGACCGTCCGCATTTTCTATAGTATCAGGCGTTCAAAAGTTACAGCCGTTTGTATACTTGATGTTAGGTTATGATAGGATAAACAAACGGTTGTATCTTTTGAACTAGTAATACGATTTGAAAAAATAGACGGCCAATCGATAGAATATGTTTTAGTAAACAAAATGAGCTATTGGTCGTCATAATCGGACTGATATTACGGTTTACCCTTTTAAAAAACTGGATGAAAAAACATAACATCGGAAATTTGCAGATATTGATCGAACTACTGTTGATATCACAGCTGTGAATGTATTTGAATATCAAGAACTAATGCTGCTATGTGTTTAACACCTTGGAACAGATTATTAAATTATCTGAAATTGTAGAAACGCTTTTAAAAATGAAGCACTGATTTTACTAGTGTGGAGCGCTCTAACCTCCTTAAGTTAGAGAAAATTAGTTGAAGTATTTCCAGAATAGTACTTTTACTTATGGTAAAGAATTGTTGTAAATGTCAAGAAGCAATCACGTTCGTTGGATCTTTTGTAACACTGCAAGAATCGCGTGACCATTCAAGAACCCATTGGCCATCGTAAAATTATCGATGCTCCGCTTGATGCACCCTAATCGATATGTTCAAACGAGAAATCGTGTTCATGAGTTTGGCGACGAAATGAGAAATCGTATAGCGATCGTGAAACAAAAAATAAAAAGCTTTTTGGTTTTAACACACGCTAACGTCAGTCGGACTCAGGATTGTCTGCAATGTTGGGAAAGCTCGAAACTGGCGAGTGGTAAGCAAGCGAGCAAATAGGCCCCGAGTTGGGAGTGTTGAATCCCACAAAGCGTTGCATGTCTCGCACCATTAGTCTCATCCGAACACGAAAGACTCTCGTTACAAGACCGCACGTGCTCGACCAGATCTCGCGGAATCGCGACGACCCAATCTCTCCCTCGCGTCCATTTGAGTGAGAAAGCGATGAAGGAAGACAGCGAGAAATGCCAGAATACCGAAGGGGAACCACATTTTCCATGCCCAAAAAAAAAAAGGTGGAAAAGAGCGAAATCTACTCGGTAGATTTCGCTCTCTTCGTAGTGATGAGATTGTGGTAAAGAGACAAGAAATCCTGGGTAGATAAGAAAATTAAGCTTGATCGTTATTCAGAATAAACATTTCCGTATTTCGATTTGTAGTCTAGAGGAGATAAGCTGATGGAAGTAGAATGAAACCCTAAAACGCATTAAATTCAGTTGAACAGATTACACTCTAGATTCTGGTGCTGGTATCTTATATCTCATTATCGTCATTACGTTACCAGCATATATTTAGATAACCGATGGAGGGAAACTTTGGGCCAAATGGACAACGGCGCGAAATATGGTATCCATATTTTAGATCAATTACAGATCATTAAGGAACCCAGTCTCTTAAAAAAAGTCACGAGAAATTTTTTTTTATTAATGATCCTTAAAAATATCGTACATTTAAACCTCATTACCCGCGCAAAAAGGAAAATATTAAAATAGTATTAAAAAAAGTATGAAAAGTATAATATCTCAAGTATAATCTATTAGATTGAATTAATACTAAAAAGTATTAGACCGTATTACTAGTTTTAAGGGTCCGGGTCGATATCTCCATGGTTTTTGGTGTCCAGGTCGATATCTCCATGGTTTTTGGTGTCCAGGTCGATATCTCCATGGTTTTTGGTGTCCAGGTCGATATTTCCATGGTTTTTGGTGTCCAGGTCGATATCTCCATGGTTTTTGATGTCCAGGTCGATATCTTTATAGCTTTTGGTATCCAGGTCAATTTTTTCATAGTTTTCAGTGATCAGATCGATTTTTTCATAGTTTTCGATGTCTACATATACTCCCGCGCAAAAAGAAAAGTATTAAAACAGTATTAAAAGTATAATATCTCAAGTATGATCTATTGGACTGAATTAATACTAAAAAGTATGAGACCGTATTATTAGTTTTCAGGGTCCGGATTGATATGTCCATGGTTTTCAGTGTCCAGGTCGATATTTCCATCGCTTTCGATGTCCAGGTCGACCGGCCCATAGTTTTAGTTGTCTAGTTCGATTGCTCCACAGTTTTAGGTGTCCAGGTTGATATCTTCATAGTTCTCGGAGTTCAGGGCGATCGATTCATAATGTTTGTTGTAAAAATTATATTCGTTTACAGTTTTTGAGCTGCAGGTTAATCGCACCTCAATTTTCAGTATCCAGTCCGGTCTAGATACTTAAAAAACAAGTGGGAGTATATCTAGACGTCGGAAACTATGAAAAAATCGATCTGATCACTGAAAACTATGAAAAAATTGACCTGGACACCAAAAACCATGGAAATATCGACCTGGACAGCAAAAACCATGGAAATATCGACCTGGACAGCAAAAACCATGGAAATATCGACCTGGACACCAAAAACAGTGGAGATATCGACCTGGACACCAAAAACCATGTAGATATCGACCTGGACACCAAAAACCATGGAGATATCGATCCGGACCCTGAAAACTAATAACACGGGCTAATACTTTTTAGTATTAATTCAGTCCAATAGATCATACTTGAGATATTATACTTTATGCCACTGCGTGCGAGAAATGCGCACTTCTCACACGCTTCGCTTCGCGTGCGAGAAATCGCTCTTCTCGCACTAGTGGCATAAAGTTGTATACGAAACTCGTGCGAGAAACTTTTTCTGAACTGATGTGATTGCAACACTCGCCTTCGGCTCGTGTTTCAAACTCACACTCGTCAGAAAAAGTTTGATCGCACTCGTATCGTAATATACTATTTCATACTATTTTAATACTTTTCTTTTTGCGTGGGTAAGAAGATATCAAGCGCTAAAATAATTCAAATTCCTTTAAAATCTGTTATAGGATTACTGGATTTTATTATGGTTATGTAAAAAATTGAGTTCGCTATGTCAAATTTTGCTAAAGGTAGTGAAATGACCAATTTCTAAATTAAATACTCGTTTATCATAATTTAAAAGTCTGCGTTGTGATAAATTAAATGAAACAAAAGATGAACTATTAAATCAAATGCAAACATATATTGATAAAAGTTATTTCTATTCCTCTTGCGAAACAAATCTCCCTCGTTCCGATATTCAGTTTATAGCAAAGAGAATAAATAGTGCAATAAAATATAATATATACAATATTCTTATCTCTACAGTTGATTATTGTAGGGCACGTTCCACTCTGATATTTTCGGATAAACAAGTATTTTCCAGGGATTATAAATTTTGCAGATGACATTGCGAAAGGCAGACAACGAGAGGAGCTGCCTCAACGTTGTTCAGTTTGAATGGACGGTTAAACCTCAGGGGTTGTAAAATTTTATCGGCAGATTCCGCAGAGCTTTGGTATAGACGCAGACTGTCTTACCGAGCGGAAGATATTGCTATTCAGAATTCGTTTGAATTAAACGGGCAACCTAAGCGCGCGCCTTCATCGTCTAAACGACGTCATCACGGTTGTCAATCTTTATAGGCAAATATTCATGCAGAGTTGGATCCAACAGTACGTAAAAAGCGATCAATGCATCTGAAGTGTAGACATACACGGAAAAAAAATCCAGTTAACGTCACTAAAACCATATATTTAATTTGTATTTATTTTTATTTGTATTAAGTAAAATTTGTTCCCTTGAAACGAATATGTAAGTATTTCATTGAAATATTCAATGTAATGATTTCTACTCATGGAATCACTGAAAAAAAATTCTGTTTGTTGCTATTACATTTTTTAATTACCCGGAATAATATCCAGTTAGATTTAAATACATGCTTTTAATCCTGTTTATTTAATCGAAATAAAATTTTATTTCAGTCGTATATATATTTATTTGCTTCAATCATAGTAGTACATTTGTTTGAATTCCGCAAACAAAATTTCCGGAGAGCATCACGTAAAATATTGTCTATGGATGATTACCCTGTTTTGGGTCCAATATCAATAAAATAATAGTATCAATATTATTTCATGATGTACATTGTAAAAAAAAAAATCCTTTAATTAATTATCGATTTTCACATTGTGTATACTGAGCACAATAAACACATTTATTTGAAACGTAAATATATAATTATT
Organism: Ephialtes manifestator; assembly: GCA_963970395.1. Classification (NCBI taxonomy): domain Eukaryota; kingdom Metazoa; phylum Arthropoda; class Insecta; order Hymenoptera; family Ichneumonidae; genus Ephialtes; species Ephialtes manifestator. The sequence goes on along the minus strand of OZ019981.1, from coordinate 22,546,300 downwards.
TCATGATAATTGCTCGACTGAAGTAGAATTGTTAAATTAAAATAAGTACAGTCCTGTTAGCACGGCATGGAAATTAGAAAATTTATTTACGTTAACTACAATCTAGTTCGGTCTACTAGATCTTTTTTTCTAGCCTTGGAACGGGAAGAATGAAAATCTTAAGCGAACCGGACATGAACACTGATACAATAACTGAAAGGGACGAGAAAACACATTTATTTGAGACGAAAATATATAATTATTTCATGTTAATTTCTCGACTAAAATAGACTTAATTAAAACAATTACAGTCACGTTAGCTCGGAATTGGAATGACAAAATTTACTAGAATCTAGATTGGTCTACTAGATTTTTTTCTCTAGCCTTGGAAAGGGAAGAACGAAAATCTTAAGCGAAGAGGACATGAGCTCTGATGCAATAACTGAAAGGGAATAGGACGAGAAAGTTTGAAACCAACAATACGATGTTTTCGGTCCAATACCAATAAAATAATATTATTAATATTGTTGCTTAATGGTAAATTATAAAAAATAGTACTATACTTAATTAACAATTTTCACATTGCTTATACTGAGCATGATAAACACATTTATTTGAAACGAAAATATATAATTATTTCATGTTAATTGCTCGATTAAAATAGAATTAATTAAAACAATTACAGTCATGTTAGCACGGAATTGAAATGAGAAAATTTACTAGAATCTAGTTCGGTTTACTAGATTTTTTTTCTAGCCTTGGAATGAGAAGAACGAAAATCTTAAGCGAAGAGGACATGAGCCCTGATGCAATAACTGAAAGGGAATGGAACGAGAAAGCTCGAGACCAACAATAGCCCACAGAGAATATTGTACTATGCCCAACTAACGAGCTAGAGTACAACCACGAAACTATCCTCATGACTCAACACTTTCTAGCGACTTAGACGACTGAGGTGGTTGAGAGGTGTTCGAAGCTCTTACCGCTCTGGCACCCTCGAAGATGTCCCAAGGCAGACAGCGCGCAAACCATTTCCCGGACGAGTGATTACGCTCAACAGACATTTTGTCGTGTGGTACGTGCAGCTGAAGATATACCATCGTCTTGTGGTTACACATGGTAAATTATAGTCAGCAAATTTCCGACTCAGCATCAGAATCATTTAATGAGCTCGATCTCATTTTATCCGGTACATCTCGTCTAATTGACTCTTAAATATTTTAGAGATAAATAAATGTATGAAAAGGAATTGTCTCTGCTAATGAGACTTGTTTAATATTTTCGCGGATTATGTCTATGTCTCCCAGTAATTCCATTATTAACGAATCTTCTTGTTCTGAATCATAAATCTCGTATTTTACATATGATAATAATAAAGTGTTCTATTTTGGACGAATTTTTCGATTGGGAATTAATTCGTATATTTTAATTAATCGGACATTTCACGAAATTTATTTCATAATTTTTGGATCAGCTACTATATAATAATTTAAAGGAAAATCAAACGTTCTTAATATGCTAGTTTTTTTATTATTTATTCTTCCGTCGGAATTTTGTAACATTTGTCAATTTTTATCCCACCGGTTTTCTCGCATCGTACGGATTTCGTTTACAACGCCAATTTTCGAAACGAAAGTCCTGTTCCGCTACAAAAACGTTGTTTTTAACGAGTCCATTTAAATTTTTACCACGGCGAGCCCTCCAATTAGAGTTTTAAATGGAAAATGGAGGTCGTTTATATAGTATCAATACAATTGGTTAGGAATATCATACGTACAACCACCAGTTGGTCTAAATCAAATCCTATGTCTTTTCACTATTTAACTATAGCTCACCATAAAATACGCTATGTGAAAATCCACAAAGGATGCAAATATTCAACCGTTATTTGCATTAGTTATAAGTCTACAATAGTTAAACGTAAAAAAAATTTTAATATCCAAACACATTCCAAAGATCAAAATGAATCACTTCATTGCATAACTAATATCTAATTGCATTTTGTTTTTAATGCCAATGTAGATGCTGAATCTTTGCAGTCAGATTTCCAAATACTTTGAACCATGCGCGGGGTTCAAATCGATTTATTGTCCGAAGCTCTCGATTCATGATGGAAGTAAATAAACGAAATTGCGATCCTGCCTCGGGTGGATGCGTACAATTAGTGTAAACATTGAGCACTTAATGAATCATTAATTACTTGGTCCTTTCTCTCTTACTCTGTAGGGTTTGTCTCATTCGCAGACATGGGTTTGTGAAAAAGCATTGAAATCGCATTAAGTTTGTCGGAGGTTCAGTATTAACGAGAGAAACACGGTACGATGTTGATGAGCTGCGTATCTTGTGTAAAGCGACAACGAAACACGTAGGAACAGTAAGTTCAAGAGAGTTTGACTAGGGAACGGGAAGCGTAAAGGTAGGAATGAGCAAAAGGAGGGTATAGCAACTCCGGCCATTTCACTGGGGTTGCTATCTGCGAATGAAGAGCAGAAAGAGCAGGAGAACTTTCCCTAAATGTCGGTTTACGCGACTAGCGAGGAATTGTAGCAGAACAACCAACGACGAAGACGCTGAGAGTGGAGAAGAGAGAACGACAAACGTTTTCTAGGCCACAGCGATTTCGTCAATGCGCACCACGGAGGCGATGTGCTTTGGAACAAGAACTGTCACGGGCAACCGTTCGGTCAATTATAAGTTGCTACGGTACGTGCTCGGTGTACAAAAACATGAGCGCTCACCACCGAGGCCTGCTTAAGGCTACGATAACTAGGACCCGTGCACGACGAAGAACGTATTCATAGTCGTGTTTTAGGAGGTTGGAAGTTACGACAATTGTCATTAGGATTTCTTTTTTCTTGACAGAATTTTCTTCGAGAAAATAGGTTCTGGCATAAAAATGATGAATCCAGGACGGAGTGTGGGCACTCCGGGAGTCTGGTCAGTCCCATACGGAGTCTGGGTAATCCAGGATGGAGAATAGGATTTGTAACGATCCCATTGTCCATCTTGGACTCCGTTATGAACTGCCCAGACTCTATCCTGGACTCTATCACGAACTGCCCAGACTTCATCCTGGACTCGATCACGAACTGTCGAGACCCCATCCTGGACTTCATCATGAACTGCCCAATCTCCATCCTGGACCCCGTCAGGAACTGCCCAGATTCCATCCTGGACTCAATCATGAACTGTCAAGTCTCCATCCTGGACTCCATCATGAATTGCCCAGACTTCATCCTGGACTCCATCATGAACTGCCCAGGCTTCATTCTAAACTCTGTCATGAACTGCCCAGACTCCATCCTGGACTCCATCATGAACTGCCCAGACTCCGGCCTGGACTCCATCATGAACTGCCCAGACTTCATCCTGGACTCCATCATGAACTGCCCAGACTTCATTCTGGACTCCATCATGAACTGCTCAGACTCTATCCTGTACCCCATCATCCACTGCCCAGACTCCATCCTGGGTTTCATCATGCACTGCTCAGACTCCATCCTGGATTTCATCGTGAACTGCCCAGACTCCGTCCTGGACTCCACTATGAAGATTCCGTCCTGGACTCCACCATGAAGATTCCGTCCTGGACTCCACCACGAAGATTTCGTTCTGGACTCCACCATGAAGATTCCGTTCTGGACTCCACTATGAAGATTCCGTTCTGGACTCCACTCTGAACTGCTCAGACTCCATCCTAGGCTGATCAGAGATTGCTTAGCATCCAATTTGGACAGCGAAAACACGATGCCGTATTCTGCCCTAGATTCTACCCTGCACTCCCCATCCTTTCTTCGCGGATTGACACATAAAAGTGAATGAGAGGCAAAGTACAGGCGGAACGTCGCATAACTTGCTTTATGCGGCAATATGTAAGTTGAGTGAAGACCCAATGTGGTACGTTTATTCAGGCGTCTCGCTCTTTCACTCTCGTGGAGTCATCTGATCAAAACGGTGGAAGGTGACCCACCATTTAACGATGTAAGCTGCGTGAAGGTACGCTTTCCGAGGTTTCAGTTTAGTAGCGACTCTTTATTAACCTGTCGTGCAGTATGTGTGGTATCCCACTGTATTCCTCACGTCCAAACTCTTATTTCCGCATTGCTACCTTTCTGGCGTGGTGATAGTCGAACCGTCGTCGGTTGACTTAAGCCCGATTTTATCTCCACTTGGGCCAATCCTCTTACTTCCCTCGACCCTGTTCTGACGACAACGATAGATACCGTACATATACATACTGCGAACGAGAACTGGATTTATCTCCACTTTTTGCCGAGGGTTATGCCGCGGGAAAGTCGTTCAGCTGTTACCCGCCTGCAGCGCCAGATATTCGCCCCCTGTCCCCCTCTCTAATTCCCATCACTTGAGCCTCAAGCGTCTCTTGACCTTTTCGGCCATCTTTTTAACCAACCCCACCCTGTACCATCGAAAAACACCCTTCTTCTCTCTTTATTCGCATCATTTCTTTCACTGGATTTTCGGAGAAATCGAAGGGGCACAAAACACATCGAGAACTCACTCTTTTGACATATATGTCCTTATATAACTGGTGACATGGATTTTTTGTCACTCACTCACCACCGTCCGACAGATCGATAGAAAGATAGACACGCATGTGCTGCTTATACGCGTGTTCTTGATAGTATCGTCACTGATCTTCCTGCTCGGTCATTTACGACATAATAATCGAAACGACTGCGTGGACGGAATATGAATAAGGCGGCGGACGAGGGTGCGATGTATAGAGTACGTAGCACGTTTACTGCGCGTGTTATGCAGCATTAGTATGCTTGCCTGTTGATGTTATGAGAAAAAAATTGTATTGATCCCCAAAACAATTTTTTTTTAAATTTATGGTCAAAGTTTCTAACTACTATAAATGTCCTATAATATATTTATGGGTTCTTAAAAAATTTTGCGGATTGCAAAGTCATATAAATTCTTCCAAAATATTATTATGTTATGAGAAGAAAATTTTATTGAACCCCGTAACAAATTTCTTTTTTAAATTTATGGTCAAAGTTTCTAACTACTATAAATGTCCTATAACATATTTATGGGTTCTTAAAAAATGTAGCGTATTCCTAAGTCATATAAATTTTTCCAAAATATTGGTATGTTATGAGAAAAAAATTGTATTGAACCCCGAAACAATTTTTTTTTTTTACTTTATGCTCAAAGTTTCTAACTACTATAAATGTCCTATAATATATTTATGGGGTCTTAAAAAATTTAGCGGATTCCTAAGTTATATAAATTTTTCGAAAATATTGTTATGTTATGACAAGAAAATTGTATTGAACCCCGAAATAATTTTTTTTTTAAATTTATGTTCAAAGTTTCTAACTACTATAAATGTCCTATAATATATTTATGGGTTCTTAAAAAATTTTGCGGATTGCAAAGTCATATAAATTTTTCCAAAATATTGTTATGTTATGAGAAGAAAATTGTATTGAACTCCGAAACAAATTTTTTTTAAAACTTTATGGTCAAAGTTTCTAACTACTATAAATGTTCTATAATATATTTATGGGTTCCTAAAAAATTTCGCGGATTCCTAAGTCATACAAATTTTTCCAAAATATTGTTATGTTATCCCGCGTAGAAAAAAAGAATCTGGCCGAGATTCGTAAGAGGATTCTCCCCGAGATTCTCGCTGAGAATCTCAGCGAGAATCTCGGCGAGAATCACGGTTACGCGCCGAACCGAGATGCTTTGAAAATCTACCTGAGAATCTCGGTCAGCTTCTTAGCGAGATTCGTTAGTGGATAGCTGAAAATATCTCCATCAGAATCTCCATCAGATTCTCGCCGAAAATAAAAAGAATCTCTATCAAAATCCCACCGAGATTTTAGAGAATCTCGGCCAGCTTCTTACTGAGATTCTTTAGTGGGTAGCGGGAAATAAAAAGAATCTCTATCAGAATCTCGCTGAGATTCTAGAGAATTTCGCCCAGCGAGATTTTTTTCATTTTCATTGAAAATATATCAAAAAATATCTTTACGAATATTGAAAGACTGCTAACACTAATTAGTTAGTACATCAACGAAGGTTCAACTCCTCGTGTGTAGTCGAACTCAGAAAAGCTTTCCAATCTCGACTACACCCGAAGGGTCTACCTTCCGTTGATGTACTAACAAATTAGTGGTTAGCAATCCTTCAATATTCGTGAATATCTTTTTTGATATCGATTCATTTGATTTTCGATAAAAATGAAACGAATCTCGCTGGGCGAGATTCTCTAGAATCTCGGCGAGATTCTGATGTAGATTCTGTTCATTTTCAGCGACGCACTAAAGAATCTAGGTTCGGTGCGCAAAAGTGATTCTCGCCGAGATTCTCGTCGAGAATCGGTGAGATTCTTAAGAATTTCGGCGGGAATCTCGACGAGAATCCCGTTAAAAATCTCGGCCAGATTCTTTTTTTCTACGCGGGATGAGAAGAAAATTGTATAGAACCCTGAAACAAATTTTTTTATTTATTTATGGTCAAAGTTTCTAACTACTATAAATGTCCTATTATATATTTATGGGTTCTTATCAAATTTAGCGGATTCCAAAGTCATATAAATTTTTCCAAAATATTGTTATGTTATGAGAAGAAAATTGTATTGAACTCCCAAACAAATTTTTTTTAAATTTATGGTCAAAGTTTGTAACTACTATAAATGTCCTATAATATATTTATGGGTTCCTAAAAAATTTAACGGTTTCCTAAGTCATATAAATTTTTCCCAAAATATTGTCAATTTCAACTGAGATAATTTCCTGCGTTTTGAAAATAGCTTTCTTGCTTAAAATTAGTGGTTACCATTCTTTTATGAAAATATTTTTCATAATTTCTACTCAGTCTATTGCTTCGATCTAAAATCACTACATACAAATTTAGGGCAACCGATTATCCCAGGAAAGTGTACTGAAATTTAAAAATCTCGTTATCGGAAAACATACATTAAAGTTTACTGTTTATTATTTTAATTGCTTACAATTAGCAGCAAAAATTATTTTGGAATACAACTCTTATTGAAACCCCAACAAAGAATGCTACGAAAATAAGTTACCCTACCGTGCATCAAATATTCATTTTTTAAAGATCATTTTGATTATAATGAGATGGAAAATTCAAATTTTTATCAGACAAACACAAAGTTTCCTTCCATGAAGAACCACTTTGAATATTTGCCATATAATACCGTAATATTCATAGGAAATTGTTGTTCCGCGTTGAAAACGCTTTTATCATGAGGTACCCAGCGGATTTAACTCATCGTCTGATTTATAAAAAAAAAAAAATGTAATCTAACGGTGAGCAATACTAGCATAATAGTAGTGGAATTCACTACAGAATCTCTACAAGTTTCAACAATGACGATCATAGTGATAATCTATTATTATCGCCCATAGTTGCTTGGGAGTGCCCGGCACTAGATCAGTACACTGCAATTACGCGGATCGAGAATGGCTTCGTCTCGCAAAAGGGTAATTCGCGTAGATGGTAGGACGCTACTGCTGGCCGTCGTCCAAAAGGAATTCTAACAAAAGATCTATTCGTGTGTAATATCATGAAGAATACCTCTTTCTTTCTTTCTTTCACTCGTTCCTTTTGTCTCTTTCATCGTTTACAAGTAAAAAAGCTACGCGTCTGCGTAGAGAATGAAAAATGAAAAAAAGTTGTGAAATTAACGAGGAAGGTAAAATTTCGCTACATCGACAAAAAAAATCGGTTAGACCTACCAAATGTGCGTTTGCGGGTGGCGAAAGAAATATTTAGTTGATGGAAATAAATACTTGAGTTTTAATCATTCACAATAAATATAATTGCCTTCAAGCAACGAAATATTTCTTTCGCCACCGACAAACGCACATTCGGTAGATCCAACCGATTTTCTTTTTCTTAGTTTAGCGAAATTTTACTTTCTTCGTTAATTTCACTACTTTTATAACGAAAAAACGGTCTAACCGATTTTCTTTTTCTTTGTTTAGCGAAATTTTACCTTCTTCGATATTTTCACTAGTTCTCTAACGAAAAAAAGGTTTAACCGATTTTCGTTTTCTTAGTTTAGTGAAATTTCACTTTTTCGTTAATTTCACTAATTTTCTAACCGAAAATCGGTCTAACCGATTTTCTTTTTTTTAGTTTAGCGAAATTTTACCTTCTTCGTTATTTTCACTACTTTTCTAACAAAAAACAGTTTAACCGATTTTCCTTTTCTTAGTTTAGCGAAATTTTACTTTCTTCGTTAATTTCACTACTTTTCTAACGAAAAAATAGTCTAACCGATTTTCTTTTTTTTTTAGTTTAGCGAAATTGTACCTTCTTCGTTAATTTCACTACTTTAAAAACGGTTTAACCGATTTTCTTTTTCTTAGTTTAGCGAAATTTTACCTTCTTCATTAATTTCACTACTTTTCTAACAAAAAACAGTTTAACCGATTTTCTTTTTCTTAGTTTAGCGAAATTTTACTTTCTTCGTTAGATTCACTACTTTTCTAACGAAAAATCGGTCTAACGGATTTTTTTGCTCAGTGTCAAGATAATATAAAGAAGAAAGCCGTCTTTTCACAATATTTCGTTCACCAGCAGCGTGTTATTATAATCGTGGCTGGAGGAGTACGGTACGTTTATTCCCGTATAATTTCCAATGCCGTGAGAACGAGGTTAGCGTGCTCGAATTCTGCCCATCGAACATCCACGTAGCGTGAGGATTTTCAGATGGTTTTCAGTAGAGATCGTTTAAATCCTCAAAGTATTCAGGAACATTTGAGGTCGCCGATCGGCCAATCACGAGCCGTTATTCGCTACACTTTGACGAGATATCGTTAAATTTTTCTTATTCATCTGTTATAACCAAGAGCACATAACCTGTAGTGCAGGTACATGCTGCGAGTTGAGGACAAAAATTTCCAGTTTGAAATTCAGCGCGGCGAGTTCTATTGTGTGGAAAAAGCAGAGGCTGAGGCGAAATAGAAAAATGTTTTGTGCGGCAACGTACAGCAACGTGATTCGGCCGCAGCCGTGCGAGTTTCAGGACTGAGCAGAACGATAAAAACCCAGACTCTACACCCATGACCAATATTTTCGTGTCCACTCGACGATATGGTAGCGACCAGATAGATCCGCTCACGCGCTATCGTTACAAGTGGGTCTACTCGACCAGGGAACGCGTGTATGTATACCTTATACGTGCGCTGTAGCACTAAAGTATATACTATATGTATATGTATATACATATACCATATGCTTGGTAGAAAGTTTCTATGATCCCGCGTTATATGGAACTGCCCGAAGGCTTTGAACTCCTGAAGTAAGACGGCGACCGAACTCCACGGCCCACAGAGCATAAGCTAGCAAGTTCGTTCCGTTCAATACTCACTTCTGCGAGGGAGTCATACGAGTTAGAAAACGCATGGTCGTACCAAGTTTCATAAAGTCTTGAAAGCGCACCTCTCGCGTACACCTTTCCATCCCACCGGCCCCCTCAGCGCGGAGTATGAAAAGGGTACATAGGTATTCAGTGCCCAGAGTGCGAGGAGTCCGGATATATTGCTGTTGTCGATCTGGGAAAAATTGGAGACTGTTAGTTATTGCAAGAGGATTGCATTTTTCCATTTCACTGTGTCTCATTTCAATTCCCCGCGTTGAAAAGATGGGGAGTCCAGGATAGAATTCGGAATGGCGTCTGGGCTGTCCAGGATGGATTCTAGGCAATCCAGGATAGAGTCTGGGTAGATCAGAATAGAGGCGAAGATAGACAATGGGAACGGACAAAAACCCATTGTCCATCCTGAATTGCCAAGACTATCCGGAACTGTCCAGACTCTATTCGAGACTGTCCAGAATCTATCCGGGAATGTGCAGACTCTATCCGGGACTGCCCAAACTCTATCTGGAACTGTCCAGACTCTATCCTGGATTCTGCCCTAGATTCCATCCAGAACAGTTGATCCTTTCTACGCGGGCTGCGAGTTACGACTGCAAGTAAGTAAACGAGGTTTATGTACATATGTTAGTTATCGCAAGAGGTTTGCATTTTTCCATTTCACTGTGTCTCATTTCAATTCCCCGCGTTGAAAAGATGGGGAGTCCAGGATAGAATTCGGAATGGCGTCTGGGCTGTCCAGGATGGATTCTAGGCAATCCAGGATAGAGTCTGGGCAGATCAGAATAGAGGCGAAGATAGACAATGGGATCGGACAAAAACCCATTCTCCATCCTTCACTGCCAAGACTCTATCCGGGACTGTCCAGACTCTATTCGAGACTGTCCAGAATCTATCCGGGAATATACAGACTCTATTCTGGACTGCCCAAACTCTGTCTGGAACTGTCCAAACTCTATCTGGAACTGTCCAAACTCTATCTGGAACTGTCCAAACTCTACCTGGAACTGTCCAAACTGTATCTGGAACTGTCCAAACTCTATCTGGAACTGTCCAGAACCTATCCTGGATTCTGCCCTAGATTCCATCCAGAACAGTCGATCCTTTCTACGCGGGCTGCGAATTACGACTGCAAGTAAACGAGGTTTATGTATATATGTTCAAAAGTAGTCCGTGTTTATGTTCTCGACGAAACGTGACATAGCTGTGGTGCCGGGAGGTGAACTGGAGACCGGCTATATCGGCATAAGTTATCCGCAGTTTTCCTATACCCATTGCAGAAATGATATGGCAAATGCGATATAGAGCGGGAAGTCGGATGCGGCCGCATGGGTACCTGGTTACTGATTCGGACCAGACCCCCAGGGGGTCTGGTCCGGGTCCAGGTCAGGTTACTGACCCGGGCCGACCCTGTAATAGGCGCAATGCCTGAAGACGCGGGGAAATGCAACATAAAAAAAATATGTACAAAAGTAGATTTTACTCCCGATGTGAAGCTGAGCCTCGCATTCTACTTTAGCACCAGGGTGCGTCTTTTTTGCTTCGGATGGAATAATCCAATCTAAACAAAATTATGAACTTAAGTATAGGGGAGAACCGTAGTCATTGCATCACTTAACGGAAAATACTTTAAATTATCTGCAAACAATTTTTATACATATTTGAAGCCCGCCCAAAAATTATGATTCCAGGATGGAGAATGGAGTTTGATCCGATCCCATTGTCCATCTTAGAGTCAATCCTGGATTATCCAGACTCTATCCTGGATTACCCAAAACTCATTCTAAACTTCCCAGACTTCATTCTGGATTCTGCCCCGGATTTTATCCTGAACTCCGGATCTGTTCTCCACGGGAGACAGATTTATTGGTGAAACCTATCGATGTGGTTAATAGTTAATAACCATCCACTTCCACGTACTATTTAAATGTTTGAATTATTGAATAATGCAAAGTTGTGTAAAGCTGAGTTATACTGGGACTCGAATATTTCGATTCTGAGGGTTTAAAGTAGCTTTACATACTTACAGATACTCACAAAGACTTTTTTCTGAGTGTCAGTCCACAACTGAAAAATTACGGTATATTCAAGTCAATGATGACGCAGCAGGTCAGTTATGAACCAATAATTAATTTCAGGTAGTAAAAGAGTTATGATAACAAGAAATCGCTCATATTGATATGCGAAGGCTCATTAAAGGACGTTTTATGCTTGCCGAGATATTAAGGCTTGAAGAGGTCTCATGAAAAAACTCTGTTTTCTAGATAAAACGTTTGACGAATACAGATTTTGAAAAAGGTTTTGAAAAACCGATGAGAAGTATGATTGAGACATTAAATCATAATACCATCCATTTCAATTTTCTTATATAAAATTCAAATCAGTTTAAAAAAATGTCATTTTAAACTTCCTCGTCTGAATCCCAGTTCAATAAATGAATCGCAGTTACCTATACTATACGTGAATTACAAACTGATCTTGAGCTGCAACTTCAGCCATATCATTGAATCTTCCTTTATTCCTAAGAGTGAACATTTGGCCCCGTCTCTGCTATGTAGATCAAGAGTTAGGAAGGAAAACATTGGCATTTCCATCGGTACCAAGAAGTTCAAGAAACGGACTTTCACAAAATATTCACAGAACCGCAGGAAAGAGAATATATTGAGAAATTGAGCTCCTCTTTCAGTGTGCGTTCAATCTCGCTGAAGACTTCCTTCCTAGTACCATGCTGAATAGATTCATCGTATGCGAGAAGACCGTGAGACGTTCCATAAAAAAGAGGAGGTTACAGCTGGAGAAATTTATGTTAAATCTTCGAAAGACAGCAAGCGGTTTATAGGCTTTTTTTTATTTAGAAATAGAAAATGTAATTTAAGGATAAAGAGTGGAGAAAAGGATGCGAGCGCAAACCTATCATTTATGTAAGCGGATTTCCAAGGATTTTTGCAGGGTTCAAAAATATACAGAAATGGTAACAATCGACGAAATTGTGCTACTATTGGTGAACAGCCGGTTCGTGCAATGAAGAAAGCTATTTGGTAAAAGCTCGCATTAGTGTAATTGCGGAGATGCGACGGAGGAAGTGAAAAAGAGGAACGATGGGCGGAGGGGAAGGGGGTAGGAGTCAGCCAATAGTCACAGTGCTGGAACAGTGGTAATAGTAGAACAGTAGTTACTGAATGAGAGGATGAGAAGCGACATGGAAAAACGCGTACCTACTACATACGGAATATGCTGAAACACAAAATTGTAAAATCGATGACGACATTTGTGTAAACGCACGCGCTGTAAAAAGCCTATTTAAAGTATGTCAGGATTTTCGTCACGACAGTCAAAAATCATTTTGAACATTCTCGCAATAATGCAACAGCAATGTTTTAATAAAATTTAATTAACAGCCGAAACAGACGATATTCGGTTTTCCCTCCATCAATTCTTAGCTCTATATTTAGCCCTAAAATCAATGATCAAAAATGTTCGAAATCTCAAATCATTGGGTGGAATTAATTATGGACATACTTAATTTATTATAGCTGGACTTTTAAACGTCAATATGAGAAGTTGATTTTATTAATATGTTAAAGGAAATTGGGTCGTTTATTGCAATGCATAACGACGATATAAGCTTGAAACGAATGAAGCAAACGCAATGTCTGGAATAGGGCAAAAGGCAGAAAAGTGAAGAGAAGCAAGAAAATATATATAATGAAAGAGCAAAGAAAATTATAGTGGTTTCTTCCTGCCATAGGTTTTCATTTCGCTGCATCTTCTCGTTATTTTGCGAAGAAAACGCGTTTTTGTTTCGACGAGTCTGAGGAAAAGCGATATACTCCATTTCTTGTTTGCTGGCAGCTGGTTTCCTAATCGCCGTTCGTAAGTCCGTACGTCGTTGAGAGGTAGTCTCGGTTGAACTCGAGGGGAGAGTGATCGTTCCAACAGCATTTTCTTCCTTTCCTCGTCAGTTAAGTGAAAATCGATCTTTATTACTTTATCGGGCAAGCTTTTTATGACCTTGTGCTAGTGCATCTCCTTTCCACATCCGTTCGCCTTTATCCCTCTCTCTTCATTCCTGTCTCTCTGTATCGTCATCTTACCAGGTTTCACAGCAAACCTGAGCTTTTTCCGCCGGTACGATGAAAAGTTTGATATACTGCTGCCAGAAGCATCATTCACAGAAGTGTATTCGGAACTATAGATCTCAACGATCATACCTCATCAAGGAGACAGTAACGAGACGTTACGTATACATCAAAGACAGTAATACCGAAATTGTGACAAATTTGTTTGCCAAATTAAGATCTACAGAGTCAATCAATTTGGCCATGAAATCAATTCAATGAAAGTTTCCTAATTGATTTGGAATAGAACGTGATTTGGAAAAACAAATTATGCGAATTTGCACAGTTCTTTGAATATAAAATTCAGTACAAGTGATGAAATATCAATAATACTAGTTAACATGTGTCGCATAGTCGTAATCGATTATTTGTCGAATCGCTCGGCCATTCAGCGAGGAGATTGAATGTTAACTCTGTACATACTGATTTACGTGTAAAAATAGCGGACCAGTTGCTTGCTCTACTCACGCAATGGATCCTCTTGAATGTAGCAGAATTTGTAACACATGTCAACAGTCTGGCAAAGCTTGTATGACGGATCCTGCGTGTATTGAAAGACCTTGCTGCGTAATATATAAAGTTATTGCTGATCGATGGTGAGCTAATGTTTAGCTGACGTTGCATTCACGATGGTCGTCCTATTCAGCCTCCGAATAGATTAATTTGTTGAGACCGTTAATACTGGTGGTCTACTGATTATGTTTGATTTCGTGTTACCGCACTTTGCACAGTAATACCGGTTAGTGTAGTGATCCACATGATAGGTTCGATCAAATGTAAATATGGGCATAAGAAATTCGTTATAAATATACTGTGTTGAATGGAACCAACTGGCCGTATGATTAGTCACTAAATTTTGAAGACTTTCAAGCGATAAACCTTTTATAAAATCAATATGCATTTGATATATGGCAATCTTGGTAATTGCGTTATTAACTCTCGTCCGGCTATGTTCTAAAGCTTTCATCTCAACCTACGTGAAATGATCGCCCACGAAGGCTATCAAAGCACAAATATTCACGAGGGGAATGCTCTTACTCAAGGAAGTCAGTGACTAAGATTATTTTATACGACAAGTTGAACTATGAACAACCGACCTATCGGAAGGGGTTGTCCTCCCTTGAACATATTTATAGCTGCATTCACTTCGCTATAGCGTCCGCCTGCCTCTGGAGCTTCAGCATCGAGAATTGCCTCACCGCAGAATCAATAACCTAACTTATCAACAAAGTTATCGCTCGGGTTCGACAAGGGTGAGGCTTGATCGCATCGCGATAGCTATGTTTTACGAGGAAATTTGCACCCCAGCTAAGCTGGGCATGATTATTCGCACTTATGGACTTTACTCTCAACTCTACCACCAGTTGGAACTCTGTATACCAGGCAGAGTACATACATTAAACAGCGTCGAGGAAAATTGGTTTTACGTCAATTACTCCAACCCTCCCGTTCGATCCTTTTATCTGGCTCGTCTATAACCGTCGAGACGATGGTGCACTATTAAAAGCAACGTTTTTCGCCACACCCGTATGGAAAGAAGATGTCTTCGGTCGATAATCAGATATCAAAACACAAAATTAACCCATTGATTCGATAATAGACTTACGGTTCATTTGTCTATGAACTTATGGTCATCGCATGTACTACTTGATGGTGATAAATGGCACATCAATCAACAATGAGTTCACAAACAAGTTCTCCATCAATTTCAACCTCAACCTCAAGCAACGCGTGAGGCGACCATAAGTTTAAACATAAATCAACCGTGAGTCTGAGATTATGTCAGTGAATTATTGATTTTATGTTTTGGTACCCATTCGACAATCGTTGATCAACCGTAGACTTTTTTTTTACTTTGTACAAAAAGTTTATAATGTATATGAATTGTCTATTGATGATTTGTATTATTATAGAAACGCCCATTGTTATGGTATGAAAGAATAGCATCCAGTTTATATAAGGACTTGTTAATGTATAAAAATATCGAACGCATCGATGAGAATCCATCAGTTTCCTATAAATATGCATTTTATCCATGAAGTTTACAAGTGCTAAGCTTCGCGTGAAACGCTTTTACGTTACAATTAGAAGAAAAGGCTCTTATCGAGTGGAACGAGCTGCTGCATCAATGAAAAGGAAACACTGGAGGAACAATCAAGCCGCTGTACTATAACAGTGTGCACTGCGCTGTATCCAACGCCTTTCATTCAAATCGCAAAGTTGAAGAAGCGAAGAAAAGGGGTTCTTCATGGGACAAGGCGTTTTTCACGCTACGTCGCTTTGCTTCAATGCGGACAAGCGAACATCGGGTCAGTGGAAATATATAGCGTGTTGCTGGCGGCCAGCCAAGTGGATATCTCTTAGCGTTGAAGCCAGCACAATTTAACGACTAGGTTAAGAAAATAAGATTATGCGGGTATGCCGAGGGTTAGAATCAAGAATTCTCACAACTTTTCAGAGACTCACGTTCCAGTGCTTTTTGCAAAAACAAACATAAAAGAAAAGCGGTGAAGTGAATATTTAGGTGGTAAAACTGATGACTGAACAAAATGTGCAACATTTCCGTAAACATATCATTGTCGGGTGAAGAATAAACTTTTGTAACTTGTTTGTTGTGCTTACAAGACAAAACTTTCTCGATATAGATTCTTCTTAATCTCCAGGAGACTCAGGACAAAGCATATAAAACGTCTTGACGACGACATAAACCAATTTCTACATTTCCCTTACCGTCTTCCATCCTCACCACCAGTACCATCCATTATTGCAGATTGCTGCTTCATCAGCTCGTAATAGTCGCAATCTCGATTCACCCAGCAAGATTGTGGGGTATAACTGGGACGTTTGTTCGAAGGTGTCGAGTCAACCGGCGGTACAGTACTGGCTCACGTTACAGCACCGCGATTCCAGTCGAAATGGTACCGAATTAAATCAACGGTTTATCTAGGCCGGGCTCGTACGGTGGAACGCTGCGATAAATCGTGCGATTAATTAATTCAGTAATTAACTGCAATCAGATGGTGTACGAATTTAGGTGGTTGTAATTCTTGGACGAGGACAGGGGGCGAAGTACAAACCTGGTGAGAAACAGAAGAAGTAGAAGTAACAAGGACACGGGCGGACTGTGTGAAGAAGGAAAAGGAGAATATGCGTGCGTGAGTCGAGAACATAAGTCGATCTCTCTACAACCTGCTACTGTTGCTGTTAGAAGTGAGAAAAAACTGCAATTACGCTTTCAGTAAAGAAGAGAAAGGAGCGGCTCTAAGGTGAAACCTCTGCAAGCTCACGTTTGACCTCCTGTGCATGTCCAAACGCTCTTTGCGATCGGAATGTCTGGTTTCACTTACACACACGGCGCTCTGATTTTCTTCATCATATACTATGTAAGATTACTTGATTTTGTAGGATGATAATGAAGAACTATTACCACAGTAAAGAGTACTTTTATTTGTAGAAGAGATATTATATTTGAAGTAACTATTCAGGAATGCAGCATAATTTTAGGAAGAACTTGGGAACGTTTTGCCATTCGAACTTTTGGACTTTGATGTGAATGTTTAGTGAAATACATTCAAACGGTGAAATATATGCATGGAGACTACATTTGGGTTGCACGGTCTTATTTATTTTATAGTAGCATGTTTTGATGGCAAAAAAGCGGGACAGTATCACCTATTGATCATTTAAGACCTGACAGAGTAAATCTGTACGGCTTAATGGTATTAGCAATGTTACCACCATCAAGGCCATTGGTCCTGTTCAACCATCGTCCATCCCTTTACGCTTATAGTTTGCCGAGAACTGTAGTTATCTGTTGACGAACTAAGCTGATCGGATAATTGGATAAATGCTAGAAACTACAATAACAATGCAAATCACCAAACTTTACTAATGGTTTCGTTCTTACCACGGGAATTGAAGTCAACAGGAACCTAGTATGTTCAGTTGTAGACTGGAGTCAATTCGTGTCAACGCCATCTACACACAAGTTTAAAAGATGATTCAAATTGTCACTAGGCTGATGCATTTGAACCATTAAATTTCTAGGACTCTTTTACTCCCCAGGTACAATTGATAAATCTACATCATGCTTTTCTAAATCCACCTGATCTAGATTTGGACAATACATTTTTTATGGTGTCAGCAACAAAATGCATCCGCAAGTTCGATTCTTAGTTAGTCCATGACAAAAATGATGCATCCTCTCCACATACAAAAGAGTCTGAAATATCCCGTGCAGAAATTAGTTCGGGCAGCCGCGATTAAATAAGGAGCCTTTTTAGGTTCAAACGTGGCATCCACAATAGGGAATCTACTCTAGAACCCTACTAGGCTCAACAGAGGCGGCCACGACAGACTTTGGGGCCTAATCAGGTTTAAATGTGGAACCCTCACTAGGGTCGCCCATATTGAGCCTCTAAAGGCTCCGTACTTCAAGGGTGACAACCTAGTAGTGCCCCTAATAGAACTGGGGCAAACTAGAAAGGGCCAAGTTGGAGCCCCAACTATATTTCTGCACGGGATCCTTGGGGCACCGACCGCATCTCACTCTATTGAACCTAATTGGAGGTTCAAACCTAACACTTCAGTCCACAGTTTTCTGCGTTCAAATAAAGTGCTATGGTAATATCTGCTATTTCCAGAGTTCCTCGGAGGTTCATAACCCTTGGCTTACTCGGCAGGAATACAACATGTAGATTTTGTCGTTTCGAAAACCGTTTAAATTTCAACTGGGATTTCCACACAGCTATCAATGATAATATAACAGATATTCTTGAGATTCGAGATTAGTGGAAAACGGTACTTTTTTCATGCTTTTCTAAATCCGTCTGATCGAAATTTGAACAATACATTTTTGATGGTCTCAGAAACTAAATGCATCTGCAAACTCGATTCTTAGCCCACGGCAAAAATAATGCGTCCTTTCCACATCCGCAGCTGCGTCAAGGCTTCTCCATTAAGAGCCCGAAATATCCTTGGGGCTACGACCTCATCTCACTCTGTTGGACCTAATTGGAGCCCGTGTAGAAAAAATTCAGAGTCCTAGATGGAATCCAGGGCAGAACCCATGATGGACTCTGGGTAATCCAGGATGGACTCTGGGAAATCCAGGATGGAATCTGAGTAATCCAGGATGGACTCTAGGCAATCCAGGCTGGACTCTGGGCAATCCAGGATGGACTCTGGGCAATCCAGGATGGACTCTGGGCAATCCAGGATAGACTCTGGGGAATCCAGGATGGAATCTGGGCAATCCAGGATGGACTCTGGGCAATCCAGGATGGACTGTGGGCAATCCAGGATGGACCCTGGGCAATCCAGGATGGACTCTGGGCAATCCAGGATGGAATCTGGGTAATCCAGGATGGATTCCAAGATAGACAATGGGATCGAATCATATCCCATTGTCCATCCTGGACGATCTAGACTCCAATCGGGATGGCCCGAACGCCATCCTGGACTCATCATTTTTACGCGGGAGGTTCAAACATAACATATCAGTCCACCATTTTCTGCGTTCAAATAAAGTGGGTAATGTCTGCTATTTTCGGAGGTTCCTCGAAGGTTCATAACCCTTGGCTTTCTCGGCCGGAATACCACATATAGGTTTTGTCCTTTCGAAGACGGTCTAAATTTTCACACGTCTATCAATCATAATATAACATGTATTCTTGAGATTCGAGATCCGTGGAAAACGGTCCTTTTTCATCCTTTGCTAAATCCGCCTGATCTAAATTTGAACAATACATTTTTTATGGTCCCAGCAACTAAATTCATCTGCACCCTCGATTCTTAGCCCACGGCAAAAATAATGTGTCCTCTCCATATCCAAAGCAACCTCAAAGTTTCACATTGAGACTCCGAAATATCCTTGGGGCACCGGGCATTCAATTTGCAGTAAAACTTCACAACCCCGCAGACTTACACTTCCGGAAAGCGTATGTAGGTGCATATGCATGAGAAATAGGCATTCACAAAGTCACGTCGCCCGCGAGACCAGCGCGAAGTTATGCGGACTCTTAAAAAGTCCAATGTAACGTAAACATCGAAATACACAGACCGTCAAACATTCGCGCTGGACGAAGCGTTGAAAAGGGAGCAAAAGTGACTCGTGACCTCGTTCAAGAGAAGAAAGTATTCACCCGAGCTTGGAATTTCAATGTGGTTGTATCGTATGCTGTAAAGTCTGATTAAGATAAACAGCTTAGAGCAGGCGGGGCAATCTTTATGTTGGGCGTGAAATGAAATTACGTTTGTTGAAATACAGAAAATTTAACGACGGTAGGAATTGTTCTTCAGGTGGCGTTATATTCCCTTTTAATTACATCTTCATACAATTACAATTTTTTTTAATTCTTTAACGGCCAATACGGTTCCCCATCGAACAAAAATATTTCTGTTTAAATGTTAGACCCTTTTATCAATTAAAATTGTGTAATTGTATTGAATAATATAATAATAATTGTCGTAAAATTAAAAATGTTGAATACATTTCTAATGGAATTTCACTGTTTCTCTAATCTTATAACAATGCTGGGATTGCAATTTAAAAAGACGTCTTTAAAAATTGCTTTTTCCCCGATGCAGTAAATATGCTATTTTCAAAACACCTATGGGTCATTCCATACCAAGTGGGCTATTAATTTCCCATCACTCCAATTTTTCTGTAGTTTGTAAGCACAATAATGAAAATTCTGTGAAATTTTGAGAAAAATCGGAACGATCTGTCTCAACGAAAAAAAAAATATTATTACTTTATTTCGTCACAAAATGGCGGAATTTATTTTACCGTCTATAGAAATTTCTAAATTAAATATTACATTCAAAAACATAAATTTTATAGAGGTACAAATATTTTGTACGTTCGGTAATTTTGAATTCACAGGGAATTAAAAAAAAATGGAATAAAAAAATAGTTATAAAATTTTGGGCAAACCATCGGTTCTAAAATTCTGAAATAATTTATAGATGTTCGTGATATTCTAAAAAACTTTGAAAAAAATTGGGTGACCCACTTGGTATGAAATAACCCTTATATTTACTTACCACGAATTAATGTCATCTTACGCATATATTACAAGCCGAATAATAAAAAAAAAATGTGGTGCTTGCGGAAAAGTGAAGCATTCGTAGGACTGGATGAAAAAGTGATCATCCGGAATAAAAAGCAATTTGACGAATTGCGGTTTTACCTCATGTAGGCTACAGTACATAAAGAGCTTGTATACGCTGCGACCGCGAACGTAGTCGACATTTTATTGTACCCGCTTTGCCCTATAAAACTCGGTGAGCCCGCCCGCGGGAAGCCGCAAGTGTTACCACAATTTTATCGGACACTATTGGCAGGAACGTCGCGGGTTTCGCACTCTAATACTTGTAGATGTTACAGTCCACTGCGTTACAGTACTGCGCGAATAGACTTGTGGCTGGATCGCGGTTGCTCTACCTCGTGACCTTAAAAGGTGCAGTAAATGCTACAATGTCGCATATACCTGCTATTTCGATACATCATTGATGTTTACGTACATACATAGCTGCACCGTTGCTTGTTACAGCAACTTTTGGATATACCGGCCCAATACCTAATTATCCACTAGAGTGGACCCTTTAATGGACTTTATTCTCGAAAATTTCGTGATAGTCATATTAGCTCGCATCCTATTAATTACAGCGGAAATAGTCGACAAATTTAATATCTCACCATCGTTTTATATATAAACAAATTTACAGCCTAACGCCGTATTTTTCTTTTACCTGAAATCTTGTTTTTTTCACAGAAAACGCCGTTTTTTTTAAATAAAATTATGGGATTTTTACGAACGTGCCCTATTTTCTTCACCTGTCGTTACTTTTTTTTTTGTAGTCACTTTTTACACACGCAAGAGTGTGAGCTTTTACATGGTAATGATATGTAAAAGCGACACGTTTATGAGTCTGTAAAAAGTGACTACACGTCTCTAAATAAGAGGAAACAACATACTTGGCAACGTACTTGGTTTTTCAGAGTGAAAAAGGTACAAGGACTGATAAAATCTTGAATTTTCTGCCTTCAACTTTAACGTGGGTGTGCAATCTTATATATAATAAATAGTTTTTACTTCTCGTTGCCAAGGCTACCACTTTGTTTGAGTGCACAAATTTATTGCCACAATAACTTCGGGTAGTCAGCTTAACTAATCATAGTAAGTTTCGATAAGATAGTATAATCAAGATATATTTAATGATCGAGGATACAATTCGAATTGTTCAGTAAATATTTAATATGATTGATAATGAAGTTTCTAAAGGTACAATTACTCTCTTGGAAGTTTGGTTTCCTTTTGGTTCATTTGCTGATTGGTTTCCCATTTGGTTCACTTGTCTGGCTTAGTAGTACAAGCAATAACGCAATTGGTTGGATCAGGTTATGTGATATTGAAGCCCTTGCACCGGGTTTGAATTGCTGCTGTGAATCGGTGCATAAACTAGTCAATTAGATAAGCATTCAATGATTGACTGTCGCAACTGATAGGTAAAGTGGCAATTAAACTCGGTTTGTACATGAAATTACTTTTTCTTCTCGTAAAAGTCTCTCAAAAAGCAAAAACAATTGGTACACGGAAAAAAATTGATTGGTTAGGCTCCAAGCAATAAAATTGATTGAGACAATAAATTAGTTGGTT
The DNA here is from genome assembly GCA_963970395.1 of Ephialtes manifestator. Taxonomy (NCBI): domain Eukaryota; kingdom Metazoa; phylum Arthropoda; class Insecta; order Hymenoptera; family Ichneumonidae; genus Ephialtes; species Ephialtes manifestator. Next base: position 22,524,158 of record OZ019981.1, on the reverse strand, counting down.
ACAGAAACAATTCAGGTAGTCGGGTGCGCCAAATCAGTTGCATGAGATAGAAGACTATAGCAAAATTAATTGGTTGGCAACTACCGAATTGGGTGTCGCAACCAACTAGTTTGTTGGTCCAAACAAAAAAATGGTTAACTTAGCCACCTTATTTGCTTGGATTGTATTTTGCGAATTAGTGAAGCAATCAGTTATTTCTCTCTGTGTAAGAGATTCAGAAAACCGATTGATTGTTTTACCTTATTTTTTGGGTTTGTCAACTCATAATTATTGTAATGTAGACAAATGAGTTTTCAAAAAACGACTCGCAGTATCGAGGAGACCATTTCTAACATAATTTAGCATATTCTCTCAAATTTCGAATCCAATTTATCGAGCTGTTTAGAAAAATAGGTTTCAAAATTTTTTAAGTGATAAGATTTACAAACGGTGCATATTGTTGGTCAAATTAAAAGAGCACTGTTTGACGTAACATCTAAAACGAATCAGAGAACTTCTCTTTGTCGTCCTATTGTGGATCAATGTAACTCCACATGGACAACTTTCTCGTTACATAGCTAAGACATTCTATTGGACATGGCGCTAAAACAAGGAGTTTGTCGGACAACAAGCAGAAAACACTACTGGAAGTATCTGTAACACTTTCAGTAGTGTTGAAGACTAAAGACTTAAGACTGAAGATAGAGAAGACTTTTCTCTGTAAGTGGAATAGATCCGTTTATGTCAGACATCTATGTCAGACGGCTGAGGCTTTGAAGTCAAGAGATTAAATTGTTGCCCGAGTTGAAAAATTAGACCCTCTTCAAAACCTAAATGTAGCAGTTCCGCGGAGTAAATGGAGGTTCCTCCATTCCTTTGACACTCGTCAAAACCTACTAAAATGGCAGATATGACCTAAATGGAGTAAATGAAATCTACTGTAGACTGAAATTCTTATGTTTGGACCTCCAATTAGGTTGTACAGAGTGAGATAAGGTTGTTAGACCCTTGTATAAACATCCAAATGTACACGGAGAGAAGGAACTGATACTTTTTACCATATTTCTAGTAAAGAGTATCGTAAATTTCTGGTACAAGGTGCCATGACGCCATATATCAAGAAGTACGAGGACTACGAGAATTTTTACCATAGTGTCTGGTAAATTTTATCAGATCCTTATCCTATCCATGTGGCATATTTTACCCACTTTAATTCAACGAAGAGTGTTGGAAGGGTTTAAATTTTAACTCGAGTGTAATTACCCGTGCAGAAATATAGTTGGGGCTCCAACTTGGCCCTTTCTAGTTTGCCCCAGTTCTATTAGGGGCCCTACTAGGGTAGTCACGCTTGAAGTACGATGCCTTTAGAGGCTCAATATGAGCGACCCTAGTGAGGGTGACCACATTTAAGCCTGACTAGGCCCCGAAGTTTGTCGTGGCCGCCTCTGTTGAGACTAGTAGGGTTCTAGAGTAGATTCCCTATTGTGGATGCCACGTTTATACCTAAAAAGGCCCCTTATTTAATCGCGGCTGCCCGAACGAATTTCTGCACGGGTAATGACCTGAATTAATTTCATTTTCGTTGGCTATATCGGCGTAGGTTTTCCACAGTTTCCCTAAGCACATAGCAGAAATGCTATGGCAAATGCGATATAGAAGGGGAAGTCGGATGCGGCCGCATGGGGGCCTGGTTACTGATCCGGACCAGACCCCCAGGGGGGACTGGCTACTGATCCGGACCAGAACCCCAGGGGGGACTGGCAACTGATCCGGACCAGACCCCCAGGGGGGACTAGCTACTGATCCGGACCAGACCCCCAGGGGGGACTGGCAACTGATCCGGACCAGACCCCCAGGGGGGACTAGCTACTGATCCGGACCAGACCCCCAGGGGGGACTGGCTACTGATCCGGACCAGACCCCCAGGGGGTCTGGCTACTGATCCGGGCCGAACCTGTAAAAGGCGTGATGCCAGCAGACGGGGGGAAATGCAACATAAAAAAAAAAAAGAAAAAAAAATTCATCTTCGTTGATCACGTTTTTTCTCACTCACCAAGCATGAATATAGTTTCATTCGAAGAGGCATTTGTGTCATATATTTTGTGCAGTGTATAACATTGCACAAAATAATACTGCATAACCTTACGAGAATTTATGATTGGCAGTGACTTAGAGAATAGAATTCCCGTTGCCTGTGTAATGTTACAATTTATTCCAGCGAGTCAATCACTGTTACAACTCTATCCAGATTCAGAATTCTCAATAACTCGGTAAAACGATAATTTAATTCTCAGCTGAATTTATTTACTGGCAAGCGATTACACAAAGACCGACTACAGAAAGTTCAGTCAGACGCTTGCAGTTTCTTCCTGAATCTTTATTGTAACTTAGTACGAAACTCGATAGTTTTCCGCTGTCTTTCGGCTTTATGCTTGCCGGAAAGTTATGCAACCACGGAATTTACTTGTAACACTCGTGGATTTCGGTACTAAACGTTACGCCAAAGTTTGTTAATCGTGATACTAATTTTCAGCTAAAACACCTAATCGTTTTTTCTCGACAAACAAAGTTACATGTTTACGGTTTTTATGTCACATTCGAGAGAAGAGGGAGATTTGTAGACGAACGTGCGATATGCTACAGATCGAGTGGAGAGATGAAGCAGAAAACTTTTTCCGAGAGGGATTTAAGAGTTTTACGACGTACGGTAAGTCGCACAGTGAGACGAGACCAGTTTCAGAAAGACGAGGCAATCGTAGCCAGCTCAATAACCAACTCGGTTAGAATTAAAAGTGTAATACTCTATTTATCGAGTCCCATACTTTACTTAAGCTCCGTAAAACGGAAATATTTATAAATACATTTTGTGCTCAATCTTGTAATTCTCTGAGATTATTTCAACAATTCAGTGTCCACCTACGTTTATCTTTGTATCAAAATGGAGGTAAAGGTGCATACCAGAGTGAGCTCATAGTAAAACAAAGAGAATCCCTGTTAGCCGTTAAATCCACCAGTCTGAATTATTCTATAAAACTCGGTGAAGTTCGTGATTGTAGTATCCATCCTTTTCTTTACCTTTTCCCTTTCTCACTGTCTCCCACTTTCTTTGTCTACCTTGTTTCTCTTTCTGCCCAATGCAGACCATTCTTTAATGCGCTATTCGGCAAATTCTACCAAGTAAAACTCTTGAGAATCCGTTCCACTAGACGCTCTACTTTCTTCTTCCATCGTGTATTACGCCTTACGTTCATTCTTTTCCTTCTGTCCTATTTTATGATACTTGAACAGAAATGTAGAGAGCACCTGGAGAGTTGGTACTCGGAGTTTATTCGCTGGACGCTCGACAAGTCACAATATTTCTTCGTGATGAACGTTCCATCAACCGAAAGGATCCAAGCAAGCATCTTGCTCAACTATCTTCTCGCCATACATCAAGTCTATTATTATTCTTTTTTTAATATCCTTTATTTAAGGGATCTTTCCAGTGTGAAAAAAACAATCGATTTTTTTTTATCTTACCCAAGTAAAAAAATTATATATAGAGTATATTAAAAATATATATATATATATAGTTTTAAACATAGAATTGGGCATATATATATATTTTTATTTTTTTACTTGGGTTATCCATTAGTATATACAGTCAAATACATCCTCTTAAATTTTTAAAGCGAAATTCGAAATACTTCGTTGGCATACTTTATGGACCTGGCATCGCCGATTAGTCGTAAGTACACAATTTAGGTATATGAAATTTCTACACTCGAAACTTTAAACGCGTTTTTCTCGAAACGACTTTTTCAAAACGGTGGACATTCTCCAGGGAAAAGTTTTCAAGCGATCGTTTTCAAATTTTAGGAGAACATTCTTCACGCTACTCTCTATCGTGCTATCCCGCGTAAAAATAATGATGTCAAATTGTGATCATAAATTGACATATCTCAAAAAGTGCCACTTTTGAGACGCTTTAACACAAAATATCTTCGAAAATTTCGAAGCCATTTTGAGATTGATTTGATACCAAGTTTTTTTTACTAACCTGAGCTCAATTAGTACGCTGAAATTTAATTGTACATTTGAAAGATCAAAATCAATTGCGCATATCACGAATATTGACATCAAATTGTAATTTTGTATCAGTAAACGTGATATCAAATCGATCTTAAAATCCCTTTGAAATTTTCTAAGATATTTTGTCTTAACGCATCTCAAAAATGGCACTTTTTGACATATGTCGATTTGAGATCTCAATTTGACATAATTATTTTTACGCGGGATGGAAGCTTTTTTTTTTTAAATCTTCCCAATTTTTTAAAAGAATTTTGTCAATTTTGATGAAAAAAAGCCTCCATAGCGCGATAGCCAATCGCATACTAATTAATAATCCTTTGGGTTTTTTTTTTAGATCAAATTTGCGACCCCTAGGATGTCCACCATGAGGCTATTTTTTTATCAACATTATTTTCAACAATTAAAAAAAAATATTTAAACAATAAAAATCGTCTTATAAATAATCATTTTCTGTCATTCATGATTACCTTAATATGTCGTAAAAATTTCAGATTGATCGGCGTATAGTAACCGGCCGAAAAAAAATCGTGAAAATAGGCTATTTTTCGGGCCATCACACTGGAAAGATCCCTTAAGGTCGCATCAACATGGATGATTATTAGTGACCAGAAATGGGCAATATTCGAATAAAATTGTATTCAAAATACATTTCGCTCTGAACATGAGGAATTGTAAGAAAATTGTATGAGCGATATTTTTTTGTTAAATGACAAAAAGTAAATTAAATTAATTCATGATAAAAAGTCATATTATTGGTCTCAGTTACGAATTATTGACAGTTATTCAAATGGAAAAGTATTCTGAATACATTTTATTCGAATATTTCTCATCTCAGCTAGTGATCGGTTTATATATCATTATTATATAAAATAACAAAAAATGTATGGGGCATTCCATGCCAACTCGGTCAACGGCTGAACCTTAATATTTTTTTCTAGCGGCAATTTCTTGTATTATTCTTTAAAAAAAATGCATGCAGTATTCAAAGTTTTTTTGAGCGTTAAATAAACAACGTTTCGATTATATATATTAGGGTGTTATCACAGTATTTTTGAGATTTTTTTTGAGATTATTAAATCAAAGCGCCGTTTATTTAACGTTTAAAAAACCTTAGAATAATATTATAAAATACAAACAGAAATAACAGGAGGTCTTGGCCCACTCTGGTCCATGGTTTAAATATTTTATCGCACATGATAGTATTTTTGAGAATTATTTGAGATTTTTAAATTAGGGCGTTTTTTTTAGATACCTTTAATTATTTATAACTAAAAAATTTCGCCAAAAAGAAATCTGAAAAAATGTCTGCATGCATTTTTCAGTTGGAAGAATAAAATAAAAAATTGCCGTTAAAAAACAAATTGAGATTCAGTCGTTGACCGAGTTGGCATGGAATGCCCCGTATACATTTTGTATTATTACGGTGTATGTTCGTACGGGATTGTTTTTTTTTTTTACAAATAAAATCGAACTCCACATAAATACAATGCTTCTTGTTATTGCAGAAAATGCAGGAGAGTTCAAATATTGTATCATAAATTCGAATACAATTTTCACGCATACGTGTATGTATTAATATTTCGCGGTGGTGTATATTCCACCGTGCTGATAATCCATTCTGTCGGAATACCAACCGGTTTCTATTGTTAAATTTCCAATGCCGTGTAGTGCCCCCGTATACGATATGGGAATTCTGTTTAACGTATAACCGCTGGTGCACGAATTGCGAAGGTTCCCACGGTCAGTGAGCGTAATCTCTATATCATCGCTTTGTGACATGAAAAATCGCGGGAATCAAACACTGATAGTATGATAAGCCTATTGTATCGCATCTTACAACGTGTCATCTGTAATTGTATGAAAAAAATGGTGAAAAGAATCATATGAAATAAAAATCCATGCACATATTATTTTCCGCATTCCTAATCGATTATTATGCTTGCATGAAATTTTATATACGTTATATTGAAGTATCGAGAGCGAGCGAAGAATTATTCGAATACGTAACGTAATTATAAATTCTCCATACTTTTCAGTAAAATATTTATCAATTTTTCTTTTTACACAATGTATTTTTCTGCACGTATTTCAATGGGCTATTTGCTGGAACTAATTCCAGACATGCCATGATTTTGTAGAACGGACATTCCACTGTCTCCGAGCGACAGTCTTATTAAATATTTTTGCTTGAAAATTGTTGTTAACACTCTGGTTAATTTTACTGTTCACTGAACGAATCGTATAATAAAAATCGATATGTGGCAGCTTCCAAGTGATTGAAACATGGAATAAACAAGCCATTATTAATCGCTTCAATTGATTGAATTTTGGTATATCCAATTTTTCTGTTTACTTTTACCGTTGACTAAATATTTTATACGCACCCGATCCGTTGTTTCATTCTTCGATTTTTTTTTCAGATTTTTTAAATTACTTTTGATATCCATCATTGAATTTTTATGATTTTTTATGTTTTTTTTCAATAAACGATATTTCTCGTGGGCATAATAAAAAAATATTTGCAATAGGATTTATTTTCGTGGTTCAACTATTCAAAGTAATACACTGAATAAATGAAAACAAAAAAAAATATATATAGAAAAAATCCAATATTTCAAAAGGTCGAATAAGGTAAACGGCCCTGTTTGTGACCCTGCCTCGGTTTGTGACTCCCGATAGCTATTTTACACTGTCATAAATGTAATTTACGTCGAATTTTAACCTTATTATCGCAAAATTAAAGAGCTTTTTTAATAGTTTTTTTCTGCAATAAACAAATTTCGTAACAAATTATTTAGAAATACATTTCACCGGTGAAAGCCGTGGTATTGCGTCCCAGTGAGTTCAAACCGCCATTCCTAGATGGAGCTCACTAGGTGCATCGGTCGCGTATTTGATCGTTTCCATTCTTAAGTAAGTATAATACAACATAACAATTATATGAAAATAATCATCATAATTAGCTTTATCGACAAGAAATAGAATACTTAAGCTATTGATTAGTTTTTCTCGTAAACTCAAAGGGTCAATAACTCTCAACGTAATTGTGGTTATTGACGCGGTTGCTGACCCTCTCAATATTTACGATTTTTACTTGTTGCTGAAAATTAGGTTAGGATTGAATACTGTATAAATTTCAACATTTAACGTTATTATGGTTTCGTTTTCATTTAATTATCGATATTTTTTCCAAATAGGAGTTCGAAAAACCCGGATAGGTGTCAGAAACCCGGTACACACGGGGGTCAGGACCTACGGCGTCTGTGTCACAAACCCGGTACACGCGAGGGTCACAAGCTACGACATGAGTGGTTCTACAGGGTCAGGAACCCCGGCAGTAGACAAGCAATATTTAAGGTAGTTCTGTCGCTTCACGCTCACTTCGCATAAGTTTCCGAAAAATGAGAGCGAATTGCAAACACTTCTTGATGATATAAAAATCTGAAAAAAATCATGCATATTTAAGATACTTAAGACATTATTTCGACATAATAATAATTCCAAAATGTTATTAACAAATTGATGAAAAATAAAAATGTTCACCAAATCTTCCGACAACCTAATTTTTTTTGTTTTGATGAAAATGATTCGTTCATTTTTCTGAATACGTATGAATTTTTTCAAATTTTTTTCTTTGCTTTGAATTTTGTGATTTTTTCCATGTAAAAAATCGAAAAATTCAAAGCAAAGAAAAAATTTTGAAAAAATTCATACGTACTCAGAAAAATGAACAAATCATTTTCACCGAATCAAAAAAATTAGGTTGTCGGAAAATTTGTTAAAGAATTTTATTTTTCATCAATTTGTTAATAACATTTTGAAATTATTATTGTGCCGAATTAATGTCTTCAGCATCTTTAATATGCATGATTTTTTTACAGATTTTTATATCATCGAGAAGTGTTTGCAATACGCTCTCATTTTTCGGAAACTTATGCGAAGTGAGCGTGAAGCGACAGAACTACCTTAAATAATGTTTTTATTAATATTCTCAACATTTTGCCTTTGAAGAATAGTCTAATCTGCTTCAGAAGGTTTTAATGCACGTATTAAAAACGTTCATTTTCAGTTTAACAATATCACGCATCTGTAAATAACAGAAAATCGACCCCGCTGCTCTAAAGATGTCACAAACTGGGCCGTTTACCTTATGTCGGTTTTTTTTTAACGAAAAATCCTTTGCTAAATAATCCACGGAAGTGAAACATGATAGCGAGATTTGAGAATAATTTGAACTGATCCAATTAAAACTGAACGCATTCGAAATCATTAAAATAATATCGTAAAAGTGTTATCGAACATCCGATAACGCGATTAGTTCCATAGAATTACAGATTGAAAGATTAGCGACGAAATTAATAATTGCGTAAATTTAAAGCGATAAAGTTTTGCCGATATACTCAATAAAAACATTTTGATAAAACACATTGAAAATGTAATAAACGATATCTACAAAAAACTTTTCCTACTTTTATATTTTTTTCTAAAACGAAAAAAAATAAAAACTGCAGTCTAAGAAACTTCTTGTTTCTGCCGTTTTCCACTAACGTCGAATCTTTATCATTTTTCGAAAAGTTTCGAACAATGAAAACTTTTTCTACAATGTTTTCACCAGAGCTACTGATTCTTGGTAATCCCACAGGACATTTCGCTCGAGGTGATTACGGTTTATTTCAAGATCTCTGGTGAAACTGTTAACTGTTATATATATATACTTGCGATCTGGAAAATATGCGAGAAGTATGTGCAATTTTCATAGAATGGTATTGTAGACTATATTATATTTCCAGCAAAGGAATTACGAGCGTTTGTGAGAACTCAAAGAGGTGCATAATTCTGGTTTTTGCAGCAATTCCATTTGTTAGGAAAGAGATGAAACCCTTTTTTATCCAATCAGATATGGGCACATAAAATAACTGGGGCAGTTTTTATCGGTAGTGAATATAGCCGAGTATTTTTAGCTTTTATTTTTAATAAAAGAGATGACGGAATAATTTAAAGGAATACATTGGAATATGCATGCAAATTATTATTGAGGTTATCAAATATAGGACGTATATTTTATTTATCTTTATGTACGAGATCAAGAGGAGGTAGTTACTTTAACAGTGAAATATACAGTGAAATAGAACCTAAACTATTTTCTTATAGTTAGTGCAATTTAATTAGTTTTGTTTGATTAATTAATTTACAATGAACATTTTAAACTTGTTGGATAATTTTTCAATGAATACTATGCATGTGATGATATTTTTTATAAATAGTACCTTACATCTGTCGTTAAATTTTCAAAACAATATATTTTTTGTTGTGGTAATCATTGTTAACTATAGCATTGACTATAAATAATTAATACAGATAACTTTTTTGCAAATGGCTGAGGTTGTATTTCACTATAAATTTATAGTTATCAGTTATTATTTTAAATCATTTTTTTTTTAATAAATAATTAGTACAGATTTTGCAAATAGCTGAGGTTGTATTTCACTATAAATTTATAGTTACCAGTTATTTTTTTAAATAATTTTTTAAATAAATAATTAGTACAGATTTTGCAAATGGCTGAGGTTGTATTTCACTATAAATTTATAGTTACCAGTTATTTTTTTCAATAATTTTTTAAATAAATAATTAGTACAGATTTTGCAAATAGCTGGAGTTGTATTTCACTGTAAATTTATAGTTACCAGTATTTCTTATTTTTTTCTCAGTGCAATTGCCAACTTTTGAGCAATATTGCTATTTTTAGTCAGCTGCATCCTGTTAAGCTTGTACCGCTCTAAAAGCAGCTTAATACTTCGATGCAAATTTGAAGTTCAGTAATAGACAGATTAAACCTCATCGCATCGTTAATTTATTAACGCAAGTACACCTAAACTTAAGTTTTTAAGCTCGTGAGTGCTTTTAATTTTCAATGAAAACCCTCATGCAGAGCTTACGAGTGGTGAAACGAAATGTTAAAATAATCACAGGCAGGACCACTAGATATTGCGACTGGACTCTCATTCATCCCCTAATCGAAAACGAATTATTAAGGGATCTTTCCAGTGTGAAAAAAAAAATCGATTGGTTTTTTTCGTCTTATCCATTAGTATATACGGTTAAAAACATCCTTTCAAATTTTTAAAGCGAAATTCGAAATACTTCGCTGGCATACTTTATGGACCTGGCATCGCCAATTAGTCGTAAGTACACAATTTAGGTATATGAAATTTCTACACTCGAAACTTTAAACGCGTTTTTCTCGAAACGACATTTTTCAAAACGGTGGACATTCTCCAGGGAACAGTTTTCAAGCGATCGTTTTCAAATTTAAGGAGAACATCCTTCACGCTACTCTCTATCGTGCTATGGAAGCTTTTTTTAAAAATCTTCCCAATTTTTAAAAGAAAAACTGTCGTAAAAAACGGCTAAAATCGGTACTTTTTGTTCAAAACGCCGCCATTTTCTCAATTTTGATTTTAAAAAAGCCTCCATAGCGCGATAGCCAATCGCATACAAATTAATAATCCTTTGGATTTTTTTTAGATCAAATTTGCGACCCCTAGGATGTCCACCATGAGGCTATCTTTTTTATCAACATCATTTTCAACAATTAAAAAAAAATATTAAAACAATGAAAATCGTCTTATAAAAAATCATTTTCTGTCACTCATGATTACCTTAATATGTCATCAAAATTTCAGATTTATCGGCGTATATTAACCGTCCGAAAAAAAATCGTGAAAATAGGCTATTTTTCGGGCCGTCACACTGGAAAGATCCCTTAAGGAGATTATGAATACAAGTTTCTATCCTCTGTAATAGAAACTCTAGTCCACTTTTGGATACATGAAGTTCACTTGTGGGTACGACATGGGTTTGACAGAAAAATTAAACCCAGAGAAGTCAGAAGAATGCTTTTTTGCTTCCTCATAGAAAAAGCTTTGTTTTCATGAAAAAAAAAAATTTCGAGATTTTTATATCAGGTACTCAAAATGGTCCAAAACGTTCAGAAAAGTGGTCTAGAAAAAATGTCCGTATGTATGTATGTGTGTGTTTGTGTGTATGTATACACCGAAAATTTGAACGCCGATAACTCAAGAACCGTTTTGTCTACCGAATTCAAATTTTGCACACAAGTGGAGCAGCAGATTCTTTTTAATTATTGCAATTTCCAACAATATATATGCGAAAATTTCAATTTCGTAGCATTTTAAATTTTTTCAAAAAAGCGTGTGGTCGCTCTAACTTCTGTAAAAATTAGTCCATAATGCTAAATAGTTTCTTATATGAGTATGTGCACTTGATATTATTTGGTATTAAATTTGGCTCCAATCGGTAAAATGGTTCAGATTTTATGGAATTTTGAATTTTTCAAAAAAATTGCATTAGGACATTAACAAAATAATATTCAGCCACGATAAATATGTAATTTAGTAGCAAACGTTATGAAAATTCTGACTTTATGAAATTACGAATTATTTTAAAAAATTAACGGTATCGCATTAACTTCGGCAAATTACGTTTTATTATTAATTTTATATATGTTATGTTGAACTTTGGGGAGCCAGTGAAGAATTATTCGAATACATAAACGTGATTATAAATTCTCTATACTATTCAGTGAAATACTGATGAATTTTTTTTTTTAACACTATGTATTTTCCTGCGCGCATTTCAATGGGTTATGTACTGGAACTAATCCCAGGTATTCCAAGGTTTTATAGAATGGACATTCCACAATCCTCAAGCTGCACGCTTAAATATTTTCATTTGAAAATTGGTGTTAACATTCTCGTTACTTTTATTGTTCACTGAATAAATCATATAATAAAAATCGACGTTTTACATTCCAAACGATTGAAGCATACAATAAACAAGCCATTAATAATTGCTTCAATTAATTGAAGTTTGTCACGTCCCATTTTGCTTCCTCATAGAGGAAGTTTTATTTTCATGAAAATTTTTTTTTTCGAGATTTTCATGTCAAAACGCTTAAAATGCTCTGAAACATCAAGAAAAGTGGTTTAGAAAAATTTGGTGTGTGTGTGTGTGTGTGTGTGTGTGTGTGTGTGTGATGGAAGGCCAAAAATTCATATAACTATAAATTTCACCAACCAAAAATCCAACAACCAAAAATTCGGAATTCCATTCATATAACTATAACTTATATATTCGACCGAATCAGCTGAAATTTAAACAACATATACAGTACTGGCTAATCTTCAATTGGTATAAATTTTACAAAAATCGCTTAACGCATTTAATTTTTATAAGAATTTTGAAATTTTGAAAAAAGTACGTAAATGCTCTAGCTCGAACGAATTTTTAGCTATCGGGCTGAAACTTCGTATTAAAATTGAACAAAGTGATACTCCCTTTGGTATTGAATTTGGGCCAAATCGGTAAAGCGGTTCGGATTTTATGAGATTTTGACTTTTTCGAAAAATTTTCGTTTTGCTCTAATTCAGGTAAAATTCCAACTAATCGACTGAAATTTTCTACACAGAAAAAATAACATTCGGCCCTGCTACGGACCAAATTTGGTGATAATCGGTAAAGCGGTTCGGATTTTACGTGATTTTGAATTTTTCAAAAATTTTTTCGTGTCGCTCTGGATTTCGTAAAACGTCAGAAATCACCAACTTCGTCAATAATTTACATCTTTCGCAAAGTTTCCTCTACGAGGAAGCCAAAAATAAAATAAAGAAACTTCCTCATAGAGGCCGCTTTGAAAAAAGCGAAAAAGAATGAGGAAACAATGTGCAAGGTTCTACTTTGCATCTTTTTTTTCTGTTAACTTTTACAGTTGACTAACTATTTTATGCGGACTCGACCCGTTGCTTCATTTTTCATTTTTTTTTTTAATTTTCAAACAACTTTTATTATCTATCATAGCATTTTGTAGAATATTTTTTTTTTTTTTTTCTTTTTCAGTAAATCATAACTCTGAAATGCGTTATCGTAAAAAAAAATTCACAACTGGATTTATTTTCGTGTTTTATCAAACATTCATCCTCTAATCGAAAATAAATTATTAATGGGATTATGAGTAAAAGCTTCTGTCCTCTGCAATAATAATTCTGCTCCACTCTTGGATACATGAGGTTAACTCATGGGTAAGACATGGGTTTGACAGAAAAATAAAACCCCCAGAAGCCAGAAGGATGCTCAAGGGACAAAGATTTATAAAGGACCCAGTAAAATGGTAAATGGTTTTAGGTAAAACAGTCACCAAAAAGCGACTGAACAAAAATTCGTAGCACCTCGTTTTTTTCACCCACTATGTTATTCCTATCGTCTACTGTGCGACTTTTTTTTTTTTTTTACTCTTTTACTTTGCGAGGGGCATCTCTGTTTATGTTTACGCTTCGCTTGTCAACAATACCCGCAAGCGCATGTAGCGCATAATTATTCCAGTACTTAGCTCTCCGACAGTGGTTGCACCGTAGTGGCCGTTGATTTCCTCTATTTTTTTACGCTTCACTTATTTCGAGATTCCTTCGTGCGGAAGATTCGCACGTTAAAACCACGAAAAAAAGAAAAAAATAAATAAAAAAATGGCAAAACAGCTCGCTGAACAGTTTTTAATTCGTTAGTGCAATAGTAAAGACAGAAGCGAGCACGAGAGAGGGAATGAGAATGCCCACTGAAAATGCTAAAGCAGTTTTATATATATATATAAATATATATATATACGAGATTACGAAGTTCTTTGTTTGCTACGAACAATCGAAGTACACTTCTGCGTCTGGCACGTCGAGGAGACGAGAAAAGTTTGCCTTTGCAACGAGAGAGAGCAGAATTCCATCATGAGCCTACAGCCCAAAAGGTATATACACACACCGTACGATGGACTTTTCGCGAGGAATAAGTGCAAAGCGTTATCTCTTAGAGCCTTTTAACTGACGAGTTCCACCACACCGGCATCAAGGAAATGCAAATAAATAAAATTTATCATGAAATGCCAACTTCCAGCGAGACTACAGCGGTTGAAAAAAAAAAAAAAAAGAAAAAAAAAACGCAGTCGAAATTAAGCGTAGAGCTCGGAGGTAAAGGTGGAAACGTGCAGGGGAAAACTGAAGGAGAACACAAATATTTGTCAGATAATCTTCAGATCTGAACGAATAATTAAATGCTTTAAAAAAATACGAGTGTTGAGTATGCAATGAAATTACATTTTACGTACTTTTTGTATGTAGTAGTGAAAATTCAAAGATTATGATGATTATAATAAAATAATAACCACCAAAGAGAATTCACTAGTTGAAATTTAGCGTAGACCTTGGAAATAAATGTAGAAATGTGCACAGGAAAATTTGAAGGTGAAGGTAAACATTTATCAAATAATCTTTCAGTGTAAAAAAAAAATCTACTTGAAATTTAGTGCACTTTTACTGGAAATTTTTATTCATAAACTGGTATATTAAATTTAGTTTACGAGTGTAATGTAAAATTAATGTATGGCACAGCATATTCAATAATTTACTTTAATTTTACAGTAAAAGTACATGAATTTTATACCACAATTGTATATCAAATTTCGATGGCGAGTTTATGAATAAAAAATTCCAATTCTTTTTTAACAGTGCAGATCTGAACGAGTTATCAATGCTTTAAAAAATACGAGTGTTGAATATGCAATAAAACAACATTGTACATTTGTCTTAGATATACACGGAGAAAAATGCTTGGTTAGGCTTACTAAGATTTTGGTTAAAAATTTTACCAAGAAAAATTCGGTAGGCGCAACCAAGTTATTGATTAGGCGTACTAAATACTTGGTTGTCTTACCAAATTGTTGGTTATGTTGGCTAATAACTTGGTTATGTTAGTCAATAACTTGGTTGTGCCCACCAAGTTTTCTTGATAACATTTTTAACCAATTTTTTGGTAATTCTAACCAAGCTTTTTTCTAAGTGTAGTGGAAAATCAAAAATTATGAAAATTATAATAAAATGATATTTCGATCATTTCACATGGGCGAAAATTCTATTTTTATATTTAGTGCTAGAAAGTAACGGAACAATTAATTTTAATCCTTCTCTAAAAAGTATGTTGCGAGATTTTATCGAATTGCGAGTTCGTCCATTGTTGTCACGTTATTCGCGCTGTGATTGGTCCAAATTGGCGCGAGATCAGATCAAGACCGAGACCGAGTTCGTGTTTAACACGTTTGACAGTTGCAATTCTGACAGTTTTGTCAAGCATATCGGGCGCGCGAGGTTTGAATTCCCAAGTTGGTTGACTTTACAATATTTCGGGGTTTCCGGATTATGTGTTAATTGCGAATATTAAACTAGGCTCAAGATGTTGAACGACAAAGTGCGACGTAGTCTCTATGGCAGCAACAAAACCAGGCGTACGCGGAGTCACTACATGCGGATCAACAGAACAATCGTGAATAAGATGATAAGCGAAGAGATCGGGGAGAATTGAAATTCTGCAGTCAAGTAAATCAGACCTCTTTGTTCACTGTTACTTTTAGCAAAATCCATGCCAGGTTTCCAGAATTGGAAATCCTGTATTTATTTAATTGAGCAAAGAGGTCGTACTGCTTTAGTAAAAATGTAAAGCCCCATATAATGATGGGACTTTACATTTTTTTCTAAACTCTGGAAATGCTCCAAACCTCGCAAATTTGAAGTTATCAAGGTAAATACTATTTTATAATTGAAAGAATGTTAAAGGACAATTGGTAA
This sequence comes from Ephialtes manifestator, assembly GCA_963970395.1. NCBI lineage: Eukaryota > Metazoa > Arthropoda > Insecta > Hymenoptera > Ichneumonidae > Ephialtes > Ephialtes manifestator. The sequence goes on along the minus strand of OZ019981.1, from coordinate 22,508,424 downwards.
TCAATTTGAGTCAAATCTATAAAGAGTTTCCGATTCGATAAGATTTGGAATTATTGGAAAAATTTGTTAGATCTCTTAATTTTTGGGAATTCTGATTATATATATTATATGTATTAAATAAGATCGCTGCACCGCCACACGATCTCTACTCGCGCACACAGCGCGCGGAAGTTTTCTAGTGACTTATAAAACCATAAATGGCTTTTGACATAAACTTTTTCGCGTTACCCTAATTCTATAGAATCCATCTGTAATTTGCATAATATTTTTCTATACATATTCAATTTACCACGATGAAGTTGGACATGAGCTCAACATAAAAAATTGACACAGTCAATATTGATAACACAAAAGTCTGCCGATAATCAAATTCGATATACAAAAATTGTTCACAGCAGAATCAGTTTTTCTGCATTTATTTCTTTGGAGCTAATTGATTCCCAAAAAAATAAACAAAATTGATTAAAAAATTAATAAATTAAAAATTAATTTATTAATTTTTAATCCAAGTAAAAAATTAATTTATTAATTTTTAATCCAAGCAACAATTTTTAAAAATATTTTCGGTAACTAAAAAATTATTCTAACTGTATTTTTATAGATGCAATAATTATTTTACGGTTATCGCGACTACAAAAAAAAAAAAAAACTAGTCGCATAGACTTAAAATGTCACTTTATACTTACCGATGACAGAATTGTCTCTGTGATGCAGAAACATTTTTTCTGCGAATACTTTTACCACTAAACCTTATTTCTCTTCCTAATGCCATCTAGCAAGCTTGCACAGACTGCTGAGTTGAATTTGACTTGAATTATAAGTTTTACAATGCGAAAAAACAACAAACACCACTTAAACCATTCTTGCTACGGGACCTAACATTCTGACGTACCACGAAGCCCATGAATCCTCACGATTTCACGGTCCACGGACTGTCTAGGACCCTAGACCCTCATGTTCATATTTCCTTGCATACAAACTGTAGAAGAGCACAATATGCTGAGCATGGGGTACCCTTAAACCATTCCCTGACAGCCCAAGCCCTTCGGCCTCTTTGAAATACCACATTTTTCCGCGTCGTGGTTACACTTCATGGCATTGCTGGAGTTTAAAAATGCAAAAGTCACGAGCAGCACTCTGTACGCGTGTGCTTGTTAAGAGCCTGTACAAGCTGTAATCCTCCTGCAATACCATAATGACATACCATAAATGGAATAAGCAGGAGAAATATTTTTATTATTATTGTTTCGCCTCTTAAGAGTTGTGAACTAATCGTCTACATATTCGCATGGTCGTACTTTTTTTTCATCATTTCACAATTTACGTACGTCTCCTCGTTACAAGTTAAAATTTTCAAGACACCTAACAAAAATATTTTTAAATGGTTCACTTGTATTTCTTACGTTTCTGCTTTCATCTAGACTGGATGTTGTTGGAAATGTTTTCTTTTTATTTATTTTTTCTTCTCAAGATATAAATTTAAATTTGTTCTGAATGAAACACCCAGAAAAAAAATTTAGCAATATTAACTTAAATTATTTATGCAACATTTGATTATTCCAATTAAGGAAAATTTACTTTCCCTGGAACAAATATGTATTTCATTCAATTTTTCAGTTTTTGAATTTTCCAGCATATTTATTTATTTGAAGCAATTTTGACTATGCAGCAGACACTAAAAAAAATATTTTATTTATTGCTACTAAATACTTTTTTTATTCGGTCAGCTGCTGGGTGGGAGGCAGTTTTTTTTAGCTTCTAAGGCATAGGGATGAGAATATCGCGATAAAAAAAAAAATCCAATTAAAGTTTATATAACTGCCGACCCAAATACATATTTCATAGATTTGAATATATTTACTACTCAATAAGTTTATCAGTTAGAAATAAAAATAAAAAATTAAGTGCATCAAATAAGAAATTTTATTTCCGATGTGTAGATTTTTTTCTGAGTTCAATAACTGAAAAACTGCTACATAAAAAAATAGATATATATGTGTGTGTGTATGTGTCTATGTATATGGGAAAGGATATATCAAACGGTGGTTGTCGCACAGAGTTCAATCATAGTTTAAGCAATTACACATGATTGGCGCCAAATTTGGACATGGGATTAAGTTTCAAACTGGTTCAATGAAGGATTGGAATCGATTAAATAAGCTCGTTTACGTGTAACTTCAAAGGGACTTTTAGGTACGTTCGAAAAACGGTAGAATCATTAACAATCTAGTAGCAGCGAGCGCACATTTGGTGGGCAAAAGGATTAATACAGTTACAACGTTAAATGTTTCACCTGAGGGATTCAAATCGCCTAAGTTCTGTAATTTTTTTTTTAGGATTATCGTAACAACCTGATAATGATTCGCATTGGAAACTCAAAGGAATCTTTAACTCTACCTTAAAAAAAATAAAACGCTGGAGAATTGCTATTTTACATGAAAATCTTTTTTTTTTAGATATAACCTAAATTAACAATTATTCCGGTATTTTGTAATAGAAAATATCACTATAATTAAGATAATTTTCTCCATATTAATAATTAGTTTGTTGGTATAAAGAATTTCATTAATTCGATGTCACTACATTTCATTGAATTAGAGATCAATGAAAGAAAATATAATGTTAACTTAAACATATTAATAAAACAAAGTTATTTCAGAAAAAAATTTAAACAGAGGTATCTCAAAATATTCAAATAAACTAATGTATTTTGGAATTTCTGTTAAAACTCACATATCTGGGGCATCAGAGAGAAACTAGTGTAACTCAAACGAGATTTAAAAAAAAATCTAACTCAAAAACACTGATTAAAGGCTGTATATATGTAATTAATTTCAGCTTTGATTATATCTATATATTGATGAAGCCAGGGAATTCTCTTATTTTTCATTTAATATTCAAACTTTACTTCATTAGAATAACTGAAACCTTAGCGAGAAAAAATGTCCTTCATACCGGTAACTTCGGTTTTCTGCCCTTTTTCTTCTTCAGAGTAATTTTTTCCCATTCCTGTAACTCGGTGATTTTAAGGATTCAGAAAATTGGTAATAGAGCAAATATTAAAAATGATTAATCAAAGTTTCAAGTTACTCTGACAGTAAAATCCTACAACTGTTGTGGATGGCGACAGAAGAGAGCGGGGCAAGATGAACCGTTTTTAATTATCAATAACTTGACATCTACAGATTGAAATTTTATGATCATTCCGTCATTTTTAAGCTCTCTTCTTAAGCTTGAAAATTAGATTAAGTTCATTTAAGGCGTATGGCTGGATCGGCAGATAGTGAAGATTAAAAAAAAGTACCTTTCGTCCTATCCTCCATTAGTTCTCAAGTCGTATATCCTACCACAGAAAATATCGCCATGCCTTTTTACCATGATTTAAAAAAAAATCACATTTTCCGAATCTGATTTCAGAATTCACAGATCCGATTTCCGGTCGGAAAATCCAACCTAAATTTTTTTTTTTTAGGATGTCGAATTTTGGCCTACACCATCGTTCTCAATTCGTATATTCTACCACAAAAAATACCGGTTACAAGCCTTTTTACCATGATTTAAAAAAAAAATTCACTTTTTTTCGGTTTTGATTCCAGAATTCACAGATCCGATTTCCGGCCGGAAAATTTTAACTAAATTTTTTTTTCTTTAGGATATCGAATTTTGGCCTCTACCATCGTTCTCTAGTCGTATATTCTACCATAGAAAATACTGGTTACAAGCCTTTTTACCATGACTTAAAAAAAAATCACTTTTTTCCTATTCTGATTCCAGAATTCACAGATCCGACTTTTTTCAAGATATCGAATTTTGGCCTCTACCATCGTTCTCAAGTCGTATATTCTACCACAGAAAATACCGATTACAAGCCCTTTTACCATGATTTTAAACAAAACAAAAAAAAATGTACAGTACCTTGCACATTGCTTCCTCATTATTTTTGCTTTTTACAAAGCTTCCTCTATGAGGAAGCTAAAATGTATTAACATACTTTCTCATAGAGGAAGTTTTGTGAAAAACGAAAAATAATAACGATTCAATGTGCAATCTTCTTCTTCGCATGCTTTTTTTCAGATACATTTGATTTATCAGGACACGCCGAAATGTTTCAATTAAACTCAATTAAACTTTTTCACTCGGTGTGTCGATCAGAAAAAAAAGGTCCGCTGATTGAGCTGCACGTATTCAATCTGGTTCACCAGGTGGTGGTGCTTTGAAAAAGTCTCGCTTCCGGTTTCTATCAAGGAGTAACTTGGAGTGAACGTGTACGACAGGACAATTTTTTTGTTGAATTTTGAGAGAGAGAAAAATCTGTAAAAAAAGGAAAGTAATGATATATTTCATATTCAAGGTTGTACTTTATTCTCTTTAAATAATATACTTCGACTTTTTTTTTACTGAAATTATTAAACCTATTATTTTTGTCAAGAACGTATAGACTGTTACTTTTATTGAGTGCTGCCTGACAAGTGATGGTTCATTAAAAAAAAACGAAAAGGAATAAAAACCAAGATCTACCTACTTTCCAGGATGAGGTGCACCAACGCAATCTGAAATTCCCAACTGAAAGCCATCATCCCGCTATTTCTCACAAATTCACTTCCACATACCTAATTTCGTAATTTATTACCCTCCGCAAGCTTGCAAATTTCAGTTGGAAGATTTATCAATTTCCAAGTTGAGAAAATTGCCATCGCCATATGGTTTGGTGTACAGAGGAAGAGGGCGACGATGGACCTCGTCTAAAACGAAAGAGAAGACGGAGAAGCCAACGAGAAGAAGAAGATGAGATGGGGGAGGAGACAGACACAAGGGGACGGGGCCTCGATTAGATTTGGGACGAAGACGAACGAGAAAAAGCTTCGAGCATCAGAGCCTGTTATACGTTAGCGTGGCAGACGGTGCACGTTCCTGCACTGCGGATCTCTTGGCCGAAATCCATGCTGTTGAACTAGTGCAACTACTAGTGCTATCCAAAGCGGAAGCAATGGAGATGCAGACCTAGCGTGAGCGTATTCGCGTGCATGCATCAGGAAGAAGACTCGGATAGAGCGAGTGGGAGAAAGAGGAAGAGAATGACAAAAAAAAAAAACAAAAAAACAAGAGGTAGAAAAAGTAGTGAGCTTTGAATTCCCGTAGCGTTGTCGTCGCGGTGAGTTTCGTACAGGCGTGCGAACTCTACACCGGAAGAGTAATCTTCCTCTTTTTTCGCCACATCCTCTTCGCCCACGGCTGTAGTCGGGATTCCGTAGCGGCTTGGATATACTTCTCTGGGCAGACTGTACTGGCACGTTGAATGCTGAAGATGCACAAACTGGGACACGCGCTGCTTGGAAGATAGAGAAAAATACCAGAGAAAGCACGGAGAAAAGATCGTACGTGCAGGTGCACCGGTAAATACGATCCATCCTCTCTTATCTACCGTTTAAGCACTGCTTTCTGTACTGTATTATGTACATAAGTAGTACTACTACACAGAACAGAGACGTTGCAGCTATTACAAGCTTCTTATACTTCCCAACAAATATCTCTGTGTGTACCATTGCAAAGTTGCCTCCATTGGAGTTTATCAAAACTCATATAGTGTAGGAAAATATTCTACGCTGATAAATAACACTGTCAAACCACATACCATAAGACCTGTACACAATTCTCATTCACGGTTGTACAAACAAACGTAAAGTATAGCAGTTGTGTGTATCGTGTTAACCGAAGTTTTATGTGCACCGCAAAGCACCAAAAGGGTAAATTATTGCCGGCTTCCGAAGATTGGGTGCACGCAGAAATAGTCACCGACTAATATTTACCTTGTAGAGTATTGCCTCCCTTAAATAAAATCTGAAAGAGCTGAGGAAAAAGGAAGAGAGAGAATGAATCGGTACGAACGAGAATATATCCTGCGGGAAGATAGAAAAAAAAGGAAAACAGGTTGAAATGTCATCGTTCTTGTGAATACGCTGAGTGTGTACTTTAGTATATGTGCGAAAACATCTATATATATACATCTGATGGTGATTAATGGTAGATCGAAAAATACCATGCTATTTCTATTTTTCCGCCTATCTCATATTCTCCGTCGTCTACCACTGCGAGAAATCGCTTTTCCAATAACCGTTCGACACGCCGTGGACAAAGATATCTCGCGGTTGCTTTCTGTACGTTATATTTGTACTGGTATATCCTCGCTGAGTCACACGGGGAAATAAGTGCTTTAGCGTTGCTGCCAGAAACATCGTTGCGTCAGCAATGGGAAAGTGGTATAAACAGAGAAACAGAAAAGAGAACGATAGGAAATTAGAGCAGGTGAAAGAGGAGAGTTGTTGCAAAACAATAATATCTAGGATTCTTCAGGTTTAATTCTTAGCATTCCCCTTTGATTCTTACAACTGCCCGACCGTAATCAATGAAAGAACAAACTCACAAGGAAAAATCTGAAACTCAAGACATTTCTTCGTATTTCGAACGTCTGTTATCAAAGGTACAATTCTATCTACTTGAAACGTAATTCAACATATTCGAGTGCTATCAAAAAATATATAACAAACGATGTGCAAAAAAGCAAGATTTTTACAAATAAAATACATTTTCTGTATTAGCTTCGTTAAATATTTGACTTTCGTGCCTTTGATCAAACCGCAAAAAGTCACTTTCTATAGCAGCTTGCGTTCAAAAACTCTGCACGGAAATTTTTTTCGACCCTATAGCCTGAAAAAAACCATGAAATATGGATGAACGTCGGATAAGTAACACGCCTCATGTTACTTATCCGTCGTGCCGGGCTGTATAAATATTGTAGGAAATGTCATGAGTACAAGCCCGGGATACAAAGACGGGTTAGAAAAAACAGAAACGGAGAAAACATAGCTGGAACATAGACAGGGTCTGTTGTATATAGAGCAGGTCGTAATAGGCAGGTGCAACATTGTTCTCCTCGTCTTGGGCGAGAAAGCGACATGGGGTAGCTAAAACAAGGAACCGTCAGAACAGCAAGCACGAGGCGGGGGTTCTCCATTTAAGCGAGCGCGTGTTGAAGTCAGAACCAGGCTATACCCGGTTTAACAGTAAAGGATGAACATAGAATAGGAGGAAGTGAGTACAAGAGTGATAGAAAGCGGCAGATTTCGAGAAACGAGGAAGAGAAAGATCGTGACAGAGTGAGAGAACAAGGGAAGAAAGGGTTTACGCTCGTTCAGTCGCCGTCTACGTGCCCAGAATGCACAGCAACGTCGAGGTGTCCACCCAGAGACAGAAAGCAGGCTGATCGAGCTTTAGCTTCTACTAAGAGAGAAGACACACATATATAACAGGAGTAAAACCGGCACGACCTTCTCGCTTATTCGAATCTACCAATAAATTCGAACCCCGGTTACAAGCTTCGTAAGTTGCGGCTCTGACGTGATGCCGCTAATTTTGAAAGTGAATGTCATACCAATCACGTGAAATTGGGTTGTGAGATAGATGACAAATTTCGAAACTGTGAAATGTAACTCTGGTTGATTTCTTGATTGTAATTTTTGTTGTCCGTTTCTGTTCTAATCTTGTCTTGCAACTGTCCATGCTATCCATGCTAAGTTGACCGGACACAAGGTGCTACACTCCGAAAGTTTGAAACTCCGTTCCGCTGATTCCCTAACTACTGCTAAACCGATTTACGGGCCTCCAGTTCGGATAGAGCCACTCATAGACCGATCAGAATTAGAACAAAAACAAACGAATAGCAATTTATGCGACAAACATTAATCTCCAACAGGTCATGTATTCACTATTTTATTGTCGTCAAAGAAAAGAATGATATTCAATCTTCGATATGGAAAATGCTTCCAAATCATGACAGTGTAAGTCGAAATGAAGTAAGAGTAAAAGTTCATAGTGCGTAACATCAACCCTGACTTCCTTGATGGTGGTAATACAAGGACAGGAAACTTCACCTAAACCGTGAGTACATTGACATCTGTACCGCGAAGTAAAGTTTAAAGGTTTATTACAGAACCTGCAACGGATTGTGGAAACGTATGGTGTGAAGATGATTCGTTGTTATTCTAAATTTTGAAATGCAACGCCGTTTGATCTCCTGACTGTATTGTTCGTCATCCGATTCTGTTCTTAATCTTGTCTCCATACTATGCACACTAAGTTGACCAGACACAAGGTGCTACACTCCGAAAGTTTGAACCTCATTTCCACTGATTCCCTAACTACTGCTAAACCGATTTACAGGCCTCGAGCTTAGATAGAGCCACGCATAGACTGATCAGAATTAGAACAAAAACAAGAGAACAGCGACAAACATTAATGTCCAACAGTTCATTATCCACTATTTTATTGTCGTCAAAGAAAAGAATGACGTTCAATCTTCGATATGGAAAATGCTTCCAAGTCTTGACAGTATAAGTCGAAATGAAGTAAGAGTAAAAGTTCATAGTGTGCAAAATCAACCCGGACTTCCTTGATGGTGGTAATACAAGGACAGGAAACTTCACCTAAACCGTGAGTACATTGACATCTGTACCGCGAAGTAAAGTTTCAAGGTTTACTATAGAACCTGCAACGGATTGTGGAAACGTATGGTGTGAAGATGATTCGTTGTTATTCTAAATTTTGAAATGCAACGCCGTTTGATCTCCTGACTGTATTGTTCGTCATCCGATTCTGTTCTTAATCTTGTCTCCATACTATCCACACTAAGTTGACCAGACACAAGGTGCTACACTCCGAAAGTTTGAACCTCATTTCCACTGATTCCCTAACTACTGCTAAACCGATTTACAGGCCTCGAGCTTAGATAGAGCCACGCATAGACCGATCCGAATTAGAACAAAAACAAGAGAACAGCATTTATGCGACAAACAGTTCTCCAACAGTTCATTATCCACTATTTTATTGTCGTCAAAGAAAAGAATGACATTCAATCTTCGATATGGAAAATGCTTCCAAGTCTTGACAGTATAAGTCGAAATAATGTAAGAGTAAAAGTTCATAATGCGCAACATCAACCCTGACTTCCTTGATGATGGTAATACAAGGACAGGAAACGTTACCTAAATCGTAAACACATTGACATCTGTACCGCGAAGTAAAGTTTGAAGGTTTACTACAGGACCTGCAACGGATTATAGAAACGTATCATGTGAAGATGATTCGTTGTTACTCTAAACTTTAAAATGCAACGCCGTTTGATCTCCTGATTGTATTGTTCGTCATCCGATTCTGTTTTTAATCTTGTCTTGCAACTGTTCATACTATCCACGCTAAGTTGACCAGACACAAGGTGCTACACTCCGGAAGTTTGAACCTCATTTCCACTGATTCCCTAACTACTACTAAACCGATTTACAGGTCTCGAGCTCGGATAGACCCACGCATAGACCGAGCAGAATTAGAACAAAAACAAGAGAACAGCAATTTACATTGCTGTTCTCTTGTTGCGACAAACTACATTGCTGTTCACATTGCGACAAACATTAATGTCCAACAGTTCATTATCCACTATTTTATTGTCGTAAAAAAAAAAGAAAGACGTTCAATCTTCGATATGGAAAATGCTTCCAAGTCATGACAGAGTAAATCGAAATGAAGTAAGAGTAAAAGTTCATAGTGTGCAACATCAACCCTGACTTCCTTGATGATAGCAATACAAGGACAGGAAACGTCACCTAAATCGTAAACACATTGACATCGGTACCGCGAAGTAAAGTTTGAAGGTTTACTACAGGACCTGCTACGAATTGTGTAAACGTATCATGTGAAGCTGATTCATTGTTACTCGATATACATATAGTATGTGCCATCTGGCTGGAACTCGTGTAACAGCTGGACGAAACGAATACGTTCGCGGATATGTGTCTAAATGGCAGCTACAGCAACTGCAGTTGCAACTGCAGTTTCAGCTGCAGCTGCAGCAGAAGCCATTGGTACTCTGCAGGACACGATAACATCGTCGCGATCAAGGCCTGTGTCGATTGCCAGTGGACACTGCGTTTGCGATTTATCGCCGTACTAGCGCTGCCAATTCAATCAAGATTGACAAAGCCGATCTGGCCGAAGCCAAATATACGATCAAGCTACCTAAACGTATTAGGTTGGCCTATTCGACATGTCTATTATTTGATTGTTTTTCCAATTGGTAATCAATGATCCCAATACAATCTATTTCCTTTACCTTTCTGGCCTTTTTTTTTTTAATGAACGTCAGCTTGTCTTATCAGTAACAGCATATCTTGATAGAGGCTAAGAAGAACTAATTAAATAGATTGACCACAATAGTGGATCAGCCATGGTATCCGATTCATTGGAAACAAATCAAATTGTGAGCATGGAGTCGTTGTGGTTCGAGTAAATGGTGTATAACCTCAAGTTGCTGTCGTATCCAACGACAAGCGAAGCTTCGGAGTATTGGGAGGTGCGCTACTTTCTATAGGGTGGATTTGTGTGCACGCGGTTCGTTGAAACGATTAGAACGCGAAAAGCTGTACGTCATTCGAGTATTTACACTCTGCAAAGGGGGTGGGAAAAGTGCGTACATGTATTGGCTCACATACTGTACCGTATATGGTAGAGTCCAGTAACGTCGAGTGTTTACATAGTGTGTCGACAAAAAGAAATAGATTTTCCACTAGACGAAGCGGAAACCAACAAATGACAATGTGAGGTCGTGCGTACGCGAGTCCTCCTCGCCCACCTCCTCAACTCTATACATCGCCCGGCAAAATGCCAAGCGCACACGATAAAACACCGTTCTGCGTTTTCATGACGCAACGTAGATGGAGATTCTATATATAATGCCACTATAGTTACGCATATATATATATGTGCTTGGTATGTATACATCGCGCGAATCGTTTTTGCTTGGAGATTCATCATATTGTTGAATGCATGGAGATTGCAGTCGCTATTGCCGGGTAGCAGTGGCCTGTATTTACTATTGTATATGCGTTCGTACTTGCAATACACTGCATAGTATGTGAGGGCTTGTAATAAACGTATGTATAATTTGGTGAAGCGTCGCGCACTGTTGGCCTTCCATACTTTGGCTTTTGGGAGTCCGACCGCGCAGCTATATAACTTTTACAAGTACATACCGTATGCATGTACACAGAAATATATATGAGGCATACCACTGCAGAAAATAAATAATTTTATGTTTTGCAGAAAGTCGAAAATTGCGACCTCGTAATGTAAACAACAACTGGCTCCATTCTGGTTTCTGTGTATCTCTCTTTCTCCCTCTCTCTTGCGAATGTTGTGAGGTTGCATCAGAGTTCATAAAATACGTTTGATATTTAATGTTATCGTCATAAACAACCACTCGCTCTTTTAAATCATATTAATGTGCGATGGGACCAATAAAAGCGAGTAAGAGCTACACCGGATTGTTCATATCATTGACTTCCCAATTAGCTATAAAATGCTTCAACGGCGAACAATTGTGCCAGCATCGTGTTACATACCGTAATGTTCCATCTGCAGGATTCGAGAAAAAATAATGCTAATGAAATTGACATTTTTTTGTTAACTTTATGTTTCTCGTAATGCAATTAGCGGCACTAATGTGATTATCATTTGTTACCATAAGGTTTTCTCTAACAGAATTTATCAGATTACTCAGCGATGTGACTGAAAATTGCAATATTAAAATACCAGGGTGGAAAAGAGTTCTGTGAAAAATGCGTTATACTGGAATGAGAAAAACAATCCTCCGAAACAATCAAAGTTCTATCTCATTATTATCATGGGTCAATTGTTAAACCACGAGTATCCAATAAATATCACGAATAAAATGAACGGAAATGCACGTTCCACATCCAATTATGAAGACTTTACAAGCAACGTTTTTGACAGATCAACATATCTACCAGTGCCTGGATTAACGATTCTGTCAAATTTCATGTCGCTAATGTCGTATACACTTACAGCATACTGGCATACAAACATTAATGACATACGCAGAAACAGTCAAGGCAAACACTGGTATTAATTCACTAACTGTATCGCATTTGTCATGCCATGTTTCCACATGGATTAAGGTTTTCTCTCAGCACATGGTGACATTACACATACTTTTGCAAGTACCGAAATCCACTCCCTTTTTTTTATCATTTTTGCCACTGGATTCTTGCTTGAACTTCGTTGGTCTCCGTGTGGTACAATGGCCTGTTTGTCTAACGTCAAAACAACCATCTATAAGCGTGTCTGGGGTTGAACTGCTAAGTTGGGGTTCGTGAACGGTGGATTGAACGTTGTGATATAGAACGACCTACTGGCCGGTAGAGTGCAAAACAATATCGAAACTTGTAGGGGACCTAGAGAACGATATGCCGGATCGAATGATATTTGGAGGGAAGGTGAACGTAAGGGAGGGAAGCTGAGGATCTGCCATCTGACGCTCTACTGCTACTGGTGGACATTTACAGAAACACGTGGTAAGATCACAGTAATCGTCAGTTGTGTTCTAATACTATAAATTTGGCTACAGTGAAAGTACACACTGGTATGTGATCGATGACCGGCTCAATGCACCACTGTATCTCATTTGCCATGCCATGTTTCCACATAGATTCATGTTTTCATTCAACACATTGTGACATTACACATACTTTTGCAAGTACCGAAATCCACTTACTTTTTTTATCATTTTTGCCACTGGATTCTTGCTTGAACTTCGTTGGTCTCCGTGTGGTACAATGGCCTTTTGTCTAACGAAAAAACAACCTTGTATAAGCAGGTCCGGGGTTGAACAGCCGCGTTGGGGCTCGAGTGGAGTGAACGTTGCAATATAGAACGACCTACTGACCAGTAGAGTGCGAAACAATATCAAAACTTGTAGGGGACCGAGAGAACGATGTGGAGGATCGAATGATATTCGGAGGGAAGGTAGACGGAAGGGAGGGAAGCTGAGGACCTGCCATCTGACGTTCTATTGCTGCTGGTGGACATTCACAGAAACTTGTGGTAAGGTCATAGTAATCGTCAGTTGTGTTCCAATACTATAGATTTGGCTACAGTCAAGGCACACACTGGTACGTGAACGCTGACTGGTTTAATATACTACTGTATCGCATTTACCATGCCATGTTTCCACATAGATTAAGATTTTCATTCAACACATGGTGACACTGCACATGCTTTTGCAAGTACCAAAATCCACTCACTCTCTTCATCCGTTTTGTCACTGGATTCTTGCTTGAACTTCGTTGGTCTCCGTGTGGTACAATGGCCTATTTGTCTAACGAAAAAACAACCTTGTATAAGCAGGTCTGGGATTGAGCGGTCGCGTTGGGGTTCGGGTGGAATGAACGTTGCAATATAAAACGACTTACTGACCAGTAGAGTGCAAAACAATATCAAAACTTGTAGGGGACCGAGAGAACGATGTGGAGGATCGAATGATATTCGGCGGGAAGGGAGGGAAGCTGAGGACCTGCCATCTGACGTTCTACTGCTGCTGGTGGACATTCACAGAAGCACGTGGAAAGGTCACAGTAATCGTTAGTTGTATTATAATACTATAGATTAGGCTACAGTTAAGGCACATACTGGTACGTGAATGCTGACTGGTTTAATGCACTACGGTATCGCATTTGCCCTGCCATGTTTCCACATAGATTCATGTTTTCATTCAACACATGGTGACATTGCACATACTTTTGCAAGTACCGAAATCCACTCCCTCTTTTTATCATTTTTACCTCTGGATTCTTGCTTGAACTTCGTTGGTCTCTGTGTGGTACAATGGCCTTTTGTCTAACGAGAAAACAACCATGTATAAATGGGTCTGGGGTTGAATAGCCGCGTTGGTGTTCGGGTGGAGTGAACGTTGCGATATAGAACGACCTACTGGCCAGTAGAGTGCAAAATAATATCAAAACTTGTAAGGGACCGAGAGAACATTGTCAGGATCGAATGATATTCGGAGGGAAGCTGAGGATCTGCCATCTGACGTTCTACTGCTGCTGGTGGACATTCACAGAAACACGTGGTAAGGTCACAATAATCGTTAGTTGTATTCTAATACTATAGATTTGGCTACAGTCAAGGCACATACTGGTACGCAAACGCTGACTGGTTTAATGCACTACTGTATCGCATTTGTCATGCCATGTTTCCACATGGATTGAGATTTTCATTCAACACATGGTGACATTGCACATACTTTTGCAAGTACCGAAATCCACTCCCTCTTTTTATCATTTTTACCTCTGGATTCTTGCTTGAACTTCGTTGGTCTCCGTGTGGTACAATGGCCTGTTTGTCTAACGAGAAAACAACCATGTATAAGCGGGTCTGGGGTTGAACAGCCGCGTTGGTGTTCGGGTGGAGTGAACGTTGCGATATAGAACGACCTACTGGCCAGTAGAGTGCAAAACAATATCAAAACTTGTAGGGGACCGAGAGAACGATGTGCAGGATCGAATGATATTCGGAGGGAAGGTAGACGGAAGGGAGGGAAGCTGGAAGGACCTGCCATCTGGCGTTCTACTGCTGCTGGTCGGACTCCCGCCACTGCTGGCGAGGATACGTTGTCTGCATTCTGAATGGCGTTACGCTTGTTGGTCCAAGTTGGTCGGGGAGCAGTGTGGAGCTTCTGAAAATGGGGTTGGTGGTTCGGGGTTGGGAAAGGACGATGTGCGATAAAGCACAGAACTTGTATGTTTCGCCGTGTCGCTCAGCTAGTTGGAGCTCGGAGCTAGTTCTGGCTAGAATGCACGGAGGAGACCCACCGCGTCATGGTCATATCCAAGTACGTGTCAACAAGTTATCCCGAAGAATAAATGCACAACCGGGAATTCAAGGGTTAGCCAGAGGCGGAATAGAGAAAAGCTGCATAGAATGTTGGTGTGCGCCACAACTTTCCTTGCGACTTATTCACACATGCGCTGCATCAAAACTGATATCTATATGATCCTACGGAAGACGAGGCACAACAGGATCAGCGATAACACATATACTCGAAGAAAATCGGTATCGCGTGGTTTCAGCGCAACACGAGGTCCCAAACGAGTATGACAACGAAGACGATATGAATTCACAGAGGAAAATTCGACTCGTACCTTTCACCAACCTCATATATGGTATCTCTATAGCTATACATGACGTATATACGACAATGTGGAAAGTTGAACGCGAGCCAGAGCTCCCTGGATGCATGCACCCACCGACTGTGTTATTCATCGAAATTCATCACGTAAATTTATCATTTTCTGCTTCACCGCGGTAGAAGCATAAACCGGAACGAATCTATGCACTACTACCCCTCGGTAGGTGTGCATACATTTATGTATGACTGTAAATGGCAACGGTAGAAAAGCATGAAAACTCCACACTTTACTGACACATATTCCATCGGAATGCATTACTAGAAATGGTGGCATTATTTTTTATTAAATGCCTCTATAAGTCACTTACAAATATCAAACTACACTTGACACTCTACCCCGCAACTGGGCCATACTTCAATGGACATAATCGGCAACGTCACGCAAACATTTAGACTATATTTGTGCCAGATGTAGCATTGATAAGCTCAAAGTGTTGAATGACTCAGTAATTAACAGATCATTTTTGAGCTGGCGTCCCATGAAGTCCTGAAAGAGGCGAAACGATAAAGAAAGGAGGACAGAGAGTGAGTAAAACATCTGGCGTACTTGCACCTTCACGTTATGTCGAACAAGCGGTCGACTAAGCTACACGGTTCGTCGTGTCATTCAGGAAAACGTCATAGCAGTGTCTGGGACGAGGAGGTTACGGAGAAATCCCGCTAGGAAGCTATTACATGGAGGTGCAACCCTTCGGCAACAGAGGGTGCTGAGGGTTTGCCCCCCGCCTCTTCAGCAGACATATTACGCGGTCGTTGAGTTCGGATCCGCAAAGAGGTCAGAGAGACAGATGAAAGGGGAAGGAGAAGAGGATCCGGCATACGATGAGCGCGTTTCGGGATTGCGACCATTCTTCACTCGGTTCGCGATAAGGGACAACCGCGAAAACAGCTTGATGCAGTGCACCATTCTGTCCCGGAGTTTGCACTCAACCCTGCAATTTCGCAGAACGTTGGTGAAACGATGATTCCACATCTGATGTATACATAAAAATACTTTTTGAATAGCCATTCATTTAAACATTAATCAATCAACGCCGGCGAATCCGTGGAACCATTTGAAAAACACCTCCGTGCTACGTTGGCGAATATCGTGATTAACTGAACCCATTTGCTGTCCAGGTCATAGTCGTTGGAATTTTTTCCATTCTTCTGAGCAACGTATAGCTGAAGAATTGTTGACTACGAACTTTCTGGCCATTGCCTTGTATAAAGTAAAAAAGTGAGTCGAGGTTTTATTAGCACACTGCAATGGACGGACAAAAAGTTTATAATATTTTGTAGGAAAATTTATATTCATCAGTACTTGACATTTGATGTAGTGGGTTTTTGAATACGGCTAGTGGTTGAGCTTGTAGTCGGTTTGCATGGGATTAATCATTGTCTCTTAACTTAATCCCTAGTGTTTTTTGCTATCGGTAGGTATATTTGATTCATGAAGTAGGCAATAACTGGGATTACCGGTATCGATTTCAGTAGATAAAAATGGATATTGTGAACATGAATGGGCATCCCAAGCCTCGATTTATCTGCTCACCATGAAATCATGGTGATTAAGGGACTGCTTTGTTCTTGACTTCAGTCCACAGCTTTATCTACTATTACTAGTACTAACAAAGAAGTGTGAGTTCACAGTAGATAATAGTGTGTTCAATGGGGAATAAAGTTACGACTTACTGTTCGTATGTTGACCCGTGACAAAGACACCAAGACGTGAAACGAAGTGCAATCATTTCGAACGAACTTCGATTCGCAAAGAGTGAATTTAAGAGATTAAAGTATTACAACAAACTTACAAGAAAAACGAATACGACGGAAAATCTCCAGTGCCCCGAAGATTCCAATTTTCTTTCCGTTGTATTTTTTCAATGAGATCCAAATCGCTGTTCGTGGCTCAACCATTTATTTGCGTTGACTGACAAGTTGGACGTCAAAATGAATAAATGTAAACTTTGTATAAAATCAAAAATCTGGAATGGTATTTTAATTGCCTTACTTGAAATCATTGATTATCTTTTTCAATCCTAAACCTTATGTTCGAGATAATTTGCAAATAGCGCGATAAAAAAAAACTGTAAGTAGCGATAACTAAATTGTATGAGTTGAGAAATAGTACAAAACCAAACAATCGGAATACGAAGTAGAAGGGATAAGAGGATTGCGACAATTCCGGATCATTGGATACCGGTCATTGGATATACGTCAATTTGGACAGGTCGCGGCTCACGCTGATCATGGCAATTTAGCTGGGAGGTTCTCGAGTCCGTTGATGCTTGTTCGATTGTCACGTGCCCTCAACACTCCATTTTGCAGTGGGGAGGCTACAAGTCATCCCAGTAACGAAACGAGAAGCACCTTTGCATACACTAGGCCCATCGAGAGAGCGAAAGCTCAGGTTAGTTGGGCTAATTGAAATAATGGGAATTTTAAGTACGCGCAGTTGCTCCCGTGTCAGTATAGCATCTCCTCTACTATTTTCCCAATTATTTTCACGGCGTCGTCAAGTGCGTAGCCTCATCGAACCGTGAGTTCACATTTTTTGCTTTGTTCTCTGTATTGTGCCATTACTATTCAACGATTCTTTTAGTGGAAACGATTGTTTTTCTCTCTTTATTTGATTTTTTTTCAAAATTCTTCGTTTCAATTACAGAGAACGAACACTCGAACATCACTAACGGATCCGCTATAATGACACTCACCTTCTTCACAGCAGAAACAACACTCTTTCGAGCATCCATTCGCACTCAAACTCTGCCTTTCTCGTCTTGCCTCTTGTACTCACGTTCTTCCGACTCTCGGGACCCTTACAGCTACACACGTACCATTATCCATGTTCCGACAACTTGAACTTTGTCGGCAATTAACTGAACGACGTGTTCTCAGTGTGGTTTTGATGTCCCTTACCGTCAGCAATGGTGGAATTGGCATTTCGTGTAGCCCTGTGCTCGAGCGTGGTATTGCACGACTGCAAACCAGTATATGTGTAATCGAAAACCAATTATGAGACGACCTCGAGATGTTCCTGAACTAAAGGTATTAGGTCGACATAGCAGTAAGCGTATTAATCCTCTTAAAACTGTTGGTACACTGAATTATTAGAGAGGTTAGGAAGTAACTATCCTTGACGTAGTTGTTCGCATGCGATCTTGATTTTCCTTAACCCATTTTGTTATCCTCTTCTGTTTCCATTTACTGCCGACTATAAAAAAAATTGGGACTAATGAAGAAGCGATGAGCACGATTCTCCATTGCATTCGTGTAAACAGAAATTGAGCTACATTATATACAGTTACTTAACTATGTATTTTTATCGAATTAACAATTTCATTAAATTTGTAAATATTGATGGATTTTCATGAAATTTAATCCTATCAATTTACTAATTGACCCCAATATATTTACAAACTGTCAGCCCAAGATTTTGTGCACCAAGAATATATGTATTAATCAGTCGTGTAAAAATAGAAAAATTAATATTTTTGAGGATGGCAACAGAATAATAAAATTATAGGGTTACTCTTCTTTTGGAACTTTTTTAGTTACTGATGTGTTTTCCTCATTTTGATTGGAGCAATTACTCCTGGGGTCACCCTATTGTGTCCTCATCTCCTGTGCATAATAATCTTCTGGCAATACCCACTAATGCCACAAGGATAATAGTTATATTGTTTCAATCTGCGTATACAAGGCGACCTACGTCGAGTGACGTCGTCGTCCCACAAAATGGAAACAGTGCTTCTGGCACAGAACTAACAACGACGCGGTACGCTACTTCGTTCTCGGTCCGTTGAGTCCGTACGAACCCCGTGACTTCCTCCTTTCCCAGTATATGCATCTACTACCGCAGGAGCGCGCATTACTAGCCCTGATTATTATCGAATCTTGTACAATGGGGAAACCTGTTTCACGTCCGAATTGGCAATTCCACGACAACAGTAATTGGCTCGACAATGGCCGTAACCGGGGTGAGCTCTAGAGCGATCGTAAACGCTACCGCCTTTGCCCCGCTTGACATCTACCTATTGCGTACGTACCTGCATTATATTTCGCGAAAAATAATTATGCTAAATTGTGATCACAAATTGACATATCTCAAAAAGTACCATTTTTCAGACGCATTTTGCGACGCAAGACAAAAAATCTTAGAAAAGTTCAAAGCAGTTTTGAAATCGATTTGATACCAAGTTTCATTCAATTGTACATTTGAAAGATCAAAATCATTTGTACATATCACGTTTACTGATATCAAGTCGATCTCAAAGTTGCTTTGAAATTTTCTAAGATATTTCGTCTTAACGCTTCTCAAAAATGACACATATGTCGATTTGTGATCTCAATTTGACATAATTATTTTTAAGCGGGATTCTAGTATCTTTGATACACCCGTATTTTTTAACTTATGGAATCAGAGAGCATTATGCCCTGTAAAAATGCCCTGGCGATGGAGTATATTTGTTAAAGATACGAACGGTTGACAAAATATTGAAGTTATAATACAAAATGTGTAATTTCTAATTCAGTACGTCTTGATGGTTCGACGTCGGCTACGAATGTTATCTTCTATCCTGTGAAAAAAAACTTCTTGAAAATTAAGGTACCGGTAACGGAAGTTTTTATCGACAAACTGTCTCTTAAATTTCAAGCACGAATGTTTTGAAAATTCTAAATTAGGACACGTCAAAGTAATTTCAATGTTATTGGACTAGCAGTAACTCTGTACTTGAAATTTAATGTGTTCTCAAGTGGTTGGCCTGATGCGCTGGGCTTGCAAGGTTCCACTTATGCCCTTAACGTAGATGGAGATGTGTTGGCAAGGGTTTCTATACCCCGCGCAAACGTCCAAGGAAAAAATTGCTTTCAATTATGGGATTCAACATATTTTCCAGATTGCAGGTATCACGAATAAATTGAAATTTGTCACGTGAACACTAACTAGAAAGGTAAATACCATGTCGGCCATAAATAGTGCAAACGAAAACAAAACTGCCGATCTGCACGAAAACAAAGAACTAGTTAAGATTGTCTGTCAACAACACAAGGTGTTTGATTCGATGACAATGCGACAGCTTATTAATCAGGTTAAATCAATCAAATTTCCGTCAACTTCACGTCAATTTATCGTTTGTGGACTTTCTTTGTTGCAAAGAACTTAAATTCTCATCCAATCAAAACATTTCCAAGATAGACTGAATCAATTTCTAAACGTCATGAATTGTACAAACGAAACAAATCGGTAGATCTGCAAGGAAACAAAGAAATAGCTAAGATGCCTATAAAAGTAGATCTGCTAACAACGCAAGATTTTTGATTCGAAGAAAATGCAACAGTATATTAGTCAGGTTGAGACAACAAAATTTCCATCAACTTAACGTCAATTTACGATTTCAGATTTTCCTTTGTTGCAAAGAACTAAAATTCTCATCCAATCAAAACTTTTCGTAGCGAACATATTTGTGATACATACTTCATAAATCGAATTTTCAAGATAGTCTGAATCTATTTCTAAACGCGATAAATTGTGCAAACGAAACAAATCTGCAGATCTGCAAGAAAACAAAGAAATAGTTAAGATGCCTATAAAAATAGATCTCTTAATAACGCAAGATTTTTTATTCGAAGAAAATGCAACAGTATATTAGTCAGGTTAATTCAATCAAATTTCCATCAACTTAACGTCAATTTACCATTTCAGATTTTCCTTTGTTGCAAAGAACTAAAATTCTCATCCAATCAAAACTTTCAGCAGCGAACATATTCGGGATGTATACTTCATAAATCGAATTTTCAAGATAGTCTGAATCAATTTCTAAACGCCATAAATTGTGCAAACGAAACAAATCTGCAGATCTGCAAGAAATCAAAGAAATAGTTAAGATGCCTATAAAAATCGATCTGTTAATAACGCAAGATTTTTGATTCGAAGAAAATGCAACAGTATATTAGTCAGGTTGAGACAACAAAATTTCCATCAACTTAACGTCAATTTACGATTTCAGATTTTCCTTTGTTGCAAAGAACTAAAATTCTCATCCAATCAAAACTTTCAGCAGCGAACATATTCGGGATGTATACTTCATAAATCGAATTTTCAAGATAGTCTGAATCAATTTCTAAACGCCATAAATTGTGCAAACGAAACAAATCTGCAGATCTGCAAGAAAACAAAGAAATAGTTGAGATGCCTATAAAAATCGATCTGTTAATAACGCAAGATTTTTGATTCGAAGAAAATGCAACAGTATATTAGTCAGGTTAATTCAATAAAATTTCCATCAACTTAACGTCAATTTACCATTTCAGATTTTCCTTTGTTGCAAAGAACTAAAATTCTCATCCAATCAAAACTTTCAGCAGCGAACATATTCGGGATGTATACTTCATAAATCGAATTTTCAAGATAGTCTGAATCAATTTCTAAACGCCATAAATTGTGCAAACGAAACAAATATGCAGATCTGCACGAAAACTAAAAAATAGTTAAGATGCCTATAAAAATCGATCTGTTAATAACGCAAGATTTTTGATTCGAAGAAAATGCAACAGTATATTAGTCAGGTTAATTCAATCAAATTTCCATCAACTTAACGTCAATTTACCATTTCAGATTTTCCTTTGTTGCAAAGAACTAAAATTCTCATCCAATCAAAACTTTCCGCAGCGAACATATTCTTGATACATACTTCATAAATCGAATTTTCAAGATAGTCTGAATCAATTTCTAAACGCCATAAATTGTGCAAACGAAACAAATCTGCAGATCTGCAAGAAATCAAAGAAATAGTTAAGATGCCTATAAAAATAGATCTCTTAATAACGCAAGATTTTTTATTCGAAGAAAATGCAACATCATATTAATCAGGTTAATTCAATCAAATTTCCGTCAACTTAACGTCAATTTACCATTTCAGATTTTCCTTTGTTGCAAAGAACTAAAATTCTCATCCAATCAAAACTTTTCGTAGCGAACATATTTGTGATACATACTTCATAAATCGAATTTTCAAGATAGTCTGAATCAATTTCTAAACGCCATAAATTGTGCAAACGAAACAAATCTGCAGATCTGCAAGAAAACAAAGAAATAGTTAAGATGCCTATAAAAGTGGATCTGTTTACAACAAAAGATTTTTTATTCGAAGAAAATGCAACAGCATATTAGTCAGGTTAATTCAATCAAATTTCCATCAACTTAACGTCAATTTACCATTTCAGATTTTCCTTTGTTGCAAAGAACTAAAATTCTCATCCAATCAAAACTTTCCGCAGCGAACATATTCTTGATACATACTTCATAAATCGAATTTTCAAGATAGTCTGAATCAATTTCTAAACGCCATAAATTGTGCAAAGGAAACAAATCTGCAGATCTGCAAGGAAACAAAGAAATAGTTAAGATGCCTATAAAAATCGATCTGTTAATAACGCAAGATTTTTGATTCGAAGAAAATGCAACAGTATATTAGTCAGGTTAATTCAATCAAATTTCCATCAACTTAACGTCAATTTACCATTTCAGATTTTCCTTTGTTGCAAAGAACTAAAATTCTCATCCAATCAAAACTTTCCGTAGCGAACATATTCGTGATGCATACTTCATAAATCGAATTTTCAAGATAGTCTGAATCAATTTCTAAACGCGATAAATTGTGCAAACGAAACAAATCTGCAGATCTGCAAGAAAACAAAGAAATAGTTGAGATGCCTATAAAAATCAATCTGTTAATAACGCAAGATTTTTGATTCGAAGAAAATGCAACAGTATATTAGTCAGGTTAATTCAATCAAATTTCCATCAACTTAACGTCAATTTACCATTTCAGATTTTCCTTTGTTGCAAAGAACTAAAATTCTCATCCAATCAAAACTTTCCGTAGCGAACATATTCTTGATTCATACTTCATAAATCAAATTTTCAAGATAGTCTGAATCTATTTCTAAACGCGATAAATTTTGCAAACGGAACAAATCTGCAGATCTGCAAGAAAACAAAGAAATAGTTAAGATGCCTATAAAAGTAGATCTGTCTACAACAAAAGATTTTTTATTCGAAGAAAATGCAACATCATATTAATCAGGTTAATTCAAACAAATTTCCATCAACTTAACGTTAATTTACCATTTCAGATTTTCCTTTGTTGCAAAGAACTAAAATTCTCATCCAATCAAAACTTTCCATAGGGAACATATTCGTGATACATACTTCATAAATCGAATTTTCAAGATAGTCTGAATCAATTTCTAAGCGCCATAAATTGTGCAAACGAAACAAATCTGCAGATCTGAAAGAAAACAAAGAAATAGTTAAGATGCCTATAAAAATCGATCTGTTAATAACGCAAGATTTTTGATTCGAAGAAAATGCAACAGTATATTAGTCAGGTTAATTCAATCAAATTTCCATCAACTTAACGTCAATTTACCATTTCAGACTTTCCTTTGTTCCAAAGAACTAAAATTCTCATCCAATCAAAACTTTCCATAGGGAACATATTCGTGATGCGTACTTCATAAATCGAATTTTCAAGATAGTCTGAATCAATTTCTAAACGCCATAAATTGTGCAAACGAAACAAATCTGCAGATCTGCAAGAAAACAAAGAAATAGTTAAGATGCCTATAAAAGTAGATCTGTCTACAACAAAATATTTTTTATTCGAAGAAAATGCAACATCATATTAATCAGGTTAATTCAATCAAATTTCCATCAACTTAACGTCAATTTACCATTTCAGATTTTCCTTTGTTGCAAAGAACTAAAATTCTCATCCAATCAAAACTTTCCGCAGGGAACATATTCGTGATACATACTTCATAAGTCGAGTTTCCAAGATAGTCTGAATCAGTTTCTAAACGCACTTTCTTGCGGAAACTATTGAATACCGCCTGCAGCTTGGTTTGAGAAAACGAGAGAGTAGAAACAGCGAAGGGTTTCGATGTTTCTCAAAGAAATTCTTGGCTTGTATAATAAATGCAATTAACCAGCGTTTCAAAGGTTGTTTACGAGTATGATTATGATAACAAAAGGCAAAAAAGTACGTAGAACCTCAGCGTGCCTGAGGCCAAAGTGCTTTCAATTAATTTACATCTGGTCTGACAATGTACCAAAGGAGAGTAACGTGTATTCTTCTCTCTTTGTCAGCTTCCATCTGTGCTTCATTATAAAATACCATAGTTGTAAATATATTACAAGTTATATACTTTAAGTAGCAATCATTTTTTTCCATTTTTCTCTCGGCTCCAATATTCAATATAATAATAAATATTGAAGAAAAAAAAGCTAATAATCATCGATTAATAATATAATCTATAATAGTTTGATCTGATTTTAATGTTAAATTCCAAAAGCATTCCGATACTCTGTAATAAAAACTTAATGAAATTTTTGTTATCATAACAATGGTGATACCATCAAGCAGCTACTATTATTGTTCTCTCTTGATACAGCTATAATTACAATATTCAATGCCATGCTACGAAGGCAAAGAGCCAAATATAGCTAGAATTATGGTGGTGGTGCAGCGAGAAAGACGCTTGGAAGTAAATTAAAATGGTCCAGTTACTTTGGTAGATATTTATTCGTGCTGTGCTAATACGGGAAAAGCGGAGTAGATGCGCCCGAAGGGAGGACAGGGGGTGGGGAAAAACGAGAAAACGGTAGCAAGTGAAGAAGCGAGCGAAGAAAATCACCCCGATAGGGTGTTAATTAGACGGCTCGCTTAATTGAGTTTGCAGTTTTTGAGCGTTGCAAGAGCAACAGAAGGGTGTGAGACAAGATGCTGGGTGAATATAGGTAGACGATGCTCAAAAGCGGAACAACCAGAAGCAGATTCTCCGAGGTTGCAAGCTCGCACCCGTGCTATCGACGTCTACGATCTAACTACGTTAGCGCCCGTACACGAAATTAAGCCGTTACTCTCTCGCTCGCGCGCTCTGTGCGCAAACGACGCGTCGTTGACCTAGACTATTTCAGCGACGCTCGCCTTATCCTCCTTTACGTTCCTGTCGAGGCTCATGAACCTTCTGCTTCTTACTTTTAGCTCATTTTCTTTTTTTTTTCTCTTTTTTTTCTTTGCTTCCTCCTAGAGGAAGCTTTGTTTTCGTGCAACATTTTTTTTCGACATTTTCATGTCAAGACATTCAAAATACTCCAAAACGTCAAGAAAAGTGGTTTAGAAAAAATGTACGGTTGGATGTGTGTGTGTGTGTGTGTGAATCCAAAATTCAAACTTGCATATCTCAAGAATGGCTTTAACAAACGGACTGAAATTTGGCACACATGTGCGGTAGATCGATGCCATTGTTTACGAGAATTTTCAAAAAAATTCAAAAATATATTCAAATTTTATTTAACTTTGCAATTTTCGAAAAATTTCTGTACGCTCTCTAACATCCGCAAATTTCTAGCTATTAAGCTAAATAATTGTTTATGAATAAAGGTATGTAAAAGGAGGATCGGTATTGAATTTGGAATGAATCCATAAAAAAGTTCGGATTTTGTGGGATTTTTGATTTTTTCAAAAATATTCGTTTTGCTCTAACTAACGTCAAATCTCACAAAATTATCTGAAATTTTGTACAGACAACAAATAACATTCAGAGCTACTACCTACCAAATTTGATCATAATCGGTAAAGTGGTTTGGATTTTACGTGAGTTTGAATTTTTTTTTTAAATTAACATTTTCTTATATCTCAGGTCAATTGGCAATGAATGAATTGAAACTTTTTATAAATGGAAAATATACGTTGCTATGTACCAAGTTTGATGACAACCGGTAAATGGGTTTTGATTTTTGAGCAATTTGAATTTTTCATGTTTTAACAGATTATAGTTTAGAACGATATCATAAGACGGACTATAGATTTAAACACGTGTATAGTTATTTTGTTATATTTTTTCACAAAACTTCCTCTATGCGAAAGCCAAAATTAATTAACACACTTCCTCATAGAGGTAGCTTTGTAAAAAGCGAAATATAATGAGGAAACAATGTGCAGGGTTCTACTTTGCGTGCTTTTTTCGTTTTTTTTTCAATGTGCACCTTTTGCAAGAGACAGTGGAATCAGTTATTACGCTGGTTCTTACGTCCATAAAATGTAATTATCACTTGTAATATCACAAGAGCTTTGAAATTATCGGATATTTCCTGACAGGTTCGTTGCAAACAAATGAACGAGTCAAAATTTCCAGGTTAAAAAATGATTTTTCTGGAAAACTTGACGAGTTTATTTGTTTGCAGAGAACCTTGAGGAATTGCACCATGAGACAAAAATTATCGTTCTTACAAGGAAATTTCACAATCAGAACAAAAACCTTTTAATTCATGTTTAAAGTATTGCAGTTAAATACACAATTGTTATAGACATTTGTGTATTGATTCCAGACTGAGGTTTTCGATTTAATCATATTAACAGGGACATTTCCCTTTACTTTTTCATCAATAGTTTGCAAGGATTCAACTCCAAACCTACTCATATCAAATAAAAATCCTTTGACTGCCACAATAAAATTCAATCTGTCAGTTTGACAGATGGTTAACGCGGCTAAATGATTTTTTGTTTTATATATATAACCAATACGCAAAATTATCAATAGTAATACCCCAAGAGCTTCAAAATTATCGGGTATTTCCCGATAACTTCGGTGCATACAAACAAGAGTGTCAAGTTTTGCAGGTTAAAAAACCCGAGCGCTTGCGCGAGGGAATTTTCTGCAAAACTTGACACGATTGTTTGTATGCAGGGAAGTTTGAGGGAAATACACGATTAATTTTGAAGCTCGAGGGGTTTTTGTCGGATTATTTTTTCAACTCCAATTTCGACCAATCAGAGCGCGGTATTCAACATCACGTGGTACAGCTAGGGTAAAATTATATCGATAATTTTTCGAAAATTTCCCGGCTCGGTTGCTAAGCGATAAACAATAATTTTTTTGACACTTGTAACCTCTGCGAATCTTTAAAACGTCAAGGTACTATTAACGGTCGTCAATATGAGTGAGTCAAAAAAGCGATTTGGTGATGAATCGCTTCAGAACATCGCTAAAAAAATAAAACAAAATGTCCCGGCAAATACAGAAAAGAGTAAAAAATCGATTTGGGCGCAATTCACTGCATTTTGTGCAGAGAGAAAATATGTGTTGGATGCAACATAGGTTTTTGTTCTGATTATGAAATTTCCTTGTCAGAATGATAATTTTTGTCTCATGGTGCAATTCCATTTGTCGCAATTTGAATAGAAAAAATAATCCCCCGAATACCACTCGAGCTTCGAAATTAATCTGATATTTCCCTCCAGGTTCCCTGCAAACAAATAAACTCGTCAAGTTTTCCAGAAAAATCACTCGCGCTACGCGCTCGTGATTTTTTAACCTGGAAAACTTGACTCGTTCATTTGTTTGCAACGAACCTGTCAGGAAATATCCGATAATTTCAAAGCTCTTGTGGTATTACAAGTGATTATTTTTACCATCGGAATTTCGGCTCAGTCGTCAGATTACGTTTCAGTTCTCGTTAGAAGTTTGACAGATGTGAAGAATTCTCAGGTTAAAAGTGGTTCAGAAATTGTTTTTATTACTTAGCAACTTGTTAGGAAATATCCGAAAAATATCCGAAATAAAATCGCCTAGGTTCCCCCACATGAGGCCAAATGCGTCGTTTCTACTGGCCGAAATTCCGATGGGGAAAATAATCAGTATAATACCGTGTAGCTTGCCCCACGTGACGTCGAATGGTGCAATTCCATTGGTCGATATTTAGATGGGAAAAATAATCACATGTAATACCACAAGAGCTTTGAAATTATCGGATATTTCCTGACAGGTTCGTTGCAAACAAATGAACGAGTCAAGTTTTCCAGGTTAAAAAATCACGAGCGCGTAGCGCGAGTGATTTTTCTGGAAAACTTTACGAGTTTATTTGTTTGCAGGGAACCTGGAGGGAAATATCAGATTAATTTCGAAGCTCGAGTGGTATTCGGGGGATTATTTTTTCTATTCAAATTGCGACAAATGGAATTGCACCATGAGACAAAAATTATCGTTCTGTTAAGGAAATTTCATAATCAGAACAAAAACCTTTTAATTCATGTTTAAAGTATTGCAGTTAAATACACAATTGTTATAGACATTTGTATATTGATTCCAGACTGAGATTTTCGATTTAATCGTATTAACAGGCACATTTCCCTTTACTTTTTCATCAATAGATTGCAAGGATTCAACTCCAAACCTACTCATATCAAATAAAAATCCTTTGACTACCACAATAAAATTCAATCTGTCAGTTTGACAGATGGTTGACGCGGCTAAATGATTTTTTGTTTTATATATATAACCAACACGCAAAATTATCAAAAAATTATCAGTATAATACCGTGTAGCTTGCCCCACGTGACGTCGAATGGTGCAATTCCATTGGTCGAAATTTGGATGGGAAAAATAATCACCGTAATTTCACGATATTTTTAGCACCAATACTATATAAATTATGGAAAATGTGATTCATCGGTTTAGAAAAAAAAATTCGTTTAGTTATTACTGGGTCAAGAAACCGCTTCTTTGTCTCAACTTGGATTAGCGATGTAATATAATATAAGCTGGTAAAGTTCCAAGTTGAAATCAGATTATTGCTGATGCATATAGAACGTCTCCGCTCAGTTCGGAGATTCTGACTTTATTACCACAGGGTTATCTCATTATACA
This sequence comes from Ephialtes manifestator, assembly GCA_963970395.1. Lineage (NCBI taxonomy): Eukaryota > Metazoa > Arthropoda > Insecta > Hymenoptera > Ichneumonidae > Ephialtes > Ephialtes manifestator. The sequence continues at coordinate 22,479,632 of OZ019981.1, read as the reverse complement.
GTAATTTAATACAGACTCGACATTTTCGAAGTTCATTTCAATTTCATGCCTCAATTCGTAATTTCCGCTGATATTTTTCATGTTGCATCAAATTTTCATACTCGACTTTTCGATCTTTGAAAATAATTTTATTAAATTTATAAATATTACACGCGGCTGCTGAAGTGGATGAAATATAGAGGTTTGGAAATGATAAAACCAATATGCGACATTGTATTGTATGCATCAATTTTTAATTGAAATACGATAAAGGTTTTTGATCCACAATAAAAATTGATACAGCTACTGAACATCGCCATTGAAATTAATCGTCCGTGTGATTTTTTTTACACGCGATTTTTAATCACGCAATTATGTGTAGTAGCAATATTGTTAAAAGCTATAAAAAAAAGTAATACGAAATTTCAGCCCGATAGCTAAACATTTGTTTGATTTGCAGCGTTGACAAACATTTTTCAAAATCTTAAAAATCTCATAAAATCGGAATGCGATTTTTATAAAATTTATTCCAAGTAAAGATTGATCAGTACTCTACATGGCATTAAAATTTGAATTAATTCGATCGAGTAGTTCACTATTAATAATCGAATGAATTTTAGAACCTTCATCGCATCCATATATCAGGACAATTATTCTAAATCACTCTTTTTTTGATAAATATTTTGGACAATTTTGAGTGTTCAGACCTAAAAATCACGACAGTATTAAAAAAAAATAAAAACAAAGCTTCCTCTATGAGGAGGCAAATAATTAACAATTTTCTTCATCTTGTTTATGAATTGTTCCATCTGCACATTTAATAGTGGCAGGTTATCAAAAACGTATGTCACTTTTGTCAAACATAAATGATAACGTGAATAATTTTCCTGCTCAGTCACCGGTTCTCTCTTCAAGATCCCCAACAACGCCCGGCATTACTCCAACGCTACGAATTCCTCGAATACCCGTTGTCTCAATTTGCCGGATAAATGCTCCACATATCTTGCTGCGCTAGGAAAGCTCACGTAAGAGTCGGAGAATAGAGGCGAAGAGAGAACAGGGGAATTAAGCACGACGGTTTCCTCTCGTGGGATGCCGTAACATCGTGTGCCGAGGAGGAACGTTATGAATTAAATGAGTTATGACTCGGGACGAGTCGAAAGAGAACAAAGACAGGTGTGTTAAAAAATAAAATCACCGAAGACTATGAATTCATCGAAATATCGGAGTCTAACCATGCGAAAAGATGTAATGCATGGAAATAATACTTTATTTTTTTTCTCTACACCCTTTAACACTTTTAACACTCAGGATTGGCCGATTCGTAGCCGCTTCTTCGTCACCATTATACAATAATATATTTGTGTTCATTTGCAGTATTTTAATGTTGAAGATTTACATGAATAAAGTGGTGTAACAAATCAATACGTATTGCTGTTAATTTCAACGTTAATATGTGATCCTAAAATAGCTCTAATCACTTTTGTGCAAATTGAACAGCGAATTTTCTACAGTGTTAGATCTATGAACTGAAAACAATTTACTTTTGTTCTTCGTCACCATTAAACAATAATATATTTGTGTTCATTTGCAGTATTTTAATGTTGAAGATTTACATTCATAAAGTGGTGTAACAAATCAATACGTATTGCTGTTAATTTCAACGTTAATATGTGATCCTGAAATAGCTTTAATCACTTTTGTGCAAATTGAACAGCGAATTTTCTACAGTGTTAGATCTATGAACTGAAAACAATTTACTTTTGTTCTTCGTCATCATTATACAATAATATATTTGTGTTCATTTGCAGTATTTTAATGTTGAAGATTTAGAATCATAAAGTGGTGTAACAAATCAATACGTATTGCTGTTAATTTCAACGTTAATATGTGATCCTAAAATAGCTCTAATCACTTTTGTGCAAATTGAACAGCGAATTTTCTACAGTGTTAGATCTATGAACTGAAAACAATTTACTTTTGTTCTTCGTCACCATTATTCAATAATATATTTGTGTTCATTTGCAGTATTTTAATGTTGAAGATTTACATTCATAAAGTGGTGTAACAAATCTATACGTATTGCTGTTAATTTCAACGTTAATATGTGATCCTAAAATAGCTCTAATCACTTTTGTGCAAATTGAACAGCGAATTTTCTACAGTGTTAGATCTATGAACTGAAAACAATTTACTTTTGTTCTTCGTCACCATTATACAATAATATATTTATGTTCATATGCAGTATTTTAATGTTGAAGATTTACATTCGTTAAGTGGTGTAACAAATCAATACGTATTGCTGTTAATTTCAACGTTAATATAGGAACCTAAAATAGCTGTAATCACTTTTGTGCAAATTCAACAGCGAATTTTCTGCAGTGTTAGATCTATGAACTGAAAACAATTTACTTTTGTTCTTCGTCACCATAATGCAATAATATATTTGTGTTCATTTGCAGTATTTTAATGTTGAAGATTTACATTCGTTAAGTGGTGTAACAAATCAATACGTATTGCTGTTAATTTCAACGTTAATATGTGATCCTAAAATAGCTCTAATCACTTTTGTGCAAATTGAACAACGAATTTTCAACAGTGTTAGATCTATAAACTGAAAACAATTTAATTTTGTTCTTTGTCACCATTATTCAATAATATATTTGTGTTCATTTGCAGTATTTTAATGTTGAAGATTTATATTCATAAAGTGGTGTAACAAATCAATACGTATTGCTGTTAATTTCAACGTTAATATGTGATCCTAAAATAGCTCTAATCACTTTTGTGCAAATTGAACAGCGAATTTTCTACAGTGTTAGATCTATGAACTGAAAACCATTTACTTTTGTTCTTCGTCACCATTAAACAATAATATATTTGTGTTCATTTGCAGTATTTTAATGTTGAAGATTTATATTCATAAAGTGGTGTAACAAATCAATACGTATTGCTGTTAATTTTGTGCAAATTGAACAGCGAATTTTCTACAGTGTTAGATCTATGAACTGAAAACCATTTACTTTTGTTCTTCGTCACCATTATACGATAATATATTTGTGTTCATTTGCAGTATTTTAATGTTGAAGATTTACATCCATAAAGTGGTGTAACAAATCAATACGTATTGCTGTTAATTTAAATGTTAATATGTGATCCTAAAATAGCTCTAATCACTTTTGTGCAAATTGAACACCGAATTTTCTACAGTGCTAGTTTTATGAACTGAAAACTATTTACTTTTGTCCCAATAACAGTTCATGTTACACTGAACAAATCAATACCTATTGCTGTTAATGTCAACGGCACTGTTTTGTCCCAGAACAGGTCTAATCACATTTGTACAAATGAAACACCACATTTTTTACAGTTAACTGAACTAAATTTACTTTTGATAACAGTTCATGTTACACTGAAAGGCAAAAAGTAGTTTTAAAAACTGATCAATCGGACCTGATAACTGACCGAATATCCAGCTGACACAACCTCAACTCACCGGTTGATTGGTGCGACGAACTATTTGGATTCGTCGTGAAATTGGTCGCCAAAATTACGTTTTTTTTTTTTTAATTTCAGTGTAGTGATTTACGTACACTATAAACCATACAGTACCACGAATTTATGCAAAACTAAAGCATCCAATGGGATTTTCACAAAGGTAATGATAGTATTAGGAAATTGTGTTGAAATGAAACACTAACCGTGTTGATTATTTGTTAGGTATTAATATACAATCATGATGATAAAAGCTAAGGCTTTGATCTTATACATATGATACTCCAAGTGGTATCATAATTTCTCTGTGAGATATTACACCAGATCCACTGCTGAATCATCGTGTTAGTACCATTAAGGGGTTCGTTTTTTTTCCCCTCGTTTCGCAGGAACAAAAAAGCCCATAATATCACGTGTCAGCTTTCTGGTACTAATATGACCAAGAGGCACATCTTCGTCTCCTCGATAGATGATAGCATTGGAGATGACAATTGTGGGGTAATGAAGGAAACGTTTGGGTTTGGTTGGGGAAACTTGGTGCTGAGCAGAATAGCGGACAAGAGCCATGGCTCGAATCATAAGATAGAGAACGCGAAGACGAGGAAAAGTAACGAGACTCACCTGATTGATGGCTAAGGACTGCTATCAGGGGCCAAATGGCCCGCAGCCACTTTCTGCGGTTTTCCTTCATGGTGCGATTTTTTTTTCTTCCTCTTGGATGTCTCGGCCCTTCGTCACAGTCTGTAAGACAAGCACACCGGTGTAATTTCCGGTGCGCTCTTTCGCACCGTTTATTATTCCTAATAACGATATAACACACTGCCGGAACGATATATGAGAGTTGGGACGAGCGACACACTTTGGTATCTCTCGTCGTTAGTCACTTTTAAGCACCACCGACGAGGGAGCATGCGTTTTAAGTGCTGACCGCATCACTCTCATTATCATCCTCGTCTCTCTCGCTATTACAATCTTATCGTTTTATTTTTTATCTCATAATAGCGTGGAAACGCGAGACCTCAACAAAATCACAAACTTTGATCGCCGGATTATACGTATTCGGAAAACCGCACAATTATTTTCGTGTAGTTTTTATATATTTTTCACTGTAGTCACTCAATTTCCTCTTTACTACACTTTTTCTTTCGTACGTTTCAGTACTCTCGAGAATCTTGTTTCCCGCTGGATTATTCCTCTCCACTACCCATTATTCCGCCGTGAAGTTGCGCCGCTCTCCGTTAAAAAAAGCGTTTTAATTTCAAGCTTTTCTTCTGCACACAGCTTTCTCTTTAGCTTGCGTTCACCCTGTGGCTGTGAGCTGAGAGTGCGGCGACGAGCTAACCACGAGTCTCTCTTCGTCCGACGGAGCTTCCAGGTAGAAGCCACAGCGTCGTGTTTCGTCGAGCTTCCGTACCTTCCCACCTGCCAGTTCTATCCCAACTCTTCCTTTGATCTCAATTTCTAACACGACAGCACGAGTGTTCGGCGTTTCGGGCACAGTTTACCGATTCACCAGAGTATAACGGGTGTACTCACTGTTTCACAGCTGTCGCGAAAAAATATTCCACTGCCTTGTTGTACTTCATTTTTTTCTTTAAACAACTGTATTTTATGTTTGCGATATTGTGATCATCATCCGTAAAGAATCACGCACCCAATGATCAATGTACACAAACGTTGATGAATTTTGTCAATAATCAATGCTATGACGTTTACGCGATTGCCACTGCACGAGATAATAACGCACCACTCGAATGGTAGCAAACACGATGCACTGGTACACTTTGGTATCCCTATTTCTCATCCACCGCTAATTGAAATTCTGTGCACTCCAGTTGAATCACTGTAATTCGCCTCGACGTCACGTACACAAGGTTCGCCGTTCACTCTACACTTCTGCGTGTATCACGACGTTTATGTAATTACACTGAACAAAGTCTGGGTTGGCTTACCCGACGGAATGCGTCGCTCGTTTTGTGTTTATATACGCGATGTAGCACTTGAGATTATTGTGATTTATATCCTACACAAGGCTATCACGTTTATATGGCCGGACACACGATCATTGACTTAACCGCTTTGAGATGAAGGCGCACGTATCGCTTCATCGGTTGAAACGACCATTACCATTTTTTTTAAACCCTCGTTCAGTCGTAGCATTGCAGTCGAAGTTCACTGCAGTATGTATGTTGGCGTCGACGACGCATTGCCTCGAGCATTATCTTTTCCTCTTTCACGTTCTGACAAATTTCACGGCATTAGTCAATGCGACGCCATCTGGAGCATCGGTGATTTATAGGGCACTCGATGAGCTTCTTATTCACTGTGGAACTAAATTCTTTCTCCTCGTACGTTTCACCGGCACGTTCGATCGACTCTCTGCAATGAAAAAAAACGAAGAATTCGTTAAATCACGTGTCAGGACATATTCAATTAGGTTATCAGACATTAATGGAATATCAAGATGTAGTTTTACACACTATTTTTCCAATTACGCGACATTGACAAATCAAAGTGGACGAACATGACGAAATGGATGGAATTGACCTTCGAGATTGCTTTGGTGCCGAAAATCGGTGATGTATGTAATATCCGGAGGCTAGCACAAGAGTACAAGGACCTTGTTATACTTGGCAGACGACGTTGGCCTACATCCTCCCTGAACTTGTTTGAGAAACCCAAACTACAAGCAATATAGAGCCAATGAAGGTTCTGCTGATAACGCTGTTACGAAGGTTTAAATGTTGACAAGGATTATGCCGTAAAAGCTGTTTCGTGGACCTTGAGGAGGCGATAAAGGGACGATTTGTGGGGGCTTGGCAAAAATCAAAGCTTTGCAAGCTCAGTTGTTGTTCGCACTAAGGATACGTCCGAATCGTGAGCGCAGCTTTGAACCCCAGGTGGTGTTAATTAATCAATGAATCATAATTGATCGTATCGGCTCGGGACATGAGACCTCGGGGCGAAGGGTTGTTTACTCCATTAACCCTTTGGTCCTGTACACGAGTAGCAGACCGAGAGAACGTCGCGTACAGCATGCACCGCATGTATACACTGAACGATACCTGCTATATGTTCTATAGCTGTATGGTCGATATGGGAGCTGAGTTAGTAACAGCTCGTTTCTCATAGCTCGCCTTGCATCGTACGAATCTTCTTTGAACTGCAGAATGGAAATTGTAGCTATCGCGAATGTTGGGCATTCTGAGAATGTCAGAGATGAAGACAAATTCAGGTGGGGGAGAAAGAGAAGGTTTGAACCAGATGGAAGTGAAGTAAATGCGAGTACTGAGAGAGACAAACCAACCTGTTCTCCAGAATATCCGAGACGCGTCAAGGTGAACAAATCTAGTTCACATACAACGGTTCGTCAAAGTAAATATGTACAGGCTGCGTCAAAAACTTGAAACGACAATTTGTGTATTAAATTCATTCATTTATTATTCATAACAAAATAGGATTAGACTTTTGGAATATTGCTGCTTTCTAATCAGCAGTGATTATCAGGTGGGGGTCGAAATAGCGAATGGCTAAAACAACGAATTTCAAAAAAATTAACGACTGATACTAAAATGGCCATCATTGTGAAATTCGCTATTTTGGCCATTTGCTATTTTCGCCGTTCTTTAGTTTAGCCATTCGCTATTTTTGCCGTTCGCTATATTAGCCATTCGTTATTTTAGCCATTCGCTATTTTAGTCATTGGTTATTTTAGCCATTCGCTATTTCGGCCATTCGCTATTTTGATTGCATTTTAATATGATGATGGTCAAAATAGCGAATTTAAATATAACGAACGTCTGGACGCAGAATTTGCTATATTAGCCATTCGCTATTTTAGCCATTCACAACTTAAGCCATTCGCTATTTTGATTGCATTTTAATATGACGGGGATCAAAACAGCGAATAGCTGAAATAGTGAATTTAAATATAATAAACGTCTGATTTAAGAATGGCCATTATTATGGAATTCGCTATTTTAGCCATTCGCTATTTTGATAATTTGCCATCTTCAACCCCAACCTGATTGTCGCCATCATAATTCAAGGTAAAAATTGGGTCTAATGCTATATTTCTTACTACTTTTGCTGGACTTTTGTACTTGGTGATATGCGCTTACAGTTCTTTAATCCATCTGGAGTGTGGACCGGTATATCTTTCAAAGGATATACATATCTCCGGGTACCGGCATCTTAAGGCATATACGTAACTGGGGCTTGGGTCTCGAGCAAGAGACTTGGCGTAAGGCAAGAGCTGAGAGAGGAGACTACTCTGCTCTTCCGGCACTTGGGTCGAGTCTAGATGAGTCTCCAGAAGCTTTACCAGTGGTACCAGATTGATGCACCAACCGCCCGAGCACCAGCCCGGCGTGAGAGCGACCAAGGACAGAGTGCTGAATAGCTACCGGATGTAACTTCGCACCCTGCTGCATCCAAGTACGGACAGAACCATGTAGTTTCAGCAGCGAACAGAGAAGCCAGGGCTTTCTATAGGCATTTGCCGAGACTCTGTGTGTGGCACAACGCACTTTGTGAGTCACGGTGAGCTTTGAATTTATCTCGAAGACCCTAACGACTTCCGTAGAACTAGGAAACAGATAGAGTGAGAGACAGAAAGGTCGAAAGGGCATCCATAACCGTAAAAGGGCTTTATTGCCAGAGTTTAGCGGTAAAGTTTTCCACTGACAGACCGAAAACTTACTGCAAGTACTATTCTGTCTATGAAGAAGAAAACGACAGGGAATAGTGTGCTCGTCACGCTGTCAAACGTCAATGAACGAAATGTGGTGTTTCAATTGACACGTGATTTTTCCAATTCTTTACAATCAGCAGTAATTATCGACTTCATGATTAAAGGGAAACAATTAGGTCTATGATCAAATTAACCGTGCAGAAATATAGTTGGGGCTCCAACTTGGCCCTTTCTAGATTGTCCTAATTGTAGTAGGGGCCCTACTAGGCTAGTCACCTATTAGAGGCTCAATATGGACGACCCTACACGGAAAAAAAGGCTTGGTTGGAACTACCAAGTACTATGGTTATATATGCGCCAGACAATTAATTGGTTAGACTAAGCAAGTAACTTGTTAGGCGACCAATTTCTTGGTTGATCTAACCAAGTCACTTGGTTAACTTACCAAGTCACTTGGTTAGTTTAACCAAGAAATTGGTAGCCTAACCAAGAAATTGGTCGGTCTAACCAATTAATTGTCTGGCGCATATATAACCATAGCACTTGGTTGTTTCAACCAAGCTTTTCTTTCCGTGTAGTGAGGGTTCCACATTTAAGCCTGATTAGTCCCCGAAGTTTGTCGTGGCCGCCTCTGTTGAGCCTAGTAGGGTTCTAGAGTAGATTCCCTATTGTGGATGCCACGTTAATACCTAAAAAGGCCCCTTATTTACTCGCGGCTGCCCGAACTAATTTCTGCATGGGTAACAAGATGTCAATCGGTATTTTGAATTGTGACCGTTATCCACAATAGACGGAAGTAATAGCAAGATATTGACAAACTCGTTAGTAAGCATCAATAGTTGATACTCCACTAGTTTTGTTTTTTTTGTGGGAAATAACTCTAAATAATTATGTTAGATCCACGTTTGCTGAGACATATGAAACACAATTGTCAATTTGGATGTTTTTTTAGCTTAAGTTTTTACGGGAATATATACGAAACCGGTTTGCCGGTTGGAAACTTCTTTGGTTAATGTTAGTGTTTGAGATTAAATTGAAAAGTTGTTCCCAAAGTTCGAAAGCTTTAAAGAAATAAACCTACACAGCTAAAACTATGAAGCGATCGACTTGAACACCAAAATACATGGATATATCGACCTGAAACTAATGATTGGAATACTCTTCGAATTTATTCAGTTCAATAGATCAAACCTTAGACTTTTGATATCGTTTTCAATACTGTTTTAATACATTTCCTTCTACGCGGGGATTACAGAACCACAGAATAGAATCAGACATAAAAATTGTAAAATCGATTTATACGGCGCTTCGGTGATATGCAAGATATATAATACAAGAGTGAAAAGAAAATTTATCTCATAGAATCAGTTCGATAAGTACAAAAGTTTTATTGGGACGATTATATTGGAAAACGAAAGAAAGGAAAATAAATCACCCGTTCCCATGTTGACGACGATCTGATTTTACGATGGGGGAAGGGAGTGAGCAATCGTGAAATGCGTGGTTAGCACTTTGTTTGTATCGGGGTGTGAAGTCATGCGTGCATAGGGTTTCCATGGGTTGATTGACGACGTAAGCCCTATTGAAAAAACTCCTTACATGAATATAGTACCTTTTGAAAGCAATACACAATGACTCAATAAACATTAATGCAATAGTTCTTATAAAAATGAAATACTAGTGAATATTAGTAAATTCTTGAATATATTGCGATGTTTGAATTTCAACAAAGTTAATTTGAATAAAATCTGTGATGTAACGAACATTTTTCTTTCTGAATGAATGCTTTCACCTTTTGAAAGCAATACACAATGACTCAATAAACATTAATGCAATAGTTCTTATAAAAATGAAATACTAGTGAATATTAGTCAATTCTTGAATACATTGCGGTGTTTGAATTTCAACAAAGTTAATTTGAATAAAATCTGTGATGTAACGAACATTTTTCTGGCAAACAAACCGACAAAAGTTCAACCAAATTTTCGGTAAATCTGCAAAATTATATTAAGTGTCTTTTTGTCATGTCCTTTAACATACTAATAAAAAAAGTAGATTGACATTCTATTTGATTTGGCCTGGAACGTTGCCAGCGCTTGAATCCCATGACGACATCATATCTATGCAAATTTTTTTACTGCCTTTTTTAATTTCCATGTGAATTAAATTATTCGTAGGTGTTTTATAACTTTATCGTGTCAATGATTCAGTCGATAATTTTCTCGGTAGAATTAACTTAAAAATCAATACAAAATGAGCCTAAATTTCGGCGATTTGGTGCAGTATCGCTCAATAAGTGAGGGATGTTGAAGTGTTGAATCGCTATAGCAGAGTGACTAGTTTTCTCGATACCTATACACTTAAAATAACATTTTCACGAGCATCAATATGTGCCATCGTATACAACGGTACACCATTGACAACGAGAACGAACCGTTCATCCACCTGTGTAACACGATTCTCACGGACTACCAGATACCTCGGGGTGTTCCGCGGCTGAATGAACAACTCGAACATACCAGATACGTTTATATATATAAATATATACGTATACACGTATGTACATTTACGGATGTATGCATATGTTACTGAAGAATGTTTAGTATATTGTGCCAGATCATGAGAAATTTTTTTTTATAAAACTTTTTTTTTTTTACCTATTCTTCTATAACTTTCTTTCTACCTACAACTTCGGCACTTCCATTGACGAGGGATACAACATGATTATCATTATCATAAATAAAAGACATAATAATTCATTCATAAAAAATATATAAGCTTGAATAAATAAAAAAGTAAAAAAAATAAAAAAAATAAAATAAAAATATATATTAAAAAAAAAATTAATAATACGTGTATATATATGTATATTTACAGATGTATGCATATGTATGTGTCGACGGAATAATTAATTCATAAAAAATATATAAGCTTCAATAAAAAAAAATTTTTAAATAAAAAATAAAATAAAAATATATATTTTAAAAAAATTAATAATACGTGTATACATATGTATATTTACGTATGTATGCATATGTTTGTATTGACAGAATAATTAATTTATAAAAAATATATATGCTTGAATAAAAAAAAAAATAAAAAAGAAAAATAAAATAAATAATTTCGCTTCAATGGTAAATTCAATTTTATTTGACATAATTATTGCACAACGTAGCATTTTCATTGTTATTTATTGGTGTTTAATCGATTGTTTAAATAAGGCAAATTGTCTTTAGAATATTGTGAAAATAATCATCGGAAACTTGATTGAAATCCAACAGATATATTCCACCGAAAATGAGGTTCAGCGACATATATATCTTCATACATTTTCTCGCTTCCATTTCTCACCCAAATGAATCCAAATGCACGAAGGCGTGTAGCAAAAGACAGCCCGAGAAATATACTTTAGCGTCTCAATAGAGCGAAAAAGCAAAGGACCGTGAGATCAAGAACGGAAAGAAGAAACGATTTCGCGAAAAAGAATAACGCCTGTGACTCGGATTTATTTTTCATGCAAGAGTGGTAGCGCGTATTGCAAAATTGTTCCAACGAATTGGAAAGCCATGTACGCTTGGTAAAAAGTGGAAAGAAGCTGAGAGAAAAGGAAAGGGAACAGACCGAGGCGTGTAGTAGAAGGTTTCCCAGTTTCTGTGCGTCTGCTTTTTCAGGAAAAGCGGGCACCCTCACTGACAAAGACGATGACAAAGAGAAACATGTACGTATAAGAAAAAAAAAAAAAAAAAAAAAAAAAAAAAAAAAAAAAAAAAATCCATCTTCACAGAAAGTCGAAGAAAGTCGTGAAAATGTGGGAGAAAGTGACGGAACAATTTTTCTCGACTAAAAGATGAAGCGGAAGCAGCGGAATTGCTGCAAGTACACGAAAGCTGAAGAGTGTACCAGTGAGGCCAGAAACACAATGAACCAAGTTATAGAGGATGTTGTGTGTCTATTGAGTAACCGTCGAGAAGCATCAACGTTCGATTGGATACAAAGCTTTCTGTTCTCTACGAGCGGACTACGCGAGTTCTATAAAGGCGAAATGTCATAGCTTGTGTCGCGCAGAAACCGAACAGTCAATTTGATATCGGCTCATTTTGCTCCTTATGACGAGTTCGCCTGTGCATTTGAAGCGAAATATCGTCGCAAACACTCGACAAAAGATCTTCTTGTATTTAGCGTTCGTCGCGTTTTCACGGATCTCTGAACGTGAACTTGAGAATTCGTGAAAGCAATTTCGGAGCCCGCTTAATCTTTCTCTGATAGTAACGCATACACAATGTCAACGCTTCAATTTTCTCTCTGGCTTTTATATTTTAGAATTGCTGGTTTATTGCTCTGAGAAAAAAATTTAATCTATTCTCAAGACGATTTTTTTAAATTATTACAGAAATTTTCGAAAATAAGAAAATCATTCGTTCATTTTTCATCCCAAATTAAACACGTACTACATTTAGGATTGAATGAATTGATAACAGAGCAATTGAGACTTTATTGAATTTTGAAACGTCACTTTTGATTGCATATAATGCAGGTATTAAATGCAAAAAAAAAATGAACATTTAACAATTCAGTGAAATTATATTCTTTTCGCGGTCTTATTAAAATGATTCATCATGAGCTTGATACACGCATTTCAATTTAATGATTCATAAAAATTTGGCAGAATTTTTTATTTCAATTTTTGAAAATAAAAAAATGAATAAACGTTCTGTTCTCTCAGCTTCACTTATTTGGCTGACAGACTGTGCATATTATCTTCACAATAAAGTAATTGCAGTGGATGTATATTTCGTCGTTGAAGATAATTGTATTCTCGTCATAAAAAACTTTTTATCCTGTAACAAGTTTTTTTTTCCAGTGATGTATTGAAAGTATAACTCAAAGACTTCGCGAAGAGTTAAAGTTTCACAGCGAGGCATAAGCTTCACCAATAGTTTAACCGGCGCGTTTCACCGTCGATCGAAGCACAGACACGGCAATAATGCATGCATACATATTATACAATATTCACAGCGACGAAAAACTTTTGACAAGAGAAACTTGGCTCTCGTTGTATTTCATAACTTATGCAGTTGCTGAAATTTTCCTACAGATATATCTATTATAATTGTCGAGCGAAAAACTGAAAATCTGAGATGAGATTAAAATAGATTATCTAAATACGTACAAATAAACATAAATTTTAAGACACTTTTAAATAGAGATAATAGAAAAATCAGTGAAAAGAATTTTTTGAAATTCACTTATTGATCGATGTGTGTGTGTGTTTTTTTTTAATTAAATTATATTCAAAATTTCAATAATTAATGTTTAATTACCATTTATAAGAAATGTCAAACGTCAATCATTTTTTCACAGCTTAATGGGTTTTATTTTGAGATTTTTTTTTTTTTTCGAAAGTTGCACTTTTTATCCATGTATCACGATAAACGTGGAATTTTTAGTGGAACACGAGCAAAGCAGTGGGGACAGTACGTACGGCCGCGATATTACGTGTCGCCTGATCCCGCGTGACGGTTAGCCCGCGACTGAGCGCTTGCGGACCAACCCTCGTGAGTTTCCCAGCGCCGCCGCCAGAGCGTTATCGCATCCCGAGTCGAATCCGACCCCTTCTACGGCCACCCCCAACCGACAAAAACAAGTCTGCTATACGCATTCGTACATTTTCTTATACGATGCCACTCGAAGTGGCATTATACGCTTCAATGTATGCAGTGATATGCTGCACGTTATATAGCTGATTATTTCTTACTTATGCATGACTTACTTACTTACTTATATATTATTATGCACTGAGAGAAAATAAAGTAATTAAAAAAAAAAAAATGTAGTTCGTTCGACGATAATCTAGACTGTTAGAAAAGATTGGAAGTTTTTATTCATAAACTCGTCATCGAAATTTAATATACAATTGTGGTATAAAATTCATGTACTTTTCCAGTAAAATTAAAGCAAATTATTAAAATTCAAATACTTTTACTGTAAAATTAAAGTAAATTATAGAATGTACCATACATTAATTTTATATTACACTTGTATACTAAATTTAATATACTAGTTTATGAATACAAAATTCCAGTAAAAGTACACTAAATTTCAAGTAGATTTTTTTTACAGTGTAACTATGTAATTCCCAGGAGGAACGGCTCTATTTTATAGTTTTAGCAAAAATAATTATAGTAGCAATCATTAAAATGATAATAGTTTCAAATATGACATTTCGTTGCATATACGATTTCAACGTTTGTTTCCAATAACCTTGCAAGTATCGTTTATTGAACTTGAATATCATCACTTTAACCATGAAACATTGAAAGACTTCGTGTATTCGTTTTATCATGTGAAATCGTTAAGGGATCTTTCCAGTGTGGAAAAAAGTAATCGATTTTTTTTTTTTTTATTAGTATATACGGTCAAAAACATCCTTTCAAATTTTTAAAGCGAAATTCGAAATACTTCGCTGGCATACTTTATGGACCTGGCATCGCCCATTACTCGTAAGTACCCAATTTAGGTATTTGAAATTTCTACACTCGAAACTTTAAACGCGTTTTTCTCGAAACGACATTTTTCAAAACGGTGGACATTCTCCAGGGAACAGTTTTCAAGCGATCGTTTTCAAATTTTAGGAGAACATTCTTCACGCTACTCTCTATCGTGCTATAGAAGCTTTTTTTAAAAATCTTCCCATTTTTTTAAAAGAAAAACTGTCGAAAGAAACGGCTAAAATCGGTACTTTTTGTTCAAACCGCCGCCATTTTGTCAATTTTGATTTTAAAAAAGTCTCCATAACACGATAGCCAATCGCATACTAATTAATAATCCTTTGGGTTTTGTTTAGATCAAATTTGCGACCCCTAGGATGTCCACAATGAAGCTATCTTTTTTATCAACATTATTTTCAACAATTAAAAAAAAAAATTTAAACAATAAAAATTATCTTATAAAAAATCATTTTCTGTCATTCATGATTACCTTAATATGTCATAAAAATTTCAGATTGATCGGTGTATAGTAACCGTCCAAAAAAAAAATCGTGAAAATAGGCTATTTTTCGGGCCGCCACACTGGAAAGATCCCTTAAATCAACGATATGCTTTTCTCTCAGTGTGTAAATAAGTATAGCATAGGATCAGTATAGCATACTTATTTATGGATTATTGTATTTTAATAACAATATTTTTTGTTCTTTGTCTTTGATGTGTTATTATAATAGAGAAAATAATCATCCACGATCAAGTCTGTATATTTCGTTTAACCCCTTCGCTATCAGGTGGAAAAGAAAATAGTGTAAGAAAAACATGGGTTGAAAAGAAAAAATTTTCGAAGATTATATTACTAAGTATTTTTGGGGTGGCTGAATCCAAATTTGATATCAGATTTTTCGAATTCAAAATGGCGGATCCAGTGCGGCGAATCAAATTTCGGAATAATGTGGGAAAACGAAATGAATGGGGATTTTATAGTTTTTGAAGGCGCGGAAGGCAAATTTTGAAAAAAACTTTTACAAAGAAATTATTCTTAAGTCATACTATACACCAAACCCAGAGTATTCTTTGCATTTTTTAATTTTTTGTATTTTTTTTTTGTTTTTGTATTTTTTTTTTGTCCAAATCCAAATATTTTTTTGGAATTTAGAACTGCCGCATTGGTGACAATATTTGTATTTTAGATAATTTTTGATTGGATTCGGATTCCATGATCTCAAAAACCTTAAGGTTCCTAAGAACAATCAGATTGTAATACACTATCGGGATAAATATAGAAATATTTAAAACAAAATATATATTAATATTCGAAAAATTTATATATATCAAACATTGCAAGATCCAGCTATCAAAAAGTTCTTAATTATGCAACGAATTTTGGTTAAATAATAAATAAATTAAAAGAAGATCTTTCAAAATTTCGATTTTCTTTCAAAATTTTTTTTTGAAACATTAACTCCAAAATATGCATAACAATGCATGTTTTTTTAAATTTTTTTACGTTTATCCGGTTTCAACGTTGAGGTCAGTGATATCGTCAAGTTCTCCCTGAGCCTTTAATGGCTTGTTCTAAATAGATTCTCGAGAGTACGCTGTCGACGATGCTTTCCGTTACTACACACAGGTGTGTCGTATCATATACAACAACGACGTTATAACAAAAGCTCTCTATCCAACAACGAGTCTCATAAGTATATGCATAACGTACACCCAGAGGAATCAAAAGGAGCATCATCGTAGACTTCTTACTTGACATTACCACGCGATAATTATTAATTCACAGAAGATCTTGTGTCTTCTCCTGTATTAACTGCTCCATTTTTTTATAACATTATGACTTAAAAATATAGATGAAATTTATCTTAGTTTTTAAGACGGACATATAAAAAAAATTAGTTTATTTTTTATATTTTATTTATATATTTATTTATTTATTGCGATTTGCAGATATCGATTTTTTCATTTATATTTATATAACCTGTTAAAAAAAAAATTTGTTCAAGAAATCGGAGACCTATACGTAAAAATTTGATACTGTCGCGACAATGTTGAAAATTATGAAGAAATGACACTAGGAATAGCTACACTGTTGCTCATTAAGTCTCTCATTGTTTTTGCAATCAGTATACGTCTTGTGAAAGCGGAGAGCTATCGGATAACGTTGTAATGAGGGACTTAATGAGCAACAGTGTAGCTCTAAATATAAGGAAATTGATTTTACGATTTTTTTTTCAATTTCAACATCGTTTCGGCAGTATTAAATATATTCCTGCAACTTTCAGGTTATATACAAAATTTCATGATTCATTACGATGAACTTAATGAGCCTAAATTTGAAAAAAAGTGAAAAATATCACTTTTTTGTCATTTTCAACATTGACAAAAATGAATGACCAAATCGATATCTGAAAATCACCGTTTTTTTTAATCGCCCTAATATATACTTATATTATATTAATTACATTTTTCATTCAACAATGAGTTTTTTTTTATATGAAGAGGTATGTAAATTTTCGCTTTGGAGTTTAAAATATTTTTTCAGTTCTTCGTGTAATTGTAGTACTCACTTTTATTTTTTTAAATTTCAACATCGTTTCGGCAGTATTAAATATATTTCTGCAACTTTCAGGTTATACAAAATTTCATGATTCATTACGATGAATTTAATGATCCTCAATTTGAAAAAAAAAGTGAAAAATATCACTTTTTTTTATCATTTTCAACATTGACAAATATGAATGACCAAATCGATATCTGAAAATCACCGTTTTTTTTTAATCGCCCTAATATATACTTCTATTATATTAATTACATTTTTCATTCAACAATGAGTTTTTTTAAATATGAACAGGTATGTAAATTTTCGCTTTGGAGTTTAAAATATTTTTTCAGTTCTTCGTGTAATTGTAGTACTCACTTTTAATACTACAATCAAAACAAAGTAAAGTTTTTTCTCCCTAGAGTTGAAATGTACTATTTATTGTATAGACCTCAGTATGACTTTAAATATCCCCACCCCTTTAATCTCCACTCCAATCCTAGAGACCTCCGTAGAGTTTTGTTCACAGCCACTCTTCCTAATGCACTACTGTATCGCATTTCTACGAGAGCACTGAAAAAATGCGGAAAGCCTGATTAGTACAGGCAATTTTATTTTCACTGAATTTGTTCCCCAAGTAAAAAAATTATATATAGTCCGACATATGAAATTGGGCATATATAGTCTGTATAACCTCTATATATAATCTATATGCAATTTATATTTATATATAAATTTATATAATAATATAATTTATATATAAATATAAATTGCATATAGATTGTATATACCCGGGAAAAACGATTCATATATAATCATATATAATCATATATAAACTGCTCATATATGATTGTATATGAATTTTGTCTCTATATGATCATGCATGATCATATATGACTATGCATGATCATATATAATTGTATCTGAGCATATACAATCATATATAGTTATATGTGATTATATAAGACGATGCCTAAATAGATATAATCTTCTGAAAGTTGGAGAGTATATTTGCAAGACACCAAATCTCTTGAAGAAAGTAATGTAAAAATACAATGAAGTTGAACTTCATCACGATATACGGTTAAGAAATATCATTACTAATGTTATATTTCGATTATATGTACAACGTATAAGGTCCCGAACTGTTCGTGTTAATTTCTGTGCACTATTACAATAAACGATTATCACGATCCTTTTATGTTGATATTATTTAGTATAGTAATCTTGATCATTCTTATTAATATGCGACCGTTTCAATTCATCAAGTGGAAGGTTTTGATGAAACGTCCGCCCAGGAAAGCCAAATATCTTCATTAATCGTTGCGAATGAGCATGTGATTATAAAGAAAAGAACCGCATATGCAAAAATACCTATAACTTGAGCGCTTCAAACAAAACCGGATGATTCACGCATTTACAAAACGGATATTAAATGCTTAGTTATATAACCATATAACAAATTTTACATCCGTATATAAATAAGACGTGAACATCGAAATAATTCGTGAATATTATATAACAATAGATTATGGAATACCATATAATCATACGTGCACGATCATACATGAGCTGTCAGTTCTCTGTGCGCAGTCATATATGATTGTATATGATCATATATTGCACAGTCGACACACAGAATAGATCTCATATACAATCCTATATGATCATATCTGTTTATATATGACATGGTAAACAGGCAGTTTTGGTGTTATATATGGTCATATATAGGGTCATATATGCCAATGTATATATACATATAAAGTTATATACGCTCATATACATTTGTATATGGATCCACATACAATCATATATGCGCTAAAAATGGGCGATATATAGTTGTATATAACTATATATGATCATATCTGTTCATATATGCCATCGCAAGCTGGCGGTTTTGGTATTATATATGATCATGTATACCACTGTATATGTACATATAAACTCATATATGCTCATATATGTTTTCATATACAATGATATATTACGTTATATACAATTATATATAATTATATACAACTAGACATGAAATTATATACAATTATATATGATTATATATGAACCGTTTTTCCCGGGTAGAGGCAATTTTATTTTCACTGAATTTGTTCCCCAAGTAAAAAAAATTATATATAGTCCGACATATGAAATTGGGCATATATAGTCTGTATAAACTCTATATACAATCTATATGCAATTTATATTTATATATAAATTTTATATATAAATTTATATATAAATTTCTATAATAATATAATTTATATATAAATATAAATTGCATATACATTGTATATAGAGGCAATTTTATTTTCACTGAATTTGTTCCCCAAGTAAAAAAATTATATATAGTCCGACATATGGAATTGGGCATATATAGTCTGTATAAACTCTATATACAATCTATATGCAATTTATATTTATATATAAATTTTATATATAAATTTCTATAATAATATAATTTATATATAAATTTTATGTATAATTTATATATAATTTATACTGCAAGAAATGCTACCCAACATAGTCCATCATAGTGAAAAAAAAAAAAAAAAAAAAACCAAAATGTCTTTGAATTCCATTCTACTATTATCAAGTAGACATTTTTCATATTATAATACAAATGGAGAAGCTATTTTGATCACCGAATCTTTACGAGTATATAATTGATTACATCATTATTTTTATACATAGTTTGAAATTTGAGTTCTTATTATATATTAGACGGCTTATAACCTTAGGTATATTAAATTATGAAAAGACAATTTCATGATGGTGAGCTCCCCTCCGCCAATCCGTGCTTCGTTAGATCACGATAACATTGACGTGCTTGAAAACAATATCAAACGAAAATTCTCTCTGGCCTTAATTATCTTAAACGTTAATTGCTCGCTCCATTCGAAAATGTTCGAGCGGCTGCTACTTCAGCCACGTCTCCTTCCAATGTTCATTATAACGATATACTTTTTAGCCTCGACGTTCATAGAGCTTGAGAATTCATGTAGAGGCGACCGGGGCTAGTTGGAACACTTTTAACTTGGAATTAACGCGCACAACAAAGTATGACAACAGTATCAGAACTATGTCATATTGGACTGAATTAACTCAATTATTCTCGTTTTATAGTATTTTCATACTTCATACTCTTCAACACAAAAGCACTAATTGAGTATAATCTGAGTATGATTTAGTCCAATTCGACCAACACAACCAATACTCCTCATACTATCGATTTTATATCATTAAAAAATATATATATTTCATCCCACGCGAAAAAAAAGTACGAAAAGAGTTCTAATACACTTTTCATACTTTTTTTGCGCGTATTAGAACATTTTTTATTGGCTCAATGATTCGCTATGCTATACCTTAGGTTTTATTCTACAACCGATTGCAAACAGAAAAATGTATGGTCAATTTTAATATGCACATATCTCCCTAAAAGGGCAACAATATTTTTTTGGTTGCTGTAAGAATAAATAATGTAACTAGCTGCAAAATTATGGCACGATTCATTATTTTTATAGTAGTATACTTACTATATTTAGCAATATATCACATTCATTTTTCTCACTGTGGATATGTTGTGTACAATTTTCAATATTCTATGTGATCCTGACTATTTTTGGCAAATAATAATCCAAATGCTGCCAAAATGATTCAACTTGCCCCGGTCTCCCCTGTGCGAAGCAGATGTAGGTGTGAGTTTACCAGTGCCACCCTTTGTTTATCCCTCCAGTGAAACTTCTTTGACAAACGATTTTTTTTGCCTTGTCAATTTAATTTACGATCAGCAGAGGGAGAAGAATTGATCGAGAGAGGAATATTCTTAACAGTAACCTGCGAAATGTCGATAAAAAATCCAATGCATTTGAAATTTATATCCGTTTATGCAACCTACCTGAATAAGACATATGTGATATCCGTACAACAATTTTTACGGATAATAATGCTTTTTCTATCTGGATCCTATGGATGTAAGCTGTAACTCATGTCATTTTCAACTGTTACTTTAGTTTTAAATTGGGTAAAATTTTTACCCTACTAGAATTCTGATCTGACTAGAATATCCTACTAGATACTGAGTATTTGAATAATTTGTTGCACAAAATTCTAAAATTTGGAAGGTTGTTCTATTTCAGTCCTATCTGGGGAGAAGAGTGGACCTTAAGGGTGGAGCTGAATTTGTAGGTGTAGTCTCGCTATTAATAGGCGTAACTTTAGAAGTAGCTTTAGAAGAGCTGGAACTTGATTTGTTGACGGTCCCAGGTCGTTTGTAGTTAGGAGTGGAGTTAGGGCTACGATGACAATTCAATGATTGGATTGCGTAGAATTGTTAGAATATGTAAGACATTATGTTTTAAATAGCATCTACAATTTTTATATTTTGTATTTTTCTAATTGGTTGTGCTTATTGTTAAGTTCGATAAGATTCAGCTACGTCTGTATTTGGGTGCCTAAAAAGAAAAATCCAAACATGGATTTCAGGGTCATGTACGATCGACTTTCCGTCTAAACACCTTTAGATTTTTTGTCAGGTTACATTTAACGTAAAAAAATAATCTAGCAGATAGCTAAAGAACAAGCTTCCCAACCCTTTTGTTCGCTACTATCTCATGACTTAACTTTGCATAAACGAACATTGTGATCTCGACAATGCCACTTGGTTATACGAACAGTCATATAATAAATCATGATTCTAGTGTAGAGCATAGCGAGACACTTGGAGCATTAAATCATTGAATGTCCCGCCGTTAAAATGTTTTCTCAATCTTCTCGTGCATGGAATAGAGGAGAGGTTATACACCGTAGCACATCAAGCGTTCGCTTTTATCATACTAATGACTGTTTACAGCTTCCATGGTTCCATGCCGAGGAGTATATAACACTGGACACAGGGGGTCTATGTCGGAAGCCCTATTATCGGTGCGGGAGTGCCTCACGGGAGCGGTATGTGACAGCCGAGGGAAAAGTCGAGGTCAAAGAGTTTATTTACGGGAGTCTGGCTAGGAAACCAGAGGTGTTCGTATGTACCAGTGATGGTGATGGTGGTTGTGGCGGTGGAGGTGCGGTAACGCGGTTGAACAACTAATAAATACGTCGGGCATGCCTTTAGCCCTGTGGCAGTAATTATTCCGTTGGGAATATAAAGTGGCAAAGCATTACAGTGCAGGTTGAATCTGCAACTGTAACTTCACCGACGTAGAGCAGTTGGAATCGAACTTGGGGTGAACAGCTCTGATGGGATGCCTGGTTCTGACTGACTTCACATACACTATAAGATATTCCATAACGTATTACATAGACATAGACCAGGTCTCACAGGTATAGCATAAACTATGAAATACATGATCACCGATAATACCATGATTCTGAAGTGGACAGAACGCACTTACTCCGCTCCAACGATATATGTCCGACCAACAGGCATAAATATGGTGCCCCCTGGCTCACAGTATTCATCCGAAATGGCACGATACAATAACCTACCAGGCCTCGCTACTCGGCTGAACTCAACACGGCTTATACATATGTTTGTAACGTCTGGCTTTGACTGGCACGTCTGCCGTGAAATACGGTTCGCGATTGTACTGATTGCAGTAACGACGTGAAACGCAAGAGAAGCGTAGAACCGGGTTAGAAGAAGCATATACACTACGGATAGATCACGAATACTAGAATCCAATAGGTGGAAGTGATCTATCACTTTTCGCATAAATTGTAACGAAACATTTGCATAAATATGCTGGATTATTTATCGGTATTAACTCTTCATTCATGCAACTACGTATCTCCTCAACACTTTGAAAGCTCTTAAAGCTAACCTATTTATTTCTTTCAGACTTGGTATATTCTAACGTCACTTTTTATAGTGTTTTTTTATTTGCATTAACTTGGCGTTTGTTATTTGTCGGCTTTACTTTGCATAATGTTTCCTTTTTTGTATTCCTTTATAATTGTGCATGTCGATTATATTGAACACGTAGCTAACGAGAATTTATATCTTCATCCTGGACTTCCATACTGGACTTTCAACCTGAACTTCCATCCTGGACTTCCATCCTGGACTTCCATCCTGGACTTCCATCCTGGGCTTCCATCCCGGACTTCTATCCTGGACTTCCATCCTGGACTTCCATCCTGGACTTCCAACCTGGGCTTCCATCCTGGATTTCCATCCTGGGCTTCCATCATGGACTTCCATCCTGGACTTCCAACCTGGGCTTCCATCCTAGACTTCCATACTGGATTTCCATCCTGGGCTTCCATTCTGGGCTTCCATCCTGGATTTCCATCCTACTTGGATGCAATCCAAGTATGATGGAAATATTCCATACTGGGCGTCCATCCTGGAATTCCAGCCTGGACTTCCATCCTGGACTTCCATCCTGGACTTCCATCCTGGATTTCCATCCTAGACTTCCATACTGGGCTTCTATCCTGGACTCCCATCCTGGACTTCCATCCTGGACTTCCATCCTGGACTTGCATCCTGGAATTGCATCCTGGACTGCCATCCTGGACTTCCATCCTGGACTTCCATCCTGGACTTCCATCCTGGACTTCCATCCTGGACTTCCATCTTGGACTTCCATCCTGGACTTCCATCCTGGACTTGCATCCTGCACTTGCATCCTGGAATTGCATCCTGGAATTGCATCCTGGACTTGCATCCTGGACTTGCATCCTGGACTTGCATCCTGGACTTGCATCCTGGACTTGCATCCTGGACTTGCATCCTGGACTTGCATCCTGGACTTCCATCCTGGACTTCCATCCTGGATTTGCATCCTGGACTTGCATCCTGGACTTCCATCCTGGACTTCCATCCTGGACTTCCATCCTGGACTTCCATCCTGGACTGCATTGCAGTAACGATGTGAAACGCAAAAGAAGCGTAGAACTAGGCTAGAAGAAGCATATACACCACGGATAGATGGCGAATACTAGAATCCAATAGGTAGATGCGATCTATCACTTTTCGCATAAATTGTAATGAAACATTAGCATAAATATGCTGGATTATTTATCGGTATTAACTCTTCATTCATGCAACTACGTATCTCGAACACTTCTAAGCTCTTACAGCTAAGCTATTTATTCCTTTCAGACTTGGTATACTTTAACGTCAGTTTTAACAGTGTTTCTTAGTTTACTATTAACGTTTTATTTGCATTAACTTGTCGTTTGTTATTCGTCGACTTAACTTTGCATAATGTTTCCTTTTTTTGTAGTCCTTTATAATTGTGCATGTCTCGATTATATTGAGCACGTAGCTAACGAGAATTTATATAGTTATAATTGTATTAATCGTGGCCCATAGCGTCAGGCTTATGTAGCAGTGGCCTGTGAAAGTAGATCGTTGATTACAGAGGCGGCGAGAGGGTTCGAAGCGGAGCTAAGTGAGGACGGCAAGCAGCACGGTACGCGTCGCTAGCATCGCGTGCTGATTGTGATTTTTTTCTTTTTTCGTCTTCGAGCAGTGCAAAACGAAACACGTGAACGCAGAATAGGGTTTAATGCTGGAGGGAAAATATCGTGTGAATAGGAAATGGTAAAAGAAAAGTTGGGGCACAGTAAGCGTATGAGATCCAATTAGGTTTGTGCGAGTTCTCTCGAAAATTCACGTTGAAATTTCCAACTTTTTCGAACATTCGGTATGTTTCTGTATAACCACAAAGCTGAGCT
Organism: Ephialtes manifestator; assembly: GCA_963970395.1. Lineage (NCBI taxonomy): Eukaryota > Metazoa > Arthropoda > Insecta > Hymenoptera > Ichneumonidae > Ephialtes > Ephialtes manifestator. The sequence goes on along the minus strand of OZ019981.1, from coordinate 22,454,752 downwards.
TCACCAGTGGAGAACTCGCACGCCCTTAGATCCAATCACGACGAATGACTAGCGTTAAATAGCGAAGCTTTTCCAGGAAAGAGTAATAGTAAGGAGGTAGCTTGTTTTTGCACTATCCGGAACGACTAGGGAAAATGATTACGTGGATTCAACCATCGTTATTCTTCTTTTTCTCCATCCTCCCCATTCTCCTTTCTCGTGCGGTAGTTCTCTTTGCCTCATCCTTACGAGAGGAGCAACAATCTTACTCTTTTATTTCCTCAGAACTTCCTGGCATGGACCCTTCGTCTTGTTCGTGTTCTCCGTGTCTTGTTACCTGTTTGGGTGGAGATGCTAGCAACTCAAACCACTCTTAGTCTCGCAACTGGCAAGCGAGCAACCACCGAACAAGAGCAAGGAGCAACCAAGCGCTTTGCCATGCCCGTTGCCCAAGAACAGCGCTGAGGAACTCCACCGCTAAATCATAACTACGTATCCGGTTGGAGTAGCGCAAGAAATGAAGACAAATGCCCTCGTGGCCGGGCGCTTCTGCGCTGCGAATGCTGAGTGTTATGAAGAGGAAACGCGATAGCTCCTGTCTCCGCAGACCGGAAGATGGGACGTGTAGTGTGGAGTAGTCCCGCCAGTGGAATTCCTTGAACCGAATCACTTGCTCTTTTCCGTATCACTTTTTTCTACTCCTTTAACTATACGCCAAATCATACATCGAGTGTATCATCTATGGTGCCGACACTTAGAGGTAAGTGGATTTTAATTCTGCGTTATATTTCATTATATTGGTGCAAACAGAAAGGACCGCCATTTTAATTCGAATATATGTCACAGCTTTCATTTTGTTAAGAGAATAAGTCACTTGTAAGAATAGGATTGACAGTTAGAGGTAAGTGCATTTTCATATTGGATTATTTTTTTCATTATATCGGTACAAACAGAATGGGCCATTTTAATTGTAATATATGTCACAGCTCTCATTTTGTTAAGAGAAATGAGTTACTTGTAAGAGTAAGATTGACACTTAAGTAAGTTCATTTTCATCGTGAGTTATTTTTTCATTATATCAGTGCAAACTGAAAGATCATCATTTTAGTAGAAATACATGTCAATCCTCTTACTCTCTTAAGAGAGATGAGTCACTTGATACTTAAATTCTACTCTATACAATATTATGAATACACAATAGGACTTTAGTTACAGATAAGTTCGTTTAATCTTTAAATAGTATTTAGCGCTTCGTCCTCGAAATAGAATATGTTAATGTTCAATGTACTACATATGTTGCGGCAGGTCATTGAGAATGGCTGACGTATGAGTCGAGCCAACTAATAAATTGGTGTAAAAGTCTATGAATCGATGTAAATAACGAATGAAAATGATGATGTTGCTCCAGAAAAGTTATTTTTCAGTTTAATTATGCTGATGAGTATCATGAGAATAAAAATTATCTGGTTGTTGATACATGTATGGGCGTAATAGTTTCAAACGTCTGAATCAATTACATAGAGGTTGAGAAACAAGTTGTGCAATGGACAGACGCTGATGTTAACTTGCTTTTTGGCATCTTTTTCTCTGCCTCACTGGTCTTTTGCGACAAGAACCCGAAAGAAGTCCGCAGTTCGGGAGACGAGGTGCAATTTCGTAGATTGGAATTTTCCAATTTACGTGTGCTCTATCTCACCATTGAGATCGACTTGTTCGGACGTGAGATGCTTCGTCGGTCAATCCTTTGGACACCCTGGCAAACGTGGCCCATTCACATATATACAGTTTCTCATCTCTCAACAGACACTGTTCAAACAGACCGGAGGGAGACGACTACGAATATCTATGGACTTTTGAGCACTGCCATGAGATAGGGTTTGTGAAACCGAAAGCTCGGTAGGTAAAATATAGGAAAATACTCACGTATGAGGAAAGTTTATTCCATGTTTTTTTTTTGCGATACTAATCTTAATCTTGATTATGTATTTATATTTTTTGATGAATGAAAAGTGGCTGCGTGAGTTATTTTGAGACCACTATCACATAAACGAAAGTTCAATAAATACCCGCGTAAAAATGATGTGTCCAGCATGGAGTCTGGAAAGTCCGGGATGGAGTCCGGGCTGTCCAGGATGAAGAATGGGATTTAATCCGATCCCATTATCCATCTTGGACTCCATCCTGGACTGTCCAGACTCCATCCTGAACTGTCCAGACTCCATCCTGGACTGTCCAGACTCCATCCTGGACTGTCCAGACTCCATCCTGGATTGTACAGAATCCATCCTATACAGCGCAGTCTCCATTCTGGATTCTGCCCTGGATTCCATCCTGGACACCGAATCTTTTTACGCGGGAACTCACGTAAAAATGATGAGTCCAGAATGGAGTCTGGAGAACCCCGGATGGAGTTTGGGGAGTCCAGATTGGAAAATGGGATTTGATCTGAGCCCATTGTCCACCTTAGACGCCATTTTGGACTTCACACACTCGATCCTGAACTGTCCAGAATTGATCCTGGACTATCCAAACTCGATCCTGGATTGTCAAGTGTTGATCTTGAACTGTTCAAATTCCATGCTAGATTTCCCAGTATCCAGATTCCATCCTGGACTTCCATCCTGGTATCCCATCCTGGACTTCCATCCTGGTCTCCCATCCTGGACTTCCATCCTGAACTTCCATCCTGGACTTTAATCCTGGACTTCCATCCTGTATTTCCATCCTGTACTTCCATTCTAGACTTTCATCCTGGACTTCCATCCTGAACTTCCATCCCGGACTTCCATCCTGGACTTCCATCTTGGACTTTAATCCTGGACTTTCATCCTGGACTTCTATCCTGGGCTCCCATCCTGAACTTCCTTCCTGGACTTCGTTCCTGGACTTCCATCCTGGACTTCCATTCTGGACTTCGATCCTGGACTTCCATCCTGGACTTCCATTCTGGTGTTCGATCCTGGACTTCCATCCTGGACTTCCATTCTGGACTTCGATCCTGGACTTCCATTCTGGACTTCGATCCTGGACTTCCATCCTGAACTTGCATCCTGAACTTGCGTGGCTTCGGCGATCACCCGAGTTAAGCAATATTTCTTATGGTCATAACTTGAATGCGATCGGTGACCGTTCAGCGCGCCAACTGTTGAATCGGACACAGTTTTTTTGAGTGTCTTATGATTTTTCATGCAGAGCACGAACGAAATTAACCCTGCGCTGGTGACTGAGCAACGCACCTGTTTTCGGTCAGATTTAAATGTTTTAAACTAATTTCTAACAATAATTAATGACTTTTGTCATTTTAGAAACGAAAAAATATATGGCTCGAAGAGTTAAATGAGGTCACAAAAGTGGAGATTTCCCATAAAATCGATATCCCAGTTTATTCAAGATTGCTTTCTACAAAAATAAAAAAATCTATCATCCAGTTCATACATTCTCTTCCTATTGATGTATCGCTGCAGGCGCCACGCCGCGGCCATCATTCAAAATAGCAAGATGCAACAGCTAAATGGATATTCGAGGACAAGCAAGCTATTTGCGATTGGGATACCTCTCGTACGGTTGGCCTCCCCCACCATTCTGCAAACAGCCTCTGGGAGTTTGTAAATCGAAACCTAAAGCTTTGATGACCGGTCATACGCGGCGGCGGATATGTCGCGATTCAAAGATAACTTCTATAGCGTTACGCCGGAAAGAATTTAATTAGGATTTCGTGTACGCTAATTGGTAATTTATGTAAATTTAATTTTGAAGAAATCACGTAACGCTTTAGTATCGAGGGGTGTTGTATTTGTGATTCGATGACAATAATTAAACTCAAGGTATTTGAAATCAACACGTGTCGCACAGAAATTCCAGTAAGCATGTCGTAGTCCGCCTGGAATACTCTCCGAATAACGAGATTTCCGTGTCGTTCGAGCCAGCAGTGAAACTCGCCTCATATATCATTCTCGGGGGTGCGTGACGTACATACGTTGGTTATGCCACGGCGGACCGGCTAGTTATAGTTAGGTTAGGAGGTTTGGGGGCGCCGGGTGTCGCGACAAATGTGTCGATGTATTAATTTCCATAGCTAGCGGATTGTGTGGTGTATTCGCGAGCCAGAGAATCATCGTACACTCGTTCAGTTCTGCACAGTAACGTACGTTACCAAGCACCAAAAATTATTCTTTGAGGACGTGAAATAATGGAGTGAAGGATTATGTACGTATATTACTTATATTCATTAACCAGTACGAGTTAAAACACACTGAACAATATACGTTTGTTCAGTAATAAAACTCCATTCATTTACTCACTGCTAAAGCACTCCATTCGTTTGTTTAGTGCTAAAGTTCTATAACATGTCCTTTGTACACAGTTCCGGTAAAAGTAGAAAATTCACGGCGCTCATCGAAGCTTTTATGCATTTAATCGTGCAGACAAAAGAAAAAATATCAATATTTTTGGTATTTTTGCGGTATTATCCAATCACTTTTGTTGCACCAGTTATTTGACTGAAAATATATGGATTATTTATATTGATAATAAAAGAGGTTCAATTTTTTACTATCTGCAAAGAAAATTCATTTTTAATGAAACAGAGAAATCTGTAGGAGTGCAATCATTGATATATTTAGCAAAATATATACGTTTAGCAAAAAAGGAATATGGATGAAATTTTATAGATTTTTTGTCTTAAGGACCGCGTTGGTCAATTAAATAATAAACGGTTCTCAATTGTTGACAACTCTTACTATTATTTTGCGGGAGCTAATCGTAAATAACTTTCTATTCAACGTGGTTATGAATCATGGTTATGAACGTGGTTATGAATCATTATACCTTTTATCAATAGCCTCAACTAAATTTAGAGAGCTTGAATGAGGCAAGGTGAATGAAACTGTCACAACTAAGCTTTACCCGTGCATTATAACTTGCTGATATAACATTTAACGAGTTAGTAGTGAGTTTTCAGATCCTATAAAACAGTATTTAAACACCTTCACCTGAATCACTATTATTATGAGTCAAGTTATGGTATCATTAGAGAACAATCAAGGGAAAAATTAAACGCTTACAGTTCCGAATTTATTCCTGGCCGGTTAAAAATTCGAAAATAATTCTATCATTTTAAGACGTCAGCGGCAGATTTTTTAATCACTGGAAAAAATCGGTTGCATCAAAACTACATTCAAGAATTTTCTGCGTGTGATCTAGAAAGAATTGTTCGAAGGATTGGCCTCTTTTACAACTCATCCTTTTCATAATCACATGTCACATCTTTTAATTGGAGCAATTTTTTAAAAAGTCTAAACATTAAGCGACGCATATCGCGAATGCTGCAATTATTTTAATATTCATTAAAACGAGTAAAATATAATTACGAAAAAAATGAGATGTAGCAGAGGCCAATCCTTTGAGCAGTTTTTTCCGAATCACTCGCATAGTGTAAAATGCTTACACCTAGTTTTAATGCAGCCGGTTGATCCCACCGGTTTGCCCCGTGACAAAAACATCTTTTGCTATCATTCTAAAAAGTTGGTATTATCCCAGATTTTTTCTTCGGTAGGAAAAAGTTGTGACAATGAAAAGAATTTTGTTTTGTTTGGCCCTCTTAATACTCACAGTAATAACGAAATTATTTCAGGATTTTTTCAGGAAAGAAAAAACCAAAAAAAACATTCAGTATTTATTGGACACACGGAAAGGAAAGATTAGTTGCCATAACCAAAATATGAATTGGCACAACCAATCGATTATTGGATCGGGGTAAAAATAGCAAATGACCAAAATAGCGAATGGCTAAAATAGCGAATGACCAAAATAGCGAATGGCTAAAATAGCAAATGACCAAAATAGCGAATGGCTAAAATAGCGAATGACCAAAACAGCGAATGGCTAAAATAGCGAATGACCAAAATAGCGAATGGCTAAAATAGCGAATGACCAAAATAGCGAATGGCTAAAATAGCGAATGACCAAAATAGCGAATGGCTAAAATAGCGAATGATCAAAATAGCGAATGGCTAAAATAGCGAATGGCTAAAATACCGAATGACCAAAATAGCGAATGGCTAAAATAGCGAATGACCAAAATAGCGAATGGCCAAAATAGTGAATGACCAAAATAGCGAATGGCTAAAATAGCGAATGACCAAAATAGCGAATGACTAAATAGCGAATGACCAAAATAGCGAATGGCTAAAATAGCGAATGACCAAAATAGCGAATGGCTAAAATACGGAATGACCAAAATAGCGAATGGCTAAAATAGCGAATGACCAAAATAGCGAATGGCTAAAATAGCGAATGATCAAAATAGCGAATGGCTAAAATTGCGAATGATCAAAATAGCGAATGGCTAAAATAGCGAATGACCAAAATAGCGAATGGCTAAAATACCGAATGACCAAAATAGCGAATGGCTAAAATAAGGAATGACCAAAATAGCGAATGGCTAAAATACCGAATGACCAAAATAGCGAATGGCTAAAATACCGAATGACCAAAATAGCAAATGGCTAAAATAGCCAATTTCAAAATAAAGAACGTCTAAATATAGAATGCCCATCATTATGAAACTCGCTATTTCAGCCATTCGCTATTTTGATGGCATTTTAATAAGATGGAGGTCAAAAAAGCGAATGGCTGAAATAGCAAATTTGATAATGATGGCCATTCTAGATTCAGACGTTCCTTATTTTGAAATTCGCTATTTTAACCATTCGCTATTTTAACCCCCACCCAAGTAGTAGTCGCAACGATTCGAATGGTAGTCACAACGATTGGATTGATTACAATTACTAATTTCGCAGAAACTAATCGTGAACAGTTGAGGTTATGGTTGGGGCAACTAATTTTTGAGACCTTCTGTACAGCAAATTGGAAACGTAGTTATCCCAACCAAATATTATTTTCCGTGCATACTTAATAGAATCCGCTAGGTAATTGTATATTACATCTTCATCGTCTCTTCATACAATCTTGTAGGCCTATGATTGAAAGTAGTCAACAACTGTGCCGCAGTAAGTCTACAAGGTACGTGTTGGCTTGCAGAGAGCTTGCACAAATCGATGACTCTAGGTTTTGCAACCGAACGAACAGGCGAATACGCAGAACAGTACTAGTCGCAGAGCCGTACGAACATCCAGTATGCCACAGGACGCTACGGCTACCAGAGTCCTTTGTGTGTATGTATATATGGATGGAACAACGACGAGCACGAGGACGAAGCATCGAGTGAACGGTGTGGCAGTAGTGGCGAGACCGGTGAACGTAAATCCTTCGTGGAGTGATGTATCGTTCGTCCGGGGGTGCGGCATACTTCCATGTAGATACCGACATTCCCGGAATCGCGGAGCCGGCGTTCCGATTCCTCGTTATCCCTTGGACCATCGCTCTTTGGGGGTGTCGGGGGTGTTGTGAGATCCACTCGCGCGAAAGCACGAGTACGTGGGCACGTGGATACCCGTACGGTATTATTCCACTAGAAGTCGAATCGTGCATACCACTTCCGCTCGCTCGATACTCCGTATTTTACTTCAGAGTGATTATCGAGAATTCAGGACGTCGCGATAATAGAGTAATTTTTAATTAATAACACTGCTATTTCTAACTCGATTTATTCATGTTCAAACTTCATTGAATTGTAAGTAAATAAAGCCTGAAATACTGTTTGATTTATGTAAGACTTTTGGTATCTGGATTTGATGTAAATGATTCAATATATGGTTGTGGGGCTTGTAGCCCTACAACCATATATAAACCATGTTAAGAGTCAAGTTTATTATTATTCTACTAGAAGTCGAATCATGCATACCACTTCCGCTCGCTCGATTCTCCGTATTTTACGTCAGAGTGATTATCGAGAATTCAGGACGTTGCGATAATAGAGTAATTATTAATTAATAACACTGCTATTTCGAACTCGATTTATTGATATTCAGACTTTATTAAATTTGTATGTAAATAAAGCCTGAAATACTGTTTGATTTATGTAAGATTTTTTGGTATCTGGATTTGATGTGAATAATTCAATATATGGTTGTGGGACTATAAGCATCAATGTTAAGAGTCAAGTTTATTATTATTCTACTAGAAGTCGAATCATGCATACCACTTCCGCTCACTCGATACTCTGTATTTTACTTCAAAGTGATTATCGAGAATTTAGGACGTTGCGATAATAGAGTAATTTATAATTAATAACACTGCTATTTCGAACTCGATGTTCATATTCAAACTTCACTGAATTTGTAAGTAAATAAAGCCTGAAATACTGTTTGATTTATGTAAGACTTTTTGGCATCTGGATTTGATGTAAATGATTCAATATATGGTTGTGGGACTGTAAGTGCCGATGTTAAGAGTCAAGTTTATTATTATTCTACTCGAAGTCGAATCATGCATACCACTTCCGCTCGCTCGATACTCCGTATTTTACGTCAGAGTGATTATCGAGAATTCAGGACGTTGCGATAATAGAGTAATTATTAATTAATAACACTGCTATTTCGAATTCGATTTATTGATATTCAGACTTTATTAAATTTGTATGTAAATAAAGCCTGAAATACTGTTTGATTTATATAAGATTTTTTGGCATCTGCCCGTGCAGAAATTAGTTCGGGCAGCCGCGATTAAATAAGGGGCCTTTTTAGGTAAAACGTGGCATCCACAATAGGGAATCTACTCTAGAACCCTACTAGGCTCAACAAAGGCGGCCACGACACACTTCGGGGCCTAATCAGGCTTAAATGTGGAACCCTCACTAGGGTCGCCCATATTGAGCCTTTAAAGGCCCCGTACTTCAAGCGTGACTAGCCTAGTAGGGCCCCTAATAGAACTGGGGCAAACTAGAAAGGGCCAAGTCAGAGCCCCAACTATTTTTCTACACGGGTGGATTTGATGCAAATGATTCTATATATGGTTGTGGGGCTATAAGCATCGATGTTAAGAGTCAAGTTTATTATTATTCTACTAGAAGTCGAATTATGCATGTCACTTCCGCTCGCTCGATTCTCCGTATTTTACGTCAGAGTAATTATCGAGAATTCAGGACGTCGGGATAATAGAGTAATTTTTAATCAATAACACTGCTATTTCGATCCCGATTTATTCACATTCAGACTTCATTGAATTTGTAAGTAAATAAAGCCTGAAATACTGTTTGATTTATGTAAGACTTTTTGGCATCCTTATTTGATGTAAATGATTCCATATATGGTTGTGGTATTATAAGCATTGACGTTAAGAGTCAAGTTTAATATTATTCCACTAGAAGTTGAATCGTGCATTATCGAAAATTCAGCACTCTAAAAACCAAGAGTGTTGCAAGTGTGTTGTTTCCTATCTTTTACATTGTGACGCGTTTTTACACACTTTCAAGCGTGTTAGCATTCACATGATAAATGATATCTGAAAGGAACACGCCTGTAAGTGTGATAAAAACTCGTCATAATGTAAAAGATAGGAAACAACGCACTTGCAACACGCTTTTTTTTTTAGAGTGAGGGCGTTGTGATAATAGAGTAATTTTAATTAATATAACTGCTACTTCAAACTCGATGTATTCATATTCAGACTTCATTGAATTTATAAGTAAATAAAGCCTGAAATACTGTTTGATTTATGTAAGACTTTTTGGCATCCGGATTTGATGGGAAAGATTCCATATATCGTTGTGCAACTATACATTCAACGCTTTTCCCGGTTGCTTCTTCTTCTTCTTCTTGTTCTTCTTGTTCTTCTTCTTCTTCTTCGTCAAAGTCTTATTCTCACTCGGTTCACCATTTCCGTTTTATTTCTCGGTTGGGCTCATTCTTGACTCTATGCGTGGCGTCTACTGGGTGTGCATAGTACCAATGTTTACCATGAACAGTACTTTCCGGACCGCATACTGTCTTCTACTTCGAAACTTGGTCTGAGGACTTGTGGAGCCGAGAGTTGCAAAGAGCAAGGCGTAAAGCTAGGCTGTACGGAAAGAGGGGAAAACTGGGAAAAGGAGTCGAGGTGTACAGAGCTGAAGTGACGAAACGAGCGACGAGAAAGCCGAAAGTGTGGTATGTGACGGTTGCATCTTTTCGCGTCTTTCGCACGAGGATATCTCGGTGCCATCCGGAAATTTCCTGCACACGTTCTCTTTTCTCGCGCTGCAATGACTGACGTACTACCGAAAGATATATCTCGAAATGCGACCTTAAGCATGGTTATGACTGATGTCGATTTTGTAAACCGAATCATCAAAATCTCATTTTGACATTTTGAATCTACGTTCTAAATATCGACATTAATATCAGAACTGCGGTATAATAATCAGACAATAAAGCGTCAAGATCCGCGCAAAAATGGAAGTATGAAAGTATTATTTTTTAATTTCAACCTAGACACCGAAAACCATGGAAATTTCGAAATGGACACCGAAAACTATGGAAATTTTGACCTGGACACCGAAAACTATGGGGATTTTGACGTGGACACCGAAAAATAATAATTCGGTCCAATTTAGTCCAATAAATCATACTTAAGGCTTTTATATTTTTATACTTTCTCTATTTGGGCAGGATATTATTCGCTATTCTGGAATGTCGAAAAATTACCATTTTCATACTTCAGTTTTTACGCGGGGAATTTATGGATTGGTGTGAAATTTTTATCAGTGTTAAACCATTTCATGTTGACACTAATCCTGTTTACAGCATTAATTTCACAGAAGTGAGTGTAGGAATTCATTATTCGTTTCCACATCAAAATGTTCAACACATAACGTAGATGTGCCATTTATGGGCACTGTACTATTTATGGGCATTTTCAATATCACGTAATACTACATCGTTGTATATCTGCGTTCTCATTGTGAGGCATAGATAGAATTCATGTAAATCTACGTAGTTATTGACCCGATGACCCTAGCATTCAATTACATTGGAATTGAATTATATTTACAATTCAGCCAAAGGTATTACAATCGGATGTGATTACAATCGAACTGAGTAGACAAAAGTAGTGGTCGATATCCGTTTATGTTCGAATCGAGTAGATTGATGAATTGTTAGTCATCAATGCATATTTATGACGTAAATATAATTCAAAAAGGATGCAAAGCAGATTGGTGCATGTTGCTGTTAAAAGACGGGCAGCACAAAAAAGGAACATTTTTTCTAAACCATTTTTCTCGCTGACATTTTCCTTCCTTATAGAGGAAGCAAAATGAAATTGAATATCCTTCTCCTATTGTCAAGGGAAGCATTGAGAAAGTTTCAATTGCGATATGAAATTTAACACCATCATCGGTGGGTGACACGGGTCGTCAGTGTGGACACGTATGAAAAAAAAACATGGAGTTCATTTTTAACAGTAAAATGGTCACAGTAAAATTTTCAGCGTAAGTTCCCTCCGGCGTAAAAAAGATGCGGACAGAATCCAGGATGGAGTCTGATCTGTCCAGGATGGACTCTGGGCCATCCAGGACGGACTCTGGGCCATCCAGGATGGACTCTGGGCCATCCAGGATGGACTCTGATCTGTCCAGGATGGACGCTGGGCCATCCAGGATGGACTCTGATCTGTCCAGGATGAACCCTGGGCCATCCAGGATGGACTCTGGGCAATCCAGGATGGAGTCTGGGCAATTCAGGATGGAGTCTGGGTAACCCAGGATGGAGTGTGGGTAATCCAGGATGGAGTCCGGGTAATCTAGGATCGACTCTGGGCAATCCAGACTCGGTCCGGGACTTCCCAGATATCCTAGACTCATAATTTTTACGTGGGGTGTTTTCTTCTGAAATACTTTCTACATTGTCCGCTGAAAGATGTCAAGCTTTTTCGTATATGTACGTGTCGTGTATGTGTTTGTGTTATTTCCGTAAGAGATATTCTGTTAAACCCATACAGACTTTGATAACTTCCAGGAACTTGAACTGCAGTGCGCGGAAAGCATGTGTGATGCCATGCGAGTAGCGTATAGTTGGAAAGTTATAAGACTGATCGATAACGTACGGTCGAAGTACTCAAGTGCAAAGGCAAAGCTGAATATTTAACATCAGATAATTTCTAACAAAGTCCTACTTTTTAAACCATAAGCACTTAAAGAAGTAGACTAGAGAGTAAATAACTATTTTTTTTTATAACTTCGCTAAATAACTTCATTTTGTGCACGCAACGTGGGTGCAAATCGCTTATTTTTAATCAATGTCTCGTTAGCATGCGCATTTGTCATTATTCCCTAGGGAGGCAAACGGTATTTTTCTGCCCGATGGGAATAACGGAAACCTTACTGCACATGCATACTCGTCATTGACTAAAAAATTGCAGTTCTTGCGTTCTTATTGCTAGCACGGAATGTAATTATTTTTTAACGAGGTTCGAAAAAAACCTGTCTTATTCTATCATGATCTTCTCTGCCCTTGTAGCGTAATCTACTCATTACAGCCTCACATAAGTCATGGGTTTCTATTGACAAACTACCACGACTGATGCAAATCATCAGGATTAAAGTGCAATCTTGGAAATATCAAGAACTGTTATGGACCTTCAACTTAAGTTGAACTCCCGCGTAAAAAAGATGCGAGGTCCAGGATGGAATCCAGGACAGAATACAGGATGGACTCCAGGATGGAATCCAGGATGGAATCCAGGATGGAATCCAGGATGGAATCCAGGATGGAATCCAGGGTGGAATCCAGGATGGAGTCCAGGATGGAATCCAGGATGGAATCCAGGAGAGAATCCAGGAAATAATTCAGGATAGAATTCAGGATGGATTCCAGGATAGAATTCAGGATGGATTTCAGGATAGAATTCAGGATGGATTCCAGGATAGAATCCAGGATGAAATTTGGGCTGTGCAAGATGTATTCTGGGCAGTCCATGATGAAGTCCAAGTTGGACAATTAGATCAGATTAAATCCCATTCTTCATGCTGGACACATAATTTTTACGCGTTTTGATAACCCAAAATGATGTAAAAATCATACAACAAACGTAGAGATACGTTGTAGAAGAAGGATTCAGGGATTATCAAACACCAACCAATTCATAACGCTGCGTTGGTCACGTGTGTAGAGAGTTCCAGTAGGGAACGGACAACGTGCGGGAACTATCGTGATCCTGATGGATAATGCAATTGACAAACACGCTCAGGACTGAACCTGCTTCATTATTCAAAACGTTCGCATGTATTGACAATCGTGATAGTAGTGGTGGTAATGGTACATACTTTGTATAACACCAACTTCCCCGAAACATATACGGGGCATCTGTGTATACACCAGCAACTATGACATCAACGACGTACATAGTTACGCCGATGGTGAAGCGCATGCGTGCAATAACGTAGGTTGCACTGCGTGCCTGTACTCACTATCTGCATATAAGGTATAGAAATCCGAACTGACCCGGACAATTGTGTGCTTGCTGCTGTTAAAACTGTGCAAGCTCTGCGAAGGTTCGAGGGAGTTCGTTGCCCTCAGGGGTTGTTTTCTAATTCCAGAGTTGTCCGAAACGTTGTCGAGGGAAAAGAGCGCAAAGTGACAAAAGTTTCAGGCTATTGATCGATTGATCGACAGATATTGTTTTCATAGCCGGATTATTGGAAATAGAACTAAAAAATCCTGGGGATAAAACGAACATCGACTTTTCACTCGTGAAATAATATTGCCACTCTGAGGGCACGATTGGCGCGATATTGTATAATCTAAGGAGAAATGCAGTTTCTGTATTTTTTCCTATTCACCCTTCAATTTGCATATTTTTACACGGGGCCATGGAACGTCGTTGTCAGAGCGAAGAAAGAAGACTCGTTTTTCAGTATGACGCTGTTCTATTTAGTCTGAATGATTAACGAGCTGCCTCACCAATGAGAAAGAACACGTATACGCCAAAAAAAAGTGTGTCGCGCGACACTGTCTTAATTAAGTTGTCGAGAAATTGAGCACAAGCTTGGGCTCTACCCTTTTTCATATTTTATGGAAATTATACTTGTTGTCAAGGCACTTTGAGAGATGTCAGATCTTCAGGTTGAAAAAGTGTCGGAATATTACGTCCGGGACGACATGAGGTAATTTAAGGATGATGGATGTAAAAAAAAGTAATTACAGTCTTCATAATTAATAATGACTAAAGTGCTGTCATTCGAAGAAAATAATACTTCAACGTTTGAGAATAATCGTTAAACTGTACGACAGAAAAAGAACAGAAATTCGTAGTTTCTTTTATTGGGTGAAATGATACAACATACAATACGTTCTTATAGGAAAAATCTTATGGACCAAATGATAAATGAGCCATTCCATACATTTTTTATATTCAGTACCAAGCAACAACTCTGGAAACATAAATTGAAGCCTCACTGTTTACCAGCAATGAGAAAGTAACAAGTTGCACTATTACGGCTTGGTAACTTTTTTATTCCTCAGATTCTGCTAGTTTTCTTCAAGCTCTTTATTTTCTATAGGCACTCGTCAAAACTTTTCGCTGCAAATACACACTGATGTACACAGTATCGTGTATCGGTGCATAGGTGTCTATATGTGTTTATGTGTAATGTACAAAAGGAGGCCATCGAAACTGAATGGAGCTCCTTGCCGTTCAAAGTAAAGTGAAAAGAGAACGAGTAAGGATAATGTCCTTCGAGAGTGGGGAGAGCGGAAAAACTTGTCCCTTCCTTGAAATCTTGAACAACTCGTAACGCAGCGCGACTGAGAGAGATAGATAGAGTGGAGGCAGACATCTTCGTCTTTCCTTGCCTAGAGGAAGGCACTTGAGTGCTTCGTGGTGCACTCGGTTGCCTCGCTCTTCCTATCCACTTTACGTTTCTCTCACAGTTCCTTCCCATTCTGCGTCTTTGAGAACCTCGTGAAATCACTCGTTTCAACATTTTTTTAAAACACAACGATGTACCTTCAATTTTTCCTCTTGAATAAGAGAAAGAGATCTCTTTGCTCCGGTTGATCCTCGTCTTCTTTCCCTCAAATCCAAAATGTCATTTCATCCATGGTCTTTATTGATTGAATCCCATTATCATGGAAACCGAAAAAAGAAAACTGTTATGAAAGGAGCACGTAATATTGATGCAAAGGTGCGTTATTGGTCCTATCTCATCTCAAGGCAAAGATTATGAAGCTCAGCTAAATATCGGCTACTTCAGAGACACGGTTTTGCCAATGTCATTACACAGTTTATTTGATGTAAAAACCTTTAATGACTCTAAGATGCACTTCGCGCTGATACTCTTTAGGTTTGAAGTACCTCTTGATGCTTCATTGAATCACATCATGGAAAGATGCTCTGATGAGCATTCTGCTACACAAATAACAGTGATACTTGGAATTGAAATTCACTAGAACGGAAGATCACAACGTCTGAGTATCATTCAAAGGCGTTGTTGTGGCACAGAAATAAATGTACAAAAATTGGATATTTCAACGACAAATAGTTCTGTGCAAAAATTCTTAAATAATGAACGGAAATAAAGAGATGCTTCTCACTCTTTTGATTTGGATTTTGCTGAACTAAGACAAATCTTTTAAGATCGAGCGAATCGAATTTACATTGATGCAATGTAATTCAATTGAACTTGCGTTGAACTCGCGGTGAACTTCAGTAGTTGAACCAAGCGATATTAAGTTAATTCATCTGCATGATTTGCTTGACTCAAACTGCCTCAAGTTTGCTCAATGACATTCTCATGGAGCCAAGTGAATTTTTTTTTCTCAATGTAGATTTGCTTGGCTCGATCTTAGATTTTTTCCTCAAACTACAGTAAGTTTAAGCTCAATGATATTTTCACGAAGCGAATTCATATTTCACAATATAGATTTGTTTGGCACCGTCTTAGATTTTTTCTTCCACTGTATGTCATTGTTTGCAGTGAGAAGTTCTGACAGTCGCGTTATCACAATTCATTCCTCTTGACGTAGCCATCGTTACTTTCAGACTATTCGCTGGGCTTGCGTAAAACTTTTAAGGACAATTGTTCTGGGAGAGTTTAGTTTATTGAAAATAGGCCATCGTGCAAGAAAGCGACCAAAAGCATCATTCGGTCAGGTAGAACGTTTCTCTCCATGCACTCTTCTCTCGACTACTCGGAGTTTTCATCCAGCCAGTTCGATCTCTTTGTGGAATGGAGTAACAATAAAAAAAGTTGGGCTATAGGATCCGAGTGGCTGTCGTGTCATTAAAGTTCATAGTGATGCCGATGGTATAAAAGCGCGAGAGGTGGCGGTGTCGAACAATCCGTGCCTTCAGACTGCCTCTGGAAAAGGGGGTGGACTGACATTTGCCCCCGAAGTCCTGATTCTCTTGCTGGTTTCGAGGTTCGCCCGAAGGATAACCCAGAGGATGGAAACTCACTGCAGAGTGAAGGCAAGAGGAAGATAGTATTGGAAAGGAGGAGATGGGCAATCGAATCGGTGAACGTAGTGAACTCGCCCTAGAGTTTTAGATCGGATTCGTGCGAGTTAGCGGAAAGTGGAGAGCAGCTACGGTGGTTGCGGTCAGACGAAGTGGTACGGACCATGAAGGTGGACGTAGTCTTATAGTCGCCCTTTCTCACGATTTCGCCATCAATTCTCGTTTTCCCACCACGATATTCACCATTATTTGATAACACTCGTCGTTAATCAACTGCGCCATTCAACAATTTTTGTTCTTCTGTTTTTCAGGACCTCCTTGAAGTCTGTTTGTATGTATTATGCTTTCGGCACTACGTGATGTTGGTTCAAGTCCCTGGTCGGTGGTCGAGCAGAAATTTCTACTTAACTTACACAACCGTACGCAAACGAACTGTGACTCGAAGCAAAGTTGATGCGCCACCCAACAGTTTGTTTACAGTTACGGAGTGTCAGTATTTTTGGAAGTGTACGGTCGGTACGTCGGAGGAAATGTGTGTTTATGAAACTGGCAGGACGGTTGGCAGATCGTTAACGAACTCTCGAGTGCTACTTCTTAGATCTCGTCATAATTATTCTAATTAGAGGGGACTCATTACGCGAGCTTCTCGCGGAGTACAACTTTCATGATATGCAGCCGGTAGGGAAGTTCAGTTCTCGTGGAGACTAACGAAGGATTTTATGTTGAAAATAAACGTATTTAAAAAAGCAGTCAGTTATTTTTTCATTTCTTTTTTTTTTCGTGTTTTTGTTTATAATTTCGAAGTGTGCAGTTATAACGGGAAAATATAATGGAATACTCAGTGTGTCGTATGCGCGTCACGTGCGATATGCAAACTTGTTCACGAATACTTTCATTGTAAATGAATATACGTGAAACTACTATCTACATCGTGCAGTTGACACGTCGAAATCCGTGAGTTGTCAAGCTTCGTGCGCGTGTGGCATATTCAACGCTCTCCTGCCTTTATGCTTCGTCGAATAATGTGAATGACGTCTTGAGTAATTGGATGGATATGGTGGAGTTTCCGGCTCGAGTAGATTCTTCCAGTCTTGCGAGTTTCCAGTAATACGTACACGGCTATTTCTGCCTGTGATATATATTTCTTGAACGATAATTCGACTTCGCGGTTAATTACCGTAGTATCAGAGTATATTCAATAAAATCGAAACATTTGGGATTCTTGAAACGACTTATCCAATAATTTCAATCAATATTAATCTTCAATCAATAAATGTGTTCAGAAGAAAATATTCACTGTTCTTTTTCATTTGATTCAGCGATTATAACAAATATAGAGGAAAATATAATTGGACACTGTTAATTTTTTTCTACAGCTTTGGGGAAATAATGTCACCGTGTGAAGATTAATAAATTCGTAAGCCTCAAAGTCACTAGATCATTTACAGTGTCGATGTGGTTATTTGTATGCACGTATCATTCAACAATATCTTAGATATACAACAAAATATAATTGGACACCATCAATTTTTTTACAGCTTCGGGAATTAATGACCGTGTGAAGATTAATAAATTCGTAAGCCTCAAAGTCACTAGATCGTTTACAGTGTGGATTGTGGTTATTTGTACGCACGTATCATTCGAGTCAACAATTCAACAACATCTTAGATATACAACAAAATATAATTGGACACCATCAATTTTTTTTACAGCTTCGGGAATTAATGTCACCGGGTAAAGATTAATAAATTCGTAACCCTCAAAGGTACTAGATCGTTTACAGTGTGGATGAGGATAATTGTA
Organism: Ephialtes manifestator; assembly: GCA_963970395.1. Classification (NCBI taxonomy): domain Eukaryota; kingdom Metazoa; phylum Arthropoda; class Insecta; order Hymenoptera; family Ichneumonidae; genus Ephialtes; species Ephialtes manifestator. Next base: position 22,436,635 of record OZ019981.1, on the reverse strand, counting down.
CCTACATATCATTCGATTCAACAATTCAGCAATATCTTAGATATGCAGCAAAATGTAATTGGACACTGTTAATTTTTTTCTACAGCTTTGAAAATTAATGTCGCCGTGTGAAGATTAATAAATTCGTAACCCTCAAAGTTACTATATCGTTTGCAGTCTGAATGTGGTTATTTGTACCTGCGTATCATTCGATTCAACAATTCAGGAATGTCTTAGATATACAGCAAAATGTAATTGGACGGCGTTAATTTTTTTTCTACAGCTTTGGGAATTAATGTCACCGTGTGAAGATTAATAAATTCGTAACCCTCAACGTTACGAGATCGTTTACAGTGTGGATGTGCTTATTTGTACCTACGTATCATTCGATTCAACAATTCAGCAATGTCTTAGATATACAGCAAAATATAATTGGACACTGTTCATTTTTTCTACAGCTTTGGGAATTCATGTCACCGTGTAAAGATTAATAAATTCATAACCCTCAAAGTTACTAGATCGTTTACAGTGTGCATATGGTTATTTGTACGCACGTATCATTCGATTCAACAATTCAGGAATGTCTTAGATATACAGCAAAATGTAATTGGACGGCGTTAATTTTTTTTCTACAGCTTTGGGAATTAATGTCACCGGGTAAAGATTAATAAATTCGTAACCCTCAAAGTTACTAGATCGTTGACAGTGTGGACGAGGTTTTTTGTACCTGAGTATCATTCGATTCAATAACTCGGCAATGTCCTAGATATACAGCAAAATATAATTGGACACCATCAATTTTTTTACAGCTTCGGGAATTAATGTCACCGTGTGAAGATTAATAAATTCGTAAGCCTCAAAGTCACTAGATCGTTTACAGTGTGGATGTGGTTATTTGTACGCACGTATCATTCGAGTCAACAATTCAGCAATACCTTAGATATACAGCAAAATATAATTGGACACCGTTAATTTTTTTCTACAGCTTTGGGAATTAATGTCACCGTGTGAAGATGAATAAATTCGTAATCCTCAAAGTTACTAGACCGTTTCCAGTGTGGATGAGGTTAATTGTACCTACATATCATTCGATTCAACAATTCAGCAATGTCTTAGAAATACAACAAAATTTAATTGGACACCGTTAATTTTTTTTATACAGCTGTGAAGATTAATAAATTCGTAACCCTCAAAGTTACTAGATCGTTTACAGTGTGGATGTGGTTATTTGTACCTACGTATCATTCAATTCAACAATTCAGCAATGTCTTAGATATAAAACAAAATATAATTGCACACCGTTAATTTTTTTCTACAGCTTCGGGAATTAATATCACCGTGTAAAGATTAATAAATTCGTAACCCTCAGAGTTACTAGATCGTTAACAGTGTGGATGTGGTTATTTGTACGCACGTATCATTCGTTTCAACAATTCAGGAATGTCTTAGATATACAGCAAAATGTAATTGGACGGCGTTAATTTTTTTTCTACAGCTTTGGGAATTAATGTCACCGTGTGAAGATTAATAAATTCGTAACCCTCAAAGTTACTAGATTGTTTACAGTGTGGTTGTGGTTTTTTGTACCTACGTATCAACAATTCAGCAATGTCGTAGATATACAGCAAAATATAATTGGGCACCGTTAATTTTTTTTTCTACAGCTTTGGGAATTAATTTCACCGTGTGAAGATTAATAAATTCGTAACCCTCAAAGTTACTAGATTGTTTACAGTGTGGATGTGCTTATTTGTACCTACGTATCATTCAATTCAACAATTCAGCAATATCTTAAATATGCAGCAAAATATAACTGGACACCGTCAATTTTTTTACAGCTTCGGGAATTAATGTCACCGTGTGAAGATTAATAAATCCGTAACCCTCAAAGATACTAGATCGTTTACAGTGTGGATGTGGTTATTTGTAACTACGACTACGCTTTACCAACATTACATTTGCATGACCGGAGGGATTTGAATAAATCAAGAATTCTCGAGCATAACCAGCAGCAGCCTACCTTGAAACATGCTTAGCTATACGATACCTACTTACCCTCGCCAATGGTAATAAGAAGTCGTGGGAGTTAAGAACTCTAGGCCCTTTTCAGCGGGCCGTGCTTGATTTAATGGCTTGGCCGTATTAAATCTGGCTTCTAAGCATCTAGGCGCAGCAAGTGCTCGAATTGCTCGGTAAAGAAGGGTAAGCGTTAGGCCGGGGTAGAAATACTGGTGAGGAGGAAAGTATAAAGTGTTGGGTTTCGTTATCGTAATATCCGCCACGTATAATATCGTTCCTTTCCCTATAATAACATTATAAATACAAGTTTGAGGATGCCATCGCTGCTGTTGCCGCCTTTCGCATAAATCGACCTTATTGAATATAGACTAAGTACCATCGAGAAACAATCTTGGGTAGAGAAATGGAATACGAAGAGAAACCATCGTCGTTAACAAGAAACTTGAATAAAGTGAAGAAGGTTTTCACTCAGACTTCCCTTTCTTTACGAATTGTTGTCGCACTTTTAACAACACTGAAGACAAGCGATAGAGCAGCTCTTCATAGGGACAATATAAAAAAAATTTAATGGATGTATAAAGCGGTGAGAAGTCTCTTGAAGTATATATTAAGGGACCAGAGACGACCGAAATAAAATTATATTTTCTTTGCTCAATGTTTTTTTTTTTTTTTTTTTTTTTTCAGTCGATCGATGAACGTTATAAAAAATGTATCATCTGAGTACTGTAAAAAAAGAATCTTTTTATTGGTTAAAAAAATTAGTCGTTCAACTAGTTCCTTCGGTTTCAGTTTTGAACTTCTTCAACTCTCAATGTAATTCAGAATGAACTGCTCGATGGTTTATACTCTGCGATAACTTATTATTGTAGCTAAAACATTTTATACCGTTTTAATGGAGAACATATTTTTAAAAAGAACTCTTAGAGATGCCCTTAACCCAAATTATATTAATAAATTCAGTGTCGAACCATATCTTTGATTTAGGAAAAAAAAAATGACCCCCGCTCAACTTTTGTGGAATGTTGATTTGAAGAGATTAAAATTTCATAGAGTGTCCAACCAGCGGTTTGTTCTAAATATCGTACATTGTTGAGAAAGCTTAAGGTAGTTCTGTCAGTACGCCGGAGTCATAAATCTCCGAGTCTATATGACATTAAAAAATAATCATACGCATCACTTTGACTGCCTCAATAATAATATCAAAAATAATCGAGAATCCTTCGAAATTGTCGTAATCAAATTAAAACGATTATTTGTAAATAGTTGATATGTTTAGTGAGGATTTGACTTCATTTTTACGATAATTAGGTTAGGAAACGTCATTTGGCCCGGTATCGTGCACTTTGACCTTGGTTCAATTAAACATTATTCCGGAGACTTCACCTTTTTTCATGATCCATCAATTCCTGAATGATTTGCGAATCTGTAGTACTATTTATTTTTTGTCTATCTTTGATCTAAGTACGTTAATTTTCGATTTAAAGATCAATTTTTCCAGCCCTCCCGTTGGCGCCGTGTAAAAACATCGATTTTCAAGTTTTAATTGTTCATTTAAATACTCGGTAAAAGCCTTCAAGATTTAGTGCAAGTAAAATTGAATAGCTAATTTACAACATGTCAAAAATTCATGCATATGAGTTTGGATTGCCTTCACGACAGAACTACCTTAAGATAGAAAAATCTCTAGCGAAATTGGGTCTCTTACCGTCTGAAAAATTCTTCATTCTAGGCTACCCATGTTGGATTCTTATTCATTCATAAGTTGACCGAGAAAAAAATTGAGGAATCTCAGGTATCTGGTTGGTTAAGTGATTAAGTGTCCTTGATGTCATTTTCTTGTCCACTGTAATTTTCTACTGCATTGAGGACCATCTATGGTATCCCCATGGCCTATGGAATAACTATGAGGAATATTCAGCGTGCTTAAAACGATCTGCGATTTGATAGGTCAACCTAACCGTATTGCGAAAATTTAATCCTCTTTTTATCTGATCAGGTTAGCAAATTGACAGGAATTCATCCTATCATCCTTGCACAAAACAAATCGGTTTACTATACAAATGGAAGCTCTGTGCATATGGATAGAAAAAACTGCAAGACTCGAACAATTTCAGTTTTGATACGCTTGCGAGAGTCCGTTTGCTTAATCCCCTCGTCAACTGATAAATGTACAACGAAAATCGCTTTCATTCCGTGGGATGACATATTACGCCTCTCCCTCGGCCATTTGGTAGTGAGGGTCTGGATATGAATGTAGTGAGGGACACAGAATGCCTTTAGTAATATCAAAGATGTGGACTATTCGTCATTTCATTTACAGAAATAATATGAGCCCCAAAATGTTACATTTGGAACAAGATATCAAATCTACACGCATATTGGATATTACTTAATTTAATTTAGGATTTAAGAGCTAACATTGCAATTTTGGAAAAATTCTTTAAGATCATAAAAACTATATGCAGTTGGTCCTATAGTGACATTTTTTTTTAAAGGTTCTATTATGTACCGTTACAAAATGGAGGAGCCAAACGTCGAGAAGATTGACACATCGGCTAGAAAATGATCAACAATCGATTCTGACGATTTTGAAGTAGAAGAAGGCTTTGGTTATCGATTTTTAAACTTGTTAGCAGTGTTCTTTGTTATATCGCAAGCAGTTGTATGCGAAAAATGCAAATCTGATGTGACATTCAAAGAAACTGGTAAATTTTAAACGAGTTTCTTTCGAAACCACTTTTTCAAACTGGGGGGACGTATTACTTGAACACAATTGCATGAATCGATTTGAAATTTTGATAGTAGCTTCACAATCACATTCTCTATCGAAGGACGTAGCTATTTTTTAAATTTAATGTAAACTTATTTTTTAATAAACAATTTACTGCTTATTTTTTGACAAAAAATCGATCCATTTTTTCAAAAGCGCACCATTTCAACAAAATTTGATTTAAAAAAAAATCCTTAGGTAGTTCCATAACCAATAGTATATAGATTCTAAAATTTTCGGGTTTTTTGTTCCAGGTCTTATACTTTACGAGAAAACCGTCTTCCCGTGAAGATGATATAAAAAATACGATTTTCAAAATTGGTTCTGCCTCCGCCATTTTGTATCAAAATGATAGTAAAAAATTCTTTTCCGTACTTCAATATGTGTTAAATAAACCCTCTGAAAAGAACTCCTATTCCATTTTTTCATAGTCCCAAAATAAATCGTTAAAGTCACCCCTTAAAACCAATTACCAGTAAAGGGAATCAAGAATAATAAATTCACCCAAACACTGCTGTGACAATTGAATTGTAAAAAAGTTTATGTGTGAAAGTACGCACATCATATTAGCCATGCGAAAATTTTGTCCACTGTATGCAGATAATATGCTGAAGGCATACAACGTCCGGTTGCCGATACTATCACTATATACCACATGGGACTTCATATATTTTTTTTACATACCCGTTTGGCGAGGGAATATTTAATAAAAATCAATTCCGAGTGGTCATGGTTATGGAAAAGCCGTGGAACTTGCCGCGGCAAAAAAATTGCTATGGTACTTTTTCTTCATGTATGTGTTGACCTTCTTTTTTATGGCTTTGTGCTCGTGTTCCTGGGGCAAGTTGTGAATGCAATATGCCGTGTGTAGTCAGTTGTGCTAGCTCGCCACCATCACCATATATCGCCTCTCTATTTTTCCCTCAGGTACGTAGCCTGTTTCGGCACAATCAAGCTGATCGGTTCACTACAGCGGTTGCTTCGGATTTTAAAGCTCTCACTGCTGTGAACCGATCACTTTCATTGTGTGAAACGTTCATGGATATCTATATATCGTACGTATGTGGATATACCAAGGATGGTAGGCAATGTTGAGTTCCGCAAATAACGCGATAACCGACATGTCATGGTATATATACTTTTTTTCGGAACTCGAGAGATCGAATGTTCTACGCTATGGTGGATAGTACATGTCGTGCGTGCATCTGCGAAGAACAAATTGAGAGCCAAGAGGAGAATGTGAGTGTGAGCGAATATTCGTGGAAATGGATTTTCGTCGAGTGATTCACCGATTCAATGCTTCACCTCTCGCTCTCGCTTTCCTCACTCTTTCGCTGGTGTTTTTCGATCTACTCCGAATATACCAAAGCTAAAACGTAAACTGGAACACAATCACTCATAGCACAGAGTGTACATACAACGTGATCAAACATATTTAGAAAAAGATAGTTTCCATAGTGAACCGTGAAAGGCATTGTAGATAGAATCGCTAAGAGTACAAAAATGCTAAAAGGGTATAGCACGAAAATACAGAAAAAAAGGTATTCCCAAGTGAAACTATTGTATAAAGATTTTTGTGGAACCTATATACGAAAGTGGATATATAGAATCATCATATATTTCTAGAGTCAATATCTCTCTTCAAAAATTCAGTGGATGAAATATCTCGCATTTTATATATAAGTACTGTTGTGATTTTATTCGTTCCGTAAATGGCTGTCGTACCAGCGTGAAGTTCATACTCGTCGGCGAACAATTTCAGGCATAGTGTTTATTTTGACAGTTGTAAATGATTTAAAAAATCGTGACTTATTTCCGACTCTGATTTCAGAATTCACAGGTCTGACTCTACCGGTCGAAAAATACAACCTACATGTTTTTTCTTCAAAATATCAAATTTTGGCCTTCACAATCGTTCTCAAGTCGCATATTGTACTTCAGAAAGTACCGGTTACATGCCTTTTTACGATGATTTTTGAAAAAGTCACTTTTGGTCGGTTCTTCACAGATCCGACTTTTGGTCGGAAAATCCAACCTAAAGAACCTAAATAATTTTTGATTCAAGATATCGAATTTTAGACTTCACTATCGTTCTCAAGTAGCATATTGTACCTCAGAAAGTACCGGTTACATGCCTGTTTACGATAATTTTTGAAAAAGTCATTTTTGGTCGGTTCTTCACAGATCGACTTTTGGTCGGAAAATCCAACCTAAAGAACCTAAATAATTTTTTTCTTCAAGATATCGAGTTTTGGTCTTCACTATCGTTCTCAAGTCGCATATTGTACCTCAGAAAATACCGGTTACATGCCTGTTTACGATGATTTTTGAAAAAGTCACTTTTGGTCGGTTCTTCACAGATCCGACTTTTGGTCGGAAAATCCAACCTAAAGAACCTAAATAATTTTTTTCTTTAAGATATCGAATTTTGGCCTTCACTATCGTTCTCAAGTCGCATATTGTACCTCAGAAAGTACCGGTTACAAGCCTTTTTCCGATGATTTTTGAAAAAGTCACTTTTGGTTGGTTTTGATTTCAGAATTTGCAGATCCGACGTTTGGTCGGAAAATCCAACCTAAAGAACCTACATTTTTTTGTCTTTACGATAACAAATTTTGGCCTTAACTATCGTTCTCAAGTCGCATATTGTACCTCAGAAAGTACCGGTTACATGCCTTTTTACGATGATTTTTGAAAAAGTCACTTTTAATCGGTTCTTCACAGATCCGACTTTTGGTCGGAAAATCGAACCTAAAGAACCTAAATTTTCTTTTCTTCAAGATATCGAATTTTGGCCTTCACTATTGTTCTCAAGTCGCATATTGTACCTCAGAAAGTAACGGTTACATGCCTTTTTAAGATGATTTTTGAAAAAGTCACTTTTGGTCGGTTCTTCACAGATCCGACTTTTGGTCGGAAAATCCAACTTAAAGAACCTAAATTTTCGTTTCTTCAAGATATCGAATTTTGGCCTTCAATATTGTTCTCAAGTCGTATATTGTACCTCAGAAAGTACCGGTTACATGCCTTTTTATGATGATTTTTGAAAAAGTCACTTTTGATCGGTTCTTCACAGATCCGACTTTTGGTCGGAAAATCTAACCTAAAGAACCTAAATTTTCTTTTCTTCAAGATATCGAATTTTGGCCTTCACTATTGTTCTCAAGTCGCATATTGTACCTCAGAAAGTACCGGTTACATGCCTTTTTACGATGATTTTTGAAAAAGTCACTTTTGGTCGGTTCTTCACAGATCCGACTTTTGGTCGGAAAATCGAACCTAAAGAACCTAAATTTTCTTTTCTTCAAGATATCGAATTTTGGCCTTCACTATTGTTCTCAAGTCGCATATTGTACCTCAGAAAGTACCGGTTACATGCCTTTTTACGATGATTTTTAAAAAAGTCACTTTTGATCGGTTCTTCACAGATCCGACTTTTGGTCGGAAAATCGAACCTAAAGAACCTAAATTTTCTTTTCTTCAAGATATTGAATTTTGGCCTTCACTATTGTTCTCAAGTCGCATATTGTACCTCAGAAAGTACCGGTACATGCCTTTTTAAGATGATTTTTGAAAAAGTCACTTTTGGTCAGTTCTGATTTCAGAATTCACGAAACTAATCAAATGGCACGAGTTCTTACATCGAAAATGCAAGTTATTTTAGCCACAATAATCTGTAAAATTCACAGTACACTTATAAAAATTTTAATATCGAGAATTGATGGTTAGCGCATCCGCTGCTAGTAACCTTATAAAATTAATTTCCAAAGACCTATATAAAAACAAATATTTTTCATACAGTATATATTATAGCTTATATTCGTATTGTAAAAAGCGGCTATAATCTATATATGAATTATATAGATATCATAAAAATCTGTCAAAAATATAGTAATATGGATTTCATAAATACATAGGCGCATGTTGTTGATACTATATAAAATATATTTGTTTTTATATAGTTCTTTAGAAATTGATTCTATAAATTCATATGGACTATACAAAATATATAAAGTTTCCATACGTCTACTTTCGTACATAGCTTCTATAAAAATCTTTATATATAATTTTAATATAATATTTTCACTTGGTATAGCAAAAATGGACGATAGTAAATCTATTCTGTAGGACCATAACGTTTGTAGTATGTCGACAATCCAATATCGACAGGTGTATTATTATTCATTTTCAATATGTACTATCTATGCTCTACGGATCATAAGATTGGTAGAGAATACGAACATTTATTCGTGTTTCTGGCTTTGTAGTAAAGATAAGGGAAAAGCTCCAGCTTTGAAAGCACGGAAAGAAAATTTATACAGCCCTTATTCGAATATTCCTGTTGTTTGAGATAGTGACCCATTTATAAATTCAATATTAAAGAAGTCTTTTTAGCACTGATGATATTTTCATTAAGAATATTAATACTAATAATAATGCTAACGTTGGAGGTTGTTAATACTAATTTTTTGATAATAATTAACGGATAATATCTAATAAGGATTTATAAGCATTTCTGGACTTTCATAAAATTTCCATCGCTTCGTTTGTCCATCTATTTTGTGTCCACATGCAAAATACAGGCGAAAACAGAGAAAATCGAGTTGAACTGCGGTTTTTGTTACTCCAACATATTTACTCGGTTTTCTACTTTACAGAGTTTATAGAACAAACACGAAAATGAAAATTTTTCACTTTGTAGCTTCACCGTTAAATTGAAAAAATCCTTCCTACTTGCTTCTACTGATATGAAATGTTTAAAACCTTACACGTGTAAATATGTTTACAAATATGGACCATATTCGCACACATTATTATATTATACATTATTATATAATGCATATAACATCATATTGCATGTAGCAGCCTCAATAAAGCTTTCTAACTCTTCGCTAACTTTACCTCCGAGTTAACGTCTGTTACAACGATTATCATAATTTATTTTAAGATTCGCCTCCAACATTTTACTAAGCCGTCTTTACACAATATATTGGAAAATGTAAAATATTGGCACTGCAAGATCTTAGTTAAAAAATTGCCTATTTAAAATAATATAAAACTAAAGTCCTTTTATGTTGAACGCAATTTAAAAAAAAATTGTAATACACCGATGATTTATTCTACACCAAACTTGTATTTTAATTTCAATATAACAGCTTACGAATAAAACTTCCAGCATCGTGCAAAACATTTCATGCAGATTCTTTTAGAGTCTAAAAAAGCAGCAATGGGAAATAATAAAACTAAAGTCCTTTTATGTTGAATGTGATTTTCAAAAAATTGTAATACACCAATGATTAATTCTACACCAAACTTGTATTCTTATTTTAATATAACAGCTTAAGAATAAAATTTCCAGCACCGTCCAAACATTTCATGCAGGTTTTTTTAGAGTCTAACGAATTTGTTTAAAAAAAATCGAGTCTTTAAATTTTCAAGAACAATGTAAATAGAATCACATGTGAGAAAAGCAACAATGGGAAATAATAAAACGAAAATCCATTTATGTTGAATGCAATTTAAAAAAAATGATAATACACCAGTGTTTAATTCTACACCAAACTTGTATTTTTATTTTAATATAACAGCTTACGAATAAAATTTCCAGCACCGTGCAAAACATTTAATGCAGATTTTTTTAGAGACTAACGAATTTATTTTAAAAAATGCAGCCTTTAACTTTCCAAGAACAATGTAAATAGAATCACATGTGGAAGAAGCAGCAATGGGAAATAATAAAACGAAAATCCTTTTATGTTGAATGCAATTTAAAAAAATGATAATACACCAGTGTTTAATTCTACACCAAACTTGTATTTTAATTTTAATATAACAGCTTACAAATAAAATTTCCATCACCGTGCAAAATATTTCATGCAAATTTTTTTAGAGACTAACCTATTTGTTAAAAAAAAATCCAGTCTTCAAATTTCCACGAACAATGTAAATAGAATCACATGTGGGAAAAGCAGCAATGGGAAATAATAAAACGAAAATCCTTTTATGTTGAATACAATTTTTAAAAAATGATAATACACCAGTGTTTAATTCTACACCAAACTTGTATTTTAATTTTAATATAACAGCTTACAAATAAAATTTCCATCACCGTGCAAAACATTTTATGCAGATTTTTTTAGAGACTAACGAAATTATTTTAAAAAATGCAGCCTTTAAATTTCCAAGAACAATGTAAATAGAATCAAATGTGAGAAAAGCAGCAATGGGAAATAATAAAACGAAAATCCTTTTATGTTGAATGCAATTAAAAAAAAATGATAATACACCAGTGTTTAATTCTACACCAAACTTGAATTTTAATTTTAATATAACAGCTTACGAATAAAATTTCCAGCACCGTGCAAAACATTTAATGCAGATTTTTTTAGAGACTAACGAATTTATTTAAAAAAATGCAGCCTTTAACTTTCCAAGAACAATGTAAATAGAATCACATGTGGGAAAAGCAGCAATGGGAAATAATAAAACGAAAATCCTTTTATGTTGAATGCAATTTAAAAAAATGATAATACACCAGTATTTAATTCTACACCAAACTTGTAATTTTATTTAAATATAACAGTTTACGAATAAAATTTCCATCACCGTACAAAACATTTCATGCAAATTTTTTTAGAGACTAACCTATTTGTTAAAAAAAAATCCAGTCTTTAAATTTCCACGAACAATGTAAATAGAATCATATGTGGAAAAAGCAGCAATGGGAAATAATAAAACTAAAGTCCTTTTATGTTGAATGCAATTTAAAAAAAATGATAATACACCAGTGTTTAATTCTACACCAAACTTGTATTTTAATTTTAATACAACAGCTTACGAATAAAATTTCCATCACCGTGCAAAACATTTCATGCAGATTTTTTTAGAGACTAACGTATTTGTTAAAAAAAAATCCAGTCTTTAAATTTCCACGAACAATGTAAATAGAATCACATGTGAGAAAAGCAACAATGGGAAATAATAAAACGAAAATCCTTTTATGTTGAATGCAATTTAAAAAAAATGATAATACACCAGTGTTTAATTTTACACCAAACTTGTATTTTAATTTTAATATAACAGCTTACGAATAAAATTTCCAGCACCGTACAAAACATTTTATGCAGATTTTTTTAGAGACTAACGAATTTATTTTAAAAAATGCAGCCTTTAACTTTCCAAGAACAATGTAAATAGAATCGCATGTGGGAAAAGCAGCAATGGGAAATAATAAAACGAAAATCCTTTTATGTTGAATACAATTTTAAAAAAATGATAATACACCAGTGTTTAATTCTACACCAAACTTGTATTTTAATTTTAATATAACAGCTTACGAATAAAATTTCCATCACCGTGCAAAACATTTAATGCAGATTTTTTTAGAGACTAACGAATTTATTTTAAAAAATGCAGCCTTTAACTTTCCAAGAACAATGTTTATTTGTTTAAAAAAAATCCAGTCTTTAAATTTCCACGAACAATGTAAATAGAATCACATGTGAGAAAAGCAACAATGGGAAATAATAAAACTAAAGTCCTTTTATGTTGTATGCGATTTTGAAAAAATTGCAATACAGCTTACGAATAAAATTTCCAGCACCATGCAAAACATTTCATGCAGATTCTTTTAGAGTCTAACGAATTTGTTTTAAAAAAATCCAGTCTTTAAATTTCCAAGAACAATGTAAATAGAATCACATGTGAGAAAAGCCGCAATGGGAAATGATTGTGTGATACTGTCCTGTCAGCGCGTTGGTAGAAAATACCTATTCGTCGACAAATTGCTAAGCGCTGGGGGAGCAAAAGGGGGAGGGTAGGGCTTACTGAACATTTGATGCGCTTAACAGTTTCCACAATATATATATATATATATATATGTTTCTAAAGCTCGTATGTGTTAAAATGCTTGTGATACATTGACTATTATACGTGTACCTCTCGATCATCGCCGTTGCAGTCGCCCCATTGCCCGTGGTCCATTCATTCAGTAATATTTACAGTCGAAATCGTGATTCACAAACGGAACGGAAAATACGATTCAGCCAGAGTTGTGTGTATACGAACCACATACTCTTATGTTTCTGTATCCTCTCGCACGTCCGAAATGTGTACCTCAGTAGCATACTAAATCAGTTTTACTGTTGCATTGAGGTGCATATTGATCGAGTTGTCTCTGTAGTATTGATTGATTTTTTTTTCGTAATAGCTCGTCCTGCTATTTCATATGCAAGAACAAGTGTTATATATGGGGCATTCCATCCCGATTCGACCTGCGTCTGACCCTCGACCTCCCCGATTTGGATCGTAATTTTTTTTAAGAATTGGTTAGACTCTCAAATGCACCAGATTTTATTTTTTTAATTTTTTTCTATGCAAATTTTTTTTTAATATTTTTTTTAAGTGACATATCGAATGCCACATTTTAATTAATTACTAATCATTATATGATTATATAATTATAAATACAACAATGTTTTTTTCAGATTTTTAAATCATTATGTAATTATATTAATATATAATTATATAATTACTCATTTTTATTGTATATAATATTGTAATAAATAATTTTTAAATTATTATGTAATTATATTAATATATAATTATACAATAATATAATTACATAATAATTTAAAAATCTGAAAAAAACATTATTGTATTTCAATATTTTCTAGCTTATGGTCAAAATGGGCATGATTTTTCTTCTTATAGTTTTCAATTTTTTTTAATTTAAAAAAATTATTAAAAAATAGAAAAAGTAATTAATCTACTACAGGCGACTGGTCAAACGTTGATTTATGTGAAACCGGATTTTTCAGAATTTTTTCAGATTTTTAAGAATTTATCAAATTTTTCTGAACTACGACTATTCCAGCACCATACAAACCACATTTTAGCACCAGCATGCCATAATTTAATAATCTGAAAAAATTCAGAAAAATACAGTTTCATATACAGAAATGTTTGACAAGTCGTCCATAGTAGATTGATTTTTTTTTTATTTTTTAAGAGTTTTTAAAATCAAAAAGGCTTAAGACTCATGAAAAATCATAATTAAACGCAGGAACAGAATTACAATAGTCTCGAAAAACGTATTTTAATATGTGGATGGCCAGTTTTCTACAGTATTTTCTATATGGTGTTACATATAGTAATACCAGTATTGTGTATACAGTTTTCTCATTAAACTTGACTCTACGTGTAACGATCCAGTAGCGGTGCTTACTATGATATCGTCATTAAAGTCGGCTGGCTGGTGGCATGTTAAGTGCAAACGCGAAATCATCTCACCAAAAGCGCAGGGACGAAATTCAAATATGATACTGAAATCAAATTCAAACGTTCACAAATCCCGTAAACGTCCCGGTTGATTTTATCTGTTTAAACGATATTTCATTGGTGCATCGCATATGTATATTTCCATATATGCGTGCATAATCCGATATCGCGTTCTAATTATCCAAATTAAAGCCTCATTATCATAAGTAGAATAAGAAAATAAAAGCTTTGCTACTTATTGGGAAATATTTAAGTACATTATAAATATTGACAACATGGTAAAAAGTAAACGACAGAATACAGATTTCAATCAACAGAGCGTGGAAGGATAACAAACCAAAAAAAAGAGAGGAACATTGCAGTCGAAACTTCAAGCTGGAGATGAATCCGCTATAGCTCGAAATGTGAATGATGAGAAAAATAAAAAAATATCGAGATACTCGTTTATCCGTCCGTCCGTTCCAATTGGAAAATTTAAGCGAATTGTCGTTGGAGCTAGGAGCAACTTTGCTGGGTCACCGTCCGTTCCATTTAAGCAGCTATGTAAATTGGGTTGCACGACGTCTATCCAACCAGCCAGGATTTCCACACCCCTCCTCGTGTCTGGTATCGCCATTGCGACGAGTTTGCTTGAGCTTTACGTGATCCAGTGACCGGGCTATCGCCCTGCTGGAAAAGTGGCATCGTCTATCCAGTTGCAATCTCCCATATATCTCCACCCCTCACATATGAGCTCAATCTCACTCTCTTATTTCCCCTGTCTCGCCATTTACAAGCTTAGGATAAAATCGAGTCTCATATAAGAGAATAGCCGTCATGTCTTTCGAGGCTACATCTTCAATACCGCGACAATGTCTATACATTCAGTGAGAGAAAGGAAAATAGAAATGGTGAATATACAAAGATAAACAAAAAAGAAAACGGAGAAGCAACGTATAACTGGTCGAGAGGGGGATAGAGATAAGGGCGCTACGAGAAGAAGATCCTCGTCTTGACGATACGGAAACTGCCTAGCTACGCCAACAGCTCCCGTCGTTCTCTCTCCGGCCGTTACAATAAACTCGGATTGGAGTAATCCTGAAGGGCCGCGAAGACGAGCCAGTCCCGATACCGGCTTCTTCACCTTCTTATTTCCAACAAGAATCTTGCCGGCAAGTGTTAGGTGTGCGAAGGATAGATAAAGAGGGATATGAAAAAAAATAAAAAGGAAAAAAACCATGAGACAAAGAAAGAAGGATCGCTGCCTCCACCCTGTCGTTGAGGAAACAGTGGATCACGGATAATGGCCATCTCGACTGTATTATGCATGCCGTTTCCTCCGCTCGTACAATCCACTTGTATTTTTTTTTGTCTGCTTTTCGCCATTCCTCTTTTCCTACTACTTTATATTTCTCTTGGTCTTATTCTCTTTCACAATGACTTCCTCAATTCCCTATCGCATTCGTGGTTCGTATTCGCCGCACTATTCGCCAAGCTCCATCGCCTTTACCATCAGGGCTTTCGGCCTGCGGTGCTCTGATCCATGTCCGTTTTCACAGTCCCTCGGCCCGAACTGGTTGGTCGAACAGGTGCGGGTTTACAGCCTCGCTTGCCCGTCGCTCCAAAGAGATTATTATTGCTACGTATATATACCAAAGTTATACGACCAAGCTTACTTGGCTTGGTACAATACCTGCAAAGGACTATGCGGCAGAAGGCGATCTGTTTCACCGTGTGGACCCGATATACGCTATCGAATAGATGTTGGCTTGATGTTGTGGTTTACATTATATACATAAGCGCTTGAACAAGGCCCAGCTGTATAAACCCAACGAAACATATGTACATTATACGTAGAACAGACTTTATCGCGAATCTATTGTCGCCGTGTGCCTTGCCAAGTGAAATTCTAATGATTGTTCGCGGCGACTTTGATCGTTCAACAGTTTCTTTGAACTACGAAAGTTCGAAATTAATGTCGTTAATGTTGCCGCTTTCAAAGTATATAAACTGTCATCGTGGCGTTTGATATTGAAGTACATAACCAATCTATATCGGTCTATGCCTCATAATGGAAGATACAATAAACCGCAAGAATGGCTAATCGATGTATCGATTAGTTTTCAACGGCTCTGAAGTACGTCATATAGATTGATAGCTTGCTACATACTTCATCGCTCTTATATCTTGTGATGTATTAAACTTGTATCGTAAACGAACCCATTAGATTATGTAAGGAGCATCTGAAACAGGTATCTGAATCAGATAGGTGTTTTATGATTTAAACCATTTGACGATATTGCGTTAGGAAGAGGCTTGACGCCCATGTTACTTAAGTATTGGGATGCGAGGGGGATAAACCCGTTTATCTGACAAAAAGGTGATGCATCAGAAAGGGCTGACGGGATACGCGTTTACTCTTCGTAAGGTCCGTAGGGTGTGATCCACACAGAAGTAGCTTCTCACTGAAGCCACTTCGACTTATTCCGGGTGGGGAAAAAGCGAGGCGTGAAAATGTATACCGGTACTCTGTTTCCTTCTCCCTTGGTTTTTCCATTTCGGCGATGGCCCATTTAAGTTTCATTTGGGTGTCCAGGGAATTTCTTCTCCTTTTTCTTCTAGCTCTGTATAAAGAAAGTGTACGTGATAAGTGTATAGCAGAGCTAAGCTATACAGCAATATTGCTGCCGAGTTGGCATCATTGGAAATCGATCGAAAATGATCACTGTAGATTTTCTGCTGGGACAGATATATCATTTTTTTTTTCATCGAAATGTACTACAGCTTTGAATTTAAAGTGGAGATGCATATCAACATTTATATAGTAATTAAGATCATGTTCCTTCAAAGTCACGAAATAAGTAGGTAGTTAACAACAGTGTTGTAAAGCCCCATTACTTTAAGAAATAAAGTTTAAAGTACAATTCGTTTTGCAGTAATGATTCTGCAATAATAACCTGCAGTTTTTATGAAATTATATGTGAACTTTTATAGACCTTAAAAAAAATCTCAGTTTCAATCAAGCCTTGGGGAAAAATACGGACTAAATGGAAGAGTACAACCCTCCATTATTTTCGCAATGCATTAACTGTTTTTATGCCACTAGTGCGAGAAATGCGTACTTCTCACACGCTTCGCTTCGCGTGCGAGAAATCGCACTTCTCGCACTAGTGGCATAAAGTTGTATACGAAACTCGTGCGAGAAACTTTTTCTGAATTCATGTGATTGCAACACTCGTCAGAAAAAGTTTGATCGCACTCGTATCGTAATATACTATTTTTCCATTTATTCAAGAAGATTACCATGAAATTGAACTGAAAATTAACATTTTTAGCAGCTATTCAAAAGTTTAAACATCATATTATAATCGCCACATGTTAATTTTATGGAAACGTAATAATAAAGCCAATTATATCATCGACTATATTTCTAGAAGAATTAGAGATTTACAACTATGGTTAACACTAAAGCTTGAATTCTCTGCGATTCCCACACAAATGGTTAAAAACACCCAAGGGAAATTCTGCACCGAGAGAAAAGATTTCGACACTAAAGATGACACTAAAGAAATGGGTGGATTGATTTTTTTTTCATTGATTTCAATGAAATTATGCATTTGAATTTCAACGAGATCATTTCATTACTTGTAAATAAAGATTTGCTTAGTGAGCATATAATAAAAAAACAGTTTCATTATTTGAAAGAGATGTTTTCATTGGCTCAAAGAAACGTTTGGATTGGTTCAAAGAAACGTTTTCATTGATCTCTTTCTCTCTCTCGCACCTAACCTCACTTTTTTGTTTTCCGGTTCTCCCGAACGAACGGCTTCGAGTTTCGAGGAGCCAGAAGCTTAGCCTATTTCTGCCATACTTCCTTACATACGCACAAAATTTGAGCTTTATCTGCCGCGTACTTTAGGAAAAAATAGGTATCGAAATTTTGAGCTGGTAAGAAGAAGGTTTCATTGAATCAGAGACGATATCTTTGAAATCAATGAAAAAGGTTCATTGGTTTAAAGAAATGTTTCTTCAAATCAATATCACTACTTTTCATTGAGTTTGAGATCATTCAAAGAAAAGATAGTATATGAAATTCAAGTATTTCATTTAATTGGCAAAGATTTTCGTGAATCAATGAAACTTTTTCTCTCGGTGTATGTCAGTATATTAACTGACACAAACACATTTATGATCAAACGAAATAAGGTGTGTTTAAACTCGTCACCCTGATATTTCGACAGCGTTTGCTTGTTTGTTTAACATATGCAACTATGGTTCAACGCGCAACTGAATTTTAGTGAATTTTGTAGATTTCTATATGATGTTTACCAGCGCAAAAATCGTTGTATTAAAATAATATAAATTCGAAGTATTCAGAGTATGTCGTATCGATACGATGGATACTAATTTTAATACCCTGTTGAGTTGCACGAAGAGTATTGAGTATTAATAAAATCGTAAATCGACTATGAAAGTATTAAATATTAAACAAGCATAAATGGAAATAGTAGAATATTTAGTATGATACACGTATTAGAATTAAATTCTCTCTTTAAGTATTGCATCAAATTCTCTCTCTAAGTATAAATATAAATATAAATATTAGTATCAAGTTCTTGCGAGAACTTGATACTAATATTTTGTTTGATGCAACGATGCATGTTGAACTAACGAATCCTTGTATATCAATTTCTTCCTACAAAATATCCACCGACTAATGTAACTCATGCATTAAATATTAAAAAAGTATTACAATACTGGAGAATTTTATTCTACACTTTTCTCTATACTTAATACTAGAATATGTGAATATTGTATTCCAATATTTTGTGATAACTTTATATTCGAATCAGAATCTATTGGAGAGTCTAATATGACTTACGATTTTTGATTTCACGTTACATTTTCTTGACTGTTTCAATATTTTCTTTTTTTTGCGCGGGCATAATTCTCTAGTCATTTATAGCATGCTGTAGAATTATACGCTGAGAAGTGGTGCTGTTTTAATAGTCCATAACTTCGTTGAGATTATGCGTGACGAAATTGGTTATATTTTGAGAATCGCGAAATGCTGAAATTCATCTCCAGTCGGAACATGGAGTATGATATGCATCTGCAGTGTTGTCATAATTACTTGTTATAGCGTAGTGAAACCCCCATAAAGTCGAGCTTATCAAATTTGATTTATCGGTACAACTTCTTGTGGTATGTGGTTATGTCAAGGTTTCCACATCATGTTTCGTCGAGGGTTTCATCTCCTGAGTAGGTATCTCGAAAGCTGAACTTCCGAGCGAATCATGCTTGAGCTAAAAGGACTAGCATTACATCGGTAGCACAACTACAGGATCGAAGTAGTATAGCTTTTACTCTCTCAGCCCAATTCCCGTAGACGATTGCTAACAGCTGCCGTCGGCCTATTTGCTGCAGCCACATAACGCTCGTTTTAGCTTATCCACCCAAAGAAGCTTGGGAAGAGATGGAACTGGGCACGAGAGTGAGTAAATCTTGGTTGGAATATATGTATGTACTTGAACAGTTTCTTTCTTGCTTCTGTTCCATTTCTTATCTTCACAACTTCTCTCAATGATCGTGAAAATCTCGACAAGAAATTCGTGATCCGATTACCGGCCATTCGATCTTCCATTGGGTAAAATAGATCTTAAATTTCATTTCAATTCAGGAAAAGCAATTGCAGTATCTGTACTATACCTACCCAACGTACTCTACGTACTATTTCTACCGACGTAAAAAAAATATTTATCTCTCTATATTATAAAAAGATCTCGCCGCCGCCGCCGCCACCGCCGTGTCAAGAATCGAGGGACTTAGAATAATTCGGGCTCGGGGCTTGGCGGAAGGGGGTGGGGCTAAAGGCTTGGGGCTAGCCCCAGACCCTGGGGCTAGCCCCACCCCTTTCCACCAACCCCCGAGCCCGAATTATTCTAAGTCCTTTTCCAAAAACATAGGTCCCCCGAGGGTGGGAGGCACCCATTGGGGCGGCACCCATGCGGGGGGGGGGCACCCATGCGGGGGGCATCCATGCGGGGGGGGGGGCTAGCCCCATACCTTTCCGCCAACCCCCGAGCCCGAATTATTCTAAGTCCTTTTCCAAAAACATAGGTCCCCCAAGGGTGGGGGGCACCCATTGGGGGGGGGGCACCCATGCGGGGGAGGGCTAGCCCCATACCTTTCCGCCAACCCCCGAGCCCGAATTATTCTAAGTCCTTTTCCAAAAACATAGGTCCCCCAAGGGTGGGGGGCACCCATTGGGGGGGCACCCATTGGGGGGCACCTTTGCGGGGGCGGCACCCATTGGGAGGGGGGCACCCTTGCGGGGGGGGCACCCTTAAGAGGTGACACCCTTGGGTGGGGGGCGATTGCGAGCGCGCGCAACGCGCGAGCCACAATAAAATCCTAGTATAGTATATATAAAAAATGAATATAGGTTTAAACATAGAATTGGGTATATATAGTCTACATACACTCTATATGCAATTTATATACAATTTATACGTAATCCCAACGTCACAGTTGCATTTATATATAAATTGCATATATATTGTATATAAAGCTTCACTGTAAAAAAAATCTAGTTGAAATTTAATGTACTTTTACTGGAAGTTTTTATGCATAAACCAGTATATTAAATTTAATATACAACTGTAATGTAAAATTAATGTGTGGTACAGCACATTCAATAATTTGCTTTATTTTTACAGTAAAAGTACTTGAATTTTACAATAAATTGCTTGAATTTTAATAATTTGCTTTAATTTTATTGGAAAAGTACATGAATTTTATAATAAAATTGTATATTAAATTTCCATTACGAGTTTATGCATAAAAACTTCCAGTCTTTTCTAACAGTATTATACAGACTATATATGTCCAATTCCATAATTCGCACTATATACAATTTTTTTACTTGGGTATTTATAATTTCATTCTTCAGTGACCGAGTCGTAATTTAGGGGCAGTGGCTAATTTAAAAAATTATATATTGAGTATATAAAAAAAGATATATAGTTTTAAACATAGAATTTCCGAAGCGACCTTTACAGGTAGTCTTTTATATAAATTGCATATGGATCGTATATAGAGTATATAGACTATATATGCCCAATTCCATGTGTCGAACTATATATAATTTTTTTACTCGGGTGATATTGATTTTATAGATGGCCGGACGAATTCTCGAGGGAGTGTTGAATTTTTGTAATTAATTACACTGAACCATTGATTTTCGCTATTAAACGTTAGTTTTATTTACAAATTATTTATTCGCCATCTTGGCTTATTTTACTAAGTGCCTCATTCGCTTTAATTTGCACACAAGTACTAAAGATCCATAACATACAGTGAGTAGAAAAAAAATTAAGCATACTTATCTAAAAGTGACATTCGATTACAATTATATGAGAGATTCATTCGAGATGATAACAACAAGTCAAAAACAAAGCTACCAACAAGGGAAAAATTTAAAAGTCTGATGAACATCCTTCAGGTGTAAGTGACTGAACGTGACAGAATAAACTCAGAAATAAATATATATGGAATCCCAAATCGAAATCTAATAAATATAAATAATTCAATACGAGATCTGGACATTCTTTCCGAATCGAAATCCCACGTGAATTTCTAAGTAAAAAGTTGTGTGAGGTAGAATCTTTACGTTCCAGTCCTTGTTGTCTGGAGTCTCTTATAGGATCATAATTTTGATTTACATCCCATTGAGAATCTTATTCCCAGGGTAAACAAACCTTATATGCTGTAACGGATATGAAGGGCAAATATATCCCGACAAAGTCTCAGCCAACGATCGATTAGTCGGCTAAAGATAGATATGTTCTAGATGGTTATATATTGTCTTAGCCAGGCTGATAATTTAGATAACGCGGTGACATTCTTGTCAAGTCTCCTGCTATATGCTATTGCTATTTCAGAATTATACCTGCGTCTCGTCTAGCCCTTGAATCTACCCATCCTCTTTCTATCTCCTCCTCGATAATCATCGTGATTCATACATTGCTAGCGTGTTCCAGCACCGTAAACCGTCCCTAAATCGTGGCCACTCGTTCACTCACACCAATGGCTTCCTTTCACCGAATTGAAATTTATTGAAAGCTTACCGATTCATTGTCTCTACTGCTGCTATACTGTATACAATGTCCCGGCTGTGCACTACTCTCTGATAGTATTTGTGGGACTATAGTTAAGCTACCGAAACCCCCGGTGCTCCCTCGGAAATCGGGCTGTGCTAACAACTCCGGCGTCAGGCTATTTCGTCTATTTATTTGGTAGTCGCACAGTTTGTTTACAACTTCCGCAACATAAATTCAGTTTTCCGTCACATCGACGACGCTTACCCCACTATTATACGAGTATCGCCCGCTTTACCGTTCACAATCGCAACTCCCGCTGACTCTCTGCCACGTCCATTTTATCCGAAATCACGCACTGCGCGTAGGTGCGTACCGTATAATGGACGGCCTGGTTCGCTTTTAGTATAATAGTTACATCCAAAAGCGCTGAATTGCCAGAACTGAACTGGCAATTTCTGTAAGCTTGCTTTCTGCTTAAGGCTCTTAAGGGGCAATACCACTCCAGGATTTTGGAAAAATCCTTTTTTTTTTGCTTAAACAATAGGGTCATTCTATACCAAACATTTTTTTTTTAGATTTCTATACCGTACATTAATTTACACTGTAATTTTTTTGTTAAATTTATATACCGTAGATTAATTTACACTGTAAATTTTTTTTTAAATTTATGTACCGTATATTAATTTACACTGTAAATTTTTTGATTTTTATTTATATACCGTATATTGATTTACACTGTAGACATTTTTTTTTTAAATTTATGTACCGTATATTAATTTACACTGTAAAATTTTTTTTTATATTTATATACCGTATATTAATTTACACTGTAAAATTTTTTTTTAAATTTATATACCGTATATTAATTTTTAGATGCATTCGTCATTGGCAAATACAATATTGGTATGTTGATATGAAGATTACAATACTAATGTACTGTAATTTTCAAATACCGGTATCGTAGAATTCTTATGCTATTATTAATGTTGCAATAAAAGTATATTAATGTGGAATTCGTATACCCGATTCATAAATCTCATATCGTTTTGTATATTAAATTTATTTGCATTTTTTTGGTGGGCCAACCAAATTTAACATGCTCGCAAAAAGTGTTTATAATTTTTTCAAATGTTGTTTGGAGTATCACGAACATTCATAAATTACTTCAGAATTTTAACACCTATGGTTTGCCCAAAATTTAATAACGATTTTTTTTTATTTCATATTTTTAAAATTTGGTGTATATTGAAAATTACACTGTTAAAAATTGTTGTATGAAAATTAATATCAAGTATTGGAAGTTTTTTTTGCGGATACGCGTATATTAAATTTAATATTAATATCAATTTAATATTAATTTTACAAATAAAAAATTTGTAAAATTAATATACAGTATACTAAACACTTCATAAAAGTTTTGTTTGTAATATAATTATTGGAATTTTACAACATATCTGTTTCTTAAATGAAATTTAATATACCGTATCTGCAAAAGAACTTCCAATACATATATTAATTTTCAAAATATTTTTAACACTGTACAGATCGTACAAAAATTTTTTTCCTGTCAAAAATGTAAGTTTTTGAATTTACTTTTTAATAAATATAGTTTTTAAGAATACTTTTCAATAAAAGAATTTCCATAATTGCTCAAAATAATTTTACACCATTTTTTTGACAAAATAAAGTAATAATATGTTTTTTGCGTTGAGACAGACTATTTCGATTTTTCTAAAAATTTCATAGAATTTCCATTATTAGGCTTACAAACTACAGAAAAATAGGCGTGATGGCAAATAAATGGTCCACTTGGTATGGAATGAGCCAATACTTTAGGATCATAAATACAATATGCAATTGGCCCTACAGTGAACTTTTCTTTTTAAAAGGTTCAATTATCGAACGGTGCCGTTGAACCGTTACAAAATGGAGAAGCCAAGCGTCGAGAAGGTTGGCACATCGACTAGAAAAATATCAGCAATCGATCCTGACGACTTTGAAATAGAAAAAGGCTTTGGTTACCGAACTTTGAACTTTTTAGCAGTGCTCTCCGCTATATCGCAAACTGTTGTGTGCAAAAAATACAAATCTGATGTAACATTCACCGAATTAGGTAAGTGCACGTAAAACTTTAATCGCGTTTTTATCGAAACCATTTTTTTTTAAACTGGGCGGCAGATTATTAAAAAACGGTCGCATGAATTTATTTCAAATTTTGATTGTACCTTAACAATAACATTCTCGATGGTAATTTATAGCGGTTTTTTTTATTTGGCGTAAACTTTCTTTCTCGTTAACAATTGACTGCAAATGTATTTTTCAAAATCGAAACTTTGGTTTCAAATGTGCATAACTTTTTTAAAAATTTGATTTAAAAAAAATCCTTACCTACTCTCACGCCTTTTAATATGTACTTTAAGAAAAACTTTCTTTTTTTCTTCGAGGTTTCATCACGTACGAGAAAACTGTCCGCCGGATTTTTTTTACAGTTCAATAGCTGTATAATAAAGTTCTTTAAATGAATTTTTTATTTCGCTTATTATTTACTATATACCCACAAAAAATCGTCAAAAATAGTAATACCTAAAGTGGTGTTACCCTTAATATTGAATAAGTTAGATAATAAAGATGTATAATGTTCACAAAATTGTCATTGTATAAAAAAATACAATTTTATAAACCATATAATCAATAGATAATATTTTTATAGAAAAAAAATCGTTCAAGTTCCCTGACGAATATTGGATACGATCGTGAGATTCCAAAATATGAATACTAACAACACGCTCTTCGTTTCGTTAGAGTGCTGTGCAATCATAAATCAAAATCTCATTAAAATAACTCGCGTGACAATCGTAAACAGTTGTGTAGTAAAAAAGCATACAGTTATACGAAGACAATAATCTCCATATGAAAACAGATACGTATCTGTCGACTTGTATTTCAGGAACAAAAGCTTTTTGTGTGAAAAGGAATTTTGTATCGCTTAGATAAAGTGTCGGCACACTGTTCTCGTCGGGATTTATAAAGACGCGGAACAACAGAGAGAGAGACTATAGTGACTAGATAGAACAGTAAGCAAAAAGAGAAAAGCTCCTTGCACTCGGTGTGGCGATGGAAACATCGGGAGCGGGCTTCAAGCTTGAGCTGGAGCTCTAGTATCTGCTTGGTGGTAGCACGTATTGTACCTTCAACCGGCTCTGCTTCTACTACTGTTCTACGGAGGCTCTGGCTGCTTTAAGGAAACTCCCGCTGTCTCGCCTCGTAAACATTCGCCGAAGTAGTAGTAATCGTAGTAGCACTAATGTTAGCAGCAGTAGTGCTCTGGCAAAAAATCCTTTTACGAAAAGCGTAGAAAAAGTGGTATATCGTAGCAACAAGCCCTGTTCAGCAAACGAGCGGTATAGGTGGTGGGAATATGTGCGCCCCCTCTACAGTCGACCATGACAAGAGGGTATACCGGAGGCTCTGTACACTTCTTCCATGACCCAACGGTGCACCACACCGGGTATCCTTACCCACTTACCTGTGCCTGCGTACTTAACTGCCCGTCACAAAAAGCCTCGGTCTTTTTACGTGCCTCCTCCTACTGAAAATTGCTCTTTAATGGTGATGCCACCAAGCGCGTGCACCCCGTTCCCTCGGTACCGGTTTACTCTTGCTTCGCTTGTGTTCCTGGCGTTGACGCATGCAATTATCCGATGGGAGTATCGTGTGCTTGTTTTCTTCCCTATTCCTGCGCTCTCCCTTGTTTTCCATTCCCTTCCATACCGCTTTGCCTTAGTACACCACTGTTCGTTTTTCACCTGTCTTATTGCATACCCACATACCAACACCCGTACGTTTACGTCATGCATTTACTTATATCCTCTTATAAAAAGCTGGTGGCTCGAGATATCTTGAAAATCTCAAAAATATTCGCAGGCATTGTCATCGTGCTTTATTCGTGCTGTGATTGATCGAAGGTGTCATCAGACACACTGGGACTAAGTTCATGCATTGCAATTTTTTGGTTATGTCAAATGTCGAAATTCACATAAAGGGACACGAGCACTAAATCGTGTCTGCTAAACCTACACGGAAAAAAAATTATTGGTTGAATAGGCTCCAAGCGATAAACTTGGTTGTGTCAATAAACTAGTTGTTTGCAGAAACAAATCAGTTAGTTGGTTCGTGCACTACAATTTTTTGTTTATGTCAAAGATCAAAACTTACAAAAAGGGACACGAGCACTAAATCGTGTCTGCTAAACCTACACGGAAAAAAATTATTGGTTGAATAGGCTTCAAGCGACAAAATTGGTTGGGACAATAAACTAGTTGGTTGTAAAAACAAATCAATTAATTGGTTCATGCATTGCGAATTTTTGGTTTATACCAAATGTTAAAACTCACATAAAGGGACAGGAGCGCTAAACCGTGTCTGCTAAACCTACACGGAAAAAAATTATTGGTTGAATAGGCTCCAAGCGACAAAATTAGTTGGGACAATAAACAAGTTGGTTGTAAAAACAAATCAATTAATTGGTTCATGCATTACGAATTTTTGGTTTATACCAAATGTTAAAACTCACATAAAGGGACAGGAGCGCTAAACCGTGTCTGTTAAACCTATATGGAAAAAAATTATTGGTTGAATAGGCTCCAAGCGACAAAATTGATTGGGACAATAAACTAGTTGGTTACAGAAACTAATCAGTTAGTTGGTTCGTGCACTGAAATTTTTTGTTCATGTCCAATCTCAAAACTTACATAAAGGGACACGAGCGCTAAACCGTGTCTGTTAAACCTATATGGAAAAAAATTATTGGTTGAATAGGCTCCAAGCGACAAAATTGGTTGGGACAATAAACTAGTTGGTTGCAGAAACAAATCAGTTAGCTAGTTCGTGCACTGCAATTTTTTGTTTATGTCAAAGATCAAAACTTACAAAAAGGGATACGAGCACTAAACCGTGTCTGCTAAACCTACACGGAAAAAAATTATTGGTTGAATAGGCTCCAAGCGACAAAATTGGTTGGGACAATAAACTAGTTGGTTGTAAAAACAAATCAATTAATTGGTTCATGCATTGCGAATTTTTAGTTTATACCAAATGTTAAAACTCACATAAAGGGACAGGAGCGCTAAACCGTGTCTGCTAAACCTACACGGAAAAAAATTATTGGTTGAATAGGCTCCAAGCGACAAAATTGGTTGGGACAATAAACTAGTTGATTGCAAAAACAAATTAGTTAGTTGGTTCGTGCATAGCAATTTTTTGTTTATGTCAAAGGTCAAAACTTACAAAAAGGGACACGAGCGCTAAATCGTGTCTGCTAAACCTACACGGTAAAAAATTATTGGTTGAATAGGCTCCAAGCGACATAATTGGTTGGGACAATAAACTAGTTGGTTGCAGAAACAAATCAGTTAGTTGGTTCGTGCACTGAAATTTTTTGTTTATGTCAAATATCAAAACTTACAAAAAAGGACACGAGCGCTAAACCGTGTCTGCTAAACCTACACGGAAAAACATTATTGGTTGAATCGGCTTCAAGCGATAAAATTGGTTGGGACAATAAACTAGTTGGTTGCAGAAATAAATCATTTAATTGGTTCGTGCATTGCGATTTTTTGTTTATGTCAAAGGTCAAAACTTACAAAAAGGGACACGAGCGCTAAACCGTGTCTGCTAAACCTACACGGAAAAAAATTATTGGTTGAATAGGCTCCAAGCGACAAAATTGGTTGGGACAATAAACTAGTTGGTTGCAGAAACGAATCAGTTAGTTGGGTCGACAAACCAGTTGGATGGGCCAGCAAATTAATTGGTTGGCAACTAACGAATTAGGTGGTACAACCAACTAGTTTGTCGGACGAACCAAAAAACTGGTTAACCCAGCTAACTTATTGTTAGTCGCTTGGAGCGTAATTAGCCACGCCAATGGTTGGGGTAGCCAATTATTTCTCTTCGTGTAGTTCAGCTATAAGCTTAACAGCCGTATAGCTGCATAGCGGGCGGTTCGATTTTGTCTTCAGGTATTAACATTTTCGTTTTCGGGTATTAGGCCAAATATGTAGCAACATAAGCTTCTTATGGATAATATTCTCATCATTAGCGATGATATGTTATAGTGTGTCAGTTCAATATTCCATAATATGTTCGCACTGACGCTTTTGTAAGATTGCGCTTATGCATCAATAACAATAAAACAAAATTTCGAGTTTTCGATATATCAATGTAAACCAGGCGACACAAAATACGTCGACTGGAACCAATTGCAAGCTATCGGGTTGTAACTTTTTCAGAACGGGAAATCTACATTCCAGGTTGGTTGATATTGCTTTTGGACAGAACCAGTTAAACTGAATGAGAACGAGATGAATCTATTCCATCAAAGTAATAAAAGTTGCATGCCATTTGATTTTATTTTTATGAAAACGAAATGACGAGATGCTAAACTCGTGTAAACTTCACGCTATCGAAGTGAATCTTTATCTACAAGTGTAATTACGACGTGGGTATTGATTGACAATCTTGTCTTTATTCCCAATCGATGTCAAAAGTTATGAAATTCTTGATTATTAGAAAATTGTTCATCTATCTTTTACAAAATTGATAAGCTAGTATATAGAAGATTCAATCAAACCTGAAAATAGGACTTTGTACAATACCGATCATCACACTTCCTCATAAATTTGTAACTGTGTGCAAATTTGTATAAGGTGAAAACTTTGCACTCTATAAAACTACCAAAAATAATCTGCATACTGGCCAAATTTGTTTTACCGTGAAATCTATAGATTCACTTTAAAAATAAACGGTAGTAAATTCGCATTGTCTACCAGAAGTTCAGATATGCCATTCCATGCCAAATAATCTTCCAGTGATCTTTCACTCCGAAATATAAGTTTTTGGCAACGTGTTTTCAAAAGCAAATATTAGAAAAAAACTATAACCATTAAAAGTTCACACCACCACCGATCGATCGTCACATCAGATCGATATTTTATCTCTAAATTATGAGATGGTATGATTCAGGAAGATATAATATGTTGAGGGTGAGAAGAAAGTGGAGAATAAGGAAGGATGTTGAAATTGGTGCCAAGGGTTCTACAAACGCCAATAATCTCCTGCATTCCGGCTTCTTAGTTCTTCTCGACATTCTCCCCTTTTTTATATCCGGATCAGTTTTAATCAATGAGGCTCCAACCCTTAAGAGGGCAGTTCTGCCGGTGATCGACATTTTTTCTCGCCTTCTCCACAGTAACGGCATATGAAATTGGAAAACTAAGAGACAGGAACATGCCAATAAGTGATGATCGAATGCCTTTCGAAGGGTTAATACAGTACCGCCTGTCTAATGCATTTAGAGACAGGGACAACTGATCTCAAGAGGGTGACACGGAAATTCAGTCACCTTGCTGTCATCCTCCTAGCCTAGTAGAGGTGCGATCAACGGTCTCCCTTCGATATAGGGCTATCATTGCCAGAAGCAGCATCCACCCCAGTCCTAAACTGCTGATGCTGCTTCGAAATCCAGGAAACACTACGTACGGCAGTCAGACGATTCGACGAACGGCAGAACGTGGGCGCTATGTCCATTAGCGAAATATTTCGGTTTAATAGAATGCAATGATGAATAGTGATGGCTATTAGACGGGGTATGTGAAGGAGGTAGAGGTTCGCTCGAGCCGTTGCGATGAGGAAGAGGCGGAGGTGGAACCGAACGAACCGAAGGGAGATAGAAAAGCGAACCGGACGGCGAATGGGGGGGTTAGTTCGCCCACGGACCGACGCAACGCTGGAATGGTAGGAAGCAATTAATAACTTTGTCGTGGCAGGTAGGCAGGCAGCTAGGCAGCCTGCTGTACTACGTATATTGGGCTGGTACGCTTGGTGCTGCTGCTGGTTGGCTTGTGTGAAAGGGAAAGGGAAACCGGCACAGAAACGGCAGGCAAGCAAGCTAGCCGGCGTAGCTTGGGGTAGGTAGACCATACGTATATACCATTGTATACATATATACATCGTACATCTCCGTGCGCTACGTTGCAATAATTACGACGTCACGCCTCCTGCCCAACCTAATTAACTAATGCTACGGCACTCTCTCACTTGCACTCTCCCTTACTACCTTTCTGTTTCTGGTTCCTGGCTTGCACACGTCTTTACCTTATACCGTTATTCTCCCTCAGGTCCTCAGTCTATATAACCCCCTTTATTTTTGCTAATTCGCGAGTTTTCTTGTGCGATACCGCAAACCTTCCTCATCTCCGCTCGCTTCACACTGAACGAAATTAGGCTATGCTGTTCGAGTTGCCACGGCTCCCGGTTTTCTACTTGATGTACGATCGCAGCCATTTCCAAGCAAACTCAACTCACCTTTCTCTTACCTTCTCTCTTTATCTCTATCTCTCTCTCTCTCTCTATGGCTACCCCGATCACGACAACGAGAAATATAACCGACGTGACGGACTGAGATTTTATTTCACGCCCTACGAACGTGAAGAATTAAAAGTACTTTGCAGTACATTCCAGGTAATAGTATATAGGATGGTAGCGTGCTTTGCTGGCGAGTGAAAATGCTTGGGGTATATTTCTTTCCCGAGCTCTCGGTATACGCGTTTTACTTCTTTCACGAATCCACTCTTTTCTCATAATACTCGAACAATAAAACGGGTTCCTCGCCGCAGAAAAAAAATATCATTCTGTGTTTTTTTTTAATAACACAAAAAATACTGGTGTGCGTTACAAGCAGTGTCAGTGTTTATTACAACCTGAAGCACTTATTTTATATTAGTTTGCGTACTTTTTTTTAACGCGTAACATGAGAAATTTCTTCATGTTTATGCCGTTCGCAAAATTGCTTTGTCCAGCTACTCGAATTTTTGTGTTGGAGATTCGTCGTGAAATCTCACATCCGGAGTATCAGTGGCGAAGAAATCGAAGCAACGCGCGAAAAACGAGAGAGAGCTGAGGGCGATGGCGTGAAATTTTGTCGGAAAATACTTTTAGCCGCAAGGGCGTTATATACTGGCTTGACCACGTTCGCAGAAAATAGAGTATCCTAGTGGGCCTCTGTCGTTCCACTTCAGAGTGCGCACAGCGTTCCAGTAGTGCGGAGCGATCGATCGGGAGGGTTTATACTCAAGACGTGACTTACGTTACTGCCGTACGAGAAACCTCAGCGGAGATCTTCGACCTCTTATCGCTTTGCTACTTGTTTTGCGATTTTACTGTGAAGAAATGGACATGCCAATTCCGATGACACTGCTGAGGTTTACTTTGGTCATCGTCTAACCCACCCTTCAGTTTTTTTCATTCGTTTTGTGTCTGTTTATCACAGTTTCCACGATGATAAAAACGTTACTGCATATGTAGCATTCTCTGTCAATTCAGCCACTTTTATTTCGACCCTCTCCGATTTGCCCTGTAATTGGTTATATGAATGTACCACTAAAATACACTCTATGTGAATTGTATCAGATTTTTAAAAATAATTTTTCAGAAAATGGGTTTTTTTAATCAAGTGCAAATATCTCAGAACTTTGAAGTTACTGAAAAAAAAATGTCAGCACATAAAAGTTGTCGTTTATTGTTAGCTTTCGAGCGGAATATTCCAAATAATTGTCACGTTCCTGTGAGTATGATTTTTTTCCGAAAAATGGAGGAATTATTTTTTAATTAAAAAAAGGATATTTTTTTTTTACTGAAAAAATTACAGAGTATTGCTACATCACTGTTGATATCACAAAAAAATCGCCAGAGTGGCACCGATCGATCTTCTGGTATTAAAAAATGCATTTGTGCGAAAGTTCCGAAAAACGGGGGCATTATTATTTTTTTGATAAAAAAAACGTTACTTTTTTTTTGGCTAATAAAATTACAGAGTATTCTTGCATGATTGTAGATATTGCAAAAAAATCATCAGAGTGGTACGAATCGAACTTACGGTATGAAAAAAAAATTATTCGTGCGGAAGTTTCGAAAAACGGGGGAATTATTATTTTTTATACCGGAAGCTCGATCTGAAATTGATTGCTGAGATACTACAGTTTGAATAATTTCCGTGAGTTACTTCAGTTTCATTAGGAGTCGTCGACACGGAGAAAAGTAATCACTGGCAATTTTATATTTGCGTAACAATTTTTTATGTGCCAGTAGATAGTTCCACATCCCCATTCTCCCCAATGTGGATGGTGAAACGTATGCAAGATATGGATACGTGGATACCAATGGAATAATCCTGTACAATCTCTTAATCCCATACGCATACATTCACGTATTCGAAATTAAAAACTCCTGTGTTTGCATTCCGAAACGTACCATTTAGAGGATTTTCAGAAAAATTATTGGGAACTGTCTCTTTGGTATACTATATAATTACACGATGAACCCCGGCACGAAAAAAAAAACTTTTTTTTGCGAAAAACATATAAGTTAAACAAATCAAGCATATAGTATTTTGAAGAATAATAATGAAATTATTAAAACATGCAATCAATAAAAACTTCGTCCCCTCCCAATTTGTAATTTGGACGATTACGAGTTCATCCTAGTCGGTTTTCGTTATCTTGTCCTATCCATTTTTCACATGTTCGGGTGTAAAATGTACATAATAACCCCCATCAAGTTTTAGACTTTACTAAAAAGATACAAGTCCAACAAATCAATGATATAGCATTTTGAAGAATAATAATGAAGTTAATAAAACAATGAAGTCTGCAAATTATCCCACATTTCATGCAATCAATAAAAATTTCGTTCCCTCCCAATTTGTAAATTGGAGGTTTACGAGTTCATCCTAGTTGGTTTTCGTTACCTTGTCCTATCCATACTTCACATGTTCGGGTGTAAAATGTACCTAATAACCCAGAATTGAAGCACCTACCTAATCTTTCCGTTTATGACCAGAGAGGCATTTAATTTTAAATATTGTAAACTTGAGAGATAATCGACGTACACGATAGTAAGGATATGTGGTCCAAGATTAGGAGTAGGTTTAGACTGTAGCTAAAGGTTAGATTATACCAAATTTTAAACTTTATTAAAAAGATATAAGTCAAACAAATCAATCGTATAGCATTATGAACAATAATAATGAAGTTAATAAAACAATGAAGTCTGCAAATTATCCCACATTTCATGCAATCAATAAAAATGTCGCCCCCTCCCAATTTGTAATTTGGAGGTTTACGAGTTCATCCTAGTCGGTTTTCGTTACCTTGTCTTATCCATTTTTCACATGTTCGGATGTAAAATGTACATAATAACCCCCATCAAGTTTTAGACTTTACTAAAAAGATACAAGTCCAACAAATCAATGATATAGCATTTTGAAGAATAATAATGAAGTTAATAAAACAATGAAGTCTGCAAATTATCCCACATTTCATGCAATCAATAAAAATTTCGTTCCCTCCCAATTTGTAAATTGGAGGTTTACGAGTTCATCCTAGTTGGTTTTCGTTACCTTATCCTATCCATACTTCACGTGTTCGGGTGTAAAATGTACATCATAACCCAGAATTGAAGCACCCACCTAATCTTTCCGTTTATGAACAGAGAGGCATTCAACTTTCAATATTGTAAACTTGAGAGATAATCGACGTACACGACAGTAAGGATATGTGGTCCAAGATTAGGAGCAGGTTTAGACTGTAGCTAAAGGTTAGATTGTATCAAGTTTTAAACTTTACTAAGAAGATATAAGTCAAAAAAATCAATTGTATAGCATTTTGAAGAATAATAATGAAGTTAATAAAACAATGAAGTCTACAAATTATCCCACATTTCATGCAATCAATAAAAATTTCGTTCCCTCCCAATTTGTAAATTGGAGGTTTACGAGTTCATCCTAGTTGGTTTTCGTTACCTTGTCCTATCCATACTTCGCATGTTCGGATGTAAAATGTACATCATAACCCAGAATTGAAGCACCCACCT
Source organism: Ephialtes manifestator (assembly GCA_963970395.1). NCBI lineage: Eukaryota > Metazoa > Arthropoda > Insecta > Hymenoptera > Ichneumonidae > Ephialtes > Ephialtes manifestator. The sequence goes on along the minus strand of OZ019981.1, from coordinate 22,402,579 downwards.
AATCTTTCCGTTTATGACCAGAGAGGCATTCAACTTTAAATATTGTAAACTTGAGAGATAATCGACGTACACGACAGTAAGGATATGTGGCCCAAGATTAGGAGTAGGTTTAGACTTTAGCTGAAGGTTGGACTGTATCAAGTTTTAGACTTTACTAAAAAGATATAAGATTTTGAAAAATAATAATGAAGTTAATAAAACAATAAAGTCTGCAAATTATTCCACATTTCATGCAATCAATAAAAATTTCGCCCCCTCCCAATTTGTAATTTGGAGGTTTACGAGTTTATCCTAGTTGTTATTCGTTACCCTATCTTATCCATTTTTCACATGTTCGGATGTAAAATATACATAATAACCCAGAATTGAAGCACCTACCTACTCTTTCCCTTTATGACCAGAGAGGCATTCAACTTTAAATATTGTAAACTTGAGAGATAATCGACGTACACGATAGTAAGGATATGTGGTCCAACGTTAGGAGATAGCTCGAGACACCACACAGGACATTAGGCATTAACGAGTGTCCGAATAATATCTGCGTTGACTAAGGGCTGTACTGACGTTCAGAGGCATACGTGAAGAGCTACTACAGAGGATCATGAGGCCGCGATAGCTCGCGTACGCGCTACTGGCATATAATGGAAGGTGTGATGTGACTAACAGATGGGACGCGTTGCGTCGTCATCCTCCTCATTCTCTGGTTCCTTGTCGTCTATGCTTTAAACATATACCGCAGCTTCGCTCTGCAGACTATCTGCAATATACTCTACGTTTACAGGCTTCAGGACCTCCGTGCGTGTGAGACTGGCTGTGCGAGTTTATTACGTGCGATATGAGCGAACATCGCAGCAACATCATCCATGAGCAACGCCAGCAAACCATACCAGCCCAGCAAGCCCGTGAAATATCTAGCAGTGGTCGGGAGCAAGCCACACGAATTTATGCGAAGACCTCCTATGTTATACGCTATGGGAGGGCGTTCGCTATAACATTAGCCGCGAACATCGAGTGAACCACGTCGCATGTCGGGTGCTAACCACATCGTACCATTTTTTTATCTCTGACTTCATTTAAAAAATGTACTTGGAACTGGAATTAATAACAACAACTTTCACCAACGTTGGTTGTCTCAATTATATTCCCTTGTGAAAAGTTGGTGGCTTCTTATATCAAAATACAAATTTGTCATTGTGTCTTTTCCATTCGTCCTGTGATTGGTCCTGAGAGAAGAGCGGAGTGTGCTTTTTATAAATGGCAATTTTGGCATTTAGTAAAAAGAAGAAAAAAGTAGTGTTGCAATCAATTGAAGCATTAGTCGCTGAATTGTTAGCGAAAAATAGATTTAGATTGTGGAGCTATCGCAATGCTGTCCAATCTAAATTATTGATTGCTCAATCTAATCGGAAACTCTACAACCGATGTTATAGGTCCTCTGACCAACTGAGTAGTTGGTGCTTTGCTAACTATTCCGGTTGGTTAAAGAAAGTTACTAGTCCAAGTTACATACCGCTAAAGTTTCAGTCGGGATCACTTTGACCTTAAGTGACCACGAAGGGCTAAGGGGCCAATGACTTCACTGTTAAGATAGACGTTACATATCATCCTGTTGGTCTTGACTACATACTTTTTCGTGAGTTCGCGCCAAGCCGCGTTGCGTCAGGGTTAAGGCATGTAGGGGGTTTGGGCTGTGTCGAGCCGCGTTGCCTTAGGGTGGCCCGAGAAAGCCTGAGAGAGTAAAGCCTGACAGAAACGTATAAAGCACGTGGCAAAGTGCCAGTGTACAACGGCCGGCGTACCACGAGCGCGAGACTGGAATGTCACATTTGCCGAGGTCGGGAACTTTCTTTCTCCGCCGCGCTCTCCATCTCAACGATTTTCTACCCGTCGAGAAACCGACAAGCCCCACTAAAGCCAAGACGATAGAGCTAGTGGGGATCGCCTTCAGCTAAAGCCGTCAAGGTATTTCGGCCAAGACGAAGTGAATTTAAAAAAAAAATGACGATACTTCGCTATCAAAGCAAGAAAACAAAATGCAGGAGAGAGTGGGGCACAATGTGTCACTGTTTTTCAGTGAATTTGTACTCTTAGTACAGTTGTGTAATAAAGAAATACCCTTCATAATCGGTTAGTATAGACACTTAGGTATACAATACAGCTGGAAACGTAACTGTCAAAAGATAGTAGATTTTTTACTGACAGCCGAACAATTTAGTTTTGAAATGTCCATATCAATAATTATTCTCAAGATTACCTCTTTTTTCACGTTGTATGAAACTTCATTTAGCTCAGTGCTCAACACAAAAAAAAAATTATGTATGAACGTCAATCCTACGAGAAGTTCCAAGTATATGTAGCAAATATATGAATTTAAGGTTAATAATGACTACGTTAATGCATACTAATATGAACTAGAAGACGAATATGATACGAACTTCATTTTGTCTCCCAGAAATTATTGTAAGTGTGGCCGACTTGCATAATAAGGTCAAAATATTAGTTGGTTTGTTGAAATGAATTCGGACCATTTCGTTATAAACACCATATAAGTAACTGATTGTTATATTGATTGAACTGCTCATGGGGATTTTCATTTTTTGTCAGACAGAACAAGATTACCAAACTGGGCAAGCCTTGTTTGCATAACCATCTTTGAATTATAGTTCTTTGTATTTTCATTGCGACAATACACTTCTTGTTTCCTGTAATCAACATTAAGCATCGATATTACATACAGTATTGTATAATATTTTGCTAATAGAAAACACATTTACTAATGATACGCAGAATGGTATTCGCTACAATTAAGTAAAGAAAATTTAAAAAAAGTGGAGACCCTTCTTCACGTTCACTAAGTGATCCTGATCACGTTGAGTAGGTGAAGTTTGAGTGTAACCTCAATCATTGAAGATATGATTTATTGATTATTTTCAAGCCCATCCAAGGATCGATTGCCTGAAGAGACAAGAGCAGTTTTCCTTGGAAACTGTTATGAGAATAATGTGCTCTAAGTGAGTTATTGATGACGAGGAAACGATGTCCTCGTGGGTCCTCTCGTCATCGGACGAAATTGAATTAACGGATACTTGATTTCAGAGCAAAACCCTCACACTTTACCTTCTGTTATTTTTAGGCCCCAGTGCCAGTTTCCTGTTAAGGGATACTTTGTTCCAGCGGAGAAACTCACACTTCACCTTCTGTTATGCTTATATGCTAGTGCCTAAAATCTTTCATAAAAAAAAAGTGGGTCAACTGTCTGGGTCAGGAAGAGTAACAGTGGCAGCACTGAGTCTGAAGCAGCTCGAGATTCCAAAGCTCCGTCCACAAAAGCTGCTTGACCAAGAATCGTCAAGTATATTATATTATTGAAAAATCAAATTTCCATATTCCGACTTAGAGAGGAATAAAAAGATTTCCTAGAGGACAGTATATTCGAAAAAGCATTATAAATAAGATGTCGTGATTCTTATTATGATTACCACTTCAAATTAATGATGGGGTGATCATCTGTGAAGAGAAAAGAATAACCAGAGGAAATCAGGAACTCATGGATAAATTGTGAAGATGAAAGTGGAAGTTATTAGCAACAAATAGCAGAAATCGACCAAAGGCGAAAAATATAATTAAATCCTGGGCAACAGTTATCAGACTCATCACCGACGCTTCTACACCTATTACGATGTCTACTTGTCAATACCGCTGTGTAGAAAACTTAATGCCAAGTCGAGGTTTCCAAGCGAGTTGAATCAGACGTAGCTAGCAGTAACACCATCGTTCGCTTCGTTGTGCTTCCCATAGCATTCTCGCCATTGCGAGTAGCATCGTCGACGAGTAAAATGCTTCGTTCGGCGCCTAGACCTCGAGGTTTGATTGCGAGGCTTTTGCAGTTTCGTTCATTCCCAGCCATCTATTGTTCAATTCTCGTTCTCTTTCACTCCAGTCAGCTTTTCCAGAAGTCGACACAGAGTGAAACAAAGCGACCAAGCGAAGAGCCTCAACGTAGTTACGACTTTATTCTCCAGCTTTTCCCATCGCCGTAGTACGGCGGTCACTAAAGTTTGGTAGAGAAAGAGTAATACAGGAAAACAGGGCCAAAAGAGCGAAGCTAGAGAGGAGTAAGCGTCATAGAAAGGGAGAAGAGGATGGAAAATTCAATTTTCTCCCAAGCTTTAGTTCATTGCTATGCTGTTGCAGCTACACCTGCTGGGAATAGTTATGTACTGCGGTACATACAGCGCTACTTGTATTATATAGGACACAAAGCTCGGCCGAACGTGTAACAATGATGTCGCCTAAAATCTCTCTGTTGATCCAGTCACCCGATAGTAGGCGTAGTAGGGTGAAACGCTACTGTTATTTGTCAGGATAATAGCTGTCTGGCTTTTATCGTTTTCTATCATGTACAATCCATAGACCATTCGCTATCCAGTCATTATTCAAAGCCCAAAGAAATATTCCACCTTATCCTGTTTAGATTTTCAGCCTCAAAGCTCTCCCTAATCGCACGTATAATTACGTAGATGAAGTTTAATGTGTCATGAAAATCCGGATTTTTGTACTAACTCTCGCGATCCTCTTTCAGATAACGCAGTAGTTTATCCCCGGTAAAAGCATACACACATATATGGAAATTGTATATAGAAACTGTATAGATACTAAATGCAATAGTATATATTGCCGTTGGGGGTGAGCGTAGTAGTAGTACACGTCCTCTACGATGCAGCTTACACGAGGGACATTAAACCAAATGGAAATTGTTCTGTACCTCTCTTTCCCTGCACCAGCCCTTCTCACGTCCTCCACGTCGTCCTACTCCTGTTTACGAAGAAACGCATGCCTGGAATAATATTCCCGTTGGTTTCTCTCTTACTCGCTGTTGCCCAATAAAGCAACGCTAGATGCTTTTACTGCCTCGGGCGCGAATATAAATATCCTAGCCAAATTAAAAGCTGTATGTTATCGTGAAAAAGAGACGGCGCGGAAAGAAGTAGCATCGTAGGAGTGGAGAACACCCAACAGCGACCACTGAACTAGGTTGAAACGTCACATTTCGGCCAGTAGTGGTGTGTTTGCCTGTCGTAACCCACGACTATCGATCATATTTTTCGTTCTCTATCACGCTCTCCTGCACTCTTCTGCTTTCCCTGTCCTTATCGTTCTTCGAACCGATAGAAACCTGTCCGTGGGAATTTGCTCACCGCTCGACGTGAACGATAACTATCAAGAGTTTGTCCCACCAGCGCAAACTCGTAGCACAGACGAAAGAAAATGCATAGCGCCACATTGCTGAAATATTTCCATCTACAACAACTTGGAAGATTTGTAGAGTACAGGACCGAAATGAATTTGGCTCCGGGGCAAGCGATAGAACTGTCAGGTCAGGATAAAATCTTTATGCAATACCTCAGCCTCGGATTTCATAGCGATGAGCTTTACAAGTGTATCATCAAATGCAGCCGAATCTCAGGCTGACTTCTCCGCTGTAGTTATACATAGATGTAATACAGTGTTCCATATTACCAAGCAGAACCTAACTATCTGCTGTAGGATCAATTAATACTCGTTTGAAGATTGGTAATTCTCAGGAACAGCGTAAGGGGCTCAGCGTTGATAGCACTGCGGCGCAGTATTTGTAGCAAGAAGGCCAGACGCACAATTAACGTCCTGCTAATCCCCTTGAAAACTCGAGAGCGAAACGATCGTTTCGCCAGACACTGCGGAGAAAGGATGGCCGCTAACGTGGGGATCAATGTATGGAACAGAGACAATGAGTACGAACGAACTAGGATAGGAAAGGAAAGGTAAGGACAGGACCGATGCCTAGGGGGCAGCACAGGACTCCCCGAGCTGCAGAGGGGCTCATAGGAAGCGGAAAAGCGAGAAAATGCGCGGAAGGGATAATCCCGTCTTCTCAAAGCGAGGACACGTTTGTATGGTGAAGTGGACTCTTCCCATCTCACTTCAGCCAGCAAAGAATACTTTTTTTCTTCCCTCCATCGTGGGCGTCGTCACCACCGCTACCACCATCTATACGTACTTTCAACTTGTGCGCCTACCTCGCTATTCCTTTGCACATCCCAACGTCCCGACGGCGTATAGTCTGCGCGCTGCAATCTTCCGAGTACCGTGAGATATATTGCACCCGCTTATGCTGAAAAGGTACGACTAACCGTGGCGCATTTTTCACTCCCTCTTACGGTTTCCCCCCTAGCGTTATCACCGAGAGGATCGGAGTCCTCCGCTCCTTCCTCGAGGTCGCGTACAACCGAGAGAGAGAGAACTTCTTTCGCACAGGGGATTTTCGGTCAGCGGAATTTTATATTCGACCGTGATCGAACATCGGTTCTGGAGATAGTTTAACGCGAACATACCACTGTGCAGTTCTCGAAAAGAGTCTCAGCACCATCAAATATTAAATATTATTTTATGTCTACATTCTATCTGACCGAAAAGGTCAACCCATCACACGATTACTCAGCAGACTTTGTAATTTCCGAGAGTATCTATTCAGGAATAAACGTCAAAGGATATTGACGTCCATCAGTTTGAATTTGAATATCAATGAAGGGAAGTGTGATATGGTGACTAACTGCGGTAGCCTCGTGTCAAAACGATAAATCTTGGATCCTTTTTTTATTTGCGACTAAAATGATTTTTTGTACTTCGAGCAAAAAAATTGAAAGCGTTTGTCTGGAGGTATTTCAGCATCAAGCTTTATCGGTTTCTTGCATCGATGGGTCAATATTTGATTTATATAGACTGAACCTAATCGTCCGACAAAATAAAGAAATAAAAAAAAGCGCACAGCGAAACACCTTTTGAAACGTGTGACGAGTGAGGTTAACGTCAAGTTCACTAAGTGAAAAACATCAACCCTCTGGTCTTATCCGACAAAAATATCTTCACGGTTGTGCAAATTGGAATTGGCTGGTCGAGACCAGAGTCCATGCTTTCATCTACGTTTTTTCTTTTTTTTTCGTTTTATTCTTCCCCTTCAATAGAGTAGGGGCTCGGTCTTTTATATGCAATATCTTGAGCAGCTTCCACGAAACGCCATCAAAAAGATCTTAACAGTAACAGCAACACGCATACCACGAATAGCTAGACTCTCTTTTCGTCTTTTCTCCGTTGGTTTTTATGGAAAAAGTTCCACGACTGCAGACCTTTGACGACCTGAATGTACGCACCAAGATTTTATCTATTCCCCCAAATGACATGCGTTATTTCGTCGTCCAAATTATTTTCCGTCAATATTGACGAAAAATGTTCACTTTAATATGAGTTATATTATTATTAAACGTACGTTTGCTACAAATTCTTGCTTTTATCATTTCTATTAGCAACGACTGCTCACAGCAAGGACGGACTGCTATGATTACAAGCGAGAGGCGTTTCATTGAGCAGACTGACAGTATGAAGGATATGCGGTGTTCGCCCCGTCCCTTCAGTTTATTTTCCGGAAATGACGGTACGAAGATTGAAAATGTAGGCGCCGGTCTAATCAAGCTCTGAGAGAGCAGAATTATTGGCAAGCAAAACGGAGGGAGCCACAAGAGGCTGACAGGTAGGATGAAATTTTTACGCGATACTTTTTCATGAGTCATCTACACAGCTTTCTCGCTATTCGCTGCGGAAATGCTATTACGTTTTTTTATTATTTGTTTCATCAGAAAAGCTTCTCGGCTTTTCCTTGATCAATTCGCCAACGCTTCGTCGCTTTCAAAAGCTAATTCGTATTTCATATATTTTTCTCTTTCATGTGGCATTCATATTTTGTAGAATATTATTTAATCCACAATTCTGTGACCGAAAAAACTTGGGACGCAGAAAAACGTGGCCACAAAATATGTTTGGCGGACGTACTGCGCTTGTCTACATGCACTATTTTATCGTGTTTCTTTAACGAAACGTGAAAAAGACGAAGCAAAACTGTGTACTCGTTTTATAGAACCCTTCTCGTTCCGTGCTACTTTCAACGAGTGAATTAAAAATGTACGAGTGTCATCAACCGTTCTCGGGTACTACATTTCGACGTCCTCAACCCCACCCGCTATAGTGCTATCTCGGTCCTCAGCGTTCCAAGGGACTGTGAAGTTTCCCGGAATCTTGCTGTGCTCATAGTACATAGCGTGCTACATATATACCTACTTGGCGTCGAGGTACCGCCGGTTCTCTTGATCTATTTACTTCCTTTCTCGCATCGCATGTGAGTCGAAGCTACAAGTAGATATGCCAGACTCGAGAAAATCCTGTAAATACCATAAATTTCGCAATTCCAATTTTCCGATTAAATGAAACGCGACTACATCCGTCTACTCGATTTTAAGTCATAACGACTGATCGATATAGTTATCGTGCAACCATTTGCGAATGGTTATCTTTTACTCTGAAGTAAACGAATGAGAAAATATAGATTTTTTTAACTCATGCATTAAAACTCCTACATTCCGTGCCTGTAATACGTGCGGGAAAATGCGTTTTGTAGTAAGAGTACATTCTCGATAATCAATTTTGGCTTCCTCTAAGAAGAAGCTTTGTAAAAAGCGAAAAATAATGAGGAAGCAATGTGCGACTTGAAAACGATAGTGAAGCCCAAAATTCGATATCTTAAATGTAAAAAAAATTTAGGTCGGTTTTACCACCCAGAAATGGGATCTGTGAATTCTGGAATCAGAAATGGAAAAAGTTACTTTTTTTTAGTCACGGTAAAAAGGTTTGTAATCGGTATTTTATGTGATAGAATATGCGACTTAAATACAATAGTGAAAGCCAAAATTCGATATCTTGAAGAAAAAAAAAATTAGGTTGGATTTTCTGACCGAAAGTCCGATCTGTGAATTCTGGAATCAGAAACGGAAAAAAGTTACTTTGTTTAAAATCATGGTAAAGAGGCTCGTAACCGGCATTTTCTGTGATAGAATATGCGACTTAAGAACGATCACGAAGACCAAAATTCGGTATCTTAAAGAAAACAATTTAGGTTGGATTTTCCGACCGAAATTCGAATCCGTGAATTCTGCCGCCACCGGGCAGAAATGAACCGCGTTCCTCTCTAGGGAGTAATGAATCCGGATTACCATGTGTAATTATATTCTATACGTTTTCTCTATCGTAACAACTTTCATACGTTGACAGATTTAATTACCATTTAATGAAAGCGAAGCATGCCAAAGCTTAGCAAAATGGCGCTCTAAGACTGTCGTTGAGTGAACTGAGAATGCAGCCAGTGCCTACAATCGGGGTAAAGTGTGAGTCTGAAGTTCCGAAGCGAAGAGCGCGTCGTGTCTCATTACAACTCTCGTCTCTGGTCGACCTTTTTTTTTTTATCCTACCCTCGATCCTCTGTACTTTGCCCTATCGTCGGATGAACTTATAGTCGCCTTGACACGGGCTAACATAAATAACTTTCTAATATCAGTTTGGGTTATCAAAAGTGTACTCTCGCCGTCACTTCGAATATCCAGCTGGGAATATACCTCTGCTAAGGTTTTCTCTCCTCTTCTCCTTAAGACTTTGTATGTACTCTACTAAATCTTTCTTCGCTATCTACGTTACGACGCCTTGCGCACGAATGAAAACGGTAATGACTGCGTTCGAAACGAGTACGGAAGTAGAACACACCAAATGGTTTTCCTGTCCCATCAAATTCTAAGTTAACCGTGACAAGGGTAAGGAGCAACGACGTAGAAGCTATTAGAGACTCGCGCACATTGTATCACTAAGATACACACAACGGGACTGTCCACCTTACTGCAGTTTCTGTTACCTAGTCGTTGGAACATCGTATATCGAACCTTACGGTCCGTCCATTCCCAATATGACGTAGTAAAGGAGAACCGACTGCTTTCTTGATCTTTTTTCACGTGTCTCTGATGCGAAGTGCAACTCTGTGATAATGAGATAGAGGAAAAGAGGATAGACAGGTTGAAGCAATGTACGAGGAGAGAGAATATACTCGAGGGACGATGGATGCGACGATCAAAGGAATCTCACCGTGAGAACTCGACTGAGTTTAATCTCTGGCCCACTGATTCCGCTCCCACAGGAAAGGGGTACGTTAGGTAAAAGAAAACGAGAAACGCGATGAGATTGAAGGCCAAAGTGGAAATCACAGCATCTTTCTTTCATTCTCCTTCTTTGGTAAGACACAGAGCGTTGGTTTTGAAGGAGAATGTAGGAGATACGTTCGTATTGCGATTACATGGAAATGTGTTAAGATGTGATCCAAGTCTTGTCAGTGGAGGTCGTGAAAGGAACACTGACATTTCTATGGTCTCCAATAAAACGACGTTGAATCTTGGACATCCAATATGGATCTTATTGAAAAAGGCAAGATCTTTCTTCAAAAATAATCGATAAATACTGAACTTCGCCAAAGTGACTTTGCTCCAGCGCTAGAGATGAGAATCGAGACTGAATCCGTGAAATGACATTGGAACTCTTCTCTTCGGAGGTACCAAAAGATTTTTCAAACGAATCTGAGCGTGTTGATCGATTACAGGAGAGTGATCGATGGATTTACTTTCTGAACTAGTCAGAGAAATGGATATTTGCTATTGCAAACGTTGGAGCGAATCTTAGCCATCAGCAGCTTTATATAGTTTCCATGTAGCAATTGGAAAAATGGTGAAGAAGTACAGCTGCCATAGTTTTGGCAATACAAATAGCCATCGAATTTTATGAATAATTGTCTGAGCTTTCCTATCTGCTAGATCGAGGCCAATATGCGGCTTGCGCTGAGCAATATCCTCGACTTTCTTGTCCTTTTTCCTCAACTTCGCTTTCACTCATATCCTCTAGTGTCCTATTCTCACTCCTTCCGCCTGGCTAACATCTTTCCGCACCTCACCACTCGCACCCGCCATCGCTCGTTCCACGTCCATGCACTCATGACATCGATCCATTGGGTAAAGCTTTATGTAGTGTAGTATATATAGTTATCGTTTTAGTTACAGTTACGGAGAAGCGGAAACGGAATGAAGTCCATGAACGGATTTAATCTTCCACCGCATTTCCGGTGCACGAACAATGTTTCATTGATTTTCATCCTTCTTTTTTTTTATCGATTTTGGTAAAAGTCTGTGTATTGCAAGAAAAATAACTGACTGAATCCGTATAAATATAACCGACGATCCGCTATGTCATGTAATGACGGAACGAACTGTCGGAAACAGCAGTTTTATGATCTGGATTAAATATCAAATGTATCAAAGTTGTCAAAGTCACAGGATTGTAATGACAGATCATATTTTTCAGAGTAGACCATGCAAATTCAAATCAAGATACAGGAAGTCGGACCAGAAGAATATTTTTTCGCATCTTTTTTTTTGTCGTGGCTTTCAGCTCAAAATCTCTCTCAAATATCATTGAAAGCATTATCTTTATTAAATTTTTTATTGATCATATCATTGTCTCGACGTTCAAAAGGATTTCATTGAAATCCGTGAGATACAAACAGTAATAATACATCAAAATGTGTTATATTAATAATCGATATATATTTCGGTTTAGTGCGGAAAATATATACTAGCCAGAAATTTAAATATGAGTATGCATATCCGACGTGCGTCAACGGAATATCCGTAACGAGATATTTCAAAGCCTTTCTGTGTGGCCAGAGAACTGGAGATGGGGTGACGGAGCTTCAGCATGGTGATGCTGTTATGGTGGATGCAGTGTATGGAAAAAGCAAGTGAGAAAAGGAGGAATGGTGTGCTCGGACTTCTTTCGATTGTCGAGTCCGTAACATGCGCACAACGTCACGAATGTCACGAGTATCGAGGTACGTACAGGAAATATTGAAAAACAAATGCCAACACACATACGAAAGCAATGAGTTCGACCTGCACAGCCTTTGCACCGGTGGCGGATGATAAATGGACGACCACCGGCGTGCTAACTCGTAAAAGGGAATTTTCCTCCCAGCGAATTTTCGTCGATACAACGTCCTCGAAATCGGTGTTCCGTCACATCGCAAATATAGTCTGTAGTCTGGTACACATGTCGTCATTGGTAGTGCACTATCCATGTAGCAAGGGTCGTAACTCGTTGTGTCGGATCAGGTGTATATTGATGCATCAACAGACACATTCACAAATTTAACGTACCGATTCAAAAACTTGTTCACTTTAACATGAATTTTCATATTCATGCAATGGAAAGTAGAATCTAATTGTATAAAGTTCGTAAAGCTGTTTACACAAAAACCTTTGCTGCAGATGAGGACACGAACTGACAGAAAACGCCGGATTATGAACAGGATAATAATACCAAATGCATCAAAGTTGTCAAAATTACAGGACCGTATGTCCTTTATATAGTCTGTAGTCTGGTACACATGTCGTCATTGGCAGTGTACTATAGGGTCGTAACTCGTTGTGTCGGATCAGGTGTATATTGATGCATCAACAGACACATTCACAAATTTAACGTACCAATTCAAAAACTTGTTCACTTTAACATGAATTTTCATATTCATGCAATGGAAAGTAGAATCTAATTGTATAAAGTTCGTAAAGCTGTTTACACAAAAACCTTTGCTGCACATGAGGACACGAACTGACAGAAAACGCCGGATTATGAACAGGATAATAATACCAAATGCATCAAAGTTGACAAAATTACAGGACCGTATGTCCTTTATATAGTCTGTAGTCTGGTATACATGTCGTCATTGGTAGTGCACTATCCATGTAGCAAGGGTCGTAACTCGTTGTGTCGGATCAGGTGTATATTGATGCATCAACAGACACATTCACAAATTTAACGTACCAATTCAAAAACTTGTTCACTTTAACATGAATTTTCATATTCATGCAATGGAAAGTAGAATCTAATTGTATAAAGTTCATAAAGCTGTTTACACAAAAACCTTTGCTGCAGATGAGGACACGAACTGACAGAAAACGCCGGATTATGAACAGGATAATAATACCAAATGCAGCAAAGTTGTCAAAATTACAGGACCGTATGTCCTTTATATAGTCTGTAGTCTGGTACACATGTCGTCATTGGTAGTGCAATATCCATGTAACAAGGGTCTTAACTCGTTGTGTCGGATCAGGTGTATATTGATGCATCAACAAACACATTCACAAATTTAACGTACCGATTCAAAAACTTGTTCACTTTAACATGAATTTTCATATTCGTGCAATGGAAAGTAGAATCTAATTGTATAAAGTTCGTAAAGCTGTTTGCACAAAAACCTGTGTTGCAGATGAGGACACGAACTGACGGAAAACGCCGGGTTATGAACAGGTTAATAATACCAAATGCACCAAAGTTGTCAATATTACAGGACCGTATGTTCTGTATATAGTCTGTAGTCTGGTACACATGTCGTCATTGGCAGTGTACTATAGGGTCGTAACTCGTTGTGTCGGATCAGGTGTATATTGATGCATCAACAGACATCCACAAATTTAACGTACCCATTCAACAACTTCTTCACTTTAACATGAAATTTTCATATTCATGAAATAGAAAGTACAATCTAATTGTATAATTGTATGTTAAGGCCGTTTGCACAAAAACCTTTGTTGCAGATGACGGAACGAACTGTCAGAAAACGCCGGTCTATGATCAGGACAATATCAAATGCACCAAAGTTGTCAAAGTTACAGGACCGTACGTCCAAATATTGGGTAGGGTTCAAGATAGCGAATGATCAAAATAGCGAATGGCTAAGATAGCGAATTCCATAATAATGGCCATTCTAGGTTCAGACTTGCATTACATTTAATTTCGCTATTTTGACCCCCACCCCAAATATTCGTCTCACTTTGATCATGGTTCAGCGATTAAGTATAGTTTCTAAAAGCCATTTCTAATACATGAAATTTCATTCATTTTCATCATCTATAATGTTCTATGATGAATGTATGAGTATATTAAACATAAAAAAGTGCAAAGTACTCCACATCGACTAAGGCCCTTTTTTTCGCAATGTCTGAAATCAAGTTTTTCTTTACTATGAAGTAAATCACATGTCATAGTTCAAGGATTTTATCTTTTGTAGAAGTCATTCAAGATTTCAGCCTAAAAATAGAATCAAATGTATGAAAATACATGATTTAAACGATGTGATCATGTGTTGGTAGGATGTTGGTACGTTGCGTGATGTAATGCTCAGCACGGAACGCGGGATCGATAACGCACTTTCCATCGGGCATTGATCAATTAGTCGACCCGTCAATGCCAGCAAATTAATCTCCTCGCGTGTCGGACTGGAGAATGGGGTGAAAGGAGGGGCTGGAAACCGTGAGGATATATCTCACCCCATTTTGCAAAGGTATTATATCGTATATTAATTAATCATTGCGAATGGAAAATAGGAAGCAGCGATATATAGGCAGCAGTTGGAGATGCTGGAGCTTCCAATTATTTAAATGCTGTTTACATTGAAATATCAAAAAAAAAATTATAGGAATTAGTAACACTACATTAGATTTATTTTATTTATTTTATTTATTTTATTTATTTTATTTATTTTATTTATTTTACATCGGACGGGACAAGCCCTTGAAAATTAAAACAATGCTGGCAAAAAAGAACCCGGACTATTACATATTGAGTTATAAATGTTGATTGAGTCATTAATTACATAATGAAATATAAATGAAAATATAACAATGCAAATATAAATTAACACTAATGTATTGATGCATTAATGTATTTTAAAAATAATATCCGCCAATTTTAATCACTTTGCAACACTTCAAACAATTACTGATTTTCTTTTATAGATACGAAAGTAATGGCTTAACCTTCAAAATTTATATACTCAATCAGCAAGTTCAAGGCTACAAACGACTTTCTTTATACACTGAGAAAAATTCAGGGGATAACTATTTGAATATACTGAGTTCTACTGTACAAATCATTACGTGTATATTAATTATTGTTGCGGTAACAATAAAAACTAGTTGACCTCTCAGGAAATTATGTGTATAGTAGAATTAAATATACAATTTTTCTGAAAATATCCTCAATAAAATTTGCCAGTTTGGATAACTTACTTGGAGAGATTGAAAGACCCAAACGGGTGCAAGAGATCGACCTGATGGACTTTTATGTCGAAGGAAAGTTTGTAGGCAGCTTTTCCCGTTGACTTTTATTTTTCGATTTAACATTTGTCGCGTACCCGTGCGCACGTAACCAGACACGTTTGAATAAAACGAGAGTTTAAACTATCGAGGGCGAGAGGTTATACTGTCATTTCTGAATCGCGTGGCATGCTCATGACCAGCATTCGGGCTACTGCTGGTGCAGACAATCGGAACGAGACGAGATTCGGAGTGGTTAATGTATATCCAATTGACCCCTTTCCCGATTCTCAGAACATCAGTCACACTATATATTCATCTTACTATAATCATCGAGCACCGAATGCCGTTGGCATTAGCTGCGATAATGGCATGTTAATGATGCTCATGGAAAATTTCGATATTTTGCAATCAGCAAGAATTTTTTTAATCATCTATATCGAATGAATAAACAACGATGCATGCAAATTTTGCTGTACTGCGAACTCAATAATTGATGATAAGTTCCGTTAATTAACGAGAATATAAGAGCTAAAGAATTCGCGAATAAATTCTTGCGTACATTAAATAAAACAAAAAAATGTGGAATTCAAAATGAGTAGCTGTTTAATTAATTAGGATTTCGTACATTATAATATTACTTTTTGAAAGTTAAAAATATTCCATCCTGTTTTTAAATTAAACAAAAGATATGTATGTAGGCATTACGAGATAAACGAAAATTGCTACTGGCGTAAAGCAACACGTGATTTTGTCATTCCGATTATTATTGACGTCACGTTAATGTTGTGAAGTTTGTTTGTGAAATTGATGATAAGAATTGAGTGATGCAGAGTTAAAATAATTAAAAAAAAAAATTATTGTATCAAATTTGCTTATGCATTTTTTTATTTGATTTTAACTTTTATTTTTTACTTTTTTTCTAAATTTCTTAATACAAAACACTTTAGTAGGTGCGATAATAATTTAGTACACCTGTAACACAATCCATATATCACTTAATAGACATTTTTCATAATTGGTAATTTTACAAATTTCATGATACAAAAAAAAACAAAACAAAAAAATAATAAAATAATAAATTCACTGCTTATTTACCGATAATTATATCTGTATATGTCAGGTCGAAGCATAACTTTTATATTAGCTCGCGTTGCAAAAATGAATTGAACATTTTATTTTTATTTTTTTCATCATATCTCAGGTAAAGTGTCAGAAGCAGTAAAGATTTTGGATTGGATTTCAATACCGAAACTACATTATAAATGTAGAAGTCACCCATAAAATTTAATTGCGGTCCACAATTTTTTACTAAAGTTATTGTGTTTTCCGACAATATAGACAGACAGACAGACAGACATGAGAAATGAATGAATGCTTTTGTTTTTGGAATCTGGAACACTCAAAACATTTATTTCTATAAAAATCTAAGAATCGAATTTTTTTGGATTGCAATAAATTCTCTCTTACATACAGCGAGAGAAAAGATTTCATTGACGCCAAAGAAATGGGTGGATTGATTTTTTTTTTCATTGATATTAATGAAATAGAGTTTTTTATTTTCAAAGAGAACATTTCATTGTCTGTAAATAAACATTTACTTAGTGAGCATATAATAAAGACACAGTTTCATCCCGTGCAGAAATTGTTTCGGGCAGCCGCGATTAAATCAGTGGCCTTTTTAGGTATAAACGTGGCATCCACAATAGGGAATCTATTCTAGAACCCTACTAGGCTCAACAGAGGCGGCCACGACAAACTTCGGGGCCTAATCAGGCTTAAATGTGGGACCCTCTCTAGGGTCGCCCGTATTGAGCCTCTAAAGGGTAGTACTTTCAAGCGTGACTAGCCTAGTAGGGCCCTTACTACAATTAGTGTTTGTTCGAAACTCCTTCTTCCTTGAAGTTGTTCCGATATTGTTGGATAGTTGGGAAGTGGTGAAAGGTCTCCTTTTTCATATGTTATACACCTTATTTTTTATCTTAATTTTGTTGTTTTATTATTGTGTTGTTGTTGTTGTTATTATTGGGGAAAAAGCCACAAGGCATAAAAAAAGACCTTTGCAAATGGATTGCAAGAAATTTAGTAATATTTCAGAGGAATGTCCTCTTGAGGGGTTTGAACCGCCTCTTCCAGAGGATGCACCTCTGTGGGACCTGGCCCGCTTGTCAGAGGATGGACCTCTAAGGGGGATCACCCGCTTGTCAGAGGATGGACCTCTAAGGGGGATCACCCGCCTTGTCACAATTATAAGAATCTTACACTTAAGTAACAAACTACGAAAAACAATATTTTATACGTTGCGCTATTATAATTAACCGCTTAAGGACGATCGGTGACGACTGTCAAAGTCAAATCAGAGATAAATTTTTGTAATCGATTCTTTAAAGTTTAATGCATTAAATAATAGCTGTGGAGGGTGATTTGTATTGAAGCATGTAGACTTAATCCAGAAAAAGATTAATAGTGACGGATTTGCATAAATATTAACTGATTAACGTTTCTTTTCAATGGGATACATTTTCGTTCAGTTTTTTTCAAGTATAATCTGTAATTCTTGGCCGATTTGAATGAGTGACAGCTCATTTTCTACCTTAAAAGATACTCTACGAATTGACCGCCTAGATATTTCATAGTGCTGATTGTTTAATAATTCTAGACTGTTGTTTAACAGAAATTAAAATACTTTAATAAACAACAGGCTATAATTACAAAACGATGAACACTATGAAATATCTAGGAGGTCAATTCGTAGGGTATCTTTTAACAAAAATAATGAGCTATCGTTCATAAAAATCGGCAAAGAATTAAAGATAATACTTGGAAAAACTGAACGAAAATATATCACACTGAAAAGAAACGTTAATCAGTTAATCTTTATGCAAATCCGTGACTATTAATCTTTCTCTGGATTAAGTCTACATGCTTCAATACAAATCACCCTCCACTGTTATTATTTAATGCATTAAACTTTAAAGAATCGATCGCGAAAATTTATCTCTGATTTGACTTTGGGAGTGGCCACCGATCCTCCTTAAGAGAAAGAAAAAACTTAAGAAAAAACTAATAATTAGTCCCGACGTTCCGCTGGCCACTTGCTTCTCCCCACTCTCTGGCCCGCGCTTCTTTGTACTGCGAACGTGCCCGAGCGCTCCCGAACTTCACGCACCCGATGTCGCGTCGATGCGACAGTAGCGCGCGAACGTTCTCAAATAATATTTCGATTTCGATCGAACAATTAGGGCAATCTAGAAAGGGCCAAGTTGCAGCCCCAACTGTATTTCTGCACGGGATTGTTTTAAAGAGACGTTTTCATTGGTTCAAAGAAATGTTTTCATTGATCTCTCGCTCGCACCTAACCTCACTTGTTTGTTTTCCGGTTCTCCCGAACTAACGGCTTCGAGTTTCGAGGCCCCAGAAGTTTAGCCTATTTCTGCCGTACTTCCGCACATTCTTTCAAAATTTGAGCTTTATCTGCCGCGTACTTCAGGAAAAAAATAGGTTTCGAAATTTTGAGCTGTGTTAAGAAGGTTTCATTGAACCAGAGCCGATTTCTTTGAATCAATGTGACTACTTTTCATTGAGTTTGAGATCATTCAAAGAAAAGATAGTATTGAAATTCAAGTATTTCATTTCATTGGCAAAGATTTCCGTGAATCAATGAAACTTTTTCTCTCGGTGTACTTTTTGTGTGATGAGAAAGTAACAAGTGTACTTCAGGTAGCGAAGAAATACCACAGAAATGTCCTCCATCGCCGTTTTTCGATGCAACGAAGAAAAACATCTCCGGGAAGGTTTATATGGGAAATTACGCTCACCATTCGAGTAATGGACCAGAATTCATCTCCACAGCGGAGCAAAGAGTGCGACGGATCGCAGCTACCATGTCGTAGAATTTTCGTTCGTTCGTTCCTCATGCCTCAGCCTCCCATACACTTTTGTATGTGACTCCATCTACATCCGGGGCACACGTACGTCGTTTTCTAGTAGCAGAAGCGTCTCCTAGCAGCAGTAGCGTCTCCTATGCGAGGCGCAGTGGCTTCTCGCACGTACGTACATACTTATCGTACTACTACTGTACATACATACTTATCGTACCACTACTGCACCAAGAAATGTTCGCTGTGCCTGTCCTTCTTCCCTCTAGTCATCTTGAAGGACAAATTGGATGGTCTAGAGGAAGACTAGAAGCTCCATCCAATTTGCAATGCACAGGAGGTCGCGGATAGCGCCGCGCGCCCTTCTACCTTCGAGGTAACCCAGAGCTTCGAGCTTTCTGTACTACGCGTGCTTACGAATCTCTAAGAAAAGGTAAGAAGCATGAAAAAGAGGGGAAAGCTTACGTTTTGGCGTTGAATATGACTTCATGTGAGATTCACGCCGTTTCTAGTCACCATTTCGCAATATATTCCTTTACTTATAAATGTAATCGCGTATGAATTTTTGGCATGGCTACGACTATGTCTTCCGGTTGAAGGAAGAAATAACTCCACACACCTAGTGGATTCATGGTCGAGAGAAAGTTGTACCTCGTTCTACCACGTTTCAATTGTAGCTGAACAGAGGGGGCTATAATTTCACTAATTACGTCGTGTATCAGAATAAGATTTTCCTGGATTCGGTCTCGGCTAGTTCCACGTGTCTTCTCAATTAATTTAACGCTACGAATTAGGAACTACCATGGCAGAACTTGCGCATTGGATCGTTAAGTTTGTGGCCGTTATATGTTACTCCAGACTCCAAACGCTTTGTGCGAGACAACATGACTCTACATGATGCTATTATCTCTCTTAAGAGGATCCGGACACGTAAGTTTAAACAGTAATCCATTTCTGCTTATTATCATATTTCGATTCTATATTATGTATAGACGGAAATTCGAGGAAACAATGAAGTTACAACTATTTATAATATGGTTTTGTGAATTTGGCCATATTCACTATAATTTATTCCAAATCGTTACTGAATTGTATTCACATGTTAATAGCTCGGCAGTATCTGTAGAAATTAACAATATTACCCATTAGATTTATTCTATATTCAACAATATTTACAATATTGTCCTTTCAAACTGCATTTACCTTATTTCGACGCTGCCATGTGCATATATGATTTTTATACCTGTCAGTGAAGTGACACAGT
This sequence comes from Ephialtes manifestator, assembly GCA_963970395.1. Lineage (NCBI taxonomy): Eukaryota > Metazoa > Arthropoda > Insecta > Hymenoptera > Ichneumonidae > Ephialtes > Ephialtes manifestator. Next base: position 22,382,390 of record OZ019981.1, on the reverse strand, counting down.
CACGTCTCGAGATAAGTTCATTTGCCCACCTACCTTACCGACTATACGTGACGCTTCAAGACTTTTTTTACTCAAACTAACGGCATTTTTCCACACATTTGACAGGATAAAATTACATATTAATGAATTACGAACATTCTGAACATATGTCGCCCTTAGCTCGGAATATTTCGTTTGCAAATGAAATAAGTGCTGTAGCTGTAGACATTCCGATCATATACTTTTTTTTTTTTCAACCTCAGCCTGTATCATTTTCATGGTCGCCATCGCATCCGGTCTTCAATATATATATATTTTTTAATAACACTATCCCAATTATTGTTCATTCCCGCGTAGAAAAAGAAGAATCTTGTGAAGAATCTTTTAAAGAATCTTAAAAAAAGTCTTGAAAGAATCTTTAAAGGAATCTTGAAAAGATACACGTATAGGATCCGGAGCAAGATTCTTTCCAGAATTCTTTTCAAGATTCTTTCTATCCGAAGATGAGAATATTACAAAGAATTTTCGAAAGAATCTTGAAAAGCGTTTTTAAGAGAATCGTGAAAAGATTCCGCCATTAAGGTAGTATTGTCGCTTCACGCTCACTTTGCATAAGTTTCCGAAAAATGAGAGCGAATTGCAAACACTTCTTGATGATATAAAAGTCTGAAAAAAATCATGCATATTTAAGATACTTAAGACATTGTTTCGACATAATAATAATTCCAAAATGTTATTAACAAATTGATGAAAAATAAAAATGTTCAACAAATCTTCCGACAACCTAATTTTTTTGTTTCGATGAAAATGATTCGTTCATTTTTCTGAATACGTATGAATTTTTTCAAATTTTTTTCTTTGCTTTGAATTTTGTGATTTTTTCCATGTAAAAAATCGAAAAATTCAAAGGAAAGAAAAAAATTTGAAAAAATTCATACGTACTCAGAAAAATGAACAAATCATTTTCACCGAATCAAAAAAATTAAGTTGTCGGAAAATTTGTTAAACAATTTTATTTTTCATCAATTTGTTAATAACATTTTGGAATTATTATTATGCCGAATTAATGTCTTCAGCATCTTTAATATGCATGATTTTTTACAGATTTTTATATCATCGAGAAGTGTTTGAAATTCGCTCTCATTTTTCGGAAACTTATGCGAAGTGAGCGTGAAGCGACAGAACTACCTTAAACAGAAAAATCGTTGAAAGAATTTTAATGAAATTCTTCAGAGGAATCGAGCAAAACCTGTTGTGGCTTTCTCTTGATGTCGAGACAGTATATTTCGGTACGTCAACGAAGGGTAAACTCCTCGTGTGTAGTCGAACTCAGAAAAGCTTTCCAGTCTTATATATACGGTGAGGCTTCAAACCACTTGCGAGAAACGCTCCGTCCGTTCGCCACCTGGTGACATCATACGAAACACTGGTGGACAATACTCCGCTAGATGGCGAGCGGTCGAAGCGTTTCTCGCAAGTGACTTGAAACCTGAACGTATATAAGACTGCAAAGCTGTCCTGAGTTCGACTATACACGAGGGGTTTAACCTTCGTTGACCTACCGAAATGTACTGTCTCGACACCAAGGAAAAGCAGCAACAGGTTTCGTTCGATTCTTCTGAAGAATTTCATTATGATTCTTTCAACGATTTCTCTGTTTAATGGACGGAATCTTTTCACGATTCTCTTAAAGACGCTTTTCAAGATTCTTTCGAAGATTCTTTGAAAGATTCTCAGAACGCTTTCGGATAGAAAGAATCTTGAAAAGAATCCTGGAAAGAATCTTGCTCCGGATCCTATACGTGATTCTTTTCAAGATTCCTTTAAAGATTCTTTCAAGACTTTTTTTAAGATTCTTTAAAAGATTCTTCACAAAATTCTTTTTTTCTACGCGGGATTCTCTAATCATTTTGTAATCTATTCACTAATCAGTATTATACTTATCAGTGTAATAACCAGCATGAGTATCGTAAAATCCATAATAATGAGACATTTCTGTTGACGTACCGAAATGTACTGTCTCGACACCGAGGGAAAGCAACAACAGGTTTTGTTCGATTCCTCTGAAGAATTTTATTATGATTCTTTCAACGATTTTTCTGTTTAATGGACGGAATCTTTTCACGATTCTCTTAAAGACGCTTTTCAAGATTCTTTCGAAGATTCTTTGAAAGATTCTCAGAACGCTTTCGGATAGAAAGAATCTTGAAAACAATCCTGGAAAGAATCTTGCTCAGGATCCTATACGTGATTCTTTTCAAGATTCCTTTAAAGATTCTTTCAAGACTTTTTTTAAGATTCTTTGAAAGATTCTTCACAAGATTCTTTTTTTCTACGCGGGATTCTCTAATCATTTTGTAATCTATTCACTAATCAGTATTATACTTATCAGTGTAATAACCAGCATGAGTATCGTAAAATTCATAATAATGAGACATTTCTGTTGACGTACCGAAATGTACTGTCTCGACACCAAGGGAAAGCAACAACAGGTTTTGCTCGATTCCTCTGAAGAATTTCATTATGATTCTTTGAACGATTTTTCTGTTTAATGGACGGAATCTTTTCACGATTCTCTTAAAGACGCTTTTCAAGATTCTTTCGAAGATTCTTTGAAAGATTCTCAGAACGCTTTCGGATAGAAAAATCTTGAAAAGAATCCTGGAAAGAATCTTGCTCCGGATCCTATACGTGATTCTTTTCAAGATTCCTTTAAAGATTCTTTCAAGACTTTTTTTAAGATTCTTTGAAAGATTCTTCACAAGATTCTTTTTTTCTACGCGGGTTCTCTAATCATTTTGTAATCTATTCACTAATCAGTATTCTACTTATCAGTGTAATAACCAGCATGAGTATCGTAAAATCCATAATAATGAGATATTTCTGTTGACGTACCGAAATGTACTGTCTCGACACCAAGGGAAAGCAACAACAGGTTTTGCTCGATTCCTCTGAAGAATTTCATTATGATTCTTTCAACGATTTTTCTGTTTAATGGACGGAATCTTTTCACGATTCTCTTAAAGACGCTTTTCAAGATTCTTTCGAAGATTCTTTGAAAGATTCTCAGAACGCTTTCGGATAGAAAGAATCTTGAAAAGAATCATGGAAAGAATCTTGCTCCGGATCCTATACGTGATTCTTTTCAAGATTCCTTTAAAGATTCTTCCAAGACTTTTTTTTAAGATTCTTTAAAAGATTCTTCACAAGATTCTTTTTTTCTACGCGGGTTCTCTAATCATTTTGTAATCTATTCACTAATCAGTATTCTACTTATCAGTGTAATAACCAGCATGAGTATCGTAAAATCCATAATAATGAGACATTTCTGTTGACGTACCGAAATGTACTGTCTCGACACCGAGGGAAAGCAACAACAGGTTTTGTTCGATTCCTCTGAAGAATTTCATTATGATTCTTTCAACGATTTTTCTGTTTAATGGACGGAATCTTTTCACGATTCTCTTAAAGACGCTTTTCAAGATTCTTTCGAAGATTCTTTGAAAGATGCTCAGAACGCTTTCGGATAGAAAGAATCTTGAAAAGAATCCTGGAAAGAATCTTGCTCCGGATCCTATACGTGATTCTTTTCAAGATTCCTTTAAAGATTCTTTCAAGACATTTTTTCAGATTCCTTAAAAGATTCTTCACAAAATTCTTTTTTTCAACGCGGGATTCGATAATCATTTTATAATCTATTCACTAATCAGTATTATACTTATCAGTGTAATAACCAGCATGAGTATCGTAAAATCCATAATAATGAGACATTTTTGTTGACGTACCGAAATGTACTGTCTCGACACCAAGGGAAAGCAACAACAGGTTTCGTTCGATTCCTCTGAAGAATTTCATTATGATTCTTTCAACGATTTTTCTGTTTAATGGACGGGATCTTTTCACGATTCTCTTAAAGACGCTTTTCAAGATTCTTTCGAAGATTCTTTGAAAGATTCTCAGAACGCTTTCGGATAGAAAGAATCTTGAAAAGAATCCTGGAAAGAATCTTGCTCCGGATCCTATGCGTGATTCTTTTCAAGATTCCTTTAAAGATTCTTTCAAGACTTTTTTTCAGATTCTTTAAAAGATTCTTCACAAAATTCTTTTTTTCTACGCGGGATTCTCTAATCATTTTGTAATCTATTCACTAATCAGTATTATACTTATCAGTGTAATAACCAGCATGAGTATCGTAAAATCCATAATAATGAGACATTTCTGTTGACGTACCGAAATTTACTGTCTCGACACCAAGGGAAAGCAACAACAGGTTTTGTTCGATTCCTCTGAAGAATTTCATTATGATTCTTTCAACGATTTTTCTGTTTAATGGACGGAATCTTTTCACGATTTTCTTAAAGACGCTTTTCAAGATTCTTTCGAAGATTCTTTGAAAGATTCTCAGAACGCTTTCGGATAGAAAGAATCTTGAAAAGAATCCTGGAAAGAATCTTGCTCCGGATCCTATACGTGATTCTTTTCAAGATTCCTTTAAAGATTCTTTCAAGACTTTTTTTAAGATTCTTTGAAAGATTCTTCACAAGATTCTTTTTTTCTACGCGGGATTCTCTAATCATTTTGTAATCTATTCACTAATCAGTATTATACTTATCAGTGTAATAACCAGCATGAGTATCGTAAAATCCATAATAATGAGACATTTCTGTTGACGTACCAAAATGTACTGTCTCGACACCAAGGGAAAGCAACAACAGGTTTTGCTCGATTCCTCTGAAGAATTTCATTATGATTCTTTCAACGATTTTTCTGTTTAATGGACGGAATCTTTTCACGATTCTCTTAAAGACGCTTTTCAAGATTCTTTCGAAGATTCTTTGAAAGATGCTCAGAACGCTTTCGGATAGAAAGAATCTTGAAAAGAATCCTGGAAAGAATCTTGCTCCGGATCCTATACGTGATTCTTTTCAAGATTCCTTTAAAGTTTCTTTCAAGACTTTTTTTTAAGATTCTTTAAAAGATTCTTCACAAGATTCTCTTTTTCAACGCGGGATTCGCTAATCATTTTATAATCTATTCACTAATCAGTATTATACTTATCAGTGTAATAACCAGCATGAGTATTGTAAAATCCATAATAATGAGACATTTCTGTGAATCCGAGAGGTGACAGAGATGAAACTACATAGAGATATGAAATTCGTAAAAGTGGCGATGAATTTCAGTGAACCTCGCGTTTTTATTCCTTCTCATGAAGCTATATACATATATATGGTATATAAAAACCCTCTACTGAATTTTATACTTTTTTCGCGACTGAACAGAGCGAAGTAGAGAAGCCTGCTTTTATCCGTATTACTCTTTTGCGTTTCTGGAGCGCCTGGCCTTTTGCTTCCTCCTCAAAATTTACTTCCGCTCGTTGCTCTTCTCACGCATACCAGCAAACGAACAACTTGCAAAGGGTTGCAGTTAGGGAGGGAGCGTTTCAATTCGATCTACACCGTTGCACACCGCTATCCAGAGGTTACAACGTTCGCAAAGGTATTCGTACATTCGAACATTTTGTACTTTAAAAAGTGGAGACCAATCTCTCGCTTCACGAGATATAACTATGAATTTCAAGTTTCAAGAAATTTAATTTACGAGAGAAGAAACTAACTGAATGTGATGAAGTTTATGGGACACTTTTAACTTGCGATAGATTCAGTTATGAAAACTCAGACTGTAGAAACGTTGCATACTAACATTTATACGAGTATATGCTATCTTGAATCGTTTTCTCGTCAAGGGTGACGTCAATCTACGAGGTGGTAAATGGTGCGTGCGAACGCGTTATGCGAATACGAAGCTTTTACAGCGTCGTAATTGCTACCAAGCGAAAAGCTTTCAAGCTCGAGTAGGAATACAGAGAGCGAATGACGTGCATGCTGCATTTTCAAAATATATGCTGCTTTTTTTTTTCATGAAGCTGACCGTATCTTTTCACCCTAGCTACTATTATCTGCTGTAACAAGGCTACCCAATTATGTTGCAAGCCATGCAACCATAGAGAAAAAAAAAAAAAAAAAAAAAAAACTTGAAGAAACATCTCCTGTTAATCACTTGTCGACGTGCAATGAAATGTGGGTTTATCCGTTAGAATACGTCATATATTTGTAGAAAAAAAAAAACACACACACACGAAGAGAAGAGTCTGGTAATCATTACCCGATTTAGTATAGTAAACTCGGTTTATTCAGCGCTTCTGGCATCTATTTCTATATTTTCCTACACGGAAAGTAATGTTTGGTTGTGGCAACTACGTTTTCGATTTGCTGTACACAATGTCTAAAAAATTAGTTGCCTCAAACATATCGAATAGTAACCTCAACTATTCACGATTAGTTCTCGCGAGATTAGTTGGGTTAACTAATCCAATCGTTGGGACTACCGCGTCAGCGGCGTTAGGCGCCCATTGTTCTCGGTAGTGTAGTGCAACTAACAAGCAATTGTGAAAACGAAAAAGCAAGTGCACGTCTTTTTTAAAGATATATAATCTATGTATTCTTCGTCTATATTATAAGAAAATCGAAACATGTCGTCGTTATAAATCGGTGCGTAACCTGCACTATTTGCAACGTGACATAATCTGCTCTTTACTGACCTCCAAGATCAGGACGAAAAGTGATGATGGCGTTTTTATTAAAAAATTATCATTTTATTTTAAGAAAAATAAATAAATGTTTAATAATTGAACAAAACAACGTGTATTTTTTTATGCTACATTTTTGTAACCTATCCCTATCCTACCTTTACATACCTGTACTTTCTATTAATTTAAGTATCATTTTATCTGAACGAATTCCCGACATTAATTGGTATACGATACAGAAGTAAGTACGTAACTGGCCTAGCAATCTTCACTATACTGCGTTTAATCAGCAATATATAACGTTAATAAGTGACTCGTGAACACAACTGGCACCGTTTGCCATACTGTATATTAGACACGAAAAATTTGCGTTAATGTACTGCATTAGGGTGGCCCAAATTTTAGCTGTATTTTTTAATTTTTGGTCTCACCCCATAAAATAGTTGTTTTCGGTGAAAAAACAATTTTCATGAAAAATGGAGATTGCGAAAAATTATTTAGCTCAACAATTTGGAAAATTCTGAAACGTTTTCTTTTGCTTCATTTTTTGTAATCTCTCACCCCTCATATCATCTTGTTATTTAATTCCTAGTTTATGGTCGAAATTTTGGAAAAAAATATTAACTTCAAAACGCCGCTCAATGACAAAAAACTTTTTGGAATTTATTTTCAATTTTTATTTTTTTCTCAACTTTCACCCCTGATTTTCACTCATTATCAGACGTCTAGTTCATAGTTTAAAAAATGTTATGAAAACATTAACGTTAGGCTGTCGCTGAAAGAAGTAAGTCGTTTTTTTTTTGCTAATCGAGAATCGCGAAAACCGACTTATTTCGTTCAGCGATGGACTAACGTTAATATTTTCATAACATTTTTTAAACTATGAACCAGACGTCTGATAATGAGAGAAAATCAGAGGTAAAAGTTGAGAAAAAATAAAAACTGAAAATAAATTCCAAAATGTTTTTTGTCGTTCTGAGACGTTTTGAAGTTGATATTTTTTTTCTAAAATTTCGAACATAAACTAGGAATTAACTAGGAGTTAACAAGATGATATGAGGGGTGAGAGATCACAAAAAATGAAGAAAAAAAAAATCTTTTCGAAAATTTTCAAAATTGTTGAACGACCTCTAAATAATTTTTCACAATCTCCATTTTTCATGAGAATTGTTTTTTCACCGAAAATAACTCTGTTATGGGGTGAGACCAAAAATTAAAAAATACAGATGAAATTTGGGCCACCCTAGTACTCCATGGCAATCATCGCCAGACTGGTCGAATAAACCGAATTTACTATGCTGTATGGGAAACATCGTCAAACTTTTTGAATTATGATTACCAGAAAATTCTCTCCGTGTACAGGTAAATATCGTACTTTGCAATATGAATGTATATAAGCATCGTATGGAAACGACGAAAATGAGGGAAGCATGACATGCGTATAGCTGAATAAAATGAAGCAGCTTCCGCACTGACCCGGATATGTACGAAATGATGCATCGTGGCCGTGTGCCATATTATGAATTTTTAGCCATTATTATTCGAGCACGCAGTGCGCACCAGTAGCAGAGAACGTAGTAGTGCAACTGTCCGGTCAGTGACAAACAAAAGCTGCGCTCTGGACACGTTCTCCATTCGGACCAGTGTGTTCTGTGAATCTCCGGCATGAGTACTCTCAAACCAGGGATCGCACCATGTAAAATCGTTTTGTAACGAGCGTTGCGTCCTCAGCTGCAAGTTTTTAGCATCTCTCTTTTTTTTACGTGTTGTCTCGAATCCTTTTTTTTTTTTAACGTCGACCACGTGTGTGTATATAGAAGAAGGATATTTTGACGAGCGTAACGAAATATGACGGAAATTGGATCTGTTTTGGATAGCCTTGCAGTATGCAATATCCTACTCGGAAACACATCTGATATCTCGCGTTTCTCGTCTATCAGTCGGAATAAGCACCTATGGTATATAGTATATAGTATATATGTACAGTTTCTTATGTATATAGAATCTTGTTCATTTTACAAAGATTACATCTGTAATCTTTATAGGATTAAATTGAAAACATGTAAAAAAAATGGCATCTTTTTATCCTCCCATAAAAAGTTCACATGGGTAATGAGATTTTATTGAAAACGTCGTCATCGTTTTATTCGTGCTCTGATTGGTCGACGGTGTTAAAACTTAACAATCATAATGTTTGAGATCATAAGAACAATCTCTCGAAAGGATAAATATTTTTCTTTAGTAATAATTGAATTCTAATCTTGCACGGTTTTTGTTTAAAAAATTAAAATTTTTTAGGACATTCGTTTATGTAAAAAATAAGTAATCTTATAAATTAGAAACCATTCGGTTCAGTGGTTTTAAAATCGGAAATCTCAAGTTATCATAGATATTACTCTCAATATTTTTAGGTACTGAAGATAGTGAAAATAGAGCTGGTAATTTTAATGAATTCAATCGAATTATTACTTTCAGAAATTTGTATCAATATGCTGCAGAAATTTTTTAAAATAAATTTCTTTTTTAGATGGAGGTGAATAAATTATATTTTCTAGTTCAAGAAGAACCAAGGAAAATAGAAAAATAATGGAAGAGATCTGTCATGGGCGATTAGCTGATGAGGAATATTATTTAATCTCAATTTTTCATCCTCATTTCCTATAACTTATGTTTTGCTCTGTATGTCGTAGTCTCTCGATCAAAACGGCCAATGGATATTGAAACTCAAATTTAGTGTTAACATTTTTCATGTATCCCCTTACCTTGGAGTTTGCAGAGTTCCCAGAAGTATGCTTGACACCTCGCTAATTTGTCAGAAAATATTTCTAATCTCGTGTTCAACTCGTTCTCTTCCAGCTACACACACAGACGAGAGAGAGGAAGAAAAACAAAGAAAGCGACACCTTCAAAGCGCTACTCTGGTGAACAAAGTGAAAATTTCCTCACTCGCAAACTGGAAAAAGTCGAGGCATTCGCGTGAAAAGAGCTCCACAGAGCTTTCAGCCTCGATTCTTGTGTTAACCATGTAGCCCTTTTACCTCCAACACACCTGTAACGTCAGTGCATCGTACTCCAGTGTAGTACCGTACAGGTACCTACGTATCGCATAATACCGGAGGGCTCACTACCATTATAACCGCAGCCAGTGAGAGCGAACGTTAAAATAAACCGGCAATCTTCACAAGTTTTCCACGAGCGCTCGCTACGGAGTATTAAGATGCAACGCGATAGCTACGTAATCATGTTGGCAACGTGAAAGCTTTTCATATTATCTCTTTTGAGCTTTATAGCCACTCATTAAATAGATAGACTTGAATAAAATCCATTTCTCCGTTCATCGATCCAAAACCACTGTTATAAGTCCACGTATTGTGTACATTTTGCAATCAGAGAAGATTTTGTTAACAGTTAACAAATCAAGTGTTCAACATTGCGAAACAACCCATCAAGTTATTGGTACTAATTTATATCGAGCCAAATAAGATTTGTTTGGGACAATTCAATGTTATTTAGCTGAGCTGAGATTCAATAAGAATGACTAAATGGTTAATTTCGCCATATTTAACACTTGAGTTGTTAACTGCTAACAAACTTCTCTCAGCATGGAATTTTGGGATGGACATTTGAGTTTAGTAGGATTTTAGTTATCTACAAATTTTAATATTTGGAAGAAAAAATGAAATCATGAGATATCATTAAATTGTGACTGATATATTGAAGTAAGTAAGTAGGCAAGAAATAGATAAAAAATCTTGTACACTAAGGAAATGTGAAAAAAAGAAACGAAAATGATGGAGAGAAGCGGCGCGGCCACATGAAGTATGCATGACGCTCAGGGAGCCTTCAAACTCTCACAAGTGCGAAATCAGGCGAACCCGTTTTCGCCTGTATGTAGCTCTGTAGATCGTACGGTGAACGCTCGGCAAAGCTTTTGGTGTAAGATGGAACAGGCCCACCGAGCACTTTATCCCTCTGTTGAAGCTACTTCGATCTCGCAACTTGTACGAATCCTCTGGCACTAGAAAAATATAGCTGTGTGAGGTCTATCTACGTGAACTACTGAATCTTCCCTAATGGACGAACCAATGGTAGAAACTACGCGGAGATAGAATGAGAAACCTTGGGTAAATAAACTTCAAGAACAAAGTTGTCTTACTTTGTTCTGTCTTTGAAAGACTGCAAACGGCCGTTGTGTCCCCGAAATTCACTTTATTTTCCTGCAACATTTCTCTGGGCTGCCTTAACCTTATTCACCTGATTGACTTTTATATCTAGATTCTTCACTTCAAGATATGGATAAAGCAGCAGACTCTGGACATCATCTTGAATAGTAGTACATTGTGTTCTGGCTATCATGACAATAAACAAATTCCTTTTTCTATCTCTCCGACTCACTAAGAAGACCCAGTGTAAAGATTGGGAACTCTTGGGCAGTGACTTCGGTGCTACTGAAGTATACACGATCGAAAGCGGAGTAGCCTAGGCTAGTACAAGATGTAAAACGTGTAAACGCACTTGAAAGACTGTACACAGCCCTTGTATCCCCTACATTTACTTCAGTTTCCTGCAACATTTCTCTGGGCCGCCGTAACCTGATTCCCTTGATAGACTTTATATCGAGACTCTTCATTTCAAGACATGGAAAAAGAACCAGACTTTGGACATCGTCTTGAATAGTAGTACATTGTGTTCTGGCTATCATGACAATAAACAAATTCCTTTTTCTATCTCTCCGACTCACTAAGAAGACCCAGTGTAAAGATTGGGAACTCTTGGGCAGTGACTTCGGTGCTACTGAAGTATACACGATCGAAAGCGGAGTAGCCTAGGCTAGTACAAGATGTAAAACGTGTAAACGCACTTGAAAGACTGTACACAGCCCTTGTATCCCCTACATTTACTTCAGTTTCCTGCAACATTTCTCTGGGCTGCCTTAACCTGATTCCCTTGATAGACTTTATATCGAGACTCTTCATTTCAAGACATGGAAAAAGAACCAGACTTTGGACATCGTCTTGAATAGTAGTATATTGTGTTCTGGCTATCATGACAACAAACAATTCCATTTTCTATCTCTCCCACTCACTGAGAAGACACAGTGTAAAGATTGAGGACTCTTGGGCAATGACTTCGGTGCTACTGAAGTATACACGATCGAAAGCGGAAGAGCCTAGGCTAGTAGAAGATGCAAAACGTGTAAACGCACTTGAAAGACCGTAAACAGCCCTTGTGTCTCCTACATTTACTTCATTTCCCTCCAACATTTCTCTGGGCTGCCTTAACCTGATTCCCTTGATTGACTTTTATATTGAGACTCTTCATTTCAAGATAATGGAAATCGTGAATAGTAGTACATTGTGTTCTGGCTATCATGAGAACAAACAAATTCCATTTTCTATCTCACCGACTCACTACGAAGTCCTAGTGTAAAGATTGGGGACTCTTGGGCATTGACTTCAGTGCTACGGAATTATATACAATCGAAAGCGAAAGAGCCTAGGCAGTAAAGCTACATTGTGTTTTGGCTATCATGACAGCAAACAAATTCCATTTTCTATCTCACCGACTCACTAAGAAGTCCCAGTGTAAAGATTGGGGACTCTTGGGTAATGACATCTTGGGTACGTTACAGGAGTATACACGATCGAAAGTGAGAGAGCCAAGGTAGTAGAGGCCAGAGGCTAGTACAAGATGCAAAACATGTAAACGCAACGACGGAGCGAGCGAGAGTAGAGAGATCGCAGGGGCGGGCTGAGGAGAACTACTCTGTGTGCTAATTACTCGGCGTTGGCATATTTGCATCAGCGCCGGCGCGGAGTCCTCCTCTCCTCGTGCCCTACGTTGATTCAGCCCAACACAGGCAGAACCATGGCAACTAGTACAGGCGTTAACCTTCTCATTAAACGTAATTGTTTGCAATAATTTGATGCACCTGTCTCTTCCTCCCTCCGGCCGGTACTCCCGTTCACTGCAACTTCTCCACTAAGTCTCCGGGGCATTTCCTAGCTCTCCCTCTGCTAGATCGTTCTGTCCTGTCCCCTCCCCCCACTCCCCCTTCCGCGCTTTGTCTCCTCTGACTTCCTGACTGTTGCACCACCTCCTGGGAACATCTGCAACCTCTTCTCCTTACTATCTTCGAGGAACTCCTAACACATCGGGCTTACTCTCGTATGTTTCTAGAGAAACTGAGTAAACGTCCGGGTCTTAGCTGTGTAAGAGCAAGATTGGTGACGTTCCCTGTCTAGGTTTAGGTGCATCAGGCATCTAAGGAAACCTCTAGGTGCCACCATGAGCTATACCAGGGAATATAAGTTTATGTCACTATAGTATACCATGCACCTACTACTCCAGTATGACGTACTACACAATGAAGGTGACGATTCTAATACAGGTTCAGCATCATAGCTCGTGGTAGGTCAGGCAGTTTCACCGTATCAAACTTGTAGATAGGGAAATATACATACGTTCAGACGATGAACGCTTGCACGTTTGTAGGAACTATCACCAGTGCACAGAGCTGCGACGACGAGGACGATGAGAATTTCCGATTGGAGTTCTGTATCTGACTGCTATCGCGATTGTGTAACTCCGTTTCAACGGAAGCTGAATCCTGCGGTATTCTCTCCTTGTCAGGTTAGAACATGTAATCTTCGCTCGTGGTTATATTAAATTACTCTGCGTGAAGCGGAACCTCGGTAACTTGTTATTATTCCAGGTTTTAGTCGCTTACCGGGTCAAGTGATATCAGGAATCTGTTGAACTTCGTAGTAGCAGTTGGCGACAATAGAGACTATCAATTGACGACAACCAAGCCAATCATACAGCAGTTCACGCTATATCAGTAGTTCAGAAAGTGTTATTTTATCGTGTCTTTTATGATTCGGAACAAATCTGCATATTTCGAATGTACAGAAAACAATCCATCATAATTCATATCCACAAATCGTCCGTCAACATTTTCACGCTTGATAAGACAAACAGGTTTAATATCTCCTTAACAACAGATTTACTTCCCTCGCAAACGTCATTCAGAAGCTTTTCGAGTGAAAGCGACGATTGTGATACGAACTTGGGTGGTCTCGGGTTTCCACAGTTCGCTCTAAAACTCGCCTCCCTTAATCTGACCTTCGCCAAGCCAGTGTGCTTAATACCACTTTACGTAGTTTTGCAGAGAGCAAAAACCGAAGGAAAGCATTTGAAGACAGAAGACGAGGAAGATATGATGCTGCAGGAGAACGAGTGAAGCCGAGTGAAACCAGCGATAGGAATGGTGTGCTTGTCAAAGAGAGATGACGAAGAGAGAGGGAGTAAAGCAGTGGTGGACGATGCTGAAAAGGAAAAACGCTTGGCGCTACTCGAGATTGCCGGCAACATTCGTATAAGACCAACCTAAGCAGCTTATCTGTTGATGATGCACTGTATTTTCCGCTGATACTCGGCAGCTCATTGCTTGCCACGCATACCAGCAAGACACGCCGGAGTGTTCTCACTTGATAGCGTGTCGTTTTCTCGCCAGGGTATAACCGAACCGCCGGCGTCCCCTTATCCTTCTGGCCACCCGATTCCGTCGCTGGTATCCCACTTCCATTCCCCGAGTTCACCCTTGCTCAAGCTAGCGGGGGAAACCCCGAAGCTGGTGGGATGATGAGCGGTACCGCAACTGAGCTGTTAGATGCACGTTGTTCCTTTCTCATCTTCCTCTTCCACTTTCTCATCCCCATTTTCCATCTCCGCCACTTACTACGATACACCAGGACCGCAAACATCCGTGCTCCGTTGGCTTGCCTACATCCCGAAGAGCTTTTCTCGTGTTGTGTTGCATCCTTGTTTCGCTCCACAGTATCGCCTCCGGTTTCTTTGCGGTTTTTTATTTTTATTTTTATTTTTAAATCCCACTATTATAGCGTGTCGGGCATGATTTGCGATCACACCATTATGAGCTTTCCACTGGAAATGCTATTCCTCGGCTATAATGAAAAAGTGATGCAGCCGAGGGCGATATAATGTTATAGGAATAAAGATCAGTAACTATGAGTAACGTATTATTGCAGCCCCTCGGGTTTAATCGAAAATATACTCTGCCTGTTTGCTGTTGTCTGCTGCGGCTTGATTTGACTGTTAAAACATAGATAGCGATTTTTCATCACAGCTAGAAAACAGAGAAGCTTTCGATGATGGTAGATATTCGTAAAGTGGGTTACGCTATGTCCTGAATGAGTAAATCATGATTAAAAATAGCACATGATTCGTTTTTGAAGCGAAATCTCCTGGTGAGGATTTAGACCGCAAACTTTCAACTGTAAGCCGCAGTTGTTAACTGGTAGTCAAGTTGGTAATTGGCTTGTCAAGTGTCATACATTACCTGACATCATTACCAATGGCTCTGCTCGAAATGGTTCACCGAGGCCAATTATTGAAATGTTTTAACAAACAGTTATAGACTTGCGACTGCCGGGCCTCGATTAGCTTTCAAGCCAAATATAGAACGACGGTATTAGGTTTAATTATTCAACGGGATTCGACGGTTGGATAGTGAAATGACGTGGGTTAGTGTGGATTGAGGGAAGGGGGTGCCAATGTATTAATAGTAGCGCAGGATGAGGGGACCGCACGCGCCACGTAACGTAATACCAAAATCTAATTTAAATTGACCAAGAGAATACCTATTTATCTGCCTTTACCGTTAATTACTTATTCGCGTCGCGTGCTATTGGTCCAACCGTCCATCCACTATAGCTCGTCGTACCTACACTCTGGGCCTGCACTTTCAATATTGCTGTGCCTGCTGTGTTACTGTACTGTCATCCACCCGGCATGCGTTCCTACCACGTGAATATTCAATTTCTGTACAACCTCTGGATTGGGGAGCATGTGATGCGGGGACAGCTGATAGCTCACAGTGCTGGTGGGAATCGGTCGCCCGCACGTATATAGATCATCGTCCAAAAATATACGGGATACTGGAAGAGCAGTTTTCGCGAACGTATTCGCTTTTAAAAATCACTAGATATACTCTCACTATTCCATTCCGAATGCTGAATATATATTACGGGTGATGACAATACATCAACTGCATATAGAGTATGTGTAAATAAATGTTAATAGCATTGAGAAATGGTATTAAAAATAAGAGCGTATGGATAGAAAATCTTTTCCATGGATTTATACGCTGTGAAAATATTCAGAACAGACAACTAACTAAGTTTTAGATATTAATAGAGACGTCAGCTATATTTTTATCCTTAATGTAACTGTTCAATGGATAGTAGATACTATTTTGCAATTATCGTAATTCTCTACCTGTTGAAATAAAAAAATCGTCCAAAAATATACGGGATACTGGAAGAGCAGTTTTCGCGAACGTATTCGCTTTTAAAAATCACTAGATATACTCTCACTATTCCATTCCGAATGCTGAATATATATTACGGGTGATGACAATACATCAACTGCATATAGAGTATGTGTAAATAAATGTTAATAGCATTGAGAAATCGTATTAAAAACAAGAGTGTATGGATAGAAAATCTTTTCCATGGATTTATACGCTGTGAAAATATTCAGAACAGACAACTAACTAAGTGTTAGATATTAATAGAGACGTCAACTACATTTTTATCCTTAATGTAACTATTCAATGGATAGTAGATACTATTTTGCAATTATCGTATTTCTCTACCTGTTGAAATAAAAAAAGGCAAATTCGATACCTTGAAGAAAAAAAAATGAAGGCTGGATTTTCCGACCTGAAGTCGAATCTGTAAATTCTGGACTCAGAAATAGGGAAAGTCGCTTTTTTCTTCTTTTGCCTCCTCATAGAGGAAGCTTTGTTTTCATGAAAAAAAAACGTTTTTTGAGATTTTCATGCCAGTATGCTTAGAATTGTCCAAAATGTCGAGAAAAGTGGTTTAGAAAAAATGTCCGTATGTGTGTGTGTGTCCTGGGCTTCGAAAATTCGATGAACTATTACTCAGTAACCGTTCGAGCGATATGGCTCAAATTTGGCACGCAAATGGAGTAGTTGCCCCGCTTTGAATGTTGAGATTGTTGAAAAAAAAAAATCATCCATTTTGATTTTATGGTACTTTTAATTTTTTTAAAAAAGGACGTGGTTGCTCTAACTTTCGTAAAAATTAGTGATGCCGTCAAGACTCGAGAATTCTCGATTTTTCGAGACAAGACAAGAAATTTCTTGTCTCGAGCCCAAGAATTCTTGTCTCGAATTGAAATTGTCTTGTCTCGACTCGTCGAGACAAGACAAGACATAGATCTCGAGACTCGAGATTTCTCGACGAGAAATCTTGTGTCTCGAGATTTTTCGAGATTCTCGAAATTTTTCGAGATTTCTCGAAATTTTTCGAGATTTCTCGAAATTTTTCAAGATTCTCGAAATTTTTCGAGATTTCTCGAAATTTTTCAAGATTCTCGAAATTTTTCGAGATTTCTCGAGATTCTCGAGATTTCTCGAGATTCTCGAGATTTCTCGAGATTTGTCGAGATTCTCGAGATTTCTCGAGATTTCTCGAGATTTTTCGAGATTTCATGACATTTCTCAAGATTTCTTACGATTTTTCGAGATTGTTTGTAAATAGCGTCTTTTTTAAATTATAAAATAAAAAATCAGAAACAATTCTGAAAAAATGTATACGTAGTCAGAAAAATAAACAGATTTGCTTCATAACAAAAAAATTAGGTTGCCGAGTCATTTGGTGCACTATTATTTATTAAAATAATTTATTAATAACATTTCTCAATTATTATTGCACCAACGAAAATTGTTCACAGATTGTTTATTTTGACCGAGGACAAGCGTCGCGGTTTTCTCGGCCACTGTCGACTAGCGTAGAAGAGACAGTTGGCTTTTTTTACACCGAGAGACATTTAGCTGTAAGCTACTTTGTGATACGGAGCGGATGTTTACTGTAATAAAATATAGGAGCGGATTAATCGTTTTCATTTTTTTTTTTTTTTTTCGTCAATGATTCGCAGCATTTACAAAGAATCGTTTATTAATATTTTGTCTTCGAAATATTGATTTACATCGATCGTACCTTTTTAAACGGCGTACGTGTGTGTCTGTTGTGTCTGTGTGTATGTTTGTCGTCTGTCCCTGTAGATGTTTTTTTTACTGCGAGGATCGTTACTTCCCGTCGCAAATGCAGTCACACGCGCGTTCTTTCCGGCGCAAAGAGGTAAATCGTTTATTCTATTTTGTTTACTCTGCCATTTCGAACTGACGACCTCTCGGAGGACATTAAACGTCGATCTAAATGACACATTTCTGGCACAGCCTCCGTGTATATTTATTTATATATATTATTACTAAAAAAAAAATTATGAGACAAATGACGTTTTTTAACTGTCAAACTGCGTAAAAATTAATTGGCAGTGTCGAGAAATTCGGAAAAAGAGAAGGAATCTCGATATTTAACAAGAAATATCGAGATTTCTCGAAAAATATCGAGATTTCTCGAAAAACTCGAGATTTCTCGAAAAACTCGAGATTTCTCGAAAAACTCGAGATTTCTCGAAAAACTCGAGATTTCTCGAAAAAATCGAGATTTCTCGAAAAACTCGAGATTTCTCGAAAAACTCGAGATTTCTCGAAAAATTCGAGATTTCTCGAAAAATTCGAGATTTCTCGAAAAATTCGAGACAAGACGAGAAATATCGAGACAAGACTCTTGTCTCGAAAATTTTTTGAGTAAAATTCGAGACAAGAAGTCTTGTCTCGAATTTTTTTCGAGACAAGACTTATTTCTCGTCTTGTCTCGTCTTGTGGCATCACTAGTAAAAATTAGACGATTTTGCTAAATAGTTGTTTATAAATAAATATACGTTCAATGTTGTTTGGCATTGCATTTGGGCGGAATCGGTAAAGCGGTTCAGATTTTATAGATGTTTGAATTTTTCGAAAAAAATCATTTTATTTTTAATAAATCACGTCGAATTTCACCAACTTAACCGAAATGTTTTACAGACGAAAAGGAACATGCAGCTATGCCACCTACCAAATTTGACGGTGATCGGTAAGTGGTTCAGATTTTACGATATTTTGAAATTTACAAAAAAAAAAACGATTTTCGCTCTAGCATCAGCAAAAGTTGATAATGCGAGACAAAAGTTTGTACTCAATGGAAATAAGAATGCAAAGTAGAACTTTACATATTGCTTCATATATAATTTTTATTTTTTTAAATTTATAATGACCGCTTGTCCCAAAATAGAATTGCTCATAACTCTCGAACGGCGTGACGAATCGAGATGAAAATTTACACAAAAGCGGAGGATAAACTCCGTTTTCGTTATTTCGATTAAGGTAGTCCTTGCGCATTAAGCTGAGGTCAAATAAGTTTTTGAAAAACAGGAGGGAATTGCAAACATTTTTCGCCAATATAAACAAGGCTGCAAAGTAGAACTTTGCAAATTGCTTCCTCATTATTGTTGGATTTTTACAAAGCTTCCTCTATGAGGAAGCCAATCCAACAATAATGAGAAAGCAATTTGCAAAGTTCTACTTTGCAGACTTTTTTTTCTTGCGATTACCAAATTTCGATATTGAACATTTTCGTTAAAAATAATTTTAAAAATCTGAACAAAATTTAGGTTTCTTTCGGGGTTTACATAAAAATATATGCAAAGTATCGATAAAATAAAAAATAGTGACGAAAACATTTTCGTTAAAAATAATTTAAAAAATCTGAACAAAATTTAGGTTTCTTTCGGGGTTTATATAAAAATATATGCAAAGTATCGATAAAATAAAAAATTGTGAGGTTAAATGACCGACGAACTTAGCTAGATTGCTTCATATGTAACTGGTACATGTATTTCGCAAATTGAAAACTGTGGAAAGGAAAAATTTCAAAAGGAAAATGGGATAACAGCTATTCCCTATATATATATACGATGGGAGCGTTGACTTCGACCTCTCGTTTACTTTGCAGTCAGTTCAAGATTGTAATTTCTCGTATACGTATGAGAAGCGGAGGCAGTGCTGGGTGCAGTGACAGGGAGAGGGTGGAAATGGGGACAGAAAACCACGAGCCTCATGTACGACCCCTAGAGGGTTTACTTAACCCAGGGTTTTGAACCTGCCACCGTTTATACTGCTTGCTGGTCTACTCACTGTAGCGAGAGCCACTCTTTCTCTTTCTACTTCTTTTAGAAGAAAAAAATTTCCTCATTCCACATACCATCTCGCATATGTCTCTTGATCTTCGCCTTTATATCCAACACCACTCACTAAATGGTAGAGCGCAGAATCTTCAGCATAATCGTACTATTGATGTATTAACATTTTGCATTCTATAAATAGAAATATATTCCTTACTTTACTGATTTCATAGATGTAGATATATTTGCACGCTTGTCACATACAAAATATGTAAACAAGGATGCAAAGTAGAACCTTGCACATTGCTTCCTCATTATTTTTCGCTTCTTACAAAGCTACCTCTATGAGGAAGTATGTTATTTCATTTTTGGCTTCCTCATAGAGGAAGCTTTGTAAAACGCGAAAAATAATGAGGAAGCAATGTGCAAGGTTCTACTTTGCATCCTTGTTTTAATTAGATAAATATACATGTTGTGGATTCGCTTTTTCTATTTCGTTATTACGTTATTTCGTAATTATTAGAGCGTTTCCGAAAGTGAATGTGATAATGTATATTTTTAAAAATAATTCAACATTCCATAAAATCAAAAATTTCATACCGTTCGTCACTAAATTATACATATATAATGGCTGAATGTGATTTCATTTATATACAAAATTTGAGCTCGCTATCTTAAGTTTTGCAAACGTTATAATAGAGCGATAATGTCAATTTTTTGAAAAATTCAAAACATCATGAAATTTTGACGGTTCAACCGATCTTAACCAAATTCAATAGCGATCACCGGCGTATGAATTCATCACATTCATACCAATTTTAAGAGCAATATCTCGAAAATTGAATGAGTTATCGCGTAAACAAACATTTTTCAAAAAATTAAAAAACGCGTAATAATTTAACGATGAAGTGGATTTTAACAAAAATCTGTATGAACGATGAGGCTTGATCCCTCTATCTATGGTCCAAATTTCAACTTGACATCTCAAGGCATTCCCGAGTTATAAAGGTTTACATTTTTCGATAGTATAACATACACACACACACACATACAGACATTTTTTCTAAATCCCTTTTCTCGACGTTTTGGCCCATTCTGAGTGTACTGACATGAAAATCTCGAAAAAAAAAATTTTTTCACGAAAACAAAGCTTCCTCTATGAGGAAGCAAAAGGGACAATATTTAAAAAAAAGTTAAAATCGACTGATGTTTTTGTATAAATACATGTTGTGAGTGGCCCAGTAGTAAATTATTATGGACAGAGTTTTAAAAAACTCTTTATCTGGTTTATGGTGTAACGGTTTGACCTAACTGGCTTTATTGACACAAAACTCTTTCACTGCAATCCGCAAAGGATACATTTTATTGAAATATATCAGTTGATCGGAATGAAAAAATATGGAAAAGCGAAATATTTTCACGATTTTTCGAGATCTGAATGAATAAATATCTCCGATATGCTAACAGCTATAACATTCATTTGGGTGTCAATCGGAATGTTTTCAGCTACTACTTCAAACTCTAGTACAAAATATACGACTGAAACTTCTAATTTATTAATATGCCAATATTAACCATTCAAAATGTGGTTAAAATGTGTTGGCTGCTGTAATTTTGTTTTGGAGCATCTCGTCGTCGGTTGCTAAGGTATTAGGTAAATATACACTGAGAGAAATTGAGATAGTCCTGGTAACTATTTAGTGATAATTATGATTTATTAGTCAGGGTGACTATTTTCATATTTTACATTAGCAGTAACGTAGTTACATTGACAGTGAAGTGAGTTAGTGTAACTACGAAAATAGTCACCCAGACTAATAAAATATAATTATCACTAAATAGGTACCAGGATCGTCTTAATTTGTCTCAGTGAATTTGTCTCGAGACGCTACCGATTCATTTAATAACTGAATAGTCTCGAATATTATAACAACACGTAAATGTTGTTGTATTAATTTTTGTACATATTGTATTTTTAGTGGGATTTATTTTTGTGACCAGCAGTCGCAACTAATAACAGTCGGTAGTTCTTCATTGCAAAATGTCAGTTTTGTTAAAATGTATTACTACCGACCGAATCCACAGCTTCCATTTTGTCTAGTGAGTTTTGTTAATGTCTGACAAGTCGACAAATTAATATTCCGCTGACTGTGAGTATTTGTACGAAAACTATATGTATGTGAGGACATAATAACACCAATAATATTTCACTCTTTCCAGTCGTCCCTCGTGTACAGCTTCGCTTCTGTCATTCCTCTCGATGTTTATTCTCGATTTTTTTTCTTGTAATTTCCAGCGATGAAGTACTGTAAGTGGAGTTCTCCGGGTGCAATCGGATATCTATCGATGTCAGTCTGTATGGGTGCGTTTTTGCTCACGGCAAGTAGGTCACCCGAGAATTTTATCCCCGATTGTTAGGATCGACGGGAAGAGGAGACAATAAGCGAACAAAAGAAATCGAAAGTAACTACCTAGTTCGCGTCATCTGACTCTTATCATAATGAGGATGAAACAATGGATAATTAGTTGGTTGAAACTCCGTCGACTCGGGGTAAATGTAACGTGACAATGAGTACGACCAAAAAAACAGAATAGCAAGAAATGTCACGTGATCTGTGAAAATATCGGTGCACTCTAAAAAACACGGCATATCCGATGAATAGCTTGTCACTGTTTAGTTGCAACGAAGTACACAATTGCTTACGATTTAGTATTGGTTAATTTCCGAGAATCTTTCTTTCGAGTCCTCGAGGCAACTAAATGTAAAACAGTTTATGTTTATCCTGAGAATAAACTCAATCTGACGGGAATGTTGCTCTGATCAGGCGTGCCTTAAATTAACGTCTGGTTATAGATATATCAATATAGACCGGGTCAATAAAAAGATATGGTCGAACTTGTTTGGCCCATGTTGGGATATTATATTGCACATATAGCCCCTAATCCGGTTGTAATGAAGTACCTGACCCGGTCCTGACTAGGACCCTGATCTGGGGCGGATCAGGGCCCTAATTGTTATCTGACCTGTCCTAACATCCAATCGAACGGAACAAAAAAAAGTAGCTAAATAACATATTAGAATTAGATCTGGATAAAATCTGGCTAATATAAGTCGGGCCTGATATGGCATACCTTACCGATGAGTGATCCGGCTGCAATGAATCAGAACCGGCAAAACTTATCAAAATTGGATCTGGCCCAGATATGGCTAATATCATTTAAGCCCGATCAGTCAAATGTTACTGATATCTGATCTGGCCCTGATCTGACTGATACACAGTGAGCTGGATCCGGCAAAAGGGAATGAAATCAAATCCGGCCCACATCTAGTATTTATTAGGCAAACAGCATTCGACGAATCCCATCTACATCAGTTCCAATCCCGATCAGGCTCACATCAGGCATGTCCGATATGACATTTTCTTCATAATATAAATTCTGATCCGGACTAGGTTGACATTCTGTACACCTGACAAGTCAGCCCTTACTAATACCTGGTGCAGCCCCGATGAAACATCAGGCTGCCTGATAATATTTCTGATCAGGGTATTATTGCGAGCTCACTGTGCGCGGCTTATGTGAAAGTAGAAGCTTCCCTCGCACAATCATTTAAGCCCGATCTGTCAAATGTTACTGATATCTGATTTGGCCCTGATCTGACTGATACACAATGATCTAGATTCGGCAAAAGAGAATGAAATCAAATCCGGACAACATCTACAATTTATCAGGCAAACAGCATTTGGCGAATCCCATCTACATCAGTTCCATTCCCGATCAGGCTCACATCAGGCATGTCCGATATGACATACCTTCATAATATAAATTCTGATCCGGACCAGGTTGACATCCTGTGCGCCTGGCAAGACATACCTTACTAATTCCTGGTGCACCCCTGATGAAACATCAAGCTGCCTGATTATATTTCTGATCGGGGTATTATTGCGAGCTCACTGTGTGCGGATTATGTGAAAGTAGAAGCTTCCCTCGCACAATCAGTTATCGATCGGTGCAAAGTCTCGCATCTATTCGGGTTCAAGTAGGTCACAGTCGAGAATTGTACCTACAATTACCGAAATCATCTGATAAGGAAACACGACTCACGTGATAATTAGCTCATGAACTTTAGAACAGTATAATGCAAGAAATTGTTATGTACTGTACATAGATAACGGACAACTGTTGAAGGTTATTTTTAAAGCCCCAGTTTCGAGAAGATATGTTTTCAAGTAAGGTTTGCTTTTATTTTCTTTATATTTAGTTTGATCTCCGCTTGATATTTCCTATCGCAGATGAAACATATATTTTTACGAGTTTCGAGGTTTCTATGACGTAGAATTCGTATATACAACGAGCGATATTCTATTGAATGGAGAAAACGAACAATCGAAGCAACTCTTTGCTCGGCTGCCTGGAAAACCGGATCTCTCGTGTAGTATGAACTTACAATATACGTATGTGTAGCGTAGAAAACGGAAGTAATAATGCACTCGTGCCACCTCAATACCTTTCGTGTAGTCCAATGGTACACCGAAAATTTCCGGCTACAGATTATTGTGTGCATAGATCGTTCCCCGCGCAAAAAAAATAGTATGAAAAGAGTATTAGAATGGTATAAAAATGGAAAGTATTAAGTATGTCGTATTGGGCGAAATTTTAATCCAATTATACTCATATTCTAGTATTAAGTATGAAATAAAACGAAAAGACATTCAAATATCGTTTTTCCAGTATTAAGTATACGAAAAGATATTCAAGTTTTTTTTCGTATACTCATTTCATACTTGATACTCAAATATGAGTATAATTGGAGTATGATTTCGTTCAATATGACATACTTCATACTTTCTATTTTAATACTATTTTTTTCGACCTACATTTAACCTACATTTTTTCGACATCGCTAAGTATCCGTGCAGAAATAAAGTTGGGGCTCCAACTTGGCCCTTTCTAGATTGCCCTAATTGTAGTAGGGGCCCTACTAGGTTAGTCACGCTTGAAAGTACTACCCTTAGAGGCTCAATATTGGCGACCCCAGTGAGGGTGCCACATTTAAGCCTGATTAGGCCCCGAAGTTTGTCGTGGCCGCCTCTGTTGAGCCTAGTAGGGTTCTAGAGTAGATTTCCTATTGTGGATGCCACGTTTATACCTAAAAAGGCCCCTTATTTAATCGCGGCTACCCGAACTAATTTCTGCACGGGTACTGGTGTATATCCAGTTAAGAAAAATAAGACCAATTCTCTGCAGCAAGGAATATAACAATTTTGTGAACAATACATTAAGTACTAGTTATATGTTGAACTATCTCTAGTTATATCTGTCCATAATGTGGACATAGAGTGCAATATACTGAGAAATTTTCTACTGCGTAAGAACTGAAAACATACAATCATCATTTTATTAGGACGATGTGAGCTAGAATCTCATATAAAAATGATGAATCAGGATAGAGTCTGGCTAATCCAGGATGAAGAATCGGATTTGATCCGATCCCATTGTCCATCATCCACTCCAACCTGGTTTGCCCAGACTCCATCCTGGATTCTATCCTGGACTGCTCATCTTTTCTACGTGGAATGTCTCATATATAATCACTCTCGGAGAATGCACCTAATCCTTTCATCACCGTAAACAGAGGTACACAACCATACAAAAAATAATACGATGATGCGGATAGACGGCTGTTACTGTGCTCAATGGACAGATGAACAAACGAGAAGCACAGTTACGTTGGTCATGCTTCAGTTTCTAGGAAAATGCGACAAGATCCAAAACATTATGACGCTGATGTAGTCTTTTGCAAAGCTGCTTTCGCAACTGTCCATCAGGTACACATATGTAACTAACGGGTAACGAGAGTGATCCAAGTGCGAAAATATGACCACCATTAGCCGGCTGTGAAGATGATCACACAAGTCGCACGGGTGTAACGGTTTAGATCAGTTTGACACCCTCATACTATTTGTTGTAGCAAATGCTTTTGTAGAAAAATCAATTCCAATATGCTGAAAAATGGCAAACACGAGTTGACTAGCTTAAGATAGTCTTAGGGCATTGCGTCAGTGAGTAGTTGAAATGCAGACCCTTCAAACACACTACGTTGAATTGAAATGGGTAGAATATACCACTTTGATCACTCATCTCACTCTGTAAACTGAGAAAAAAATCATTACAACCAACGAAACGTGCACTTGCGGGCGCCGAAATGAATATTCTTTTGATCGAATGAAATATGTAATTGATCGAAGCAACAGTTGATAGAATCCAAAAATGATTCGACTACCATTGCCAAATATTTTGTCTAATCGACAAAAGATTCTACTCAAAAAATATTCTACCAATTTTTTTTCTCAGCGTTGAACCTAACTGGAGGTCCAGACATACAAATTTTAGACCACGGTTTTTTTTTGTTCATTCCAAGTGGGTAATATCTGCCACTTCCAGAGGTTAAACGGAGGTTCATGACCCTCGCATTACTCGTTGGGACTACCACTTTTAGATTTCGAAGAGGGTCTAAATTTAAACTTCCATCGTGTATGTCCTAGTTACAAGACTGTTCCGAGTCTCCAGAATTGCAAAAAAAAATGTCAAAACCACAAAATCCTGCCAAAAATTTGAAGTTTTACTAAAATATGTAATCCTATTCCCTATCCCTATCATCCGATCCATTCCGCCATATTTGATACCCCATAACACGTATCTATAGGTTCTGATGCTTTCTTGACCGTGGAGAAAAATCCTGCCACTCCGATAAACGTGTTAGTCGCTGTAATTCTGGAAGGATTGAGCACGTGCTGGAGGGGATAAAATGGAAGGGGATATCCCTTAGAGCTCGTTCGGAAAATAATACTTGGTAACAGCGTCGTCACTGACAAGCGAGAGAAAAGGAAAAAGGCACGAGTGGTAGCGTTTCGAAACGGTCGTTCACCACGGCGTCGTGCTATTATGTAGTATTCTTACCCTTGTATACGTAAAACGTGACGCTTTCCCATTCACTTGGCTTTTTCTATCTCACCTTCCGGTACGGCTTTCTCTATTCCCTCGGCTTTTTCTCCAGAGCGTATATCATCGGGTGTAGGATGAACACTGTTATGCTATTGCGTATGAAAGAGAAAAAAAAAAGAAGTGGCGTCCATCGGTTCTTGCGAGCCTTGCGTAGGGGATCAAGATTCAGTGTGAGGAGAGAGTCAAGCTTTTTCATGGCTTATCTCCAGCGTTTTTCAGACACTTCTGATTTTTTGTACGCATATACAATTTTACACTAAATCGTAGGATGAATATCGGAGCTAACGTCTCTCCTGGAATTTCCAGCACAGCACAATCATCGTTAACCAAGAGTTGTATTATCGAATTGAATCCATATTATCATAGAGAAAAGAAAATAGACATATGACATGGACATGACATATAGACATGGATATGTCTCTGCGAATTCTGAGATTCAGTGTTAGGGTCGAATTTACAATCCCAAGTTTAAACTTAAGTTTGTATTTAACATCGAATTGCACATGTGTTTTATTCTTGAGTTTGAACTTAAATCCAAACTTGGGACTATAAATCCGACCCTTACACCATTGA
Source organism: Ephialtes manifestator (assembly GCA_963970395.1). Lineage (NCBI taxonomy): Eukaryota > Metazoa > Arthropoda > Insecta > Hymenoptera > Ichneumonidae > Ephialtes > Ephialtes manifestator. The sequence continues at coordinate 22,355,128 of OZ019981.1, read as the reverse complement.
AGTAACTTACAATGTTGACATTTATTAGTAAGGCTCAACACGATTTTACTTGGCCACAATCTAAATTATTCCTATGTAAACTCTGCTTATCCAGCGTTGTACATGAAAAACACATAGAAAAGCTCTCTAGACCTCGCGTGACCCGATAATAATCATTCGAGCTTGTGGTGTACACTATAACGCGATCGTTACGCGTTTCATGAAAGTCATCATCTCCACTGTCACTGTCATCATAATTGGCAAGTGAAACCAGGTCAAACGAAGGTAGCCACGACTCAACAAATCTGTAGATCTGGTAATTTTCCGTTCATTAATCTTTCTGTCTGATAGTACAGAAACTTCTTTGCTTCAAACTTAAACAGACTTAAAATATCAACTCTTCTCCACAAGATTTTAGTTCTATTGGCGTAAAAGTTTATTCGATTCCTTAATTAATATAACTTTTATAAATATAATGTACCTTTTTTTCTCTCCCCACTTTCGGTTTTTATGTATACCTTAAATCAGTATATTATACTTAGAGACACGACATAGTAATCTCAAGTAAAAAAATTATATATAGTCCGACATATGGAATTGGGCATATATAGTCTGTATAATCTCTATATACAATCTATATGCAATTTATATATAAGATCACCTGTGAAGTTGGGTTTATGTATAAATTGTATATAAATTGTATATAGATTTTATAAAAACTATATATGCCCAATTCTGTGTTTAAAACTATATATATTTTTTATATACTCTATATATAATTTTTTTACTTGGGAATCTCAAGTTTGTGAATTTGTCATAATTTCGGACTTAAGCAATAATGTGTTATGTGTTATAATATGTAATAACCCAAGTAAAAAAATTATATATACAGTATATAAAAAATATGTATAGTTTTAAACATAGAATTGGGCATATATAGTTTGCATAAACTCTATATATAATCTATATACAAATTATACATAAACCCAACTGCACAGGTGATGCTATATATAAATTCCATATAGATTGTATATAGAGTTTATACAGACTATATATGCCCAATTCCATATGTCAGACTGTATATAATTTTTTTACTTGGGAATGTATAATGCGCCATCTTTGTTATAGTTTTTTCAAGCCCAAGTGAAAATATTATATGAAGATTATATATAAATATTTATATAGAAGCTATATGCGAAAATGGACATATAGAATATTCACATATTTTGTATAGCATATAAGAACTTGTGTAATTAATTTTAACTATATAGAATATATTTGATTCTATATAGTTCTTTAAAAATTAATTCTTTAAATTCATATGGACTATACAAAATATATCAATATTCTATATGTCCATTTTCGCATATAGCTTTTATATAAATATTTATATATAATCTTCATATAATATTTTCACTTGGAAGGGACTTGTACCGTTGACTGGAGAATAAATAAATAAAATATGAAAATAAAAAAGGAACATGCAGCAAGGTTTCATGAAGTATGTATATGGTACCTTAAAATTTATGGTATGTCGCATGTATAGACCCAAGCAAAAAAACATTATATTTGAAGTATATAAGAAAAAGGTATATAGTTTTAAACATAGAATTGGGCATATATAGTCTACATACCGCTCTATATGTAATCTATATACAATTTATACATAAACCCAACTTCACAGGTGATCTTATATATAAATTGCATATAGATTGTGTATGAGGCATTCTTTATCAACTGGGCCACTTTTTTCGGTCGACTTCCCAGATGTTTTTCTAAATTTGTCAGTTTATTGTACTATTTGAGATGGGTGTTTGTGATTTTTTTCAGATTTTCAAAGGGCTCCGTTCAGGATTTACGTTTTTTCTTTAAATATCACTATATCACAGAAAATATTAGACTCTCAAAAAATTCTTAAGAACATTTTCATTTTCCATCTACTTTCGAGTGATGTTAAAATCATAATTTTTCCACCGGAAGAAATTCAATTTTTCCCAAAAAAAAGTAATAAATAATTTTTTTTTGCAAAAAAAGCATGTTTCTTTCCGGTCTTAATTTTACAAGGTGTTTCGCATTGTATGAAGATTCTGAGAAAAAAATTCCAAAGTGGCACCTCCAATTCTTAGGCAGTAAAAAATTGAAAATTAAAATGAATAAATTAATAAATTTTTTCCTGCTTAAGAATCGGAGGTGCTACTTTGGATTTCCTCCCTAGCGGATTTCATCACATTTCCAAAAGATAAAATGAAACTTCTCGTACGACGGGCTGCGCCAAATAATTCGGAAAAAACAGGTAGGAAAAAATTTATTAATTTTTTTGTTTTAATTTTCAATTTTTTACTGCCTAAGAATTGGAGGTGCCAGTTTGGAATTTTTTTCTCAGAATCTTCATACAATGCGAAACACCTTGTAAAATTAAGACAGGAATCAAAGATGCTTTTTTCGTTAAAAAAATTTATTTATTGCTTTTTTTTTTGTGAAAAATTGACTTCTTTCCGTTGGAAAAATTATGATTTTAACATCACTCGATAGTAGATGAAAAATGAAAAAGTTAATTTTCTTAAAAATTTTTTGAGAGTCTAATATTTTCTGAGATATAGTGATATTTAAAAAAACGTAAATCCTGAACGGCACCCTTTAAAAATCTGAAAAAAATCATAAACACCCCCAAGTAAAAAAATTATATATAGTCCGACATATGGAATTGGGCATATATAGTCTGTATAAACTCTATATACAATCTATATGCAATTTATATACAAGATCATCTGTAAAGTAGGGTTTATGTATACATTGTATATAAATTGTATATAGATTTTATAAAAACTATATATGCCCAATTCCATGTTTAAAATTATATATATTTTTTATATACTCTATATATAATTTTTTTACTTGGGCCCATCTCAAATAGTACAATAAACTGACAAATTTGGAAAAATATCTGGCAGGTCGATCGAAAAAAGTGGCCCAGTTGATAAAGAATGCCTCATATAGAGTTTATACAAACTATATATGGTCAATTCCAAATGTCTGACTATGTATAATTTTTTTTTTACTTGGGTAGTTACAAAGCTGGTCTGCACAACGTTTTTAGAAGGCGATGACCTGAAGGGAAACCGGTGATAGACAGACCACCGAAGGATGAGGGTGCGCTTACAAATACCTCGGGAGTGAAAGTGATACTCGGCTCGTTTTTGTTTGCCTTGCTCCAGTAGCAACGGTATAAAAGCGGTAGAAAACGGCGTACGGTGCTACCGCCACTGGACGCATCAGCAGTGGCCCTGTTCTCGATTCCGAATGAATATTTCATGGCTCGGAGGTCCGCTAGCTCCTTTTATTGCTCTGGACCGGTCGCTCACTTCTATTCTTTCTTTTGCATTCGCTCGTTAGGTTCTTCTTCCTCTGTATCTCTCAATTCTCTCTCTATATATGCATATTCGTCCGCCCCTCATGATCGACCTACTACACAAATGGATCTGGTATTAATAAGACATATCAACACGAATCATATCCTAATCCTCACATATTTTCTGCTGCTTCCGCATAAATTCCATATGTCTGGTAAAACTGGTCATAATAATTACTACATTACGAATTATTGAAATATTTATATATGATTATTACAGCATTTATTCATTACTAGCTTTTGCCCGCAACTTCGTCTGCATTGCCTTCCCATTTCCGTGTTTTATTCCGTTGATCAGGATAAAAAGTATCGTATGTGTTAATTCAGAATAGATTCTATCTATGTGCTCAATTTCATCCAAATCCGTTCAGCTGTTTTTGCAAGATTGAGTAACAAACATTTTAGGATTTAAGTTACGACAATCAAAAGATAATCTCTGTTTGTCTTCATAAGAATATTTGTTCACTCTTCTCAGGATTATTTTTTCCCCAGGTCAAATGTGGACCCATCAAATGATCTAAGATTCAAAATGGATAAAATATGCGAATTCTGGATTTTTATAAAATACCTAAAAACCTCGTTTCTCTCTGTAGAAATTAATTAAAGGCCATACAAATTTAATTGCACTATTGTCTCTGTTCCTACGTAATCTATTCTATCTGCCATTTTCGGAGGTTCTGTGGAGGGTCATGAGCCTGTGCTTACTCTACTATAGAGACCACTATACATTTAGGCTTTCAAGGAGGATTTACAGTTCAAGTCGACAGAGTCCTTTTCACTTCTCGCGTCCGCAAGACAGTGGTTGATTCCTCCTGACTGCAATACTTCCTTAGCCTGACCCAATTTCTACCACGCGACATTTCATCAGCCAGAAAACTCCACGTGTACGCGTTTCCTTTTTTTTTTTTTTTGTTATATTTTTTCTGGGGTTTTTCTTTTCAGAGCAAGAAGGGTCTCAACGTTCCCAAGGATTTCCACGTCGCTGGCTTTGTATTCAGCTTCAAGAGCTTAGGCCAAGGGGCATTTCCGTTTTCCTTCATTTCGTAATCCTCGGAGAGCAAGTTAGAACGAATATGCGAAAGAAGGATACAGAGATGTAGGAAACTCAGTTGTATTCGTAGAAGTGCGGAAAAGAATTACTCTTCGTCGTATCCAGTCTTCATCTTCTTATATTCGTCTCCTCTTGCGAATATGCATTATCATTTTTATTCTTTTATACGAAGCCATGTACCAAGATTTATGAAGAGAAGCGATGCAACCCGGTGCGGCTTAAGTCAAGGAGAAAACAAAGATGTCAGTGGAATATAAGTAATCTTCTGGAACGTAGCCCTTGTGCTTCTGGTGCATGGAAGAACCAGAAGCCGCGTTAGCCGAGCTAGGAAACTATAAGATGTACCTGCGGTTGCGTTTCTGCCAACATTATAAAATAAAGGGGAAACGAAGCACGACGTTATCGCGGCTGGTATTTCTCCGCGTGCATGTGAGAACGGAAAGGTAAAGGTAAAGGTAAAAGAGAAAGACAGACGAGTGTATTGTCTAGATACGCTTCCTTCGCAGCTACCAAAGCACCTCCGCATAAAGGGAGCTGTGAGAAGTAAAGCCCGAGGGGGGATGATCTCCGCCTACGGATGTAAAAGCACCGGGCTGCAATGACAATGGCGATCCGCCGACCTGCATACGATTTCTAGGGTCTTTTTCCACTCCTCTCTCTTCGTCCTGCTTTCCTATCCCACTGACTTGCGATCCCGACAGTAATCGTTATCCTTGTGTAACGGCGACGATGTCAACGGCTGGACCCTTGGGTACACAACCTCGTCTTTCCAGAAATCCCTCCAGTAACACCAAGTACAGCGATATAACATTACGCGATGAAACGGTGGTGGCCCCTTTTGTTCCCCAAGCTTCTACCGCACATGCCCCGATTCGACAAACGATAATTGAATAGTCGTGGACGGACTAATAATGAGAGTGAATTCGAACGCGAGAACCGTGAAACTGCTCGTGTCTCCAGACTTCGGTTCTGATGTTGTAACTGGATTTGTCTGTATTCCCTCTGTATTTACCATCTTCGCTTCGACTCAAGTTTGCAAGCACTAGAATCGCATTTGTACCATTGGTATCGTGAACGTTCGTTGAGAATTGCTACCTCAGCAGCACATGACTCGATGGTATTGATTAGGTGTGAAAGAGAAAACGGATAGCAGACTAGTAGGTGTTAGCGTCGTTTACGGCTCGGTAATTTTACTGATTACGTACCACTATTATGTAATACACAAATTGCCACCTATTCTTCGCAATAAGAATTTGGAGACTGATGATATAATCTCAGTGGAAGAAATTATAAGCATAAATACAAATAGTGTTAGTTTCGCGAACGAAGAAATGAACACTAATTGTGCCTCTAATTTCACGAGGTATCACACCGTTCGCTCGTTTCAGGAAAGTTATTTTAAGCTAATTTTCCAGCACTGAAATAAATGACTACTCTGCTTTTCCCAGTGGAAATCGTGGATGGAAACGCGACAGCGTATGAATTTCCAATTGGTTGGACATGGCGAAGCTATTGTAGAGTTGTGTGATAAAATTCTGGAGGACGAGTGGCAGTTGAAGAAAAAAGTGAAGTGAAGTGGAATGGGTGACATTTGAAGAAAAAAACGAACACAAACACACACAAACTGACAAATTCGACATCGATATCTAGTTCGTCTGATTGATAATACTTGTCTGACTATTCACTTGGCTATAGTTTTATTCCAGCCCATTTAAATAATAAGATGTTTTTTTAAGCATGTTCTATAATACGTTAATGTAGAGAACAATCTATTTAGCTCGCGGAAATCCCTCGACATCCCGCAGGCCAGATATACCTCGGAATTCCAAGCACAAATTGCAATACTTCTGCATTAATATAATCCCTAGAATTCCTATTTTCGTGGGAATCCAACAAGCGCTACGTTTTCCGGCGGAATCCCACCCAACCTCCAATTAATTTGTGACTACAGAGGATTTACTGTAAAACGCTTAAACAAAAATGCGTCATGAGCATTCATAGTCAATGAGAGCGGCGGTGGAGATTAGAGTTAAAATGCAATTACTGAGAGAATGGATGGACCTAGCGGATATAAATGTCGTCGGAAGCGAAATAAAACATAAAGTTTGCCGGTTTCACATATTTTTACGTGCCCATTTAAAGTAAGCTTTGTCGAAAAAGAAATGGCCTATTTGCAGAACATCCAACGACACATAATTTTATTTGCGGACGGTCTGCGAGTTTTATGCGCGCGTTGTGATCCGAACATGGGAATTCGAAACTCGGTTATGCAAACGGCTTACAGTGGTTACTCGTTACAACCACATAACATTTTTTTTACGAATCATAGATATTATGCAGTGAAGAGTTTGAGGACCAAAAAAATAGGGGATGTCCGGGTACTTCATATCCTGTTCCAATTGAGTATCCGTCGGGTTCGTTTTTTTGTATTAAACCCAAGTAAAAAAATTATATACAGAGTATATAAAAAATATATATAGTTTAAAACATAGAATTGGGCATATATAGTTTGTATAAAATCTATATACAGTTTATATACAATTTAAACATAAACCCAACTTTACAGGTGACGCCAAGTAAAAAAATTATATATAGTCCGACATATGGATTTGGACATATATAGTCTGCATAAATTCTATATACAATCTATATGCAATTTATATATAAGATCACCTGCAAAGTTGGGTTTATATATAAATTGTATATAAATTGTATATAGATTTTATAAAAACTATATATGCCCAATTCTATGTTTAAAACTATATATATTTTTATATACTCTATATATAATTTTTTTACTTGGAACCTTATATATGAATTGCATAAGATTGTATATAGAGTTTATACAGACTATATATGCCCAATTCCAGATATCGGATTATATATAATTTTTTTACTTGGTTCCCAAGTCAAAAAATTATATATAGTCCGATATATAATTATAAAATATATATATCATTTTTTTATTTGGTTCCCAAGTCAAAAAATTATATATAGTTTGATACATGGAATTGGGCATATATGATCTATATAAAATGTATATGCAATCTATATGCACTTTATATATTAGACAATCTGTGAAGTTAGATTTATGTATAAATAGTACATAGATTACATAAAAAATATATATAATTTTAAACATATAATAAAATCTATACACAATTTACACATAAACCCAACTTTACAGGTGATCTTATATATAAATTGCATATAGATTATATATAGAGATTATAGAGACTATATATGCCCAATTCCATATGTCGGACTATATATAATTCTTTTACTTGGGATACCCAAATCTATGTTTAAAACTATATATTTTTTTATATAATCTATATATCATTTTTTTACTTGTGGAGCGAAGCACCGAGTATCCGAACTTAAAATTGGGAAGCTGATGCCACCGAATATTCGAATTCGATATCGGATTCCCAATAATTATTGATCTTTAAATGTTCTACAAATATAACCCAATTTTCAGAATATGAATTATCAAAATTTGTCATTTTTAAATGTTTTAAAGAATTTCGACTTTTTATAGAATTTATTTCAGGAGCAACAGCTGAATAAAGTCATAAGCACTTATGATTTCAACGAATTATTCATTTCTGAAAACATGATCCCAGGCGGAAAAATTATATCAAGATTGTTATATAAAATTTTTATATAAATTCTGTATAAATCAGTGTATATAATCCTTATAAGAAAAGACATAGGGGCGATGGGGGCAAAACGGGCAGCTCCGTTAAAAATTGGGATTGGGGGCAAAATGGGCACCGTCTCAACTTTCGTAAAAACGATTTGTCTCAGTTTTTTACGTTCCTTAGATAGGGAAAGTGCGGAAAATACGTCAAATTGATGATGAAAAAAAATTGATAATCTTCATCAGATCAGAATTTTTTTAACCATCTGTTCAGAACTTTTTTTCGATACTTTGTTGAGCAAAGAAAAAAATATAGTCAAATGAATTTTTCAAAAATATTATAATCAAATTAATTCTTTGAAAAAAAATTCGGTATATCATAAAGAAATCAATCAGAACGAAATTCTCATTTTATGATTTGTTGCCAATTTTGACCCCTATACTTATATTTAGCCGAAATGCCTGTTTTACCTCCCTGCCTGTTTTATTGACATCACCAATTATTTTCCGAAATTTTCAAGTAAGAAATGTCAGGAAATTGAAAAAAGTCGTGTTCGAAAAAGTTGAAACGATGCCCGTTTTGCCCCCAATTATCATTTTCAGTCGTGATGCCTGTTTTGCCCACCTGCCCGATTTGCCCCCATTGCCCCTATAGAATTTGTGTAATCTGAAGATTTTAGATTACATAGAATTTATTTGAAAATGTTTCATTTTTAATAAAAAATATTTTAAGATTATATAAATGATATATGATATTAAATACGACATATAGAAATTCTACATGTCCATTTTTTTATAAAGATAATACATACTGCCTTGCAGATAATTTTTTCACTTGAGATGTGGCCCAGAAATTAGATAAATAGCTCAGGCTTCTGAACGTCCGAGTTGTAGAAGTAATTCACAAAAGTTTTTTCACCGATGACGGAGCAAGTGATATAAAAGTCTAGTTAAACGTGTACGAGTCAAGCGTTGCATGAGTGCCTCTAACTTAGCTATATTTTTTCTGCGTGAGGATCACCCTTCCTTTTCTTTTTTACTGATGTTTCCGGTTCACGTTATTGTAGTTACGCTGCCATGGAGGCGTACGGGTACCATAGTATATATCTACATGTATATCTCGTTATCGAACATTTTCCATATTCGACCATTCTCGGTGTAGAGAACCTGGTTCAATCTTTTTATCTCTCTTTCCAGTACAAACTCGGCTGCAGGTCCTGTCTGCTCTAACGACGAGAGAGCGAGAGATTGATTTAAATTTTTTATTTTACAACCTCGCGCGGCGGGTTTTTCCGAAAATTGTCATTCGGGATCGAAGTGCCTCAACAGCACTGGTGTTGCTATGGCTGCTAGTGGCTGTCACGATAGAGCCGGCCATGTTGAGATTTTGCAACCTTCCGGTCCAGCCGTTCACCAGGCAGGTGGAAGAATCAAATTACTTTGACATAGGGTGCAATAACGCGACCTGCCCTCGAGAAAGCTTGTTTCACGGGCACATTGAACCTAGTATACAATGACAGGCTGTACATGAATAGACTCACGGGGTTAAAGTGAAAATGATGAGACAAAAGCCATTCGTGGATTATTAACTGCAGGCTCTGTATAAAGTTTCATAATGATTATATATTTTGCCTTTCCATACTGAAAAATATGATGAGTTGCCATCTCCAAAAAATATGTTAAGGCAGACAATCATTATTTTATTTTCCTTACAACTCAAATGGTAGTGCCAACGATTCGAATGGTAGTCCCAACTATACGATTGGTAGTCCCAACGATTGGATTGGTTAACCTCACTAACCCGCGAGAACTAATCATGAATAATTGAGGTTACTATTCGATATGGTTGAGGCAACAAACTTTTGAGACATTGTGTACAGCAAATGGGAAACGTAGTTGTCACAGCCAAACACTTCTTTCCGTGCACAGTTTTCCAGTTCACGCCAACGGAGGAGCAAACGTTTAAATAAAAGTCGTGCATTTTTTTAATGATCAATTATGTTCAAAGTTGTCACAGCCAAACATTTCTTTGCGTGCACAGTTTTCCACTTCACGCCAACGGAGGAGCAAATGTTTGAACAATAGTCTTGCAGTTTTTTTATCGATCAATTTTGTTCTTCGTGATTTCTAGTCCAAACTGATAAGTTTGTTATCAATGTGATTCATCATCGGCCCATTGCCAAATTAGATAAGGTTAGACATGGGTAAGAGTATTGTCAAGAACTTTCCGATGTGAACAATTCTGCTCTTCATAGAAGTTTAACACAATCCTTGGGTTAATCTGAGTATATCGCAGATATGGCAGTGATTTCAAAGTCCAAATGATGTCTACTCACACATTTGGACCTCGATGCCCGAGAAGATTAGAACATAGTTGCTATTCGCAACACGTGATTTTCTCATTACGTTCGTTACGGTCATGAAGTTTTTATCGTGAATACAGTACATTCATTGTAATCTGCGTTTGACACTACAATATGTGAAGGTGGCATTTTCAAATTCGAGTCCACTATCCTATGCTGGTGATAGGTATATCTGTAAATAGAAATGGAAAAAGCAAAGGTGCATACATAGACCACAAAATCGAACCAGCGTTAACTTTATATTTTGATAATCATCAATCAACCGAAAATATTTATTTTCTCATGGATCAGACCACAAAATCCACAAATATAAGATTAATGTCACAAGTACTTACAAATCTGTAGATTGATTCCACGATATAAACGAGTCAGACGTGTGATCATTAGACGTACACTGGAGTTAGTAACCTCAGCATCATACGATCCCCAACGTAAGCGGTGCATGACACCATGGTACAACTAGCAAAAAAAAAAAATTGCGCTACGAGTTCGTTACCATCTCACCCTCGTTTCCCTTTGTCTGGCGCGTTTATTCAGTGATGTAGACACTCTGCAGTCAATGAATTGTGCGAGAACTCGACGTATGCGGTGCCAACATAGTATGTGTTAGGGTTGCATAAAGCCGCACAGGCTTTCCGCCCAGACACACTCCGAGAGACTCGTTGGATGTGCAAAACCTACGCATCCAACGAATCGTTGGGAACACGTACTCCACCACGTTTGATCTATCAGCGATGAGTGAGCTCACTCACAATTCTTATTGCGAACGTTCGAAGGGAAACAGAAATCAGGTGGCATTGGTGAGCAAACAGGATACGACTGACGAGATGAGAGTAGAGAAACGTGGAGCTCTATATATCGTGTCAAACAGAGGTTAATGATGATGTGAATTCACATTCGCTGCAACCATCCTTGCTGGAAACCAAACTGCCCACCACAACTCCAACCACAAGAGCTGACCCCGTAGTGGGCTTAGGAGGAGGAAGCAGTGGCTGTCCTCTTGGCTTGGTCGTATCCGTTGATTACACATATGTGCTGAGCGGCTACTGCGCTGATACACTCTGGCAGTAATCCAAAGTGCGGCTTAATCCTTGAAAAGTGTGACCACGATGATTATGAGCTCACAGGCCTCGCAATAATAATGGTTGTGGCACTCGTTTCATGATGGCAGCTTGTTTGTATATTCAAACAGTGATAATCGATTATTCGAAGTTCCAAAAACATAAAAATTTGGACATCCATGGAAATACTACCGAGAAAATGTTTCCTCCACTTGTAGTTTTCCATAAATTTAACTGAAGAACAACATTGGAGTAGAACCTATATTTTGTGGTATCATTCGACAAACATATATCTTTTTGTGACAGCGAGTGGAGTTATGTTACAAGCGTTTTTCTTATACTAGCCACCCAATGCCTCTCCTGTCATGCGAATTATTTCAATAAGAATACGCATGCGCTGCGCGACCTGAATCTGAAAGTTCCTTGAATTTATGCAGCGTTTGGCATAGCTCAGAGGCAGCAGCAAATTTTAACTCCGATATACATATCGAAGGCACATATTTCCAGGGTTGATGAAGGAATGTTATTGCTGGAGCCAGGAGAGCCTTGCGTGATCCACATACTGGCATAATTATCGATGGTCAGCGTTGTTTAGATACCGACTTCACGCTATTCTGTAGAACTAAAAAATAAAACGATTTACCGTCAGTAAACGTACATGTTGACTGGAAAATCTATCGTTCCATTTTGTTTTCTTTGAAATGATCTTCCATTACAGTTGGACGTTTTTGCCAAAATCAATCTTTCAACGGTAAAGTGAGGTTCACAAAAGACAATCTTTACGAAATGAGGTGACAAAAATTTTGTCATGATGATACGCGGCGATTGATCACTCACTATAGCCCAGTTTCAAGACTGCCGCCTCGAACGTTATCTACCTCAGACAGAGTACCTATATAAGAGCGAAACGTCGATCCGTCATGCAGCCGAGCAAGTGTGCTGTCCTATACGGAAATACGCTGAAGCTTTCTTATATGAAACCCAAAATTGAACAACATACTTTCTGAAAGTCTCTCCGACGCTTGTTGAAGGGAATTGGGATCCGAATTCTAGAGTATCGACTTATGAGGTTGTGATACGACTGAGCCACTCGTTATTTAGATCCGGAATCATAAAAACGCTTACATATCGCAAGACAAGTTTGGCATTTAGTATTCGGAATGAATCGAGCAAAAAACTATATCTGTTCAACCACTTTCTTTTAAATATACAAGCTACAAGTATTCCCGACTATAAAAAACCCTTGTATTATTTCCATCGACAACGAGTCCTTTTCGACGTTGTAGACGTGAACATTTTTCGGCGACTTTTTATTGTCGCGATGAATCGTGAATTGTGGCTAAAAAAAGCTCTGCGACGTTTGTTGAAGGGAATTAGGATCCGAATTCTAGAGTTTCGACTTATCAGGTTGTGATACAACCAAGCCACTCGTTATTTAGATCCGGAATCATAAAAACGCTTACATATTGCAAGACAAGTTTGACATTTATCATTCGAAGTGAATCGAGCAAAAATATATATCTGTTCAACCACTTTCTTTCAAATATACAAGCTACAAGTATTCCCGACCATAATCAACCCCTGTATTATTTCCATCGACAACGAGTCCTTTTCGACGTTGTAGACGTGAACATTTTTCGGCGACTTTTTATTGTCGCGATGAATCGTGAATTGTGGCTAAAAAAAGCTCTGCGACGTTTGTTGAAGGGAATTAGGATCCGAATTCTAGAGTTTCGACTTATCAGGTTGTGATACAACCAAGCCACTCGTTATTTAGATCCGGAATCATAAAAACGCTTACATATCGCAAGACAAGTTTGACATTTAGCATTCGAAATGAATCGAGCAAAAAACTATATCTGTTCAACCACTTTCTTTTAAATATACAAGCTACAAGTATTCCCGACCATAATCAACTCCTGTATTATTTCCATGGACAACGAGTCCTTTTCGACGTTGTAGACGCGAACATTTTTCGGCGACTTTTTATTGTCGCGATGAATCGTGAATTGTGGCTAAAAAAAGCTCTGTGACGCTTGTTGAAGGGAATCAGGATCCGAATTCTAGAGTATCGACTTATCAGGTTGTGATAAAACCGAGCCACTCGTTATTTAGATCCGGAATGTTAAAAACGCTTACGTATCGCAAGACAAGTTTGACATTTGGCATTCGGAATGAATCGAAAAAAAACTATATCTGTCCAACCACTTTCTTTTAAATATACAAGCTACATGTATTTCCGACCATAATCAACCCCTGTATTATTTCCATGAACAACGAGTCCTTTTCAGCGTTGTAGACGCGAACATTTTTCAGCGACTTTTTATTGTCGCGATGAATCGTGAATTGTGGCTAAAAAAAGCTCTGCGACGTTTGTTGAAGGGAATTAGGATCCGAATTCTAGAGTTACGACTTATCAGGTTGTGATACAACCAAGCCACTCGTTATTTAGATCCGGAATCATAAAAACGCTTACATATCGCAAGACAAGTTTGACATTTAGCATTCGAAATGAATCGAGCAAAAAACTATATCTGTTCAACCACTTTCTTTTAAATATACAAGCTACAAGTATTCCCGACCGTAATCAACCCCTGTATTATTTCCATGGACAACGAGTCCTTATCGGCGATTTTTTATTGTCGCGGTCAATCGTGAATTACGGCTAAAAAGGGTCTGCAACGCTTGTTAAAGGAAATTAGGATTCAAATTCTAGAGTATCGACTTATCAGGTTGTGATACAACCAAAACACTCGTTATTTAGATCCGGAATCATAAAAACGCTTACATAACCCAAGACAACTTTGACATTTAGCATTCGGAATGAATCGAGCAAAAAACTATATACGTTCAACCACTTTCTTTTAAATATACAAGCTACAAGTATTCCCGACTATAACCAACTCCTGTATTATTTCCATGGAGAACGAGTCCTTTTCGACGTTGTAGACGCGAACATTTTTCGGCGACTTTTTATTGTCGCGGTGAATCGTGAATTGTGGCTAAAAAAAGCTCTGCGACGCTTGTTGAAGGGAATTAGGATCCGAATTCTAGAGTATCGACTTATCAGGTTGTGATACAACCGAGCCACTAGTTATTTAGATCCGGAATCATAAAAACGCTTACATACAACCAATCCACTAGTTATTTAGATCCGGAATCATAAAAACGCTTACATATCGCAAGACAAGTTTGACATTTAGCATTCGGAATGAATCGAGAAAAAAACTATATCTGTTCAACCACTTTCTTTTAAATATACAAGCTACAAGTATCCCCGACCATAATCAACCCCTATATTATTTCCATGAACAACGAGTCCTTTGCGGCGTTGTAAACGCGACATTTTTCGGCGACTTTTTTTTTGTCACGGTGAATCGTGAATTGTGGCTAAAAATGTTTAGCGCGTGTCTCATCGGCGTTAAGACCCGAAAAAAACGTTGTCATCCGCCCCACCTTCTCATTCCTCGTCCCTCAGGATCGCTTAAGGGACGTGCCCCCTTGTGAAATCCCAACCTACGGTGTCGTCAGCTTTTACCAACGTTGCCTTTACTCTAACTCGCATGCGGCCTCCTCTTTGTTCCTCTTCATCATCTTCTCCACTGCTTCGTCCTGCGGCTAAGATCCAACGTTATAAGATCTTCATTTTCCGAGTTACGGAGAGCAATTTGTCTACCCCATTACGCTGATAAATCTCGCATGTTCGTGGTGACTAGCGAGGGGTCTCTCTCTTTTTCTAAGCCCGCTCAAGTGGCTTTCCACCACTTCGTTCACTGAGCCCATCACATCACGGAGATAGATTTGGTCATGATCTTGTAAACTCACTGGCATCCCGATGTTCCCCTTTTTCACAAATTTTTCGATAAAGCAAGAGAAAGCTGGGAATAGTATACATACAAAAAATTGACACAATTGTGGATCAAAAGTTCTAAGAATCAACGATTTCGCCCAAAAGCTTCTGTCAAAAATCCTGCTATTCTATGAGTCTATAATTATACCGAAAATTTATATCGTATTATTTTGTAGGTACCATAACCTTCATCCACATAATTATTAATCGTCCCATTCTTTCGCGTCTGATTTTTCATTTATGTAAAATCTCGTGCCCTAATTTGTAAAATGTATGTTGGTACCACAATCTTCATCCACATTATTATTAATAATCATATACTTTCGCGTCTGACTTTTCACTTGAGTAAAACCTCGTGCCTTAATTTGTAAAATGCATCAGCTTTTAAGTTGACGTGACGTTAGGTGGCATTAGTGAGCAAATAGGACGCGACTGACGAGATGAGAGTAAAATCGGGGAGCTCTATGCATCATGTCAAACCGAGGTTAATGATGATGTGAACCAACTCAAATGGCTTTTCCACCACTTCATTCACTGAGCTTATCACATCAAGCAGATAGATTTGGTCATGATCTTGTAAACTCACAGTCATCACAGTGATTCTCTTTTTCACATATTTACCAATAAATCAAGAAAAACCTTGAATAGTCTGCATATGAAGAAATTGACACAATTGTGGATCAAAAGTTCTTAGAATCTAGGATTTCGCCCAAAAGCTTCTGTAAAAAAATCCGACTATTCTATGAATTCATAGTTACACCAGAAATATGTATGTGATTTATTTTGTCGATACTATAACCTTGATTCACATTATTATTAATGGTCCTACACTTCGGCGTCCGATTTTTTATTTGAGTTGAATCTCGTGTCCTAATTTGTAAAATGTATCAGCTTTTAAGGTAATGACAAGTTCACCTGATTACATTCCAAGGGACAAAAGTTATATTTTACAGAGTGGTGAGTGTTTGGCGATAAAATTCTGGCAATACTCTTATGCAAAGAGAAAGACATCTATCGATCATCAAAGAGACCCTTCAAACATCAACCTTGCGAAGGGGCAGAGAGATTTCCAAGTTTTCATTTTATCCATGAAATGCTCAGGATAACGCGAGTGTGACAGTTTACAGAGTGGAAAAGTGTCGAAAGATTTCTTCGTGAAAAGCGGCATCTGCAAAACGAGACAGAAATGCTCGACTCTGTCTGTGAAGTAAAGCTCGAACATTCTTGCATATAGTGTAAATGTATTCGACATCGTAGTTCTGACAAACGAGATACGTAACGCTATTCTCGGTCCCCTCAATATTCTGTAAATCTCATTTGCGTCTCAGTAAAGTGTGCGCTTCGTGCCGATCTCTCAACGTACACAGTGAAGTTCTTTCCCGAAGGAGCTTGTTAGTCATAACGACGAGGGCGATGTTCGATGGATATCCTCAAAACGAATGGTGAATCTTGCGTCAAGTATGACGAATAATGTATATTCCAGCTAAATTCTAACACATGCCATTCTCCAGCAAAACGGAGATTGCCATTTTGTATTTGGTTTGTAGACCGTGGTTTCCCGCGCAAAAAGGAAAGTATTAAAACAGTATTAAAAAAAGTATGAAAACTATAATATCTCAAGTATGATCTATTGGACTGAATTAATACTAAAAAGTATTAGACCGTATTATTAGTTTTAAGCGTCCGGGTCGATATGTCGACGGTTTTCGGTATCCAGGTCGATATCTCCATGGTTTTTGATGTCCAGGTCGATATCTCCATGGGTTTTGGTGTCCAGATCAATATCTTCATTGTTTTTGGTGTCCAGGTCGATATTTCCATGGTTTTTGGTGTCCAGGTTGATATCTCCATGGTTTTTTATGTCCAGGTCGATATCTCTATAGCTTTTGGTGTCCAGGTCAATTTTTTCATAGTTTTCAGTGATCAGATCGATTTTTTCATAGTTTTCGGTGTCTAGATATACTCCCACTTGTTTTTTAAGTAACTAGACCGGATTGGATATAGAAAATTGAGGTGCGATTAACCTACAGCTCAAAAACTGTAAACAAATATAATTTGTACAACAAACATTATGAATCGATCGACCTGAGCTCCGAGAACTATGAAGATATCAACCTGGACACCTAAAACTGTGGAGCAATCGATCTAGACAACTAAAACTATGGGTCGGTCGACATGGACATCGAAAGCGATGGAAATATCGACCTGGACACTGAAAACTATGGACATATCAATCCGGATCCTGAAAACTAATAATACGGTCTAATACTTTTTAGTATTAATTCCGTCCAATAGATCATACTTGAGATATTATACTTTTCAAACTGTTTTTAATACTGTTTTAATACTTTTCTTTTTGCGCGGGTTAATATAAATTTTTCGATTGTCATTTTGAATCTATCGCTATATGAATGGTGAAAACCCTCTCAAGCTCACTTAAGTTTCGTGTATCCTCAGGATGTAAAAAAAGTAGAACCTTGCACATTGCTTCCTCATTATTTTTCGCTTTTTACAAAGCTCCCTCTGTGAGGAAGCAGTATGTTATTCAATTTTGGCTTCCTCATAGAGGAAGCTTTGTAAAAAGCGAAAAATAATGAGGAAGCAATGTGCAAGGTTCTACTTTGCATCTTTTTTTTTTATACCTTGTGTCTCTTTTGCAGAGGTGTTTTATACAGCTATAAATCACCTCTGCAAACATCGTTACATCTAATTTTGATTAGATACAAATTTTTGTCGTACTTTCTCAACTTTTCCGGAAGTTATAGCGAAAATCTACATTTTTTTTTAAATGAAAAATGGTGTAAAATCCGAAGGACTTTACCGATCATTACCAAATTTGGTACATGGCATTTCTGAATGTTATTTTTCGTCTGTACAAAATTTCTGTTCATTTGTTGAAATTCGACGTAATTTAGATCAAAATCTATTTTTTTCGAAAAATTCAAAATTCTATAAAATCCGAACCGCTTTACCGATTTCGTCGAAATTCGATACTATACAACATTGAACGTATCTTCAGTTATGAAGAACTATTTAGCCAAATCGGCGAACTTTTACGAAAGTTAGAGCGACCACGCCCTTTTTTCAACAAATTAAAATCAACATAAAATCTTAATGACTTCACATATTTTGGCAAAAATCACAACATTCAAAGAGGGGCAGCTACTCTACTTGCGTGCCAAATTTGAGCCGGATCGCTCGAACGGTTACCGAGTGAGAGGAGATTGAATTTTCGAAGCCCAGCACACACACACACACACACACACACACACACACACATACATACATACGGACATTTTTTCTAAACCACTTTTCTCGACGTTTTAGGTGATTCTAAGCATACTGACATGAAAATCTCGAAAAAAAAAAATTTCATGAAAACAAAGCTTCCTCTATGAGGAAGCAAAAGACTGAAATCGAGACTGATCCAGTAATCATGAACAAAATAAAAAACTATGATTGACGACAGACGGTTTGATTTCAAATATTATCGTAAAAATGTAAAAGCAAATCTTCATTTCTGCACGATAGATCGAGACAAATCGACAAACTTCTTTTTTTTCACTTTTAACGACATGAAAACTATTAAAAGTTACAAATGAATACGAGAATAGCCAAAAGGCAACAAGTTTCTATCTCGAACACATTGGGAAGAAAAAACACATAAATTTCAGTACTTTCGTAATAGCTTTGCATTATTCGAAAGTCGTAGAAAGGTTTTCTCGACAATTTACCTTCGATGAGACGAATAAGGGTGAGGGTGTTCGGCAGTAAAGTTCACGTCGAATGAAAAGGGAGGTGTATCGAGTCTTGATAGTGTACAATTTTTACTACCGTAGCAATCATGTACTACCGTTCTTTCATTCCTGCATAGTAGTGTCGCAGAGATAGAAACTCACTATAGTATACAACGACTATAACGATTGCAAGACTACAACTACCGGTGCGATAAAAGGGCGACGAGGGTATAGTCCCGCCTGGGGCTTCGATGCGAAAAGCTGGTCATCGATTAGGACCCCGTTTGCCCAGCCGTTTCTCCACCACTCAAACTTTTCGCATTAAGGTCGAAGAGTCGAATAAGTTTACTTTGTTCTTCCTTAGCAGAGCGCGTGCCGTTTATTTCCATCTTTCTTTCTCGCTTTGTCTATTGTACCCTTTTGCTTTTTTACTCTTTCGCTCCGCCAGTTACACTGTGAATCCGCCATCGCCCTTCCGAAATCGAGATGGCCCATTATCCTCCCCTGCCTGACTCTATTGGCCAATGTCGTTACAGAAAATGTCGTAAAGTAAATTCCTTGAGCCCGGACGAACTCACTCCCCAATTTCTCGCTTCACTCCTGTTGAGAGACCCCTTTCGCCATACACAGTTAGTTTCCTTTCGGCACTTTGCACGAAAAAAAATTTCATGAGAAGCATTATACGCAAAGCCCATTTCGTGAGGTGAAACCGGCCCATGCTGATACTTTGTTCACTCCATCAACGGTTCTCGTGAAAATCGATATCTCTTGCTATCACATTACTATGCAGACTGAACAGAGAGAAAGATGCTCAAATTACCAACAGCATCTCGTGTCAACTTTTCTGGCCACAGAATCTAATGGCCATTATTAAAAACCTTAATTCCTCATAATTTTTTAATTATGAAGATCTTTTCGACATCCAATATATGCTTTTTTCTTCAGCCTATATATATATATATTTATTGCTTTAGGAATTACCTAAAATTAATGTTTTAAAAAGTGACTTTCGGTCGGTTCTGATTTCAACCTAAAGAACCTAAATTTTTTTTTCTTCAAGATATCAATTTTTGGTCTTCACTGTTGGTCTCAAGTCGCATATTGTACCTCATAAAGTAGCGGTTACATGTATTTTTACCATGATTTTAAAAAAAAGTGAATTTTGTCGGTTCTGATTACAGAATTAAAATACGACAAATGAATTACAGCTTTTTTTTTGGATTCGTATCTGTGGTTGGTAAATCGTTAATTCCTGGATAATTTTAACCAGGCAAAAATATCACAATTATGGTTTCGTTAGGAACAGTGACTATATATCCTGAATTTCAGGAGTCTCTGTATTACGGCCTTAAATAATGCTTGCAGAAAGACGAACTTGCAGAAAATGGAGATGATAAAAATAGTTCTATGGTGAAGAGCGGTTGTCTCTGCGACAGCCAAAAAAAAAGCAAATGGTAATAGAAGTCCTCATCCGAGAAAGGATATCACTAATATTTTCATATTATCTGAGCTTTAACGAGAACCTTAAATCCTCATAATTTTACAATTATAAAGATCTTTTCGACATCCAATATATGCTTTTTTCTTCAGCCTATATATATTTATTGCTTTAGGAATTACCTAAAATCAATGTTTTAAAAAGTGACTTTTGGTCGGTTCTGATTTCAACCTAAGGAACCTAAATTTATTTTTCTTCAAGATATCAAATTTTGGTCTTCACTATCGTTCTCAAGTCGCATATTGTACCTCATAAAGTAGCGGTTACATGTATTTTTAACAAGATTTAAAAAAAAGTGACTTTTGTCGGTTCTGATTACAGAATTAAAATACGACAAACGTATTACAGCTTTTTTTATTCGGATTTGCGGTTGGTAAATCGTTAATTCCTGGATAATTTTAACCAGGCAAAAATATCACAATTATGGTTTCGTTAGCCACAATGACTATATATCCTGAATTTCAGGAGTCTCTATGTTACAACCTTAAATAATGCTTGCAGAAAGACGAACTTGCAGAAAATGGAGTTGATAAAAATATTTGTATGGTGAAGAGCGGTCGTGTCTGCGAAAGCGACCAAAAAAAAAAAGCAAATGGTAATAGAAGTCCTCATCCGAGAAAGGATATCACTAATATTTTCATATTATCTGAGCTTTAACGAGAACCTTAAATCCTCATAATTTTACAATTATGAAGATCTTTTCGACATCCAACATACGCTTTTTTCTTCAGCCTATATGTATTTATTGCTTTAGGAATTACCTAAAATTAATGTTTTGAAAAGTGACTTTTGGTCGGTTTTGATTTCAACCTAAGGAACCTAAATTTATTTTTCTTCAAGATATCAAATTTTGGTCTTCACTATCGTTCTCAATTCGCATATTGTACCTCATAAAGTAGCGGTTACATGTATTTTTACCATGATTTAAAAAAAAAGTGAATTTTGTCGGTTCTGATTACAGAATTAAAATACGACAAACGTATTACAGCTTTTTTTGTGGATTCGGATTTGCGGTTGGTAAATCGTTAATTCCTGGATAATTTTAACCAGGCAAAAATATCACAATTATGGTTTCGTTAGGAACAGTGACTATATATCCTGAATTTCAGGAGTCTCTATATTACGGCCTTAAATAATGCTTGCAGAAAGACGAACTTGCAGAAAATGGAGTTGATAAAAATAGTTCTATGGTGAAGAGCGGTTGTCTCTGCGACAGCCAAAAAAAAAGCAAATGGTAATAGAAGTCCTCATCCGAGAAAGGATATCACTAATATTTTCATATTATCTGAGCTTTAACGAGAACCTTAAATCCTCATAATTTTACAATTATGAAGATCTTTTCGACATCCAACATACGCTTTTTTCTTCAGCCTATATGTATTTATTGCTTTAGGAATTACCTAAAATTAATGTTTTGAAAAGTGACTTTTGGTCGGTTTTGATTTCAACCTAAGGAACCTAAATTTATTTTTCTTCAAGATATCAAATTTTGGTCTTCACTATCGTTCTCAAGTCGCATATTGAACCTCATAAAGTACCGGTTACATGTATTTTTAACAAGATTAAAAAAAAGTGACTTTTGTCGGTTCTGATTACAGAATTAAAATACGACAAACGTATTACAGCTTTTTTTATTCGGATTTGCGGTTGGTAAATCGTTAATTCCTGGATAATTTTAACCAAGCAAAAATATCACAATTATGGTTTCGTTAGGAACAGTGACTATATATCCTGAATTTCAGGAGTCTCTATATTACAACCTTAAATAATGCTTGCAGAAAGACGAACTTGCAGAAAATGGAGTTGATAAAAATATTTGTATGGTGAAGAGCAGTCGTGTCTGCGATAGCGACCAAAAAAAAAAGCAAATGGTAATAGAAGTCCTCATCCGAGAAAGGATATCACTAATATTTTCATATTATCTGAGCTTTAACGAGAACCGTAGAGGAGAGAAGGAAGAGTAGGTGTGTAATACAAAGCGACAGAGGATTTTAATGACTAGGGATTCATTACTAAATTAAAATACGAGGGTCTATGTGCTTCTGCGGCTTTCTGAGCTCACATCTTCGTAATAAAGCTACACTCTAGATTATTATATGTTATAAAAATTGCGACTTTTAAATGTATGATATCGTAATACAAGATCGTTGTTGGTATTCATCGTTGGACATTAGACAAAATAACTTAAAAAAATATCAGCTTGTCGTAAGCAGTTCATGCGGAAAGGCATGAATCTTCGTGCCAGGTGACGCGTATGATAAAACGCAAATTACAGAGACTGGAGGAAAACGGTTGAACGACGTGGAGAAAAAGAGCATGCACATAAAAGTCAAAAAGATTCGGGTTATTCCAAGGGTTGTCCCAATGTGCGACAATCTTTTTTAGGGGTGGAATCACAGAGCGAAAACAGATCGTATGATATTTCAACTGAAAACACTTCGTCATATGTGCTTGAATTCTTCAATGTATGACATCCATGTCAGTTCTATAGATATGACCCATAAAAAACTTTATTGGAGAACGGAAAATATTGTTCTAGAAAGACTATTACCACTTTTATTTCGCCGCAGACTTCTGTAACGTTCGAATTTACAACTTCGTGTAATCAGAAGCAATATAATCCTAAGCAAAAAAAAAATTGTATATAGCTCGACATATGCAATTTATATAAGTCAACAATTCGTCAGTAATTCGTAAGACCAATGATACAAGTTTTTATCATGAATTAATTTAATTTACTGTTTGTCATTTAAGAAAAATATAACGCTCATTAATTTTTCTTACAATTACTCATAGTTATTCAGAGCGGAATGTATTTTGAATTCAATTTTTTTATAGAGTTAGAGTATATATAGACTATTTTTTAAACTGTATATATTTTTTATATACTCTATATATAATTTGCTTTTTATTTGGGATCCTAAAGATCTAGATCATAATTGTCATGTTACTGAGATTGGGAATACCTATTCGCCTGTGCAGTGGATCAAGTTAATACAGGATATAGCATTGATAGGCTTATTGGATGAGTGGAATTGTGCTAGTACCTTTAGACGCTTTAGTCCTGAACGCTATTCAACCGCGCATGGCAACGTTACACTCAATATTATTGGATAACATAGCGAGAGACGTAGAGTATCGAGCGAATGAGTTGGCCCTTAGCAAGTACTCTTTGTAATGAACAAACAGTCGGATAGTTTGACAAGTTTCAATAATCCTAAACCGCTCAACTCCAATGCCCAAATTAAGGTAAGACTACTAGAGAAGATCATGCTCGCCCAAGGGATGAATGATCCGGTTTAGTCTTAGTCTTAAAGCCTCCTCATATCAACTGAGCTGTGAACACCTCTGTCATGGCATACAGATTTTGATATTTGATTTTCCACAAACACGAATTTGCTTGTACCAGCAGTGAGATGCTGATACTAAAAGACGAGTTCTCATCGTTTTTGTCGCTTCAAATGATTGTTCTAGTCTTTCTGCATATACTTGGAAAGAATTCTGGCCTCTACATATTTATAAAAAAATAATAAAAATTGTTAATCAACATCCCAGTTGAACAACAGTGAGATGCTGATACTAAAACACGAGTTCTCATCTTTATTGTCGCTTCAAATGATTGTTCTAGTCTTTCTGCATATACTTGGAAACAGTTCTGGCCTATACATATTTATAAAAAAAGTAGAACCTTGCACATTGCTTCCTCATTATTTTTCGCTTCTTACAAAGCTACCTCTATGAGGAAGTATATTATTCAATTTTTGGCTTCCTCATAGAGGAAGCTTTGTAAAACGCGAAAAATAATGAGGAAGCAATGTGCAAGGTTCTACTTTGCATCCTTGTTTTAATTAGATAAATATACATGTTGTGGATACGCTTTTTCTATTTCGTTATTACGTTATTTCGTGATTATTAGAGCGTTTCCGAAAGTGAATGTGATAATGTATATTTTTAAAAATAATTCAACATTCCATAAAATCAAAAATTTCATACCGTTCGTCACTAAATTATACATATATAATGGCTGAATATTGTTTCATTTATATACAAAATTTGAGCTCGCTATCTTAAGTTTTGCAAAAGTTACAATAGAGCGATAATGTCAATTTTTCGAAAAATTCAAAACATCATAAAATTTTAACGGTTCAACCGATCTTAACCAAATTCAATAGCGATCACCGGCGTATGAAAGCTCAAATTCATATCAATTTTAAGATCAATATCTCGAAAATTGAAAGAGTTATCGCGTAAACACACATTTTTCAAAAAATTAAAAAACGCGTAATAATTTAACGATAAAGTGGATTTTAACAAAAATCTGTATGAACGATGAGGCTTGATCCCTCTATCTATGGTCCAAATGTCAGCTTGATATCTCAAGGCATTTCCGAGGTATAAAGATTTACATTTTTCGATCGTGTAACATACACACATACACACACACACACACACAGACATTTTTTCTAAATCACTTTTCTCGACGGTTTGGCCCATTCTGAGTGTACTGACATGAAAATCTAAAAAAAAAAAATTTTCATGAAAACAAAGCTTTCTCTATGAGGAAGCAAAAAATAATAAAAATTGTTAATCATCATCCCAGTTGAACAACAGTGAGATGCTGATACTAAAAGATGAGTTCTCATCTTTTTTGTCGCTTCAAATGATAGTTCTAATCTTTCTGCATATACTTGGAAAGAGTCCTGGCCCAGATTCTATTGGCGACAAATCAAATTACGTATCGTCTGGAGTCCGAGATTTCATACAAATCCTATTGAATCTTAGCAAATTATCTAACATCACAAAATTCTATTAATTCAAAACCTAATCGCACAAAAAAATCATTGTGTCATTGTATTTCGTCGATAATCAATTGAATATTGCAAATACATTATCAAGTCGATACATTTTCGCAGCAAACTGTTGCTATACTTTATGGAATGTTGGTAGAGTTTGCGCTGTTCGGGCGTTTGTGAAGCACTTGGACTAACGACGCGCGCACCATTGATCCTCGATTTTCCGGAAACGTTCTCCGTGAATTCGCTCTTTCCCCACTCCAACTCCATTTTCCGGTTAAACTTCTTCACAGAGTTTCTCGATGATATTCTCCAAGTTTTAACGATCGCTAGTGTCGTGACAAGCAGCAAAACGAAACGGCTGAAATATTTCGCGTTTCCAGACGCCAGCAAAACCATTACAATGCGGGTGTATGGACCCAACGTACGTTTCATGGTTTATCTGTATATTTTTTTCACGCCTTTTTTTATATCCCGTTCCTTGGGACTCGCTGATAGGACACTGCCGCAGGGCAGAGTAACGAGAGTCATGAATGCGTTCACCACTAGCTTCATGCTCGTGTGCTGGACTGTCTAGTAATGTCCATACGAATTGATTCTCCCTGCACCCTCCGCGCGTCAATGCTTTTTCCTCTTTCTCGTGGCCCCAACGGGGAAGTTGACGACCGACAAACGTTAACCCAGACTGAGCCGTATGCGAAACGATACCTCCGAGAGGACTCTGACAAATACATTTCCGTCCACCGATCGTTAATCAAGATAAGCGGAGTCCAGCAGAAATTCGACGGGTCTCTCACTCACTATCGACCTCTCTAATTTTAGCCCTTCCCATCGTCATCCACTAGTTTCGCAGTTATGTCTTACAAAAGCTTGTGCATGCAGTGTTATCGTTGTGCGAGCGAAAATTATGGTTTTCCTCGTCCACCCATAGGTACATAGCTGTATGTCCTCAAATATTTGACATATCTTGCGTAAATGCGCCCTTCGTCCGTTGTATGACCAAGAGACCTCGTTGACATGCCACATCGCCCGTTATTTGCCGCATATTAGCCAACGAGCGCATGTGCGACCGACACCACACCATGTGTATGCATTGTTATCCACTTTGTAGGCGCTTGTGTATAACATCTGCTTGAATATGCACTCGGATTGATAACATTGCCCGCTGATATTTCGGTACATTGGAACCAGGTTGGCTTGCGTCATCACCACTATCAACTACTAAAACGGCGATTGTTCAGAGCCATGGAATAATCGTGGTCCTCGCGTGGCCTAAATGTAGAAATAAACTAATAGATGCGTGGTATCGACGATTCTGGGATACAAAAACATTGGTTTTTGGATTAGGAGTGAAGTAAAAAGACCGGTTATCGTGGCCTCACACTCGATCTCAATTCTATCGTTGAACAAGGGCTTTTGTGAAGTCTCATATAATATATTTTTACTCCGAAACCTGTTACGGTTGGGTCGGTGCTCCCTCGCTACGACCCCTGAGACATGGGATGAAAAGTACCTGGACCAGCGCAACCCTCGACTTTGCGATCCCTCACACTGTTTCTCACCCCGTCTAGTCTCCTATCGCCTACTCCTTCGCTCGCACATATATGCTATACCGGTAACATAATAGGAGTTTAACCGCCTGCTCCGTTCCGGCTTCCACGGAACTGTAAGATTCATGAAGCCCGTTTCACGAAACTTTTCGAACTTTGCTAAGTATCTCGTAGGGGACCCTACTCGACCCCATTCCCTCTTCTTACTCGCTTCTTCATCAGCCGGTACTATATGGTCCTCTGTCGACGCACATCGACGACTTTTCTGTTTTAATTAGGCTCAAGAGGCAAATTGACCATAGTGGCAAACACTATTGGTCGCAACACACGGTCGTTTACTCACGCAGAAAAAGAATAGTCTGGGATGGAGTTTTAAATGGAGTCCTGGATAATGTCCAGAATGGAGTTCCGGATGGAATCTTGGCAGTTCGGGCGGGAGTACCAAATGGATTCTCAGATGATTTCACGGTCACGGTCACTTCGTTGCCGGTCTAAAATAGACTGACTGGGCACCGTCCGGTCCTGGACATTGTGATTGAATCACCGAGATTCGCGGATCGTCCAGGATGGAGTCTGGGATGAGTGTAAGACAGTCCAGGGGAGAATCTAAAATGAACACCAGAATGAATTATGCGATCAGACAGCCGAGATTCGCGGATCGTCCATGATGGAGTCTGGGATGGAGTGTAAGACAGTTCAGGGGAGAACCCAAAATGGACGCCACAATGAATTATGCGATCGGCTAGCCGAGATTCGCGGATCGTCCAGAATGGAGTCTGGAATGAGTGTAAGACAGTCCAAGGGAGAATCCAAAATGGACGCCACAATGAATTATGCGATCGGCCAGCCGAGATTCGCGGATCATCCAGAATGGAGTCTGGAATGAATGTAAGACAGTCCAGGGGAGAATCCAAAATAGACACCAGAATGAATTATGCGATCAGACAGCCGAGATTCGCGGATCATCCAGAATGGAGTCTGGAATTAGTGTAAGACAGTCCAAGGGAGAATCCAAGATGGACACCAGAATGAATTATGCGATCAGACAGCCGAGTTTCGTGGATCATCCAGAATGGAGTCTGGAATGAGTGTAAGACAGTCCAAGGGAGAATCCAAAATGGACACCAGAATGAATTATGCGATCAGACAGCCGAGTTTCGCGGATCGTTCAGGACGGAGTTTGGGATGAAGTGTAAGATAGTCCAGGGGAGAATCCAAAATAGACACCAGAATGAATTATGCGATCGGACAGCCGAGATTCGCGGATCGTCCAGGATGGTGTCTGGGATGGAGTGTAAGATAGTCCAGGGAAGAATCCAAAATGGACACCGGGATGGACTCTGCGATCGGACAGCCGAGATTCGTGGATCATTCAGGATGGAGTCTGGGATGAAGTGTAAGATAGTCCAGGGGAGAATCCAAAATGGACACCAAGATGGACTCTGTGAGTGGACCGCCGAGATTCGCGGATCATCCAGGTCGGGTTTGGGATAGAGTGCAACTGGATAGACTGTCCAGGGGAAAATCCAAAATGGACACCAGGATTGACTCTGCGATTGGACAGCCGAGATTTGCGGTTCATCAAGGATGAACTCCGGGATGGAGTGTGAGACAGTCCAGGGGAGAATCCAAAATGGACACCAGGATGGATTCTGCGATTGGACAGCCGAGATTTGCGGTTCGTCCAGGATAAAGTCCGGGATGTAGTTGCCGACTTCGGGATCGGATTAAAAGCCAAAGCCATCTGGGAATCCATCCTGGACATAATCCGGCACGCCATCCCGAACTTTTTTTTTCTGCGCGGCTAATTCGTTTAATTCATAGTCTCAATGATATTCGAGCCACACAATTGAGAATTCATAGATGATAAAAAAAAGCATTGCTGTAATACACAGATTTCCGTTGAAAATAATGAAAGCAACCAAATGACAGAATGAAATAAAAACTAGTGTATGCGCACGTTGTGCGCGATCGGTTAAAAATGGACATTTAAGCAATCAGGAATGCGAGATCGCCAGAACGATGCAATGGTCAGCTGTGTATATGCAATTACGGCCATACCCTGCGCTCGTTGCAACACACAGATATACAGAAATAGAACGCTGCAGGCATGGACATAAAGCATTCGTAAAATCGAGAGGATGCGTCAAATGCTCTGGGCATTGGTGAGCTTGACCTGCATCGATATTAGGCTCGTTCTATCTGCGCCCTCGATATTTCCATGGCACTCTGTCGGTATCGTTTAAATAAAGTGTGGAGCACACGTGTAGGATCATGAATTAGAGAGAATCGAAGGCTCAGCGTGTGCCCACCAGTGTTTCTGTGATTAATAGATAGTCATCCCTTGCGATACCTCGACGAAGGTTCTGCGAATGCAATAGAGGAGGACTGCAGAATCGTGACCACGCTTCACGTCGGCATCCAATTCAATGAATAAACGGGGCCGTGGTCTGACTCCATCCCTACACTATTGTTGTATTACTGTATAGCGAATCATGGCTATATATAGATGCCCTCTTCCCTCCACAGTCACTTCGCATTCATCACACGCAACATCGGGTAAACGTCGATAGAGCGCGATTGTTATTTACGATCATAATCAACCTGTACCTCGTACGTCATCGAATTGGGATTCTCTCGTTTGGAGACAATATTTCCGGTGTTAACTATACTCACCTCTAGTCCTCTCACTTCTCTTCGCCACCTCTGCTGTTTACTCCGCTGACCAAATATTTGCATATCGTACCGCACTTCATTAACGTATGAATCTTTGGAAAATAGAACACACTTGGGTTTGGATTTCACAAAACTGACGGTTACCCAGATATATATTGAGATATTGCATAACGAAAGCATGAAGTAAATTGATCATTTATCGACAGCTTTGATGCTTTGCTTTCGACACAAAAATAAATTTGCCTCGTTTTAATTCTGTAACTATGTTTCAAGTATTCATCCATCGTGTAGCCGTATTCGAATACAAACGTATTGAAAAATGTTTCGTTTTCAATAATTGTAAATAATTCTTCAGCAAAAAGAATGGAATGAATTGTTCCCATTGTGAAGACAAAAATATGTATCAGAAATATCTATTTAATTATAGAGAAATATTTTCAATAGTTCTCCATCTCAAATGGATTCATGCCACCAACACAATGCACATAGAGTCAACAAAAAGTATAGTCGGTTTTTTTTACTACTGCCATGGTTCTATATAATGAGAACACAGTAGTATATTTCATTAATGAATGTTTATTCTTTAAACCCGACACATTTATTCCGATACATGGCTGATACCAATTACCTAATCCGCGCTGAAGTAAAAAAATTATGTATCGAGTATATAAAAAATGTATACAGTTTTAAACATAGAATTGGGCATATATAGTCTGAGTAATCTCTATATACAATCTATATATAATTTATACATAAACCCAACTTCACAGGTAGCCTTATATATAAATTGCATATAGAGATTGTATATAGAGATTACACAGACTGTATGTGACCACCGGACGTAGCCCGGTTTCATATTGTCAGCAAATCTCGACTTGTCCTCTACTACTTATCCGAATATCTGCAGCGGCCACCTCACCATGGAAAATTATGCGTAAGAGAACAGTCTGCAACTTGACACACTCAGAAAATAACAGTCTCAAAAGCCAGTCTTGAAAGAAGTCTGGAAAAGTGTTGATGCAAGCTATAGAAACGAGTCGTAAATAGGACAGTTCTTTTTAAGAACTTGGCGCCGAGACGTTACCGCGTCTCTTGACCCGTGACAAGACTCGAAAGATATGTAGATAGAATCGCAAAAATATTGCGATTCTTGTTTATATTTTCGTGGAATCCTTCCCGTACAATCTTATAGAAAGACTTTTCAAAATTCAGGATTCATCAATGTTCTCCAAGTAAAAAAATTATATATAGTCCGACATATGGAATTGGGCATATAAACTCTATATACAATCTATATACAATTTATATATAAGGTCACTTGTAAAGTTGGGTTTACGTATAAATTGTATATAGATTTTATACAAACTATGTATGCCCAATTCTATGTTTAAAACTATATATATTTTTTATATACTCTATATATAATTTTTTTTACTTGGGTCCTCTATATGTCAATATTCACCGATCTTTTGGGTGCCCAAGTAAAAAAATTATATGTAGTCCGACATATCCCAAGTAAAAAAATTATATATAGTCCGACATATGGAATTGCGCATATATAGTCTGTATAAATTCTATATACAATCTATATGCAATTTATATATAAGATTATTTGTAAAGTTGGGTTTATGTATAAATTGTATATAAATTGTATATAGATTTTATAAAAACTATATATGCCCAATTCTATGTTTAAAACTATATATATTTTTTATATACTCTATGTATAATTTTTTTACTTGGGATGGAATTGGGCATATATAGTCTGTATAAACTCTATATACAATCTATATGCAATTTATATATAAGATCACCTGTAAAGTTGGGTTTACGTATAAATTGTATATAGATTTTATAAAAACTATATATGCCAAATTCTATGTTTAAAACTATATATATTCTTTATATACTCTATATATAATTTGTTTACTTGGGTGGTAATTAATGTCAATGTTCAGGCCACTTTAGGCTTATGCTTATTAGGTCCGATTTGGGAGCTTGTAATGATCCTCCAATATATGGGTAATTATTGTAACTGTGCCAATCTTTAACCAATGTTTTATTGATTGTTATAAGGCCAATCGGGTCCGCTCCAATTGACCATCAAAATATAATGGAGAATCCAACGGACAATTAAAAAATGAATGTACAAATGAACAGACAGATGCAAAGTAGGATAAAAGTGGAGGGAGAGAGAATAAAAGCGAATTGTCGCAGAAGGGTCGGTGTTATAACACGCCAGAGAGCACCAACCCCGAATCCTTTGTACATTAGCGAAATTCTCGTGCACGCTAACGAGTGTACTTAATTTCTCGACGACGCTGCGATGGCGCGTTGGTTGTGCCACTACTGCTATTAAGTACGCAGTATGAAAAGCGAGCTACTGCTGCTAGTGACGTAAGATTATAAAAATGTTTACGCGAATGTAATGTCCTCGTAATTTTAACGATTTACATATATGTGGTTAACGTCCGTTTGTAAAGCATTCGTTCATACATTATGGTACATCACAACGTAAAAGCTTATATAGAATATTTCCGCAGCAGGAATGTGCAGAAGTACACATAGATACATGTAGAGTGAGACTGGTGGTGCCGACATGTAGTTCAACGATCTCTTTTGCACTTCCAGTTGCCACAGCTGCTCCCTAGTGCAAGGAAAACTGCAGCCGTTAGCCATGCAAGAGAGTTCTTCGCAAAATATATCGAATAGACGAGGAAGCGCACTTGCAAACGGGAAGCTTGCACATAAGCTCAAGCTTCTATATTTGTAATGCGAATACCATCCGGCGAGCGGGGTGCTAATTATCAACGTGTGAGAGAGAATGGGTTATAACATTTCCATGTTAAGCTTCAAATCGTAATATGCTACAAGGGAGGGAAGTGCGAGATTTTCGCTGAGGGTTAAATTTGTTAAGAAATCATCCGAGGTGAAAATCATGCACTATCCTCTCGTGTGGAATACGATACTTTTTTCCCGGTTTCGATAAGAAAAATAACCACATTTCGAGCTTGCAACAAGCACGTTAAAATAGTCCATTTTTTAAACAATGATTAATGCGCATTTGCAGTACTAATTTCCTTTTTAGGACGTAATGAAACTGGATTGTGCTTGCGTACGCATCAGAGGTAAAAATGAGAAAATTTCATTTAAGTCTTCGTGTATTATGATACAAGTGCGGAAAAGTACTTTTTCTCCCGAGTCCGCTAAAATAACACCATTTCGGGTCCGCAACGCGGGCGGGAAATCGCTCATTTGTTACGAATTATATACGCATGCGCAGTACGCTTTCATTACCTCCCTCGGGAGGTAATCAGATCATTCCTACCCGGCAGGAGGAATAAAAATCGTACTACGCATGCGTGTCGTCATTTGTTAAAAATAAGCTTATTCTCCGTCCTTGTTGCACACACGAAATGTGGTTATTTTTTAGCGAAATCGGGAGAAAAGTATAGTATAGTTACATGGGAGGGGTGCAACTTTTTACCTCGTGTGAAAAGTGCAACTTTCGCTGAAAAGTTGCACTTCCCTCCCTTGTAACGTAATGTAAAAACTTTTTTTCGCGACTACGCTAAAAAGATCATATTCCGTGCATGCAACGCGGGTGAAAAGTTGTCGATTCTTCACCGGCGGGAGAAAATGTGTTGCAGCGGACGAAAAAGTGCTGCAACACATTTCCTCCCCTTGCAGCTCTTTTCTTCCCGCTGCGTTACTTTTCCTCCCGCCGGTCAAGAATCGACAGCTTTTCACTCGCGTTGCAGGCATGGAATATGATCTTTTTAGCGTAGTCGTGAAAAAAAGTTTTTCCAACGCGTAATGTACAAAACTTTAAATAGAGTTTTATGTAGGCGAAGCGTGAGTAAAACGTCCATTATCGCACCGAGTGGAGTAAATATATATAGATACTGGCGTCTAGATTCGTGATTTGCGAATCTGAGAAGTCTTAGAATATCTACAATCCACCCAAATGGGTTAAAATAATAAAGCTACGAATTTATACGCGTGAAGGCTAAAAATGATTCTGCCGAAGTCGAATATCACTCTGGCTTCCCGATTACTCAATTAATCTATTACGAGAATGCACGGCGATTTATCGATCTTATTTTCATAAAAATATATTCTGTAAACGAAGCGACCCACTCGTCTCTCGTTCAAACACATAAACGATGCCACGGGCACGAACTCACTCTCGAACAAAAATAATTAACGACATTTATTTTGGGACAACCAAACTCCCAAACGGCAAAAAATCAACTGCTCAATTCACCAGTTTCAAATAATAACGCGAAACACTCTTGCAGACGAAAACAAACGAATCGAATCCGCGCCCAAAACAATTAACACTAAAATGATTGAACCTACCGATACTGAAACCCGGCCAATCCAATAAACTAAATTAATAAACGCGATATTCGGTCTAATACCAAAAACCTGAAACAATAGAGCTCGCGACCGCAACCAGACGTGAAGTACCAGGCGTGATGTTACAATCGATACAATTATTACGGTAAACTATGATTTTAGAATGCCAAGACTCTAATTGCCAAAAGATAGCGGCTCACTTAAGGGGAGGAAGTCAGGTAAAAAAAATTGATTTTGGAAATTCAATATCATCCAAATCCTATTGCATATAAAAATGCCCAATGCACTATATTGTTGGTGCTCGATGAAAGGATTTTTTACTATCGTCTGACTTGCATATGCTTTTCAATATTATCTTAAGCAAAGTTCTTAGGTTTTCCATTCTGCGCATGATTCAGATAAAACTACTAGGCAGATTGGAATGGTTGACGTCTCATTTTCTTCTTCATGAAAAGATACACCAGCTAAATGGAGCAAACTATTTTTTTTCATTCTGAAAGCAAAGTTAATCACTGATTTAGAAAATAGCATAAAATTTATTTATTAATAATTATGTCACTTAAAAAATATTACCTTTTATTAACATTTGCTCCATTTAGCCGGTGTATCTTTTCATGAAGAAGAAAATGAGATGTCAACCATTCCAATCTGACTAGTAGTTTGATCTGAATCATGCGCAGAATGGAAAACCTAAAAACTTTGCTTAAGATAATATTGAAAAGCATATGCAAGTCAGACGACAGTAAAAAATCCTTTCATCGAGTACCAATAATATTGTGCGTTGGGCATTTTTATATGCAATAGGATTTGGATGATATTGAATTTCCAAAATCTATTTTTTTTACCTGACTCCCTCCCCTTAATATCTGAGATGCAGAATCTTCCTCAACACAAATAGCATCAAACTATTCCGAAGATATTACGTAAATTTTTATTTAAGTATTACAATATAACCCGAATATGTTGGAATGTGTTAAGAATATTCATTAAAAATTACAGCAATAAATGTCCGCTCAAAACGTTACATATGTAATAGGGTTGTAAAGGCGATTAAATCGGTACCATGGAAGAAACAAAGATAAAAAATGGAAATCAAAAAAATAATAAAATATATTTGAATTAATTCAAGTTTTCTAGCTTTCAACAATATTGTAGGAAATAAAAATTGTCACTTGACGACAACATTTTTTTCAATATTCGAGCACAATATTTTATCAATATTCAAACTGTAATGAAATATTGGAAACATTTCTACAATATTGTTCCAATTTTAACACGAGCCCTCTTATCCCTACTTCAAAGTAGGAATGAGAGGGCTCGAGAAAATAAAAATAAAAAAAATTTCGCAAGCCCCATTATTATTATTGTTTTTTTTTTACTAACGGATTCCGCCGTTACATAATTTTTAAATATGGAGTAACGATTTGAAAGTTTCAGATTACATGAAATACTTAATAACAATGAGTGCATGTATAAAATTAGATAGACTAATATTACACTCAGATTTTATTTTAAAAAGAACTGTTGATTTAATCGTTGAATTAATTTATAATTTCCTATAATGATAATAAATTATTAATGAATTTTGTGAGGAAATTTAATTAGCGAACGTGAGTGGTAAGCAGCAAATCTTCCCGTAGCGATTCAACAGTTTAAATACCTATTTAAGCGTGTTCGTGTAAATTATAAATAGTAATATAAATGCCGTTCTCGACAGAAATTTAATTCGACCGGACAAGAAGACTTTCGAGTTGATTAAAAAATTATGAACGCAAACGGGTGGTGGTAAAAATAGCGAATGATCAAAATAGCAAAAAGCTAAACCAGACAAATTCGCACCAACGATCGTCTAAATGTAAAATGTCATTATTATAAAATTAGCTTTTTTAGCTTTTCGCTATTTTCGGGCCCACCTAGAGCACCAATCCATATTCAACACTTTTACCCTACTATGTATATTTTATATTTCGTTATCAAACTTGGCTCCTCGTTTTTCGTGCGCACGAAAAACTCTCTTTTCTCGCCATGTAACGTAAAATCGTATGCAATACTCGGAAGGAAAACATTTTCTCAGCTCTTGTGAATGCAGCACTTGCCTTCGGCTCGTGCTGCAAACTCACACTCGTGAGTAATATTCCCTCCCTTGGGCCGCAATATACTATTCCAATGACAAATACTCATGCTCATTTCGATACGCATACGCAGTTCGCCACACATGCGCATTACAGTTCCTGAATTATTTACGGAGGGAGTAATAGACCTCCGGAGGGAGTAATGATGGAATTTTACCTTGGAGTGTGTAACATTTTTGGCGACCAATTGAGACGTTTCCGCTTATGTACGTATGCGAATGTGATTATTTCAACGAAGTCGGAAAAGAATAGTATGCTACAAGGGAATAACGCGTTTTTCACCTCTTGTGAGTGTTACTTTCGCTATTATAAATATGAGAATGTTGACCGAGACTGTCAGTTGACGATATCTCGAATGGTGGAACTGAGAGGTCAGGAATAGCTAACGTTGAGTCAATTAGTCATTAACGGCACTGTTCATGACAGATATGTCGGCAATACTGTATAGTCACGGTTACTAATGTACATTATATGCCGTCTGAACTCCCCATGACGCAGAGTGAACAGGACGTGGTCCACGTCTCTATTTATCCATGTGATTGATCATGTGTCTCTGTCGAGTGTACGCCAATGTCCTGACCAATGCCAACGGGACACGCTAGGAAACTCCGAAATTTCAACATTTCCTATTTTGCACAACCTTCAATTGGTTATCCAGTGTATTGCATATTGCGGTTAATGAGTATCATACCCGCGAGTGTAAAGGACCTTTTGATCCTTTGAATCCCATGATATTTTGGTCCCATCATATTTCGACTAATTCATGCTGTGATATAGAGTGTATTAAAAGAAAGTTGCACAGTAGAGTTTTCTTTTTGTACATAGCCACCTTTATGGGTAAGCTTATTTATTAATTTTGACTTTCTCATAGAGGAAGCTTTATAAAAAATGAAAATGCATGAGAAAATAATGTGCAAAGTTCTACTTCGCAACTTTTTTCATTACCTATATAGTTATTGAAAAATTCAAAATCACCTAAAATCCAGACCGCTTTACCCATCTCAACCAAATTTGCTAGGTAGCAGCGCTGAATGTTGTTTTTAATCTGTAGAAAATTTCAGTTGATTCGGTGAGATTTGACGTGAGTTAGAGCTAAACGAATATTTTTAAAAAATTCAATATCCCATAAAAACCGAACTTTTCTACGGATTCATTATATAGTACATTACGATACAGTGCGAAAAAACTTTTTCTGACGAGTGTGAATTTGCAGCACGAGCCGAAGGCGAGTGTTGCAATCACACGAGTTAAGAAAACGTTTTTCGCATGAGTATCGTACAAAATTTTATTTCACAAGGTGTGTAAACGATGTTTGACGCACGCGAAGCGTGCGTAAAACCGCGTTCTACGCACTAAGTGAAATGAAATTCAATACCGATCCTCCTTTAACATAGCTTTATTCGTAAAAAATTATTTAGCTCAATAGTTAAAAATTTGCGGATGCTAGAGAGCATACAGACATTTTGTGCGTACTGACGTCCGTTCGCACACGCACACGCACACGCACACGCACACGCACACGCACACGCACACGCACACGCACACGCACACGCACACGCACACGCACACGCACACGCACACGCACACGCACACGCACACGCACACGCACACGCACACGCACACGCACACGCACACGCACACGCACACGCACACGCACACGCACACGCACACGCACACGCACACGCACACGCACACGCACACGCACACGCACACGCACACGCACACGCACACGCACACGCACACGCACACGCACACGCACACGCACACGCACACGCACACGCACACGCACACGCACACGCACACGCACACGCACACGCACACGCACACGCACACGCACACGCACACGCACACGCACACGCACACGCACACGCACACGCACACGCACACGCACACGCACACGCACACGCACACGCACACGCACACGCACACGCACACGCACACGCACACGCACATGCACACACGCACATGCACACACGCACATGCACACACGCACATGCACACGCGCACGCGCACGCGCACGCACACGCACACGCGCACGCACACGCACACGCACACGCACACGCACACGCACACGCACACGCACACGCACACGCACACGCACACGCACACGCACACGCACACGCACACGCGCACGCACACGCACACGCACACGCACACGCACACGCACACGCACACGCACACGCACACGCACACGCACACGCACACGCACACGCACACGCACACGCACACGCACACGCACACGCACACGCACACGCACACGCACACGCACATGCACACGCACATGCACACGCGCACGCACACGCACACGCACACGCACATGCACACGCACACGCACACGCACACGCACACGCACACGCACACGCACACGCACACGCACACGCACACGCACACGCACACGCACACGCACACGCACACGCACACGCACACGCACACGCACACGCACACGCACACACACACGCTCACGCGCACGCGCACGCACACGCACACGCGCACGCGCACGCACACGCACACGCGCACGCACACGCACACGCACACGCACACGCACACGCACACGCACACGCACACTCACACTCACACGCACATCCAACCATATATTTATTCCAAACCTCTTTTCTCGACGTTTTAGACTATTTTGAGTATACTGATATTAAAAACTCGAAAAAAATGGTGAGTAAGCAAAATATGTATAGTTATAAACATGGAATTTGGCATATATAGTTTACATACGCTCTATATTTAATAAATTGCATATAGATTGTATACAGAATTTACACAGGCTGTATATGCCCAAATACATGTGTTAACTGTATATAATTTTTTTTACTTCGGGCCACTGTTACTACTATAGAGAATTTACCATTAACTAAATTGATATAATCTTGCCTTATATTTGAAAACGTACCGCGATTGTATTATTAATTTGTTCACTTTATTTATTGCTACGTACATGATAGTACACAGGTAGTACGTCAGTATCGACATTCCCTGATGGAAAATATATTCACGTATACCGTGAATAGGTGTCGGAAGACTTTATTCATGTCTGTGGATTAAATATAAATATATAATCACCTTGTAGATCAATATTCCATATATCTCTCGGCATCGACAGTCGAAACTACGTATCAATTGTACAATTCTCATAAACCCAGTATCTATTCTGGCACAAAAGTTCGAGTGAAATAATTCAATACGAAAATAGATATTTTAGGTGAATATCTACGGGGGATGATTGACTTATATTGATTTTGTCATCGACTTATCTCGTTATTTCTATACTAACCAAAATAACATCGGCAGAAAGGCGAGATATTTTCATAATACCAAGCGATAAGTATATTTGTACGATTATCAGAATCTTTTTGTCGTTTTTTTTTTTATAGCCGCATTGAGTTGTTGTTGGGCAGGATTGAGGGAATCAGATAAAAATCAGCGATATTTATTTAAGAAAATCTTTTTTGTTTGGCTGTTGATGTAATTTACCTACATATTAACAGCAATATATGATTCATTGCTATTTTTGAATTTTGTACAATTTTATCAGCAAACCAGTAGGTCAAATAATTTCAAATAATTGTCAGTTATACGAAAAATAAAGTCCTGCCGAATGAGTTTGGAGCTTTGAAATAAAGTTACAATTAAGGGGGCACTGCAGATTAAAATATGATTTGGGAGATAAAAAATCTTCAGTAAATTATAAGTTCGCAAATCTTGAAAGAAAAAACCTCAATCTAAGCCAGATCGATACATATTATGTACAATCGAAGAATTGTTTCAGAATTTTTTGCCTACGTATAAAATTATGCAGTACAAAAACAAATAAAAAAATATTTCACGTAACCTATTTTGCAATTTATCAAATAAATATTAGCTTTATACAACAGCAAATATTTTTCAAATTAATATCATTGGATCAATATCACTAATTTGTGATTGATTTCCTTCGAGCATATAGAATATTTTTAAAAAATTGAAAATAATGTAAAATAAAATCCGTAAGATTTAAATTTCCAAACATGTTGACCGCGATTTCAGCTTCAGTAATTTTTAGCATTAGCAATTTATTGAATATTAGTAATTACAAATTTGTTCACGTTACAGTACAAAACTATAGCGTACATAACCAGTACCGAAATTGCAGTATATATAAAACTGACCTCTGATGAAATTCTGGCAATCAACGACTGCTGGTTCCGCTATTCTCTGCGGTAATACGCGAACGTGTTCTCGAAAACACCAGAATCACGTTATCCCGGGTAATGCAAAGTAAATATAAAGCCGAGCTCTACGTATAAATCGTAATTCAAAATCACGTCGTAACGAATCGAATGTTGTTCGTAGCCCATTGGGATGTCTGCGCTTTTCGCACACAACTGCTATGCTATTCCGGACGTTTTGTAGCACTGTGAATTTCTACTCTCACCTCGAAATTTCGAGTCCCGCAAGCGTCGCTTAAATAGTTCGATATTCACGCAATAACAAATATCGATAAATCGAGATTAAATGGAATATTTATAGAATGCTCATAAATGTTGCGTGCATTTGTTGTATATGTGCACGCGTGCTTTTTCGTACGTGTTCATACATCGCGTGGCAATTCTACTGGGAGATTGTAGTACACAGCGGCGAAGGGCATTGCAGTGAATTTCAATACTCACATCATCATAAATGCCAACTATGTGTCCACCAACCACTAACCAGCTGCTTTCCCGAGTGGGAAACACAGTTATCTGTATTGCGTTACCGTGCAGAAATATCTGTGCTTTTCATGGTGTATACATTGGCGTCATACGGTAACCGAGGGATACTAATGAATCAATGATTTTTTAATCATACTCGAAAATGTGCTCGTCCAGTCGAATTACGTTTCTGTCGAGAATAGCATTTATATTACTATTTGTAATTTAGACGAACAAGCTTAAATAGGTATTTAAACTTTTAAATCGTTACGCAAAGATTTGCAGCTTTCCACTCACGTTACCTTATGAAACTTGGGCACAAAACTAATTATTATTTTATGAATGTATTATTAATTAATTGAAATGAAAAATATACAGTGATTTTTTAAAAATTATTTCACAACAAAGGAATCAGTGAAATAAAATTAAGTAAACCTAGAAAATCTTGTAACTGTTTATTTAATTCTGTCATTTCTGCAACTTAATTTTTCAATACAGTCGAAAGTCAAGATATCATACGCTTCGGAAATACCTTTACACTATTAGTGTATATGTTTGCGTTATACACTCACCGAATGATACTAATGAATCAATCATTTTTTAATCATACTCGAAAATGTGCTCATCCAGTCGAATTACGTTTCTGCCGAGAATAATCCTTATATTAGTATTTATAATTTAAACGAACAAGCTTAAATAGGTATTTAAACTTTTAAATCGTTACGCAAAGATTTGCAGCTTTCCACTCACGTTACCTTATGAAACTTGGGCACAAAATTCATTATTAGTTTATGAATATATTATTAATTAATTGAAACGAAAAATATACAGTGATTTTTTTAAAATTATTTCACAACAAAGGAATCAGTGAAATAAAATTAAGTAAACCTAGAAAATCTTGTAACTGTTTATTTAATTCTGTCATTTCTGCAAATTAGTTTTTCAATACAGTCGAAAGTCAAGACACTTACACTTACCAAGGGATACTAATCAATGATTTTTCAAATCAGACGTTTACGTTTCTGCCGAGAGTAACATTTATATTACTATTTATAATTTAGACGAACACGCTTAAATAGGTATTTAAACTTTTAAATCGTTACGCAAAGATTTGCTGCTTTCCACTCACGTTACCATATGAAACTTGGGCACAAAATTCATTATTAGTTTATGAATATGTTATTAATTGATTAAAACGAAAAATATACAGTGATTTCTTAAAATTATATGACAGCAAAGGAATCAGTGAAACAGAATTAAGTAATCTTAGAAAATCTTGTAACTGTTTATTTAATTCTATCATCTCTGGAATTTAATTTTTCAATAGGTTAAAAGCCCAGATATTATACGCTTCAGAAATACCTCTACACTTTATAGTGTAGACGTTTGCGTTATACATTCACCGAAGGACACTAATAAATCAATCATTTTTTAATCATACTCGAAAATGTCTCTGTCGAGAATAGCATTTATATTACTATTTATAATTTAGACGAACACGCTTAGATAGATATTTAAAACTAAAAATCGCTACGAAAAGATTTGCTGCTTTCCACTCACGTTACTTTATTAAATTTCGGCACAAAATTCATTATTACATTATGAATAGGTTATAAATTAATTAATACGAAAAATAAACCCTGATTTTCAAAATTTATTTCACAGCAAAGAAATCATTGAAATAAAATAAATAAAATAAAATTCATTATTAGTTTATGAACATGAACGATTATCAATTAAATGAAAACAAAAATATACAGCGATTTTTAAAAATGATTTCATGGGTCGGGCTGAAAATAGCGTATGATCAAAATAGCGAAAGACAAAAAAAGCCATTTTCATAATAATGACCATTTTACATTTAGACGATCGTTATTGCGAATTTCGCTGGTTTAGTCTTTCGCTATTTTATTCATTCGCTATTTTTACCCTCATCCGATTTGTTGATAATCAATTTATAGATTTTAATAACGTTTAAAAAAATTTTATATCATGAAGACGATAGTTTTTTTGTTATAACAACAATAACTGTATAAAGTCAATGTGAGAAAGGTTGAATAATTAGAAGTCTATGGATATACAGCACTCGAACAGAGGGACGATCGATCGGGTGTGCTTAGGGCTGCAACCCCTTATAACATCCACTCGATTAGCTAGAGTAAATAGATAACCCTGATCCCGTATTTGCACCCAACTACTCATTAACAAGTGCTGATCACGTGTTAAGTCATCTAGCACTGCTATTATAGATTATTTATAGAGAAAATAAATACTCCGCATCAAAATACCCTCATAACATTTTTTTATATGATTTATATACGTGACAAAATAGGTCAAGATAGCCACCCGAATTTTTCATGTCGACCAAATGTGATAAAAGAATTAGGAAAATTTTTCAGATGCATATTCTAGCCGACAAAATTCACAACAAGATAAAATTTATGATTTTCAGCTTCCATTTTTAATTTAAAAAAAAGTGCTTTGTACATCGATGTACAAATCATATCATGCTATTTTTTTATTTATTAAATATGGATATAAATTTTTTCATCGCTAATGAAGAGTTATTGTGCAACTAAAATTGTTTCCCAAATTGTTATCCAATTTACACCATCGGAGAATGCCGTATGGAATGAGGGGCTGATCGAGACGATCGCCCTATGTAATTCTCTGCTCGATTAAACAGTTTAAACAGATACCATCCTTCCTGAATTTGCACCTAAAGTGCTCATTAACGTGTCTCGCATTCATCCTCTATATGTCGAGAGTCATTATATATACGTATATATTGTTGCATCTGTAATCAACGCAAATATTTAGGTGACGGGTAAATATTATTAATTGTAAACTCCCGTATGCTCATTATTTTAATAGCTACCTTACGTCTATACATTTTGGGAGTAATATTAGCATTCTCCTGTAACATCAGTCAACCGCACGTCATTTGTCGATCAAACTTTATGGGTCTTCCATTTACTCTATAAATTTCGCATACTCATCGCTGTATTCCCAAGTGAAAATATTATGTGAAGATTATGTAAAAATATTTATATAGAAGCTATATGCGAAAATGGACATATAGAATATTCACATATTTTGTATAGTACATAAGAACTTGTGTAACTAATTTTTAAAAAACTATATAGAATCAATATATGATACTATATAGAATATATTTGATTCTATATAGTTCTATAAAAATTAATTCTTTAAATTCATATGGACTATACAAAATATATCAATATTCTATATGCCCATTTTCGCATATAGCTTCTATATAACTATCTATATGTAATCTTCATATAATATTTTCACTTGGGTTAGGTGATTTATTTATTTTCGAGTAGGTGAAGTACAAGCTGAATTTTTTGTATGTAGGGGACTAAACGATTTGTGGGAACAATTTGTGGGAACTAAATGGGAACAAGCCAACTTCAAGCTATTGCTGAAATATAGCTTCTATAATCATGTTGTTCATGGAAAAATGGTATTTATTGTAGCACAAACAAACAAACAAAATTGGCTGACCAAATCAACTGGCTTAGTGGTGTCAATGTCAGATAATTGATTGGTTGGGTTAATTACTTTGAGTTTATTTTTGTACCAACTAACTTGCTGCAACAAATGTAGTTGGTTAAGATATCATTAAAATTCATTATCCATCCTTGATAGCAAATATTTAGGTGACGGGTAAATATTATTAATTGTAAACTCCCCTATGCTCATTATTTTAATAGCTAACTTACATCTATACGTTTTGGGAGTCATATTAGCATTCTCTTGTAACATTAGTCAACCGCACGTCATTTGTCCATCAAACTTTATGGGTCTTCCATTTACCCTATAAATTTCGCATACTCATCACTGTATTAGGTGATTTAT
This sequence comes from Ephialtes manifestator, assembly GCA_963970395.1. Taxonomy (NCBI): domain Eukaryota; kingdom Metazoa; phylum Arthropoda; class Insecta; order Hymenoptera; family Ichneumonidae; genus Ephialtes; species Ephialtes manifestator. Next base: position 22,310,463 of record OZ019981.1, on the reverse strand, counting down.
TTATTTTCGAGTAGGTGAAATACAAGCTGAATTTTTTGTATTTAGGGGACTAAACGATTTGTGGGAACAATTTGTGGGAACTAAATGGGAACAAGCCAACTTCAAGCTATTGCTGAAATATGGCTTCTATAATCATGTTGTTCATGGAAAAATGGTATTTATTGTAGCACAAACAAACAAACAAAATTGGCTGACCAAATCAAATGGCTTAGTGGTGTCAATGTCAGATAATTGATTGGTTGGGTTAATTACTTTGAGTTCATTTTTGTACCAACTAACTTGCTGCAACAAATGTAGTTGGTTAAGATATCATTAAAATTCATTATCCATCCTTGATAGCAAATATTTAGGTGACGGGTAAATATTATTAATTGTAAACTCCCCTATGCTCATTATTTTAATAGCTAACTTACATCTATACGTTTTGGGAGTCATATTAGCATTCTCTTGTAACATTAGTCAACCGCACGTCATTTGTCCATCAAACTTTATGGGTCTTCCATTTACCCTATAAATTTCGCATACTCATCACTGTATTAGGTGATTTATTTATTTTCGAGTAGGTGAAGTACAAGCTGAATTTTTTGTATTTAGGGGACTAAACGATTTGTGGGAACAATTTGTGGGAACTAAATGGGAACAAGCCAACTTCAAGCTATTGCTGAAATATGGCTTCTATAATCATGTTGTTCATGGAAAAATGGTATTTATTGTAGCACAAACAAAATTGGCTGACCAAATCAACTGGCTTAGTGGTGTCAATGTCAGATAATTGATTGGTTGGGTTAATTACTTTGAGTTCATTTTTGTACCAACTAACTTGCTGCAACAAATGTAGTTGGTTAAGATATCATTAAAATTCATTATCCATCCTTGATAGCAAATATTTAGGTGACGGGTAAATATTATTAATTGTAAACTCCCCTATGCTCATTATTTTAATAGCTACCTTACATCTATACGTTTTGGGAGTCATATTAGCATTCTCTTGTAACATTAGTCAACCGCACGTCATTTGTCCATCAAACTTTATGGGTCTTCCATTTACCCTATAAATTTCGCATATTCATCACTGTATTAGGTGATTTATTTATTTTCGAGTAGGTGAAATACAAGCTGAATTTTTTGTATTTAGAGGACTAAACGATTTGTGGGAACAATTTGTGAGAAAAAATTTGTGGGAAGTAAACGAGAATAAGTCAACTTCAAGCCATTGCTGAAATATGGCTTCTATAATCATGTTGTTCATGAAAAAATGGTATTTATTATAGTACAAACAAACAAAAAAATTGACTGACCAAATCAACTGGTTTAGTCAGATAATTGATTGGTTGGGTCAATTACTTTGAGTTCGTTTTTGTACCAACTAACTTGCTGCACCAACAAATGTAGTTGGTTAAGGTATCAATAAAATTCATTGTCCATCATCGATAGTATATTAATAAGGAGTTGGTTGCACGTTATGAATAACAATCCTGCCCATGTAATTCGACCTCCATGAGAGGTAAGAAACGTATGTACCAATCGACTACTTGCGTATAAAAGATCCAGAAATCCAGGATGGAATCCAGGGCAGAATCCAGGATAGAATCTGGACTCTTCGGAATGGACTCTGGGCAATCTAGGATAGAGTCTGCGCAACCAGAAAATCCCATTTTCCATCCTGAATTACCCAGACTCATCCGGCACTACGCAAACTCCATCCGGAACTTCCCAGTCTTCATCCTGAACTGATCATTTCCACACGGATAGTTTCAGTACACATATAGAACATGAAATCTGTGGACGTTCCAGACCGAATAACGTGCAATAGTGTTGGATAATCGGGTGCATCGAGTTACAAATAACATAAGTATAAAGATAACAAAAAATAAGAATATTATTTTGAAACCCATGCATAAATGATCATGAAGTGTCCTGGATATTCAGATGGTCGGCATCGGAATGTCGAGGACACTTCATGATTGACATGACGACGAAACGATCTACAGCACTATAAATATCCTTCGAGGTGTACGTCCACGAAAATTAAGAGACGTATATGTATCACTCGATTATAGTTACGGGACGTATATGGAACATGTGGCTGTAGAAGACCTGATAACGGGCAATAGTGGTGGATAAACGGATGCATCGGGTTACAAATAAAATTAGTATCTCATGCATAGAAGTGAACCAACCAATAAATAAGAATATTACATTGACACCCATGCATAAATCCGACCATCGGAATATCGAGGAAACTTCATGATCGACGTAACGACGAAACGATGTACAATACATATCCTTCCAGGTGAACCTCCACGAAGGGTAAGAGACATATGTGCCATCCGACTAGTACACATATAGAACATGAGACCTGCAGCCGTTGAAGACCTACTAACGGGCAATAGTGGTGGATCAGCGGATTCATCAGGTTACAAATAAAACTACTATCTTATGCATAGAAGTGAACCGAACACTAGATAAGAACATTACATTGAAACCCATGCATAAATCCGACCATCGGAATATCGAGGACACTTCATGATCAACATAACGACGAAATGATCTGTGTGGAAAAAATACAGCGTCCAGGATGGAATCCAGGACAGAATCTAGGATAGAGTCTGGGCTATCCAGGATGAAGTCCAGGCAGAATCCAGGACAGAATCTAGGATAGAGTCTGGGCTGTCCAGGATGAAGTACAGGGAGAATCCAGGACAGAATCTAGGATAGAGTCTGGGCTGTCCAGGATGAAGTCCAGGGAGAATCCAGGATGGAGTCTGGGCTGTCCAGGATGGACTCCAAGATGGACATTGGGATCGGATCAAATCCCATTCTCCATCCTCGACTACCCAGATTCCATCTGGGACTGCCTGTCTGCCCATAGTGCAGACACGATCTTGGACCCATCATTTTTACGTGGCGATCTACAACACTATACATATCCTTCGAGGTGTACGTCGACGAAAATTAAGGAACATATTTACCACCCATACAATAGACATATATAACACGAGATCTGTGGCCGTAAAAGACCTAATAACGGTCAATAGTGGCGGATACACAGAAATGAAATAAATAATAAATAAGAATAGGTAATTGAAACCCATGCACAAATCTGACAATGGGAATATCAAGGACACTTCATGATGCACATGACGACGAAACGATCTACAACCCTATACATATCCTTCGAGGTTTTCCTCCACGAATGCTATGAGACATATGTGCCACCTGACTAGTTACAATAGACATATATAATATGAGACCTGTGGCCGTAGAAGACCTAATAATGGATAATAGTGGCGGATCAGTGGATGCATCGGGTTACAAATAAAATTACTATCTCATACACAGAAATGAACTAAATAATAAATAAGAATATGTAATTGAAACCCATGCCGAATCCGATAATGGGAATATCAAAAACACTTCGAGGTGGACATGACGACGAAACGATCTACAACACTATACATATCCTTCGAGGTGTACGTCAACAAAAATTAAGGAACTCTACCATCCAATCAGTTACAGTAGACATATAGAACATGAGACCTGTCGCCGTAGAAGACCTAATAATGGATAATAGTGGCGGATCAGTGGATGCATCGGGTTACAAATAAAAGTACTGTCCCATACGCAGAAATGAACTAAATAATAATTAAGAATATGTAATTGAAACCCATGCACAAATCGAACAATGCGAATATCAAGGACACTTCATGATGGACATGACGACGAAACAATCTACAATACTATACATATCCTTCGAGGTGTACCTCAACGAAGGCTATGAGACATATGTACCACCCGACTAGTTACAATAGACATATATAACATGAGACCTGTGGCCGTACAAAACCTAATAACGGACAATAGTGGCGGATCAGCGGATGCATCGGATTACAAATAAAATTACTATCTCATACACAGAAATGAACTAAATAATGAATAAGAATATGTAATTGAAACCCATGCACAAATCCGACAATGGGAATATCAAGGATATTTCATGATGGACATGACGACGAAACAATCTACAACACTATACATATCCTTCGAGGTGTACGTCAACGAAAATTAAGGAACATATTTACCACCCAATCAGTTACAGTACACGTATAGAACATGAGACCTGTAGCCGTAGAAGACCTAATAATGGATAATAGTGGCGGATCAGTGGATGCATCGGGTTACAAATAAAATTACTATCTCATACACAGAAATGAACTAAATAATAAATAAGAATATGTAATTGAAACCCATGCCGAATCCGATAATGGGAATATCAAGGACACTTCATGGTGGACATGACGACGAAACGATCTACAACACTATACATATCCTTCGAGGTGTACGTCAACGAAAATTAAGGAACATATTTACCACCCAATGAGTTACAGTAGACATATAGAGAACATGAAACCTGTCGCCGTAGAAGACCTAATAATGGATAATAGTGGCGGATCAGTGGATGCATCGGGTTACAAATAAAAGTACTGTCCCATACGCAGAAATGAACTAAATAATAATTAAGAATATGTAATTGAAACCCATGCACAAATCCAACAATGCGAATATCAAGGACACTTCATGATGGACATGACGACGAAACAATCTACAATACTATACATATCCTTCGAGGTGTACCTCAACGAAGGCTATGAGACATATGTACCACCCGACTAGTTACAATAGACATATATAACATGAGACCTGTGGCCGTACAAGACCTAATAACGGGCAATAGTGGCGGATCAGCGGGTGCATCGAGGGTTGCAGGGTCTCCGGCTAGGTGCACCAGGAAGAGGTTTAGTTCGGTACGTCGGGTAATATATCAAGCGGCGTGCTGCTACTGCTCCTACTCTCGAGAACGGTACGACCTTCCGGCCGACCAACCCGTCCAAACAGAGACCCCGTATGGCGAGTGAGAGGGACCCGAAAGTAACCCTTCCGATTCCTCTTCTAGAGGAGGATACTGGTACAATCGCGAGGAGATGGTGAGCCGAATGACCAGACGTAAACGAGAGAGAGACGAAGGACAAACATGGAGGAAGGAGAATCCTCGAGGTTGGCAACCCCAGCTCCGGCCACGAGGCGCCCATTATTGCCCGCTCGGCGACGCTCGCGAGAGAACTGCCTGCCCGCGCTCCCGCAACCGACGCGATTTATCGCCCGCTTGTTTTATTGGCCCGCCGTTACCAGGGGCTTCCGTCCGATATTCGGGTTATCGCGACCAGATAACAGGAAACGCTCACTCGCTCGCGCGTTGCTGCTGCTGCTGCTGCTGCTTCTGCTGCTACTGCTGCGCAGTAAAAGTGTGTGTGCAAGAGAGAAAGAGACGGGACTAGTTGATGTCGAGGGTGCGCAGAGCTTTCTGGAGCGAAGCAAAACGGAGATAGAACGAGAAAGAGGATAAAGAGAAAGGACCATGGGGAAAGGGTCAGGACAAAACGCGAACGAGCTACCCCAACGTTACCACCACCGCTACCTTCGCCACTCTCCTTCTTTTTCCTTATTACTTCACGAAAGCTATTACGACCCCATTCCACCATGAAATCTATTTTTTCGTTCCGCTCCCTCCCATTCTCTTTCTATCTGTCTCGTTCTCTCTCAGTCGTGTTCTATCCACAGTCCACTCTTTCTACTAGCGACCAGCGCGTCCGTATTCGAGTGCACTTCGAGTGAGTGCGCCTGAGTTGGCCCTCAGCGCAAACCCGTCACATGTCACGTTATGACGCTAAATCTATCCTCCGCAAACTTTTGCGAACATTCAATTTTCCCGTCTCTCGTATTCTACGCCGTCTCTATTTGCTCTCAGTGTTTTCTTTTTTTTTCTTTCTAATTATTTTTAATATCGATTTGTCGAACAATAAGTGGATTGAAATGGGTATAAGTGGAATTGGAAAGGGAGACGGGATGAATGCCGTGATGTACATCCATTTATGTTTACTTGAAAAGGTTTCTCTAAGAACTTAGTAAGCCAAAGTTACTTCCTAGTCATATAAGATTTGTCGGTATTCGTGAAATGCTATGAATGCGTTTTACTTAAAGGAGTCTTCGTTCTCACAAAGTAGGTAAGTAGGTATACTCAAAGAGATTTCCATAATGAAACTTTCTACCAGAAGCTGTTTCGGTTACAGTGAGTCTTACATGTGCTCAACATGCCTTTACTTAATGCATCGTCGATTTTCTACATTTGTAATTTCGTCCAGGAATAAATTGGACTGAAATGCGACCATCATCCCGTGTAGAAAAATAGTTGGGGTTCTGACTTGGCCCTTTCTAATTTGTCCCAGTTCTATTAGAGGCCCAATATGGGCGACCCCAGTGAGGGTTCCACATTTAAGCCTGATTAGGCCCCGAAGTTTGTCGTGGCCGCCTCTGTTGAGCCTATAGGGTTCTAGAGTAGATTCCCTATTGTGGATGCCACGTTTATACCCAAAAACGGCCCCTTATTTGATCTCGGCTGCCCGAACTAATTTCTGCACAGGATCTCTTCCATTGATCCTCTGTTTCCAATCCGTGACTCCTTTCCCGAGCTTCCTATTGTTCTTGTCTCCAACCCTGTTGACTGAATGGTTTTTAGGGTTAGTGCTTCAGTGGCGGATGGTTGACACGGAACAATGCAAACAGTGGATGTTTGCATCTTAGCTTTTGTGGGAACAATCACGATCTGTGAATCCAAGAACCGGTAAGCTGTTTCCTAACAATACAGTGGTGGAGTATAATTTTCGTAATGTTCGCTTTGTTCAAGCAATATAATCAGGCAGCTAAATCCAGTTTGTTAGGTTAATTTTCTCAACACATTCTCTTGTTCTGCATGCAGCTCGTGCGCTCTTTGGTCATGGAAAGGATATGAAATTTTGTGAAATACTATTATAATGTATATGCAATATGAATGAAGCTACTAGGATAGAAATAGAATGGCCATTTGTGGGCAAGGACGAAAAAATGAAAAATATACGTCAGCGACTCACACTCTATTTTCAGTATTGGAAGTGGATCAACTATTTTCAAAAGTGAGATATCGGTTGACGAGCAAATGCTTAAGTCAAGAAATGATATTTAGAATTGGGCATATGTAGTCTATATATATATGCGATTGGGCATATATGGTGTATATACGCTCTATATGTAATCTATATATAATTTATACGAGGCATTCCACCGGTTATCGATAGGGTCGCGAACCTCATTTTTTTTTCTTTTGAGATATTGTAGAGCAATATAAAAAAATACTCTACAATTTTTTTTAGATAAAAAAAAATGTGTTTTTTTAATTACCTATAATTTGATTTTCTCCAAAAATACGTCGACAATTTTTTTTTTCTTTTTTACAGTAAATTCTGTGTCCAAAAACAAAATTTTTGAGCCTAGGCCGAGAGCCTACAAATAAAATTCTTTTACGGGAGAATTTAATTTGTAGTTGCTATTCTAGACTGCCTCTCATTTTAATTCTAGTCTCAAAAATTTCGTTATTGGACACAGAATTTACTATAAATATTTTGAAAAAAATAATCGACATCCTTTCAGAGAGATTCAAGTTTGGGATATTTTTTTACATTTTTAAAATGTTGTTTTATTTTTAGCTGCAAATCTAGGCCTCGCCCAACTCTGGGCCTAGGCTCAAAAAATTTGTTTTTGAGCACAGAATTTACTGTAAAAAAAAGAAAAAAAAATCGTCAACGTACTTTTTGAGGAAATCATATTTTAGATAATTAAGAAAACACACATTATTTTTTAAATCTAAAAAAAATTGTAGTGTTTTTGTATATTGCTCTACAGCATCTCAAAAGAATTTTTTTTTTAAATATGAGAGTCGCGACCCTGTCGATATGGAATGCCCTATACACAAACTCATATAGTGGTCTTATATATAAATAGCATATAGATTGTATATAGAATCGAACTATATATAATTTTTTTACTTGTATATCCAAGGAAAAAAAAGTTTCCCGGGCGACCGGGAGTAAAAATGCGATTTCTCATTCTTTCGCACATCTAGCATGTACCACATATACGTACATACGTGCATATGTACAACGATCCTCATTATCCATTATGACACTTATAGTATGGGTTTCGGTATGTGTAAGCACAATTACCGTACATATTAGCCTGCCAATAACATACAGGCTGCGTACATTAATGAGCCATCCTTTCCACATACAACGAGAACTAGTACCTCTGGGGGAGCCCATAATTCCAAGACTTACGACCGTTTACTCGCATATTATAGCAGTACTACTTATCATACTACTGCATGCACAAATGATCTATACTATTTGTACTTCCACAACCCGGATATATATCTGTATTGTATATAATAATACAGCCCGTCGCATGCGTATCTCCCTTGATAATACGTATCTTTTTGTGCCAACATCAGAAAAGGAATTTTTTTTATTTCACATAAGATTTAGGTTATTTTTCAGTGCGATACATTATTAACTCTGCGAGATGAATATCTTTCATAAAGAATCTACTTGAATATATCAAAATATCACAAGATATCAGATAACTCGCTTCACATCGCTTATAACAAAGTATTGAAATTTAATAAACGATAAGATAAAAATTTAAAAAATAAATAAGAAAAAGAGGCGCATTAAGAAAAAAAATATGAAATAACAATTAGCATATTATAGTGGGAAGATAAATTCGTTAAGGGGGGGGAATCGGGTAAAAAAAAATGATTTTAGAAATTCAATATTATCCAAATCCTATTGCATATAAAAATGCTCAACGCACTATATTGTTGGTGCTCGATGAAAGGATTTTTTACTGTCGTCTAACTTGCATATGCTTTTCAATGTTATCTTAAGCAAAGTTCTTAGGTTTTCCATTCTGCACATGATTCAGATCAAACTACTAGGCAGATTGGAATGATTGACGTCTCATTTTATTCTGCATGAAAAGATACACCGGCTAAATGAAGCAAACTATTTTTTTTCATTCTGAAAGCAAAGTTAATCACTGATTTAGAGAATAGCATAAAATTTATTTGTTAATAATAATGTTACTTAAAAAATATTACATTTTATTAACATTTGCTCCATTTAGCCGGTGTATCTGGTCATGAAGAAGAAAATGAGATGTCAACCTTTCCAATCTGCCTAGTAGTTTGATCTAAATCATGCGCAGAATGGAAAACCTAAGATCTTTGCTTAAGATAATATTTAAAAGTATATGCAAGTCAGACGACAGTAAAAAAATCCTTTAATCGAGTACCAACAATATATTGGGCATTTTTATATGCGATAGGATTTGGATGATATTGAATTTCCAAAATCAATTTTTTTTACCTGACTCCCTCCCCTTAAGGATGACGAAAAAAAGATTTCTCTATGATGAATCAAAATGATTTATTATAGCCTATTTTTTGTTGTTGTTTTTTTCAGAACCATTAAGTTAAATATAAAAATGATTATAACAGGTGACCCTCTTTATTTGTCGTACTTCTACCCCTGATGAGACTCTAAATGGCCGATCAATCAACACATACGCAGGAAGAACGTACCGCCGAAAATACGCATTTGTTGCTGATTGGAGGAAATGGAAGGTGCATGAGGGAAGGGACCTACGGTCGTGGTTCAAACTATGATGCAATCCATCGTCCTCTCGCCCTTTTCAGATAAATCGACCACGCTCCCCTTCCGAGCTACTGAAGTCGTAGACCCGACATTTATGTTCACCACAGATTTAATCCGAATGTGTAACATTAAAGCGTGCAAATGGCTAAATGTCACCTTACCCGATGTGATAAAGGCTAAAGATAGCAGTCGGACAGAATGGTCGCTTGTAAGAGAATCAAAACCTGACGACTTTGATTACCTTGCTGTTCGTTATATTTAAGGGATCTTTACAGTGTAACGGCCCGAAAAATAACCTATTTTCACAATTTTTTTTCAGACGGTTACTATACGCCGATCAATCTGAATTTTTTATGACATATTAAGGTAATCATGAATGACAGAAAATGATTTTTTATAAGACGATTTTTATTGTTTTAATATTTTTTTTAATTGTTGAAAATAATGTTGATAAAAAAGATAGCCTCATGGTGGACATCCTAGGGGTCGCAAATTTGATCTAAAAAAAACCCAAAGGATCATTAATTAGTATGCGATTGGCTATTGCGCTATGGAGGCTTTTTTGAAATCGAAATTGACAAAATGGCGGCGGTTTGAACAAAAAGTACCGATTTTAGCCGTTTTTTCGACAGTTCTTCTTTAAAAAAAATGGGAAGATTTTTAAAAAAAGCTTCCATAGCCCGATAGAGAGTAGCGTGAAGAATGTTCTCCTAAAATTTGAAAACGATCGCTTGAAAACTGTTCCCTGGAGAATGTCCACCGTTTTGAAAAATGTCGTTTCGAGAAAAACGCGTTCAAAGTTTCGAGTGTAGAAATTTCATATACCTAAATTGTGTATTTACGACTAATCGGCGATGCCAGGTCCATAAAGTATGCCAGCGAAGTATTTCGAATTTCGCTTTACAAATTTGAGAGGATGATTTTGACCGTATATATTAATGGATAAGACGAAAAAAAAATTGATTTTTTTTTCACACTGGAAAGATCCCTTAACCCCCAAAATTCATAGTTTTTGCTTCTTTGTCGAAGAAGCTTTGTTCCAATGAATTTTTTTTTCAGGATTGCCTAAAACGTCGAGAAATTAGTAAAAAAAAAAATGTTCGGACGTGCTTATAAAAAAAAATGTGCGTGTGATATAATATAACTCAAGAACTGTTCGACAGATTGATCTAAAATTTGGCACACAAGTGAAGCAACAGTCCATCTTTGATTGTTGTAATTTTCAATGAGATGTATACATAAATTCAAAATTTATAGCTTTTTGAATTTTTTCGAAAAAGAGCGTGATCGTTCTAACTTTTATAAAATTCACGATATTTTCTTGAATTGTGCTTTATAAGTGCAGATTCATTTAATGTTGTTTGGTATTGAATTTGGCCGAAATCGAAAAAGCAATTCAAATTTTATGCAGTTCAAAAATTTTATACAAAATTACGTTATTGCTTTAACTTTTGAAAAATATGTAATAGCGAGTCCAAGTTTTATACATAAACAAAATCACATTCAATGATGCTGGATACATAATTTAGTACAGATCGATAGAAGGGTTCGGATTATATCGATATTTGGATTTTTTTAAATTACTTCTTGACCACTAAAATTTCGATAAAATTCAAATTTATTTAAGTAGAACCTTACATATTGCTTTCTCATTATTGCTAACTTTTTATAAATTTTTCTTTATTAGGAAGCCAAAATAAATTAACATGTTTCCTACGTTGCATCCATTTTAGTTATAATCAGAGAGAGTCATAAAAAAATGTAGTTGTTCCGAATTTATCGATTAAAGTATGATATACACCGAATATTTTGATATGAAACTGGTGTACATTATGCATTACCGAAAAATTCCAACTTAGACCACATTTTTAATAATGCGTTCACGAACAAGGTTTGATAAAAATAAATATTGGTATTTCCTGAAAAAGTTTCTTCAACCACGCAAACAAATAAAAATATGCTGCCTTAATTTCAAGTCTGGAAACAAAACGAATGTATTAAATACTTGGTAATATTCCGCATTGCGATAAACCTTAAGCTCGGAGTGGGCTTCAAACCGCAGGTGAACATTGGGTTCGCGCGTACATACGCTCGGAAGCGAGGTCAGAAGTTATCGCTTTTGTACGACTGGTTCTCCGGGGAAATTTCGTAGATCGGGAGTACGTCATATAGCCACAAGTAAAAAGCAGTCTGAATACGGAATAGTACCACCTAATTACTATAAAGGATGTAAAGGTTCGTTGCATTTATTTCTCAAACATTTTGATTGATCACCAGTGAAATAAAAAAGTATTGAAAATATTAACAGAATTATAATTCCGACTAATTATCATGCAGAAATAATTATTTTCCCATAGAAAATGAAAACAAAAAGGTATTGAAAATATTACCAAAATTATAATTCCGACTGATTATCATGCAGAAATAATTATTTTCCCATAGAAAATGAAAACAAAAAGGTATTGAAAATATTAACAAAATTATAATGCCAACTAATTATTTTCCGACTTTAACATAGAAAATTTAAATAAAAAAGTATTCAAAATATTAATAAAAATTATAATGCCGACTAATTATCATGCGAAAATAATTATTTTCCCACTTTTGCATAGAAAATAAAAAAATTCCGACAATTTTACTGTCAGATTAAATAATAATTATGAATGTGCATATTAATGTATAATTATTGGGTGAAAAATGTATTTCACATTCTTTTATTTATTCATTTATTCATTCGAATGGTACATATTCCTGCAGAAATAATTATTTTTCCAATTTAATATAGAAAATGAAAATTAAAGGGTATTGAAAATATTAGCAAAATTATAATTTCGATTAATTACCACGCGAAAATAATTATTTTCCCACTTTTGCATAGAAAATAAAAAATTTCCGACAATTTTACTCTTAGATTAAATAGTAATTTTGAATGTGCATATTAATCTATAATTATTTGGTCAAAAATGTATTTCAAATTCTTTTATGTATTCATTTATTCATTCGAATGGTACATATTCCTGCAGAAGTAATTATTTTTCCACTTTAATATAGAAAATGAAAATTAAAGGATATTGAAAATATTAGCAAAATTATAATTTCGACTAATTACCACGCGAAAATAATTATTTTCCCACTTTTGCATAGAAAATAAAAAATTTCCGACAATTTTACTCTTAGATTAAATAATAATTATGAATGTGCATATTAATCTATAATTATTTGGTCAAAAATGTAATTCAAATTCTTTTATGTATTCATTTATTCATTCGAATGGTACATATTCCTGCAGAAATAATTATTTTTCCACTTTAATATAGAAAATGAAAATTAAAGGATATTGAAAATATTAGCAAAATTATAATTTCGACTAATTACCACGCGAAAATAATTATTTTCCCACTTTTACATAAAACATAATAAATTTATGACAATTTTACTCTTAGATTAAATAATAATTATGAATGTGCATATTAATTTATTCATTCGAATGGTACATATTCCTGCAGAAATCATTATTTTTCCAATTTAATATAGAAAATGAAAATTAAAGGGTATTGAAAATATGAGCAAATTTATAATTTCGACTAATTACCACGCGAAAATAATTATTTTCCCACTTTTGCATAGAAAATTTAAAAATTCCGACAATTTTAGTCTTAGATTAAATAATAATTATGAATGTGCATATTAATCTATAATTATTTGGTCAAAAATTTATTTCAAATTCTTTTATTTATTCATTTATTCATTCGAATGGTACATATTCCTGCAGAAATAATTATTTTTCCACTTTAATATAGAAAATGAAAATTAAAGGATATTGAAAATATTAGCAAAATTATAATTTCGACTAATTACCACGCGAAAATAATTATTTTCCCACTTTTACATAAAACATAATAAATTTATGACAATTTTACTCTTAGATTAAATAATAATTATGAATGTGCATATTAATTTATTCATTCGAATGGTACATATTCCTGCAGAAATAATTATTTTTCCAATTTAATATAGAAAATGAAAATTAAAGGATATTGAAAATATAAGAAAAATTATAATTTCGACTAATTACCACGCGAAAATAATTATTTTCCCACTTTTGCATAGAAAATAAAAAATTTCCGACAATTTTACTCTTAGATTAAATAGTAATTTTGAATGTGCATATTAATCTATAATTATTTGGTCAAAATTTTATTTCAAATTCTTTTATGTATTCATTTATTCATTCGAATGGTACATATTCCTGCAGAAATAATTATTTTTCCACTTTAATATAGAAAATGAAAATTAAAGGATATTGAAAATATTAGCAAAATTATAATTTCGACTAATTACCACGCGAAAATAATTATTTTCCCACTTTTACATAAAACATAATAAATTTATGACAATTTTACTCTTAGATTAAATAATAATTATGAATGTGCATATTAATTTATTCATTCGAATGGTACATATTCCTGCAGAAATAATTATTTTTCCAATTTAATATAGAAAATGAAAATTAAAGGGTATTGAAAATATTAGCAAAATTATAATTTCGACTAATTACCACGCGAAAATAATTATTTTCCCACTTTTGCATAGAAAATTTAAAAATTCCGACAATTTTAGTCTTAGATTAAATAATAATTATGAATGTGCATATTAATCTATAATTATTTGGTCAAAAATTTATTTCAAATTCTTTTATTTATTCATTTATTCATTCGAATGGTACATATTCCTGCAGAAGTAATTATTTTTCCACTTTAATATAGAAAATGAAAATGAAAGGATATTGAAAATATTAGCAAAATTATAATTTCGACTAATTACCACGCGAAAATAATTATTTTCCCACTTTTACATAAAACATAATAAATTTATGACAATTTTACTCTTAGATTAAATAATAATTATGAATGTGCATATTAATTTATTCATTGGAATGGTACATATTCCTGCAGAAATAATTATTTTTCCAATTTAATATAGAAAATGAAAATTAAAGGGTATTGAAAATATTAGCAAAATTATAATTTCGACTAATTACCACGCGAAAATAATTATTTTCCCACTTTTGCATAGAAAATTTAAAAATTCCGACAATTTTAGTCTTAGATTAAATAATAATTATGAATGTGCATATTAATCTATAATTATTTGGTCAAAAATATATTTCATATTCTTTTATTTATTCATTTATTCATTCGAATGGTACATATTTCTGCAAAGTAGTTGTAAACCTTATTCAGACGCTGATAGTTCTAACGAAAAAATTCCTACGGTCTTCCGTACCAGCGAATGTAATATATATCTAGAAATGAAAGCAGCAATAAAGGAACGCATATCGAGAGAAGCTTGAATCGATATCGTCTCGTTTCGCTCTCGGTGTCTCATGAAAATTTATCGTCGTAGCCAAGGGATCGGTGTCATTGCGACGGTATTTCGCTGCCATTTTTCCTTTCTCGAACCTCTTCACGTACAAACACAAACGTATGACACAAAATGCATGTATAAGTCCAACGTGGGACCTGCATTGCTTTCGACGTAAAACCACAAGAGATTGCGTACATTTCCATCTAGTTTATAGCGATATTTGATACAATGCCGTTCTGTACAATGCTTATCGTATTTCGACGACTGCAAGATAAGTTCTTAGAATTTTTAAAAAAATTCTATACTGCAACTTAATTGTGATGCATAATTATACAAAATATTAGCCTCAGAGGACTCAGTCATCCAAATTAAATTTATTTTTTAATAATTTTGCTTTCTCATAAAGGAAACTTTATTGCATTAAAAATTGTGTTTTCAAAATTTTCATCTCAGGTTTTTCTCCATGAGGAAGCCAAACTCGATTAACATACTTTCTCATAGAGGTAGCTTTGTAAAAAGCAATTTGCAAAGTTATACTTTGAAACTTTATTTTATTTCGATTCTATATAATGTGTACTATGATATCGTGCAGGTGATATACTGTACAATATTTTAGGACACATGTCAATAGTGCACAAAAATTGTGATGAAAAAAACTCAATTTTTGAAAATACAAATAACAATTTCTAAAATGTAAATACGAATTTGTCAAATTTTTCGAATATCAACAAACAGCATCTGTGGAATTTAGTGGACAAAAACTTTTCGTTAAAAGTACAACAATTTCAATTTATTTTTTATTTCGAACGCACCCACACAAAATGCGTCTTCACTTTCGAAATATTCTTGAAGCGAGTGAGTTCTATGTAAATGAGTAGAAACTTTACACCACAGCAGACAAAGTTATGGAAGTCGTGAGTCATTCAAACAGCCATTATTTGCAAATATGTATATAGTAACGTACATATTAATGTACACAGTAATACATGTACGTAAAAATGTATATAGTATTATTCTATATAAATAATATCAAAGTATAGAATAAATTTATATAAAATATAATATAAAAAAATATAAAACTAATATACTATATTACGGTGGGCGTTATTTAAGGTCCGGACGAATTTTCAGATTCACATCTCTCACATCGTTTGCCCATTAATAAACAAAAATCCTCTCAAAATATACATTTTTGATTTTTATATTTAACTCTCTCGTCAGAGACATCAATTTTACTATTTAAAATACATGGAATATTTTTTCAACATCATGGAACGCAACACGTATGGAATATACAAAAAGCATTGGAACATGACGTCGGTTAATTTTTATGGTACAACATTTTACCAAATAAACAACAGTATTCGAATTAGATGCGGAATAATTGGTCAATTATTTCGTAATAGGTTCACTTTTTTTTCTCCAGTTGGTAACATATATGTGACTTATATCCCAAAATTTCAGATTTTTTGCCAAATATGTAGAGGCTTGTCAAAAAATTGAATGGAGTTACAGTGAAATGTAGAGTTACACGGTAGTGTGTATGTTACACGATCGAAAAATGTAAACCTTTATAACTCGGGAATGCCTTGAGATATCAAGCTGAAATTTGGACCATAGATAGAGGGATCAAGCCTCATCGTTCGTACAGATTTTTGTTAAAATCCACTTCATCGTTAAATTATTACGCGTTTTTTAATTTTTTGAAAAATGTCTGTTTACGCGATAACTCTTTCAATTTTCGAGATATTGATCTTAAAATTGGTATGAATATGAGCTTTCATACGCCGGTGATCGCTATTGAATTTGGTTAAGATCGGTTGAACCGTTAAAATTTTATGATGTTTTGAATTTTTCAAAAAATTGACATTATCGCTCTATTGTAACTTTTGCAAAACTTAAAATAGCGAGCTCAAATTTTGTATATAAATGAAACAATATTCAGCCATTATATATGTATAATTTAGTGACGAACGGTATGAAATTTTTGATTTTATGGAATGTTGAATTATTTTTAAAAATATACATTATCACATTCACTTTCGGAAACGCTCTAATAATCACGAAATAACGTAATAACGAAATAGAAAAAGCGAATCCACAACATGTATATTTATCTAATTAAAACAAGGATGCAATGTAGAACCTTGCACATTGCTTCCTCATTATTTTTCGCGATTTACAAAGCTTCCTCTATGAGGAAGCCAAAAATTGTATAACATACTTCCTTATAAGCTTTGTAAATCCCGAAAAATAATGAGGAAGCAATGTGCAAGGTTCTACTTTGCATCCTTGTTTTTTTGTCTTATCCATGAGTATATACGGTCAAAAACATCCTCTCAAATTTTTAAAGCGAAATTCGAAATACTTCGCTGGCATACTTTATGGACCTGGCATCGCCAATTAGTCATAAGTACACAATTTAGGTATATGAAATTTCTACACTCGAAACTTTTAACGCGTTTTTCTCGAAACGACATTTTTCAAAACGGTGGACATTCTCCAGGGAACAGTTTTCAAGCGATCGTTTTCAAATTTTAGGAGAACATTCTTCACGCTACTTTCTATCGTGCTATGGGAGCTTTTTTTTAAATCTTCCCATTTTTATTAAAGAAAAACTGTCGAAAAAAACGGCTAAAATCGATACTTTTTGTTCAAACCGCCGCCATTTTGTCAATTTTGATTTAAAAAAAAGCCTCCATAGCGCGATAGCCAATCGCATACTAATTAATAATCCTGTGCGTTTTTTTTCAGATCAAATTTGCGACCCCTAGGATTTCCACCATGAGGCTATCTTTTTTATCAACATTATTTCCAACAATAAAAAAAATATTTAAACAATAAAAGTCGTCTTATAAAAAATCATTTTCAATCATTCATGATTACCTTAATATGTCATAAAAATTTCAGATTGATCGGCGTACAGTAACCGTCCGAAAAAAATCGTAAAAATAGGCTATTTTTCGGGCCGTCGCACTGGAAAGATCCCTTAAATACAAAAATAAAAAATGTATGTTTTGAGAGAATTTTTATTTATTTATTTAATCTAAAAATTCATCTGGACCCCAAATAACAGCCACCCTAATACTATATACTATATAATACACATAGTAATTAAAAAATTACCTATCATAATTTGTCCATAACTCTTTATAATAATACGCCTAATACCTGAAATGAAAAAGAAAAAAATTTAATTTCCATATTGCAGAAACAGAAAAAACTTGGATGGCAATGATGCTTTAACTGCCGCTGAAATTGTAGATAGAAACGGCCAATCAGCCAGTAACATACAGTAGCTAGTAGTAGTGCCACAGAGCGGGCAGCCAGACTGCAGTAGTAACGGATGAGTTTAAGCGGACGTCGAGAGGCTGACGTTGGCCTAGAATTACGGGAAAGCACACGTGCTCGGTTACATATCCTACACATCGCATAGATTATTCAGTCGGATGCCACGCCTACGTAGCGGAATATTATGGACGTCCGTCAACGCATAGTATACACACACACACATACACATATGTTGCTCTGCATAGATGAGGTACGTATAGGCCCTATACAGAATCAAGCAGACTATGTACGTTACAGATGAATGGATTGCAACTAGCATATGATATCCAGATTCGCATTATAGCAAAAAATGGAAAATTTTCAATACGAGGTATAGACTAAATATAGCAATCGATAAAATCCGCTCAACTAGTCAAAGATTTTTCCCGACCTCATAGTTTGCTGATAAAACTTGCTTAAAATATTTATAGGGACGTGATAATATTTGAGCATCTATTTTTAGACACCATTTAAATCTATGCACTTTATATAAGGAGTAATAATCATATTCCTTTTTAGTATTTTATTGTAAAAAAAAGCTGTAAATGTGGTTGAAGTTGGGGTGTAATGGAAATAAAAAAAAAATAAAAAATACTATCTCAAAAAGTGGACTTTTTCGGGAGATTTTAGTGGATCTATACTGAGAGAAAAACATATCGAGAGAAAAACGAATATAGGAAGGCTTGCAATGTTTTATGGTAGAAGCGATGATAATATAGTTTAATAAATGATACTTCCAACGTTATTAGAAATAAACGTTGAAATCGTATATGCAACGAAACGGCAAATAAGGAACTATTATAATTTTAATGATTGCAGTAATTATTTTATGCTATAACCATAAAACAGAAACGTTCCTACGGGGAATTATATTTATGGTTAATCCAATTATTTCCTTATTTTTTTGCTATAACCATAAAATAGAGACGTTCCTCCTGGGAATTTTAGTTTATAGTTAGATCATCGGACTAACTATATATATATTTTTTCATTACTATATTTTTCTCTCAGCTCATTTTCTAAACCCCGTTCGGCAAATGATTACAATGGTAACTGCGTCAAACCATTTTAAGTGATCTTTCCAGTGTGACGGCCCGACAAATAGCCTATTTTCACGATTTTTTTTCGGACGGTTATTATACGCTGATCAATCTGAAATTTTTATGACATATTAAGGTAATCTTGAATGATAGAAAATTATTTTTTATAAGACGATATTTATGGTTTAAGTATTTTCACGCTTTTCGAGTATGTGATAATTGAATTGGGTTCAATAACTAGGAAACTCACTTTGCATAATGTACAGCTTGATTCGATGCAGCACTCAATACGAAAATGCGGCGAGATTGAGAAAGCTTGATAGGTTACAGACTCGTCTTACTAAGCCACGTTTATACGGGTGTGTGTACTTTTTTACTTCTTTTCATCTGCTTTTTTATATAGTTTTTTTTTATATAGTGATCATAACGTGCCGTGGCTCACTGAAGCTCTGAGCTGACAGTATAAGTACATACGTACTTTTTATGCGTGACGAGCGCTGCATATTTTCCATTTCTCGTTGATATAGTCGTTACCTAGTTATTCGAACCTGTGTATGGGACATTCCAAGCCAACTCGATAAACAACCCGTGCAGAAATTAGTTCGGACAGCCACTATTAAATAAGGGGCCTTTTTAGGTATAAACGTGGCATCCACAATAGGGAATCTACTCTAGAACCCTACTAGGCTCAACAGAGGCGGCCGCGACAAACTTCGGGGCCTAATCAGGCTTAAATGTGGAACCCTCACTAGGGTCGCCCAAATTGAGCCTCTAAAGGCCCCGTACTTCAAGCGTGACTAGCCTGGTAGGGCCCCTAATAGAACTGGGGCAAACTGGAAAGGGCCAAGTCAGAACCCCAACTGTTTTTCTACATGGGAATTGACATTTCATATTCAGGAATTCATAATTTTTATTTCACTTATTCCTGTTTCATATTATAACACCCCAAAAATGACCGAAAATATATGAATTTTTAATAATGAAATTATACTTCATAAGAAAAAAATAAAAACGGAAAAAAAAGTTCCGAAACTTCGTTTCCGAAAAGAAATAAATCAAAGCTGCCTTTGATGTTCCTCTTTTTTCGATGATTCCAATCAAATAAAGCTTGGTATATAGTTTTATAGGAGGTTTTATTCTCGGCAAATTGTAGAATAATTTTTTTCACGTTTTAGTGCATACTCAAACTATAAATTCAATTTGGAAAAAAATCGTACTTTTCTGGAAATTGAATGATTTAATTATCAATACTATTGTTAGTATTTAAAATCTTTTTTCTTTCTCAAATTGAACATATAGTTTCGGAATGAATTAAAATGTGGGAAAAAAACTATTTTACAATTTACTTACAAAACTGTATACTAACGTCTTCTTCATTGAAATAGTCGAAAAAAACCAGAAACTTTAATTTTTTGTTTTTAGGATTTGTAAAAAATGAACATTTCTGAGGTTTTATAAAAATTTGTTAGTTACAAAATTTAATTTATCTTTGACTATTTTTGGGGTGGTGCAAGCCAGTGAAATGCCATATAAATATAATAAGTCAAATAAAAAATGTGAGGAAGTGTCAAATATTTATAAAGTTGGCTTGGAATGCCCCATACACTCAGCGGGCCACCAGCTTAGTGGCAGTATATGTTAAAGCATAACCACAGTGCGTATATTTATATATTGACATTACAGGAAGGTTCGGAAAGTATACATAAAGTATAAATGTATAAAATACGGCCTGGTAAAAAGCTTATTTCAATGGATCGGATTAGAGAGCTATAGAAGTGCCTATATGCTTGAATTGATGTATTCCTTCGCAATCTCTACCTCCCATAACGCCAAAGAGCTTTTTCGGTATAAGAATTAACAGACGATACGATCAACAAAAAGTGTATCTCTCTTAGATAAACAGTACTTATTTTAAGCTATAATAATTTTGCAAGCAGCAAATAATAGAGGCCAATTCACTTAAAAATCATAAAAATAAAATTGTGTTGCAATCTTGCAACTGGATTAAAAAATACCATTCGACAACTCATTTTTATAAGTGAAATATTTTATCGTAGATAAATGCAAATATTTAACCGATTTTTATTTTTCGGCTATTCAATATCTCATTGCACCCAGAAAAAAGATTTGGTAATATTAAATAAAATTACCTATTCAATATTTCATTATTTCAATCAACGAAAATTTACTTTCCCTCCAACAAATACGTAGTTTATTCAATTTTTTAGTTTTTCTATTTCCAACATATTTATTTATTTGAATCAACTTTCACTGTACAGCGGACACTAAAAAAATATTTTATTTGTTGCTACTAAATACTTTCTTAATCCGGAAAAAAGATCTAGTTAAAACTACCAAATACATGTATTACCCGCGTAGAAAAAAAGAATCTTTTAAAGAATCTTAAAAAAAGTCTTGAAAGAATCTTTACAGGAATCTTGAAAAGAATCACGCATAGGAGCCGGAGCAAGATTCTTTCCAGGGTTCTTTTCAAGAATCTTTCCATCCACTGAGAAAAAAACCAATCAAATGTGCGGTTGCGGGTGGCGAAAGAAACATTTTATTCCGTGAGTGAAATAATAGTTATTGTGAATTAAGAAAAGTTGATTCAACTATGCGTTGATTCGTTCAACCAAATATACATGTCCAATTAACGAAATGTTTATTTCGCCCCCCACAACCGCACATTCAGTTGGTCTTACCAATTTTTTCTCGGTGTCCGAAAGCGTTCTGAGAATCTTTGACAGAATTTTAATGAAATTCTTCAGAGGAATCGAGCGAAACCTGTTGATGCTTTCCAGGATTCGTTTCAAGATTCTTTCCATCCGAAAGCGTTCTGAGAATCTTTTAAAGAATCTTCGAAAGAATCTTGAAAAGCGTCTTTAAGATAATCGTGAAAAGATTCCGTCCATTAAACAAAAAAATCATTGAAAGAATCTTAATGAAATTCTTCAGAGGAATCGAGCAAAACCTGTTGTTACTTTCCCTTGGTGTCGAGACAGTAAATTTCAGTACGTCAACGAAGGATAAACCCCTCGTGTATAGTCGAACTCAGAACAGCTTTGCAGTCTTATATACGTTCAGGCTTCAAGTCACTTGCGAGAAACGCTTCGACCGCTCGCCATCTAGTGGCATCGTACGAAACACTTATATTCAATACTCCGCTAGATGGCGAGCGGTCGAAGCGTTTCTCGCAAGTGACTTGAAGCCTGAACGTATATAAGACTGCACAACTGTCCTGAGTTTGACTATACACGAGGGATTTACCCTTCGTTGACGTACCGAAATGTACTGTCTCGACACCAAGGGAAAGAACAACAGGTTTCGCTCGATTCCTCTGAAGAATTTCATTAAGATTTTTTCAACGATTTTTCTATTTAATGGACAGAATCTTTTCACGATTCTCTTAAACACGCTTTTCAAGATTCTTTCGAAGATTCTTTAAAAGATTCTCAGAACGCTTTCGGTTGGAAAGAATCTTGAAAAGAATCCTGGAAAGAATCTTGCTCCGGCTCCTAGGCGTGATTCTTGTAAAGATTCTTTGAAGACTTTTTTTAAGATTCTTTAAAAGATTCTTCACAAGATTCTTTTTTTCTACGCGGGTAGATATTTTTAAATAAAATCAATTAGAATTATCTTATAATCCAATATATATTTATTTCCTTTCATCATTGGAGTTTATTATTATTCTTGTCGTATATTTATATCAAAATTATATATTCTCTAAATCGGCAGCAGTGGGCGCGCGGTCAGTGCATGGCTCGACTACTTGACAAACAAGATTGTACGAAGGGTTTTTTTTCTACTCAAGTTTTCCCCATATCGTTATGGTGACAGTCAAGCACCGAGAAAGTACTGAGCAAATAAGAAGCTCAACAAATATCATTATATAGATTCTTTTATTATTCATTATTTTTATAAAGAAAACTGCTTACCATTAAGAACCGTATGCGAGCGGGCAAAGTGGTACTAATTAGAAATTATGGTTGTTTTTATATGTTTAATGAAACCATTAGTGTGAGACAATGATTGTACCATGAACTTCAATAAACATTTTTCAAAAAAAAAAAAAAAAAAAAAAAAGTGCGTGGCTCGACGGTCTCTAGAGTTAAGCAGCTTTATTTGCGGTCGTAACTTGGATGGGTGACCGCTTAGCCGCGCACTGGTTTGCGCGTCAACTGCTGAGCGGGAGGCAGTTTCTGAGCTTCTAAAGAATAGTGAGGAATATGTCAAAAAAAATTTTTTTTTTTAAATCAATTATATGTACTTTATATGACTGCCGATTCAAATAAATATTTCTTAGATTTGAATATATTTACTATTCAATAAATATATTAATTACAAATGAAAAAATTTATTTGAGATGAATGGCAGTCTAGTAGGTCGGCATCCAAATAAGAAATTTTATTTCCGATGGGTAGTTTCTAGTCCCGCCAACACGATCTTTTTTCTGGGTGTGTCTTGTCGAATGGTTATTAAATCCGATAATGAACAATGTACAATTAGTCTATCGTTGAAATCTGACCGCTACGATGATGAATGTACCGCATGTTTATTCATAAGCTTTTTTTATTTCAGTTATAAAATGCTCGAGAATTTTTAGAGCCACTTTACTTGTACGACTTCATGGTTAATTGTACAAAACCGTAGAATTGTTGTCATTAAAACGGTTGTAAATAAAATATTTATAACCCTATGTTTAAAAATAATGAAATAGACTTTTGTGGACGTGACAGTAGCTTGACTATCGTTTCTCCTGGGAATAATATAACGGTACTATTTACTAGCTGCTGACAAACGCAACTTCACTGTGTCAATGTTATGGCGTTCAATGAGTAGCTTGTTTGCTGACGAAATGTCACTTTTTTCTCATTCGCTTTTCTTCCTTTCTTACCGCCGCCTATGAAATGAAGAATGGCGTGTGACGTCAGTAATCATGAATGACAAAGCATTCTTTTGAATATTCCACGCTGTGACTAACCACAATATTAGCAACACGCTTAATTTGTACCAAATGAGTTTTACGCGTTCCAGTTTCTATCAACATCGACGATAAAAATACGAATTTGTATTTTCTCGTCTAATCAATTCAACATTTAATGATTCGCAATACGAATATTTTTGCTTCCTCATAGAGGAAACTTTGTTTTCGTGAAAAATTTTTTTTCGGGATTTTCATGTCAGAATACTTAAAATGGTCTAAAACGTCGAAAAAAATGGTTTGTACGAAATGTCTGTATGTGTGTGTGTGGGGGCAAAATTTTTTATTAGCACAATAGCCGTCGCAATTTTTAAGATATCGGACTCAAATTCGAATCACGAGTAAACTGTAGTTAAACAAGGTATGGGATTGAATTTGGAGTTAATCCGTCAAGGTGTTCAAAATATCTGACATTTTGAATTTTTTGGAGAATGTCTGCTCAGGCTCTAACTCCCGCAATTTGTATGATATCCGGCTCAAATTTGGACCAGAAGTGGACTGTTATCGAATAATGTTTGGGATTAAATTTGGTGTTAATCCGTTAAGGGGTTCACAATTTATGGCATTTTTAAATTTTTTGAAATTTTTTGTTCGTTCTCTAACTTCCGCAATTTTTATGATATCCGGCTCAAATTTGGACCAGAAGAGGACTGTTATCAAATAATATTTAAAATTAAATTTGGTGTCAATCCGTTAAGGGGTTCACAATTTATGGCATTGTTTAATTTTTTGAAATTTTTTGTTCGTGCTCTAATATCCGCAATTTTTAAGATATCGGGCTCAAATTTGGTCCAAAAGTGGACTGTAGTTAAACAAGATCTGGGATTAAATTTGGAGTGAATCCGTCAAGAGGTTTTAAATTTATAGCATTTTGAATTTTTTTTTTTGAAATTTTTCGTTCGTGCTCTAACTTCCGCAATTTTTTAAATATCGGGCTCAAATTTGGTCCACAGGTAGAGTGTGGGTAAACTAAACATCAGTTCGAATCTGGCGACAATCTGTCAAGGGGTTCAAAAATAATGCCATCTAAAATTTTTTTTAAACAAGGCTGCAAAGTAGAACTTTACAAATTGCGTCCTCATTATTGCTGGATTTTTACAAAACTGCTTCTATGAGGAAGTCAAAATAGATTAACATACTTCCTCATAGAGGTAGATTTGTAAAAATCCAACAATAATGAGGAAGCAATTTGCAAAGTTCTACTTTGCAGCCTTTTTTTTGCGGTCAGTTCGTCATATTGTGCATGAATTAAAACCTTTTTTATTTGACTTTGGCTATTTGAGGCAACGAAAAGAAAATACCCAGGTTGTTCATTGCTAAATGCAGAAAAATTATAACAAACGAATGAGCGAACTGCAATGGAGGTCTAATAACTTTACCGGTCGTTATACTATTATTAAAGCTGCGTGTCTCTACGAACAAGGCATACGTTTGTTACGGTCTACACGAAATAACGGGTGAACGAATCGTAAAATCGTCTTGCGTGACATGGAACAGAATTTTCTATTGCATGCGTGCAAGCCACTGGTGACTTTCGAAGTTACGATGCGATTTCTGGCAATTATGCCCATTCCATGAAAACGCAATTACAGGGATTTTGCGTTACTTGATATGAGACCTATGTCAGGCACCATATACATTATTTTTTTTTGGGAATACATATACATTTACATAATTTATATGAATAACAATAGTAATATCTACGACGGAGCTAAATATATTCACAACTCGGACGCTAATCGCTACTTTTCAAGCTTTTGCTAACTATAAGAGATATTCCACTGCTTTACAAGAAGTAACGAGGCACCTTCGTCGACGATGTCGACGTCGTCGTCGACTTGGCTGCTTTGAACTCAGTTTCCAAGCTCTAATTGCCTCGGCCATTTTCCAAAAGGCATAAAGAACCGAGCGAAACTACCAGGCGTCTCTCGCATTTCAGAATCAAAAGTGAAAATTACGCCGAAGCTTCTCTATTCAATATTCAAAGCTTATATTTTAGTGCAACACGTCTCTTTATTCATATCTATTAATTATCCAAGTATCATTAACTTGTATTCTTTATGAATTATTAATAATGCTTACTCAGAAAATAATTATATTAACTTAATCAGTAATTTTCATAACGTTTTTTGTAATTAAACTAACGTTAATTTTATTTTATATGGAAGAGCAGCGAGTCTGAATAGTTTTACGTGGTTCTATAAACAGGCTATTCGGCTTTCATCCTTTTTATTATTTTTTTATTATCATTATATTTTCCAATTATAATTTTCGACGATTTCTTCTTCGAAAAGTCAGTGGATGAAATATCTCGCATTTTCGATATAAGTATTATTGTCATTTTAATCGTTCCGTAAATGGCTGTCGTACCAGCGTGAAGTTGATACTCGACCGCGAACAACTTCAGGCATGTTGTTCATTTTGACAGTTGTAAAAAATTTAAAAAATCGTGACTTTTTTTCGACTCTGATTTCAGAATTCAGAGGTCCGACTTCCGGTCGGAAAATCAAGTCTACATGTTTTTTCTTCAAGATATCAAATTTTGGCCTTCACTATCGTTCTCAAGTCGCATATTGTACCTCAGAAAGTACCCGTTACATGCCTTTTTACGATGGTTTTGGAAAAAGTCACTTTTGGTCGATTCTGATATCAGAATTCACAGATCCGAGTTTTGGTCGGAAAATCCAACCTAAAGAACCCAAATTTATTTTTCTTCAAGATATCGAAATTTGGCCTTCACTATCGTTCTCAAGTCGCATATTGTACCTCAAAAAGTACCCGTTACATGCCTTTTTACGATGGTTTTTGAAAAAGTCACTTTTGGTCAGTTCTGATTTCAGAATTCATACATCCGACTTTTGGTCGGAAAATCCAACCTAAAGAACCCAAATTTATTTTTCTTCAAGATATGGAAATTTGGACTTCACTATCGTTCTCAAGTCGCATATTGTACCTCAGAAAGTACCCGTTACATGCCTTTTTACGATGATTTTTGAAAAAGTCACTTTTGGTGGGTTCTGGTTTCAGAATTCACAGATCCGACTTTTGGTCGGAAAATCCAACCTAAAGAACCCAAATTTATTTTTCTTCAAGATATCGAAATTTGACCTTCACTATCGTTCTCAAGTCGCATATTATACCTCAGAAAGTACCCGTTACATGCCTTTTTACGATGATTTTTGAAAAAGTCACTTTTGGTCGGTTCTGATTTCAGAATTCACAGATCCGACTTTTGGTCGGAAAATCCAACCTAAAGAACCTAAATTTATTTTTCTTCAAGATATCGAAATTTGGCCTTCACTATCGTTCTCAAGTCGCATATTGTACCTCAGAAAGTACCCGTTACATGCCTTTTTACGATGATTTTTGAAAAAGTCACTTTTGGTCGATTCTGATATCAGAATTCACAGATCCGAGTTTTGGTCGGAAAATCCAACCTAAAGAACCCAAATTTATTTTTCTTCAAGATATCGAAATTTGGCCTTCACTATCGTTCTCAAGTCGCATATTGTACCTCAAAAAGTACCCGTTACATGCCTTTTTACGATGGTTTTTGAAAAAGTCACTTTTGGTCGGTTCTGATATCAGAATTCACAGATCCGAGTTTTGGTCGGAAAATCCAACCTAAAGAACCCAAATTTATTTTTCTTCAAGATATCGAAATTTGGACTTCACTATCGTTCTCAAGTCGCATATTGTACCTCAGAAAGTACCCGTTACATGCCTTTTTACGATGATTTTTGAAAAAGTCACTTTTGGTGGGTTCTGGTTTCAGAATTCACAGATCCGACTTTTGGTCGGAAAATCCAACCTAAAGAACCCAAATTTATTTTTCTTCAAGATATCGAAATTTGGACTTCACTATCGTTCTCAAGTCGCATATTGTACCTCAGAAAGTACCCGTTACATGCCTTTTTACGATGATTTTTTAAAAAGTCACTTTTGGTGGGTTCTGGTTTCAGAATTCACAGATCCGACTTTTGGTCGGAAAATCCAACCTAAAGAACCCAAATTTATTTTTCTTCAAGATATCGAAATTTGACCTTCACTATCGTTCTCAAGTCGCATATTGTACCTCAGAAAGTACCCGTTACATGCCTTTTTACGATGATTTTTGAAAAAGTCACTTTTGGTCGGTTCTGGTTTCAGAATTCACAGATTCGACTTTTGGTCGGAAAATCCAACCTAAAGAGCCTAAATTTATTTTTCTTCAAGATATCGAAATTTGGCCTTCACTATCGTTCTCAAGTCGCATATTGTACCTCAGAAAGTACCCGTTACATGCCTTTTTACGATGATTTTTGAAAAAGTCACTTTTGGTCGATTCTGATATCAGAATTCACGGATCCGACTTTTCATCCGAAAATCCAACCTAAAGAACCCGAATTTATTTTTCTTCAAGATATCGAAATTTGGCCTTCACTATTGTTCTCAAGTCGCATGTTGTACCTCAGAAAGTACCCGTTACATGCATTTTTACGATGGTTTTTGAAAAAGTCAATTTTGGTCGGTTCTGATTTCAGAATTCACAGATCCGACTTTTGGTCGGAAAATCCAACCTAAAGAACCCAAATTTATTTTTCTTCAAGATATCGAAATTTGGCCTTCACTATCGTTCTCAAGTCGCATATTGTACCTCAGAAAGTACACGTTACATGCCTTTTTACGATGATTTTTGAAAAAGTCACTTTTGGTCGGTTCTGATGTCAGAATTCACAAATCCGACTTTTGGTTGGAAAATCCAACCTAAAGAACCTAAATTTATTTTTGTTCAAGATATCGAAATTTGGTCTTCACTATCGTTCTCAAGTCGCATATTGTACCTCAGAAAGTACCCGTTACATGCCTTTTTACGATGGTTTTGGAAAAAGTCACTTTTGGTCGATTCTGATATCAGAATTCACAGATCCGACTTTTGGTCGAAAAATCCAACCTAAAGAACCCAAATTTATTTTTCTTCAAGATATCGAAATTTGGCCTTCACTATCGTTCTCAAGTCGCATATTGTACCTCAGAAAGTACCCGTTACATGCCTTTTTACGATGATTTTTTAAAAAGTCACTTTTGGTCGGTTCTGATTTCAGAATTCACAGATCCGACTTTTGATCGGAAAATCCAACCTAAAGAACCTAAATTTATTTTTCTTCAAGATATCGAAATTTGGCCTTCACTATCGTTCTCAAGTCGCATATTGTACCTCAGAAAGTACCCGTTACATGCCTTTTTACGATGATTTTTGAAAAAGTCACTTTTGGTCGGTTCTGATTTCAGAATTCACAGATTCGACTTTTGGTCGGAAAATCCAACCTAAAGAACCTAAATTTATTTTTCTTCAAGATATTGAACTTTGGCCTTCACTATCGTTCTCAAGTCGCATATTGTACCTCAGAAAGTACCCGTTACATGCCTTTTTACGATGGTTTTGGTTTGGTTTTTACGATTGAATAAACAAAATAAGTATTATGATTTTGTCCAGTCATTTTCATAACGTTTTTGGTAAATAAACCAACGTTAACTTTATTTTACTCGGAAGAACAGTCTGTCTCAATAGTATTACGCGGTTCTGCAAACAGGGCTTTCGACTTTCGTTGGTGCTGTTTGACGAATGCTACGTTATCTCGGTGAGGGACAATGAGTAAATTATTCTCTCGTCGTGTTTCAAAGAGGAAGCAAGCAATTTCATGAGTGACACGCAAAGGTCGTTCCAATGTAGAGATCCGTCAGAGTGGGGTTGGAATTAACGTTAATCCCCGAGCTTTGCCAGCGAGGCTCCTGGTGAGCATAGTACCGTTGAATGTTGACGAAATCAAAACCCTGTTTCATCGCGGAGACAAGCCCAAGAGTAAAGCTTAAAGCAACACTCGCGAACAGGCTGGAAGCCTTGTTGCTGCTGTTGTTGGCGCTATTAGGATTCAGGACGCCTTACCTACCTACCACTCTGACGGATCTCAAGTATAGTACATATCTACAAGAGGATAATGGAGACAAAGTTTTGTTGTCACTTCTCGCTCGGAATACTTCTGACGTTCACACAGAACGGAACACATAGCGAAGAGTCACGTCAATTATTCTGATCGCTTAGCCATCCGAATTGTGTGTAATGCTTATAAATTCTATTTTATATATTTCCGCATAGAAAAGATGGCGAGTGCGGGATGGAATCCAGCGTAGAATCCAGGACACGGAAAAAACGACTTGGCTGGCGCAAATAAATTGGTTACCTCCAACCAATTGGCTTGGTTATATAAGCGTCAGACAACTTTCTGGTTGCATCAATCAATGGACCCTAGTAAGACTAGATTAGTTAAAGGAACCAAGTTATTAATCAGGCCAACTAGGATTAAATAATTAGAATAACGAATATACTTGGTTGGACGAAACATTTCACTGGGCCGGTTTAAGCAATATATTTGGCGGGAGCAAACAATGTACTTGGCTATAGTAACCAAAATTCTTGGTTAGATCACCCAATATTCTTAGTTGGAACAACCAATCCACTTGACTGGATCAACTAATCCACTTGACTGGATCAACCAATCCACTTATCGGCGTCAAAGTAATGCAACAGGTGTATCGAGGAAGTTATACATGCAAAAAGTATAAAATATTACTCACCGTTAAATATGGGGATACACACACATTTCTACGCAAAGCTCTCGTCTACCAATCGAACTGGCACTTCGTTTAAACAAACCCATCTTGTAACTCACAAGCACGCTTCGAGGTTCTTTCTAACGTGGTTATGCGACTGACGACCGATGATGTTACCAACTAAAATAGTTAAATGTACCTACCGATGAAATTGGTAGTCTTCAATTCTACCAAAAACTTGGTTAGACCAAAAGTCACCGGCGCCAATTCTCGTGGTTGGTTCTTTAAGACCAGACTAACTACAATTTCTTGGCAACGACAACTATTTCTGTTGATAATATGCACTAAAGTATTAACCAAGTTGTCGTTGGTGAGGGAACCAATTGTGCGACATTAAATCTATGAATATAGTGATTACAATGACCAATTTTGTTCAACTAATAAAATATGTAAAAAATGTAGCGAAAAAGATGGAATCTAGGCTGTGCAAGACAGATTCTGGACAATCCAGGATAGAGTCCAAATTGGACAATGGGATCTGATCAAATCCCATTCACTATCCTTGACTACCCAGTCTCTAACCTGGGCTCACCATTTTTATGCGGATTCCTACATCAATGACAGAAGGCTTGAAAAGGTTGCAAGGGAATGGAGCGGAACAAGCGAGGAAGGTGGAGGAAACGAACAGGAAAACAGCATGAAAACCAATGACGAAGATCAGGAAGGGTGGGAAGGTTGCTTTTGCTGCTGTTTATGGTAGGAAGATTGTAAGCAAAAGGGGTTACGAACAGAGTTTGTGATTCGCTTTCTCGAACGACCGACAGGACGAAGCACGAGAATGGCAATGGTTTTGAAGAGGATGAGTTTGTGTTGTAGGCCGGGTTGACGCATTGTCCTCAGCTATTGTCTCTCTCTCCTCGTCCCACGGACGTGGAACTATACTATGTTCTATATGTATGTATAGTGCAGGGAGAACATCCCAGACTACCATCTCGTCTCTCTATAACACCCACGAGAACATCCCTCGAGGCTGGGCAAGGGGAAAGCGGGAGAGTCAACCAAACAACGAACGGTCTTCCGCTCAGCCGTACGACACCCGGATCAGACCGAGCGCTATTGTTGTCGCGTAAACAATTTACTAACGCGCCAACTCCTTGGTGACAGGGCCATACCCTCCGCGGTCCTCCCCAATGAAGATGCCTCGATGACACCCTCACATCGGACGGGAAGAAAAGCTGTGTGTCTCTCGTTTCCCCTTCCTCACTCGCTACTATTCTATGCTCAGGGAGTATGGCCCTTCGAAGCAAGTTCAGACAGCGGATAAACGATCTTTGACCAAAAGCTGTATTGGAATAGCACTTGCAAATGCTAAAAAAATGAACAGTTTTGCTTGTTAGTTATGCATAACAAAGAACCTATCCCAAAAAATGAATGACCGATTATTCTTGCAGTGTTTGTTCTTTGATTTGTTCATATTGAGTTTGAAAAATTAAATTATTGCAATGCTTTACAGGTCAAGATCCTGGATGGCGTCTGAGCTATTCAATAAAGGTTTTGGGGTCCATATCCTCCGTGTTCTTCTCCAATAAAGATCCCTTGATGACACCCTCACATCGGACGGGAAGAAAAGCTCTGTGTCTCTTGTTTCCCTATGCTCAGGGAGTATGGCCCTTCGAAGTAAGTTCAGACAGCGGTTAAACGATCTTTGACCAAAAGCTGTATTTGAATATCACTTACAAATGCCCAAAAAATGAACAATTTTGCTTGTTAGCAAGACTGTTCATTTGCATAACAAAAAACCGATCACAAAAAATGAATGATCGATTATTCTTGCAGTATTAGATCTTTAATTTGTTCTTATTGAGTTTGAAAAATGACATTATTGCAATCCCGCGTAAAAATGATGTGTCCAGGATGGTGTGTGGGCAGTCCGGGATGGAGTCCCGGTTGTCCAAGATGGAGAATGGGATTTCATCCGATTCCATTGTCCATCTTGTACTCCATCATGGACTACATCCTGGACTCCATCCTGGACTGCCCAGATTCTATCCTACACAGCCCAGACTCCATCTTGGTTTCTGTCTTGGATTCCATCCTGGACACCGGAACTTTTTTACGCGGGATGCATTGCAGGACAGGATTCTGGATGCCCTCTGAGCTGTCCAGTAAAGGTTTTGGAGGCCATACCCTCCGCGGTCCTACTCAATGAAGATGCCTCGATGACAGCCTCACATCGCACGTTTCCCCTTTCTCACTCGCTACTATTCCATGCTCAGAGAGTATGGCCCTTCAAAGTAAGTTCAGACAGAAGATAAACGGTCTTTGACCAAAAGTTGTATTTGAATATCACTTACAAGCTCTAAAAAAATGAACAGTTTTGCTTGTTAGTTGTACATAACAAAGAACCTATCACAAAAAATAAGTGATGGACTATTCTTGCAGTATTTGATCTTTAATTTGTTCTTATCGAGTTTGAAAAATGAAATTATTACAATTCATTGCTGGGCAGGATCCTGCAATGCATCCTGCAGTGGATGGAGGATAGTTTCTGGGAATCCAGAATGAAGTTTGAGATTCGATCAAATTCTACCCGAGTTAAAATGTAGATCCTCTTCGAAACCTCAAAGTGGCAGCCCCTCCGAGTAAGTCGAGGGTCATGAACCTCCGGAAATGGCAGATATTACCCACTTGAAGTGAATGGAGAAAACCTTGGTCTGAAATTTGTATGTCTGAACCTCCAATTAGGTTCTACAGAATGAGACGATGTTCTCAGGCGCGTGTAAGAACTTTTAAAAGTGTCATATTTTACCCATTTTGATTCAACGAAGGGTGTTTGAAGGATCCACATTACAACTCGGGTACTCATCTCCATCCTGGACTCACATTTTTAAGCGGGTGTTTGGAAAGCAACTTTTTAACATTAAACTAAATTACGAATGTATCGATAGTAAATTAACTCCATTACATTCGAAACTATACACGTTAGGTTAATTTGAAGGTGAAAAAAGCCGAGAGAAGCGTCAAGCTAAAAGAACATAAATAAATATTCCAGCATGGCGTAACTCATCTAACCTTGACTTTTAAAATGCTACCAAATGTTAATAACAGCAATTGCAGAGATTAATGTATATGGTTTAAAGCGGTATTGTGTAGATGTTAAAGAGTTTTTATAAAAGACGATAATTTAACTGTAATGGGGTCAGGTGCAATGAAGGTTCGTTAGTGCTGCTAATTTTGGGCGAGTTACCAGAGAGAACCTTCCGACTACCAGACTGTTTTGGTTGGGTTAACCATTCCTTCAACGTCTCGCTGGTTTAAAGCATGCTGCTTCTGCAGCTGCTGAGTCGCTCGCTTCAAGTAACATGATACGATGAGTTTGGATCCGCGGGTTAATCCTTGGAGCGTAACGGGAGCCAGAAACAGCCATACCAACAGATACTCGAATAGTATAGCTTCGATTCACTCGTCCAATTTGCAGGTTGTACATATCGAATTCGTTGCTTAGCCAGGAATGGACCTTTCTACCAACTGCAGAGTAAGCTGTAGTGGCGAACGTCCGAAAAGACCAACAGAGTTATACTCGTTCACAAGCAACTTCTCAGTTGCTCGTTCAATGCCTCTCTTCCAACTTTTAAGCTGGCCTCGACGGATCCAGCCACACTTACAAAGCACTCGAGAACATTTCCCGTAAAAACCGCAAAAATCGGCCGAAGTGGGAAAGAATATAAAAAGTTTGAAGCATGAAATTGGAGCGATGTGCGAGATTAGGCTTATTGTCATATGCACTGTGAAAACGATTTTGCGGTAACATCAAATCTTGCTAAAATTGTAGCAAAACAAACAACGCGATGTTGTCACTATTTGCTGGGTCAGAAAAAAATGTTTTACTTCGTTTGACTTGCACTAACATTATTGCTCTATTTAACTCGCATGTTTGAATAAATTTAAGTGCTGATTCGAACAAATAAATTAGTTGCTGTAACCTAATGACCCAAATGCTTTACTCTCTATCCAAGCATTATTTATTCTTGTGGTTCCAGACCTTGATATATTTTTTACTGACTCGAAATTGTACCGACTTTTTTTTACATAGTGTAAAAAAATCCTTGAGTTCACTGACATCAGTAAAAAAAATTAAGAGTTTTTTTTATTAAAGAATTACATTAAGGTAGTCAGGGCAGTACGTGTATATAGACGTAATTCATTGTGCAAAGGGTGAGAAAGAAATAGTGTCCTTTCAACATAGTTTAAGAATAATAGTTTCTGGAAATGCAGGTCAGACAATATTAATGTGCTTGCTTAAATACCATCAAGAGGGGAAAGAAACTAAGTGCAAGCAGCATTACAAGATGAACTACATCATCATCAAAGCCGTGCGTTATCCCACGATGCTTTTGTTAAATCAGGTCAAGAATAATGTAGCGTTACAGAGAGCGAGCATTCACTCACACCTCACTCCCGTTATAAATGTGCGATCTTTTGGTGAGCCCCTCTGCCTCGGCCATGGGCGCTGTGTCCTGCTACCTGAACGAGCCGGCAATTTAATTTCTGCCACGTTTCCAGCTGAAGATAAATGTTATACAGCCACAGTGAGCTGAAAATCACAAGCCTCTCGAACGTACGCTGCCCCTCGTTAAATTTTTATTTAAATAATTCATTTAATCAAACTACCTTCGTCATTTGCAAGACACTCTTTATACCCTCGTCTCGCGGTTCTGCCCGAAAAGTTGACTCAGACTTTGTTTCCTTCTCATTATTCTATCTCCGTGTTGACAATCAATACTAAGGGTAATCGAATCACAAACTCGCACATTCGATGAATTCAAATACCCGGCGAATTCGAATATTCGGCGGATTCGAATATACGGCGAATTCGAATATTCGGCGAATTCGAATATTCGGCGAATTCGAATATTCGGCGAATTCGAATATTCGGCGGATTCGAATATTCGGCGGATTCGAATATTCGGCGAATTCGAATATTCGGCGAATTCGAATATTCGGCGAATTCGAATATTCGGCGAATTCGAATATTCGGCGAATTCGAATATTCGGCAAATTCGAATATTCGGCGAATTCGAATATTCGACGAATTCGAATATTCGACGAATTCGAATATTCGGCGAATTCGAATATTCGGCTAATTCGAATATTCGGCTAATTCGAATATTCGGCTAATTCAAATATTCGGCTAATTCGAATATTCGGCTAATTCAAATATTCGGCGAATTCGAATATTCGGCGAATTCGAATATTCGGCGAATTCGAATATTCGGCGAATTCGAATATTCGGCGAATTCGAATATTCGGCGAATTCGAATATTCGGCGAATTCCAATATTCGGCGAATTCGAATATTCGGCGAATACGAATATTTTGCGAATTCGAATATTCTGCGAATTCGAATATTCGGAGAATTCGAATATTCGGCTAATTCGAATATCCGGCTAATTCGAATATTCGGCGAATTCGAATATTCGGCTAATTCGAATATTCGGCGAATTTGAATATTCGGCTAATTCGAATATTCGGCTGTTCGAATATTCGGCTAATTCGAATATTCGGCTGTTCGAATATTCAGCTAATTCGAATATTCGGCTAATTCGAATATTCTCGAATATTATTCGAGAGTGCCCATTTCCATTATTTTAATCCATGTTCTGTTTGTGTTCAGCGTTCGATGTTTCCGAGAGTGACAGACGAATATTACTAAAGAGACGTTCACGATGGGTTAGTGAGTAATTTCCAGCATTCGCAAAAGAGAACGAGAACGTCTTGGAACGAATAGCTTTACAGCAGCTCGAGACATACACCACAAGAAAAGTCTTCAATAGTCCTGAGCAGACGATGCTGTGGGGTTTTCTCTAACAGAAGAAAATAGAGAAGAACGGTCATCAAAGTCACAAGCAAGACTTGTAACCTACTCACCGGTTTACGGTTACAGCTCGACCCAAGCCCGTTTGCTCGGGCATCGAAGCTGAGAACGAGAAAAGAGCGAAGGAGGATGAAGTGAAATTGGCAATGGAACGATTTAAGCCTCTTAGAAGTCGTTAATCGTTATAGCGCTCCACGGCGTTAGTTTGAAAAAACCCTTAAGAGCTGTGCAGTTTGTATTTGTACGACCGAGCGAAACAGGTAAAGATCGAAGCGGATGAACGCCCGCGTATGCTCATTCACCGAGTCTTACTACTTCCGTTCCTTGTTAAATGTGAGAATTCCCATTGAGTCACTCTCCTCATAGTGTATCTTATCTCCAGGTTGTCTTCTCGACGGAGATTCTAGAAAAGCTAACGGTGATGGACCATTATGTCAGGCTATTATGGCTTTGCACTAAAACTTTTCCGCATCTCGTGCAAATACCTTCGGAAAAAGACGCCATTTCTAACGATTAAATGACAATGAATGAAAATAAATGGGAAATATCGACAGAAAAAAGTCTTCGAAATGGCAAATTTTGATAATGTTGCTCTAATCGTACATTTCACAGTTTATTATTCGTTAGTTCTATGTCACCTTAAAAAAAGAAAATGTCTGCTGCACTTAGAGAAAATTCATGTATTGTTAAACTTAAATAGTCTGTTGAGATAAATTTCCACTATATTAAATGATATTTGTATGGTTTGATGGTTTGAAAAAATTAATCTAATTAAAAAAATTGTTCATATCAGTCGCAATGTAATATTTTTCATTTTTATGTTTACCAGGAAAAGCAGTATTTTGACTGTGTCAGATGGTGATGCAGTATTGGTTAAAATAATAGCGCACTCGATGAATGAGCACACATGAATAAGCAATTACACATTTATAAATCTTAATGTGTCACGAGAACGAATAATGGAGAGAATTGGAATAAAACTGTATTAAAAATAAATTTCCATTTGAATAAGTGTAAGTAATTCTTAACACAGAGAAATAATATATAACACATCTAATTTTCATTTCTTATTCACAAAAAGATGATTAATTTAATTCTGCTAATTACTCATAATTACTCATAGTTATTCGAACCGAAAAGTTTTCTAAATACAGCTTTATTGGATTATATTACCCGTCGCTGGATGAGAAATACGTTTCTGTATAACATAGTAGAATTCCTAAAATACTGTGTACGAGAAAGATTGTTTGCTAAATCCAGAACACGTTAATAAAACTGAGTTAAACTCCACGCTTCCGTTTCGAGGTTTTTCCGTAAATCTCATTCGACGATTTTCCATTCTCGGTCCAACCGCACGAATTCATTATCCACCATCAGAAGTAGGAGGCCCAATTCCCGATTACAGGGTAAAACCTCATCCTCTCCAGCCTCTCGTATACTAGAACATAGTCTTCTCTTCGCCAGACTAATTTCGAAATCCCCTGCGTATTCGTCAGTGACTGTATAGTAGTATTCCAACGTTAGCACTCAACCAATATATGTTTGCTAGGCAATTCGCAGAAGGGAGTTGAGTGAGACTGAAACTCTCTCTGGTCGAACGTTTCAGGTTCACCCGGACATGGATTATCGAGCTTGGGGATTCGATTTTGCGCACGTATGAACCATCGTAGAGTTTCTCGCTTATAGCTGATCTCTCTCTTACTCACGCTGCTTTTCAAGCCTTCTCCTTGGCTCTTGGCTCGACCGTACCGAAAATTTACATAGAAACTCCTGGAAGATCGGTTCGCACTATCGTATACCTCTTGTCGACGTGCCTCGTACCAGAGGTCCTTGCCAGGACTGCTTCGGGAAACTCGTAGTGAAACGCAGAGGCAAGAAATAATTGCCCTCTCCCTCACGGACTCTCGCACTCCCGGCCAGCACCCTCTTATCCGGCCGTTACTTCCGTATACGTATGCGGAAACACGTTCGCAGAAACTCTATTTCCATAATTATTATGTGAAAGGTAACGACCGCCACGCCAAGATGATGGCCTACATATCCGAATATATATCCGTGGGATCTTCGCAAACTGTGAAACTGGAGTCGCGTCACTTCACCAGAGTCATTATTTTTACGGGGATTTTTATGCCTTCGACCTGAGGCTTCTGACCTCGCCCAACTCTTTCTTCTTTATTTTCATTCTCCATTTTTTTTCCGTTCATCATCTTTTTTATTCTTTGGAAAGATATTAAAAGGGCTTTGTCCTTTTATCGCTCTGTGTAACGGTTTTTGAATATAGACGCCACCGTATACGTTTCAGTCTAATAGCCATTCGAATAAAAAAAAAAAAAAACGAGAATGTTACAGGCAATTTCGCTATGATATTAAGGGAAACGGCCCAGTTTCTGACACTGACGGGAATTTTATATCTGTAGTTAATCAAGTTTTCGTTAAATATAGAAAAATTCACAGGCAAATTGAAGAGCGTTTTTTTACTGCGGAATATTGCAGAGGTAAGAATAGTTTTTATGAATATTTTATAATGAAATTTAATTGTGAGAATTAATACTCACTTTTCGAAAGACAGCAACTCAAGCACATGCGGAATTCCGAATTTATCCTGTGAAGTATATATGAAATACCATAAAAGTGATATGAATACCTTCAGATCACAAGTAAAAAATTATAAATTGAGTATATAAAAAATATATTCAGTTTTAAACATAGAATTGGACATATTCCGAATTTATGCCGTCAAGTAAATATTAAATACCATAAAAATGATATGAATATCTTCAGATCACAAGTTAAAAAATTATAAATTCAGTATATAAAAAATATATACAGTTTTATACATAGAATTGGGCATATATAGTTTACATACATTCTATATCTATATATACACTTATATAGTCTATATACAATTTATACGTAAACTGAATTTCGTAGGTGGTCTTATATATAAATTGCATATAGAGTTTATACAGACTATATATGCCCAATTCCAATGTGTCGAACTATATACCATTTTTTTTACTTGGCATGAAAACCACACCATCTATCTGATATGTGAAAGTTTATCTACAAGTTAGTTTTCCCCATAAATTCTCAGAGTCAATAAATGCGCACCTAATTCCGGTCATGTTGCAGTGTCCGATACTGAATTTATATATGTCGGTGTCAGAAACTGTGACATACACGTCAGAAAATGGTTTCGTGCTGATGTCAGAAACTGCGACATGGATGATTTAACAGTGTCAATAACCACGGCAGTAATCACAATAATTTAATTATTATTTCTTAACCTTTAATTATTATTTCACCTTTTAAACCGATCAAATTTAATTCAGAAGGCCTCAACGTCAAAATAATCGTCCAATGAATACGATTTTTTTTCCATGTACTGCATAGCGAAATTTGTCAGAGTCAGATTATTTTCTAAGTCCCCTGCATGTAAAAAAATTCTTGGTTAGAACAACTAAGCGCTTAGTTATATATGCGTCACAAGGAGAAAAGGGTGTAGTTGTAGGAACCACGGAATTGATAGTGCCAACTAACAGGCATGGTAGAATATGGCATTATCAAGTTATTATGTATCAGAACCAACCGATTGGTAACGTCAAACAACCGTTATTAACGCCGACCAACCGATTTGTAACGCCAACCCAACGACATCTAACGTGCAACTAAGCTTTTGCAACTAAGTTATTGGTTAGACCAATCAAGTTATTTGTTAACCAACCAAGTTATTGATTGACTAACCAAGATGATTTAGTTGGTGTAACCAATAACTTAGTTGGTCAAACAAAAACTTGGTTGGTCAAACAATAACTTGGTTGGTGTGACCAATAACTTGGTTGGTGTAACCAATAACTTAGTTGGTCAAACAATAACTTAGTTGGTGAAACAATAACTTGGTTGGTGAAACAATAACTTGGTTGGTGAAACAATAACTTGGTTGGTGAAACAATAACTTGGTTGGTGAAACAATAACTTGGTTGGTGAAACAATAACTTGGTTGGTGAAACAATAACTTGGTTGGTGAAACAATAACTTGGTTGGTCAACAATAACTTAGTTAGTCAAACAATAACTTAGTTGGTCAAACAATAACGTGGTTGGTCAAACAATAACTTGGTTGGCCAAACAATAACTTGGTTGGTCAAACAAAAACTTGGTTGGTCAAACAATAACTTGGTTGGTCAAACAATAACTTGGTTGGTCAAACAATAACTTGGTTGGTCAAACAATAACTTGGTTGATCAAACAATAACTTGGTTGGATTAACCAATAACTTCGTTAGCACATATATAACCAAGCGCCTTGATTGATCTAACTAAGCCTTTTTCTCCGTGTGGCATTGAAAATATTCCAAGTCCACAAAATATGAGGAATCGTCGCAAACCGCTCGACTCTAATTACAAATGTCACTTTTCAAACAAATGAAAGTATCATACACGTGAATGAGATTGCATTGTGATGTTCTTGATGTATCATTCCAGATGCGCATGAGCGATCAGATTCTCAGCAAACTGCAATGTGGTTAGCAAAGGAACCATCATTCTTTAGAACTCTCTATCACTGTCAGTCGAAATCAGATCGGATCGTAGTTCGTGGACCTTGAGAGTCGCGAACCCCTCGAGATTCGATAGCCGCTCGCCTTGCGATGACCCCAATCGAATTAAGGTGAAGATTTCCGGGAGCCTTCTCGCTCTGATCGTTTCGTCCGAACTATTTCGAGACGTGCTTTAATCGTTAAGGCGCTCTGGAAGGCAAGATGCTTGAAAGGGTTTGTACTGTTCCCTCGTTTCCTCTGTCGCCCAACTCAATTTAATTCGCATTGGCACAAACGGTTTCCGCAGCAGAAACGGATAGATACAATTGAACCGCACAAATCCGATTAAATTACACAGGGGTTGTTCTTACCCTGTATCTGTCATCGAAAACCCTGTGGGCTTTGATGAACAAAGCTATGTTATTATTATTATTATTATTTGGATTTCCAATAGCATTAGTGAAATATCTGCTTTTCGGTGAAATAACTTACATAATTGTTGAGTGAATAGCGACCGATGTTGAGTAATTATGAGCTTATGGTGACAATAATCCAAGAGGGAATTCAATATAATTTAACTGGTTTTTATGTTTGATCATTCCTCCAAAATCCTTCTTATAAAAGTTTCTAAAATAACCATAGTCGACGTCAAAATGTCCAACAAAATGGATAAGGATATTTTTTTTAATTGTCCATTCATGGAAACGTAAAAAAACGACTCTCCAATGAATTCTTATCACTTTTTTGAGATTATCTTAATAATTTCATTTCAGGAAACAGATTTTTTTCTCTATATCGGAGGTCATAATAATTTCAAGTTTTGCAAAGGCCTGAAACAAAAAAAAATAATAATGGCAAAAATACGATATCTTGAATTTCACGATTATGTTGGTTTTTTAGAGAATCAATTAAACATATTTCGATCTTTTTATTTATGTCTTCATATTGTCAATAATAAAGTTAAAAATATGTGGAGTCTATATAATTTACAGAGTTTAATCTCTTTCCCATGAGATTGCTCCAAAGAATACAACAAATGTCCATAATACCAATTGATAAAGTGGATAAAGAATCACAAGATTCTCAAACATACAATTTGTATATCTCTCGAAAGAATTTTACTCAGTTTGTCATTAACAACTTGGTACGTTATATTTTATTTTTTCCATCTACAAAAGTAAATTGATATTGGTATTAAAAAAAAAGAATTTTCAGTGAATATCAAATACCAGGTTTTCGACGTTAAAAGCGAAGAATCTTCGAACCGGTAAATGCAGAGTGAAGGATTACAAACGATGGCCTTTATTTTCATGGCTCGAGTTATATCTTCTACGAATATAATGGAAAAGAATATCACGTTTCCAAGCGAATCCGATCACGGATAGTTTTGAACTTGATCCTAGTAATGGAGGGTTGCGCGAGACGGCAAGAGGTGGAATTTACTGGGCAGCTACGAGCCACCAAGAACACTTTTCTAAGGTAAACGTTTTTCACGAAATAAACGTCGGAGATTCATGGAGTTCTTTGCAGCTGTGAATATATAGCTCAGCCCTTTTTTCTGACCTTTGTCGCTGTTGTTTTCTTCATCATTCATCACTCGTTAAAATTCAATGCGGATACTTTACCGTACAAGACTCACTACAATTAGATACAGTGCATCGAGAGAAAAATGTACCCAAGTAAAAAAATTATATATAGTCCGACATATGGAATTGGGCATATATAGTCTGTATAAATTCTATATACAATCTATATGCAATTTATATATAAGATCCCTTGTAAAGTTGGTTTTATGTATAAATTGTATATAGATTTTCTAAAAACTATATATGCCCAATTCTGTGTTTAAAACTATATATATTTTTTATATACTCTATGTATAATTTTTTTACTTGGGTAGTACTCATTTCCAGATTTCCAGATACTAATCAGGATCCAAAGTGGAAATATAGAATTTTTTTCCAGACACATACAAAGATTTACTACACTGAGAGAAAATAATGGTATTAGTACCCAAGTAAAAAAAAAATATATAGTCCGACATATGGAATTGGGCATATATAGTCTGTATAAACTCTATATACAATCTATATGCAATTTATATATATATAAGATCACCTGTAAAGTTGGGTTTATGTATAAATTGTATATAAATTGTATATAGATTTTATAAAAACTATATATGCCCAATTCCATGTTTAAAACTATATATATTTTTTATATACTCTATATATAATTTTTTTACTTGGGTAACCATAAAGTGACAACTATTCATTTTCAATTCGTACGACCAATTTTTTAATAGTTGCCACAATTACTAAATAGTTACCATAACTATTTTCCTAATTACCGTAACTATGAAAATAGTTGCATGGACTAAAAATTAATAGTTGTCACTTTATAGTTGACTGTCCCAAGTAAAAAAATTATATATAGAGTATACAAAAAATATATATAGTTTAAAACATAGAATTGGGCATATATAATTTGTATAAAATCTATATACAGTTTATATACAATTTAAACATAAACCCAACTTTACAGGTGACCTTATATATAAATTGCATATAGATTGTATATAGAGTTTATACAGACTATATATGCCCAATTCCATATGTCGGACTATATATAATTTTTTTACTAGGGGTCCCAAGTAAAAAAATTATATATAGAGTAGATAAAAAATATATATAGTTTTAAACGCAGAATTGGGCATATATAGTTTTTATAAAATCTATATACAATTTATGTACAATTTATACATAAACCCAACTTTACAGGTGATCTTATATATACATTGCATATAGATTGTATATAGAGTTTATACAGACTATATATGCCCAATTCCATATGTCGGCCTATATATAATTTTTTGACTAGGGGTACTACTACGATTTCTCAGAGTGTAGGCGTCGCCCGCTGTACTACTTAGCGGGCGACGCCTAGTAAATCTTTGTATGTGTCTGGAAAAAAAAGCCATTTTTCCACTTTGTACAGCGGGCGACGCCTAGTCAATCTAGCCTAGCCAATCTGTTGTGACAACATAAAACGAGGACAACAAAAATCGTTACGTTAGGCTGGCAATTCTTTTGTTCGGCTGACAAAACAGTTTTGCTATGCTGGCAAATCTTTTTGCTGGGCTGAGCAATTTTTTTGTAAGCTTAACGTAACAATTTTTGTTGTACTCGTTTTATGTTGTCACAACACAGAAATTTCTCTCCGTATTGGATCCGAATTACTATACGAATCTCTAAATGAGTGCTATATTCCTTCTGTCAGCGTGCCAAACTTCAACCACACAAAAAACAAGCTCTAAGCCAGGCAAAACAATTATGAAAATGGTATTAGAACATTATAAAATGGATGGTCTAAGAAATATGTCATATTGGACTAAATAATACTCAAATTACACTGACATAGATTAATTATATTCCTTTTATAGTCACGGAAAGAAAAAAGTAGTTTTGGCTACCAATTACAGCATTTTCTGTGCGGCGTGTTAGTCACTCAAACTAAATAGGAATTGTAGTCTCAACTTTTTTTGATTGGTAGCAAAAATAGTACGTATGACCAACAACTTGGTTCCTGCAACTGTGATGGCTGCTA
Organism: Ephialtes manifestator; assembly: GCA_963970395.1. Classification (NCBI taxonomy): domain Eukaryota; kingdom Metazoa; phylum Arthropoda; class Insecta; order Hymenoptera; family Ichneumonidae; genus Ephialtes; species Ephialtes manifestator. The sequence continues at coordinate 22,265,557 of OZ019981.1, read as the reverse complement.
TCCAATCCAAATGATTCGTTACGCCAACCAACCGGTGAGTTGAGGTTATGATCTCAGCTGGTCATTGCTAGTATCGATACTCTACCAACAAGGTTATAGTTTCTTGACCCGACTGAGTAATTGGCGCTGTTCTAACTATTTTGATTGGTTGGTAACGCCAACCGAATGGTAACGCCAACCAACCAATTGGTACTGCCAACCAACCGATTGGCAACGCCAACCAAACTACATCTAAAGCTCCAAGCATATAAAGGTTGGTTTCTTCAACCGACTGAGTAGTTGGCGCTGCTCTAACTAATTCGATTGATTGTCGGGTATCGGATAAATTAGTTTTTACAACTACTTTTTTCTTTCCGTGTAATTTCATACTTGATACTCTCCACGGAAGGAAAAGATTAGTTGCCATAACCAAAAAATGAGTTGATACAACCAATCACGTTTTTTCCCTTACAACTCAAATGAACTGTGACAACGATTCGAACAATAACACCGACGATTCGATAATAATTAGATTGGTTACGCTTGCTAATCTCGCAAGAACTAATTGTGTGAATAGTTGACGTTACTATTTGACATAGTTGGGGTAACTAATTTTTCAGACCTTGTGTACAGCAAATTGGAAACGAAGTTGTCACACTCAGAAAAAAGCTTGGTTAGAATTACCAAAAAATTGGTTAAAAATTTTATCAAGAAAACTTGATGGGTACAACCAAGTTATTGACTAACATAACCAAGTTATTAGTTAACATAACCAAGGATTTGGTAAGACAACCAAGTATTTAGTACGCCTAATCAATAACTTAGTTGCGCCTATCAAATTTTTCTTGGTGAAATTTTTAACCAAAATCTTTAATCAAACATTTCTTTTCGGGTTAATAAAACATTGATTGAGTATGATTCAGTGCAATACGATATACTCCACACTCAGAGAAATCGCAATAGTACAGTCAATTATGAAGTGACAACTATTCATTTTTATTACATGCAACTATTTTTATAGTTGCGGTAATTACGAAAATAGTTATGGTAACTATTTGCTAGTTATAGTAACTATTTGATAGTTGTGTCAACTATAAAAAAATTGTTGTACCAACCATAAATGAATAGTTGTCACTTTATAGTTACTAATACCATAATTTTCTCTCAGTGCACGTACTATCCATTTTTATTTATACCATTCTAATACGCTTTTCATACTTTCATTTTACACGGGAACAAATGATTTCAGACGTCACATCATCACGTTGTATTGCGCTCTACCCGACGACTATAAAAATAACTCTATGTATATTAGGGCTTTCATACTTGATACTTTTCGCTAAAACATACATTGAGTATGATTCAGTCTAATGCGACATACTCCTCATACTGTCCATTTTATACCATTCTAATACGCTTTTCATCTTTTTTTTTGCGCGGGTAAACATAATCGCAGATGTAACTATGTATTTCTCTCTACCTTATAAATATAAAAACAATCCTACGTATATTAGGGCTTTCATACTTGATACTCTTTGACAAAACATAGTTTCAGTATGATTCAGTCCAATACCTCACAGGTTAGAGTCACCAGTAAATGACCAGTTAAGCAGAACAATTTGTTTATCATGGGTTTCTATAAAATGTAATATTTCCACACTGTCTACAAAAATTTTAACGGTTGACCAGAATGTCGAATGATGTGATGTGATAAAAAAAATATCATATTTTTATCGAAAAGTTTATAAAAATAAATACTAAAAGCGAAAAAGTCAAAAGCCACCAGTGAATGACCGGGTCAATCTAGCCTGCAGTTTTAGTCGAAAATAAAATAATCAAACAACAAAATAATCACAGTAGATAGTTAAAAAATAGAGAAATAAAAAATCTAACGTTCAGCCAAGACGTCAGAATTTTTCATGAACTCTCAAAAAGCTGTTGGTCATTCACTGATGACTGGTCAATTACTGATGCATTCACCCTACTATTCATTTTATATCAGTTTAATAGTTTTGTTTTGCGCGGGAAGCAGAGTACAGAGCAACACAACGTCATGTTGTGTTGCTCTGTCTATTCTACAAGTGTAAAAACAATCCTACGTATATTAGGGTAATGCTACACTTCGTCCAGAAGGAGAACACTCCACGGGTTCCTGCAATATGATGTAGGAGCGCAACACGTAGTCGCGAGATGCTGCTACTCCGGCAAAACAAGAAGTCCAACTGTGCGCGCGCTTCTTCTCCATGAAGGCAACTATATATAAACACGAATAATGTTCCAAATACGAAAATTAAGGAGGTAAAAATAACGCAGGGTTGATCTGCACATCTTTGTCTCATCTTTAGGTTGACAATGATAATTGTGTTTTTTGGTCGTTGACATCCTCTGTGGTACTCGATTTACAAATGGAATGTCCTATAGATGGCTCGATTCTTGGTTATCTGCATATGACTTTATATATGGTTTCGAGATCTTTTTATAATATACACGAAGAGCCAAGAAAAAAATTGGGCATATATAGTCTGTATAAACTCTATATATAATTTATATATAAGATCACCTGTAAAGTTGGGTTTACGTATAAATTGTATATAAATTGTATATAGATTTTATAAAAACTATATATGCCCAATTTTATGTTTAAACCTATATATATTTTTTATATACTCTATATATAATTTTTTTACTTGGGGAAATTTCTGTGTTGTGACAACATAAAACGAGGACAAGACAAATCGTCATGTTAGGCTGGCAAATCTTTTGTTCGGCTGACAAATCAGTTTTGCTATGCTGACAAATCTTTTGTTCATCTGACAAATCTTTTTGCTGGGCTGAGCAATTTTTTTGTTAGCTTAACGTAACGATTTTTGTTGTCCTCGTTTTATGTTGTCACAACACAGAAATTTCTCTCGGTGTCAGATGTCAGAAATATATCAATTTTAATTATACAAATTATAATTTTGACATCCTGGCCATTTTATCGTTTTTACTGTTTAATTGTTATGTTAATAATTTCGCATCCTGATCCAATACCCTCTATATATTAACCGATGCGAGGTTTCCGACCATATCAGACATTCATCTTTATTTTTGCTCATATATTTCCATTATATAGCATTATATAGATTATATAAAATTTCTAACATGAATTACGGATCCTCACGATCGTTTTATGACGACGACTATAAGTGAGTTCCAAGTCGTTCGCTAAACTTTTTTTTTTTTTTACTTTCCTCCCCTAATAAGTTGATGAGTAACGACATTTTATAGGAATCATTGTCATCGTTTCATTCATGGTGTGATGGTTCAACGGTGTCGTTAGTCATACTGAGATCGGGACCAAGTTCATGTATTAAAATTTTTTGTTTATGTCAAATGTGAAATAAAAACTGATATAAAGTTGAAGCGAATCCTAACTCTAGTTTTTATAAAACATTAAATCTTTTGAAAGTCGTAATATATCGAAATTGTGAAGCCAGTTAATAAGCCTCGTGATTGGTCAATGATGATGACGTGCTGTATGTCATGAGTGCCAAATTCCCCATGGGAATAAAGTACATTCCGAAATATATAATTTTTATACTACATATAATAGCGCCAAAAAATTGTAGATGTCGGATATATTTTAGGATATATCCAAATCATACAAAAAATGTATTATTCACCGAAAAGTTAGTTATATCAGATATATCCTTGGATATATTTCATTTTTTATGGGGATAGCGCGCGCAGCGCCTGCGTTTGTTATTCTGACAGATGCACCTAACCTAAAATCGCACGCAGTCATAGCAAAAAATAAAGATACAAATATTTAATAACAAGAAAATACAAATGAAAATTCCTTTTATGAGAATAAATATTAGATAGACTCCTAAATTTTGTATATATTGGGTCTCACATAAATAAAGATTATCGACACTTTACATAAACTGAGTGATGTTAAAATTGCAAATAACAGGTAATATTTTATATATTTACGTTCTGCGCTTCTTGACATTTCTCGTTCGTTTCGTATTCGGATCTCGATGTCTGTCGTAAAGTAAGTGGAAAATCCAATATCGTGTGACTTTTGTTTTATTCATTTTTTATTTGATGTGTTAATAATGAAATAAGATTCATTCTCGCGTTTAATAACATTTATTATGTTATAATTATTGGAAAAATGCAATTAATTAATTGGTATTAATTGCCTCGATAGTGTGAGTAATAATGTTCATTCAGTATTCAACAGAGTATTTACTGACATATAAGTCCGAAATTAGTTCCCTTAAAGCAACAGTGGTAATAATTCTGGATGCAGACACTTTCCCGGCTTCTGTCAAGATTTTCCACAATTATCGTTTGCCTCGTTGCACCGCAGTAAGCAAATAAATGCAGTGCAATCATGGAAACTGTGATTGCTTTCTGCAGTTTGGCAAAAGTCTTTATTTGATTATACTAATTTTCCTGTCACTCCAATTAACACTGTCCAAACCCGAAACATACAAAATTAATAATCTACCCTTTCATCTCTAAGACTTACCGATCAATTTGACGAATCGAATTTTCCCAGCACGTGTACTTGATAAAATACCATGACAGTTGTCAGGCAATACAAATAACTCACTCGATGAAACGTTCGTCACACAATATTAAAAGTCTCGTTAGCACTGTTGTTTCCTCAAAAAGTCCACTTGAATCCAATTGAGGTACGTCTTTGGATGTATTTGTTCGTTAAAACATGTTAAGTGCCACTCAACGTCACAACACAAGTACTTTACCTATTCAAACACATTAATTTGGCTCTGTAGCCTCGTATGTTGACTTCATTTCTCAATTGGCAATGAAACAATGTGTATCTGTGCCCGAACAAGAGTTTTACTAACTTCTTTTGATAGGTAGATTGCGGCTGATATTTCACCACGATGACGAGAGAAAGATACTGTTACTCATCATCAGCGACACCAAAGGATACGGCTTTAGAGTTGAATGAGAACTCTCGGCAAACGCGGCTGTGGCCGACTCCACAGGTCTGAATGTATATTGAGATTTACCCTAGCTCAAAGGAGATAGGTATATATATTAGCCTCAGTGTGGAATACTTGCAAATCGTAATTACTGCTTTCTCCCCTTCCGATTACGGTGGAACCTCAAGGACGGCGTTTGCCTTGACTCAACCGATATATAAGCCTTGGAACACGGCTACGATAGATCCACGTGAAATAATATAATCAGATTTAAAGTGGAAAACGCGATGTGCCGGCACCAACAAGGTAAAGGCACCCTCGTTGGTGGTACGTGAGTGCGGCTGCTTTCGACTGATTCGCGAACGTGAAAGCGCGCAGGTCGCTACCACGGGTACTGCTGCTTCTGGTGTGCAGAGCGTCGCACGTCGCTTCTACCGCCACCCGCATGCTCTTCACTAACGCGCGCGCTATAGTGCATCCACTATCGCTACCTCAATCACCCATCCCGAGCCCGTTGTACTCTGGCCGTCCGCGTCAAGCCTTCGATGATCGAGACAGTAGCCGAATGATGGAATATGAGGTGTTGGAAAACAAAGTAGAACCTTGCATATTGGTTCCTCGTTAATTTTAACTTTTTACAAACTTACCTCTACGAGAAAGCATGATCATCAATTTTGGCTTTCTTGTGATTCCCGCGTTGAAAAGACGGGAAGTCCAGGGGCAAATTCAGGATTGAGTCTGCACGGAGAGAAAACTTTTGTTGCATCAACAAATCAGTTGCTAATATTGTGACAGCAAAGCCTTATTTCTTAGCCTAACAAAAATTATTTGCTAGGCTTGTCAAAATAATTACTTGACGAGCAAAATCATTTGCTAGGCCAGGAAAAAGATTTGCTAGACCAGCAAAATGATTTGCTAGACCAGCAAAAAGATTTGCTAGGCCAGCAAAATTATTCGTTAGGGCAACAAATAAAGTTTGCTGTCACTATGCTAGCAAATGATTTTTCTCTGTGTGGGCTGTCCAAGATAGAGTCTGGCATGTTCGGGATGGATTCTGAGCACTCCAGAATGAGCAGTCGAAGATGCAGAATGGGATTTGATCAGACTGCATTGTCCATATTGGACTACCCAGAGTTCATCCTGGAGAGCCCAAAGTTGATCCTGGAGAGACCAAAGTCGATCCTAGAGAGTCTAGAATCTATCCTGGCGTCCAAAATTATACTGGCAAAACCAACGATGGACTTCTTCAAAAATCTGAAGAAGAAATTTGGATTTGATATCAGCAGCGTCTTGAACAATTGGAAAAAACTCAGCAAGAAAGGACTACGACTACATCAACAACTTATTTTCCTTCTCCGGTGTCGTCAAGAGGGTTTGGTCCTAAACACCTTGACTCTATTAGTCAGAACAAACTAACCATTGTAACAGTCGGAAAGGACAGAGTATGGAAGGTGTATGTGAGTAATGCGGATGGTCTGACGAATTATCGAAGAGAGAAAATATATGATGATCACCGGGATTCGAACCCGGATTGTTCAGGTACTGAGTAAGAGCGCTAACTACTGCGCTAATGTCACCTAGTATATTTCTCTCATTCGAATTGTCTTCTTATATGCAATGTAGGGCCGTCACACCATCTTAAACAAAAGAAACTCCTGAAGAATCCAGAGTCCATCCTGGACTACCCAGAGTCCATCCTGAAGAACCCAGAGTCCATCCTGGACTACCCAGAGTCCGTCCTAGAGAACCCAGAGCCTATCCTGGAGAGCCCAGAGTCCATCCTGGAGAACCCGGAATCCATCCTGCAGAGCCCAGAGTCCATCCTGCAGAGCCCAGAGTCCATCCTGGAGAACCCAGAGTCCATTCTGGACTGCGCAAAGTCCATCCTGGAGAATATAGAGACCATCCTGGAATCTGTCCTTCCATCCCGGACTCCTCATCTTTTCTACGCCCAGTAACTTCACGATAAAAACGTTAAGCCGGTAACGTTACTCATCAAAAACGTGATCAGAAAGTCACGTGTTGCTCATACACCACCACCAACTTTTTTGTTTCGAACGACAGTCGTGGTGAACTCTTCATATTGCTGTAAAGCGGTCTGAAAACGTGATTAAAAGATTATCATTAAGGGCTTTTATCCACGCATTGCATAATTATTTATTGTAATGTCGATGGTAAACAAGGTCACGTCCATTAATAAGCTTACTTGAATAGCGCTTTTCGCAATACAGCGGAGAGCCTTGTTACGCGCTGTGTTATATTGCTACCTCAATCACCAGTCCCGACCACGTCACCCTCTGGCCATTCGCGTCCAGACTCCGATGATCGAGAGAGTAGCCGAATGATGGAATATGAGGTGTTAGAAAACAAAATAGAACCTTGCGTATTGCTTCCTGATTATTGTTAACTATTTACATATCTACCTCTACGAGGAAGTTCATCAATTCTAGCTTCTTCTTAGAGGAAGATTTGTACAAAACTAAAACTAATCAGAAAGAAACTATAGCTCAATAACTTCCCGACAAAATTGTAACAAAAGTAACACAACGTGATCAGAAAGTAAGGAGAAGGCAAATAAATTTCAAAATCAATTGGGAACGTTAAATCGCGTTTGATTTGCACACAGGTTGAGATAATACATCAAGTTATGTGTACGCTAAGTGTAAATAAAATCTTAAAGGAATAACTCTAGATTGTACTAACTTAAAAACCGATTTGTGTTATAAATTTTTTTTCATTCTGCACAGAGCACTTCCGCTGGTGCGTGCGAATTAAAGTATGAAACGGGGATGAACAACGAAAGTTTCTCAAGTAGCAATAGCTACCGTGGCACGTTTCTGTATGTACCCGGCTATATTCACAATATACGTAGCTACGAGGCGTGCAATTCTCCCTCCTCACCAGAGCCTACATCGTTCTCGAGTATGATGAATTATTATTAAACGGGCTACGGCAAGGTAGGGATAAGCATCGTGCGAGCCTTGTTCAAATATGTATATAACGTTCGCTTTACACTATTACACTTATTCTCATATGAAGAATCGCGGTGGTTTCCCGACGCTAAATATTTTATTTACTCTATAATCCTGTGTATATATGTATATCTCACGGCTGGGCCGATAAGTTGCTCTGGTTTTCACAGGTTCCTTAACCGCTTGAAAATGATATGCCCAAGATGGAGTCTGGGCATTCCTGGATGAAGTCTGGGTAGTCCAGGATGGAAAACGGGTTTTAATCTGATCATTACACTATTTTCCATCTTGGAATCCATGCTGGACTGCTCAGATTCCATTCTGGATTCAATTCTGGATTCCATTCTGGATTCCATTCTGGATTCCATTCTGGATTCCATTCCGGATTCCATTCTGGATTCTATTCTGGATTCCATTCTGGATTCCTTTCTGGATTCCATTCTGGATTCCATTCTGGATTCCATTCTGGATTCTATTCTGGATTCCATTCTGGATTCCATTCTGGATTCCATTCTGGATTTCATTCTGGATTCCATTCTGGATTCCATTCTGGATTCCATTCTGGATTCCATTCTGGATTCTATTCTGGATTCCATTCTGGAGTTCATTCTGGATTCCATTCTGGATTCCATTCTGGATTCCATTCTGGATTCCATTCGGGATTCCATTCTGGATTCTATTCTGGATTCCATTCTGGATTCCATTCTGGATTCCATTCTGGATTCCATTCTGGATTCCATTCGGGATTCCATTCTGGATTCCATTCGGGATTCCATTCTGGATTTTATTCTCGATTCCAACCTGGATTTTGTATCGTTACATGAATTTTGCTTTCATCGAAATAATATTCGACTATTTTGTAGTGCTTAAAAAATGTAACAAAAGGATAATACAATCGCACTTAAGGTATAAATTTGAACGAAGGAAAAAGGGAAGAAGATGATGTAAAGAATTGAAAGACGAAGACACGTGGTAAAGAAGAAAATAAAGTATTTTCGTAAAAAGTTGGTTGTCACGTTATTTTATCGAAAATAATGATGTATTGAATCGTTCCAGTTCCGAGATTTGATAAAAACGCGCTCGAGGTTTATAAACTTCGAGTGAAATATCCGGTCGCTATCCGAAAAGTATTGTAATTCACCGTCCGAGTGATTGCGACTTGCGACGTTGGGATAGAATTATTATCGATTCGACGACCTTTCCACTCGAACTGAATGACGCATTCGGTCATGCATTTCCGAGTTTCATATACATTTTTATTTCAGCAATGAAAATTTAATACGATTCCAGATTATAAAACGTGCGTCAATGTTTTTCGCCATTTTATTACAAACAAATTTTATTTTTTCTCCGACTGTTTCTCGAAATTGTCATTTGAGTTTAATACGAAATAAACTGAAATCCTTTTATGAACGATGGCGGATCTGACAACAATGCATAAGTTAAATTGGACAATCAACGGTTCTATACAAAAATTACTGATGCACCTGCAAACGAAGGGCTAATTGTTATTCTTGTTTAAATTGATTGCCCAGCATTCGATACCTTTCATGGATGGGATTTCATGGCTAGTAGGACTCTAATAAATTATGAAAGCTCCCATAGACGGCGCTGTCTTGATCAGCATTGATAAAATTGAAGTTGAAGTAAATATTGGTTGGAAATCAAAAAGAGTCTTAGGAGTAATTAAATGAATCGCAGGTTTTATGTCAATATGACAACATGATTTCTATGAAGTAGTTCCATAGATACACCGAGAGAAAAAGTTTCATTGATTCACGGAAATGTTTGCCAAGAGATGAAATACTTGAATTTCAATACTATCTTTTCTTTGAATGATCTCCAACTCAATGAAAAGTAGTGACATTGTTTCGAAGAAACATTTCTTTAAACCAATGAACCTTTTTCATTGATTTCAAAGATATCGTCTATGATTCAATGAAACCTTCTTCTTACCAGCTCAAAATTTCGAAACCTATTTTTTCCTAAAGTACGCGGCAGATAAAGCTCAAATTTTGTGGGTATGTAAGGAAGTATGGCAGAAATAGGTTAAGCTTCTGGCTCCTCGAAACTCGAAGCCGGTCGTTCGGGAGAACCGGAAAACAAAAAAGTGAGGTTAGGTGCGAGAGAGAGATTAATGAAAACGTATCTTTGAACCAATGAAAACGTCTCTTTAAAACAATAAAACTGTTTCTTTATTATATGTTCACTAAGTAAATCTTTGTTTACAGCCAATGAAATGTTCTCTTTGAAATTCAAATGCACTATTTCATTCAAATCAATGAAAAAAAATCAATCCACCCTTTTTGGCGTCAATGAAATCTTTTCTCTCGGTGTAGATGCCCAATGTATATATAAAAAGATTACTCAACTATGAACCAGAAACGCTGATAATTAAATGTGCCAAACTCATGCCTGAAAAATTTGCACAAGATAAAATTTTGGCACGGGATTAAACATCGGATTACGAATTCAACCTACTAAACCGCCGGAGCGAAGACAATAATACAACCAAAACGAGTGAAAGATGTAAGTTCGTACAATTCTTTTACATTTCACGCGGCGCCACTTCGTGAAATTTTAATCGCGATGTTTATAAATCATAGTGGTAAAGGTAGATTCTAATTTATCGACGAAATTTCAAAACGTACATCCATGCAATTCGTAAATATATATCAGTAACTTCACGATAAAACTTCACGATAAAAACTTCACGATAAAACTTCACGATAAAAACTTCACGATAAAAATGTTACGTCACGCGGGAATAAATGTTTGATTGTGATAACTACGTTTCCAATTTGCTGTACACTATGTCTCAAAAATTATTTGACACAACCATATCGAATATTAACCTCAACTATTCACACGATTACTTCTCGCGAGATTAATAAGCATATAATATATGGATATTCTGCGGCAACGTTCTGTCGTAGAGAAAATAAAAAATAGTTTTCCTTTTTTTTACGTTTCGACTCACGTCAGAGTCCCCTTCAGAAATTTTATATTTCTCTCAATGTTCTAAATCTGCGCGGAAAAAAAATTAGTTGCCATAAGCAAGAAATGAGATGACACAACCAATCGATTATTCTATTTATCTTACAACTCAAATGGTAATACCAACGATTCGAATGGTAATACCGACGATTCGAATGATAATACCGACGATTCGAATGGATTAGTTAACCTCACTTAAGGTAGTTATAACGCGAAGGCAAACACGTTAGATACATCCGAATTCTTTATATCTTGTAGTCTGAGTATTCATCTTTTATTTGTGAGGAATTACGAGATACGTTACCGGATATCTAATTAAGTAAATAACTTTTTAAAACATAGTTTTATACATGGCGTTAAATGGAGAAATATAAAAAATTGACTTTTGAATAGAGAAAAAAGCATCTCAGAAATGAAATATAAAACATCTAAACAGCTCTACGTTTTCGTTAGATCTTAAAGTAACCGATGCGACCATAAAAAGTAGTAGTCACCGGACATTTCAGCGAGTTATTGTAAGTTAATTGCAAGAAATTGCGTTGTGCAAAAACAATCTCTACCAGCTGTTCAAGATGGCGCCGAAGTTTGGCAACGTTGCACATCAGCTATATACGCGACAGTTACCATCGATCGGTATATACTCGTAGTGTTCTGCAATGAAAATGGATGAAAATGATCGCTCGCATCCTAAATTCGACGTAATTAACTGAAATCGAACGTTTTAACCTATCGATACTCTTGAATTTTTCATTTGTTGATCAAATTTGATTTGCGTCGATTCTTCACTGTATCTGGCTTTTTTGTTGCTTGAATGTTGTCGAACCACCTTTTTCTTTTACGCCTAATGAATTGGCCGTTTTTTCCCGCGATCCGCTCTAACGTCATGTCTTTCTTTTGGAGAATTCGACATGACAGAGCAGATTCGCCAAACAAACTTCGCAAACCTAACCTCGTTTCATGTCGGTAACGTACGATGCCGGTCGAACAGTCGGTCGATATTGCCGTGTTGCCACGATGTGTCGTGTGCTTACAGAGCCAATGGCGGACGAGTCAAGACATAAGTCAAATTAGTTTTAATAACATTATTAAATTAATTACGCACGTGAAAATAATTTCGTAATATGATTGAATGAAACTTTTATATTTTAGAATTTAATTGTGGAATATGCAGAAAGAATGAATAATTTTATTCTTCGATGATGATAGTTGCTAGTATCTATGACGCCGGCGTACTGACATAGCTACCTTAATCTCGCGAGAAATAAACGTGAATAGTTGAGGTTACTATTCGATATGGTTGAGGCAACTAATTTTTTAGACATCGCGTACAGCAAATCGAAAACGTAGTTGCCACAACCAAACATTTCTTTCCGTGTGGAATGTTTTACAAAGGCAATAATAAATAAAATTACAAAGATCTAGCTTATACTAAATTGAAACTACAACAAAAGGTTGGATAAATAAATAATTCAAAGGGCGATGCGTGAATAAATAAATAAGTGTACCTTAATTCTATCAGGTGATGAGAAAATCACATGTTGCGAATACGCCAGTACCAACTTCTTTTTTTGGAACTACAGACGTGGTAAATTCTTCATAATGCTCAAAAGAGGTCAGAAAACGTGGTTAACCCTTCGTTAAAAATTACCATCACGGGCTTTTACCCACAAATTGCATAATTATTTATTGTAACATCAGTGGTAAACAAGGTCACGAGAATTAATCAGCTTACTCGTACAGCTCTTTTCGCAATACAGCGGAGAGCTTTGTTGCGGTAGCCCTTTGGTAATTAATATTGTGGCTTCAGTCCAGAATACCTCACCTTCCCTACTTTCACCCTTTTTGAAATATTTAATCTGGAGCCACTTAAATTCAACGAAGTATGCATCAAGTATAATGGTTTTCATTGAGGGGAGGCTATAATTATTTTTTACCGACATATAATTTTTTTTTTCATGTTAATAAATATTCTTTACAATATACCTGACTTACCGAAAAAATGAACAAACCCACAAGATTTTCTTGTTGTTATAAATTGCGTTGTAAATTTGCATTGTACAATAATACAAAAAATATTATGGCTTTATGAAATTCTATTCTTTTGTACTTTAAGATTTCTGTTTTATTCTCCAATTTCTTAAAACAAAAATGTACATAGTTCGAAATTTGTACAAGACTTTCTTATCATCTCATTTTTAAAATTTTCATCTTTTTTTGGAAATTGAAAATCAATGGGAAAACAATGTGCATTATTATTATTTCCATTCGGAAAATTCCATTACGCCGCTACAAATTTGGTCAAATAATAGCAAATTCTGTATTCGCAAATATGTATTAATATTCTTTCAATAAAGTTTCAGTATAACCAGAGTTGTAAATGCCTAATACTTATAGAAATAATGATGATAATACGATCAGCTCTATAATTATGATTTTATAATAATAACATGTAGCGATTGTAATACGATGATTAAACTTTGGAATGGCTGCAAAAATTATTATTATTCAATAAAAATTCACGGTAATCCTTTTGAAAAAATGGAAAAAAATAAGTAATGCATTACTTATTTCTTCCACTTTTTCCACTATTTCTTGCAATACTAAAGCAAAAATTAGTATTTTTTTCAGCTATTCAAATGTTTACACTCTATTTTATAATCACTACATATTATTATTATGAAATCATAATTACAAAACAAATTGTACTGTAAACTATATCTCATGAATTAATGGGGATTTACAACTCTGAGTATAACAAATTATATACTGTATAGCCGAGACCTTTTTATTTTAGAAAAAGAAAAATAACCATTCAACAAAATCGTCTGCATGCGTATTCTGTGAATTTTTGACGCACGATGTGCCGCAATTCTTTTTTTTTTTAATACTTCGTTCTCTCGTACTCTCTATATTATTTGGTTTTCGTTCTCTCTTCTGGTTCGCTGCAGTATTCTGGATCAGAACTCTTTGATCTCGACCAAACCGACAAATCCAACGGTGAAAACAAATACATAGAATGTGTAATGGTTGTTAATTTTAATGAAACTGTCAAACTCCAGCTGTAGAAACACTTGAACAATTCTCGTAATATACAGATATACGTAAATACTATTTGGATATTATACATGAATTATTTTCTGGATCGACGAACGTGAGAGATTTTATCGTATATAAAAATCGACTTTCGAATACCAGAGACCAAGAGAAGGCAAGAGAAAGAATTTTTCTCCTAGCGTATGATAATCATGCACTTTGTGACCACTATAGATCGGATACGTGACCATATCTGCGGTGAGGTACCACAGTGTGTCGATAACATTTGCCCCAGGAGTTTCCAAGCTCACGGATTGTAAAACAACGTTGCTACGTAATGTAATCTCTTGCAGCATATTATTTATAAAGGAAAGAAACAACAACTTAGGTATTTATCAGAAATCTATATATTGTAAGAAATGTTTAGTAGAAGTTTGCATTATGGGTAGAAGAAGCTCTATTGTAAAAAGTTTCATTATGAAAATTAATATACCTTTGTTGGAGTTTTTTATGCATAATCAGGTATCTTAATTTAAATATAAGAGTATGATGTAAAATTAATAAATGGTAATGTAATATTATCATATAATTGTATTTTATATTAAATATAGAATTCAATTCCGCTTATGCATAAAAACTTTCGATCAATGAATATTATTTCACTGAATATTTTTGACGATCGAATTTTATCGAATTTTGACCTTCACTGTCGTTCTCAAGTCGCATATTCTACCTCAGAAAGTACCGGTTACATACCTTTTTACGATGATTTTTAAAACAGTTACTTTTTTCTGTTTTTTATTTCAGAATTCACAGATCCGACTTTCGGTCGGAAAATCCCACCTACATATTTTTCTTCAAGATATCGTATTTTGGCCTTCACTGTCGTTCTCAAGTCGCATATTCTATCTCAGAAAGTACTGGTTACATATCTTTTTACGATGATTTTTAAAAAAGTCACTTTTGGTTGGTTCTGATTTCAGAATTCACAGATTCGACGTTCGATCGGAAAATTCAACCTAGAATTTTTTTTCTTCAAGATATGGAATTTTGGCTTTCACTTGTTCTCAAGTCGCATATTTTACCTTAGAAAGTACCAGTTACATGCCCTTTTACGATGATTTAAAAAAAAGTAACTTTTTTCCATTTCGGGTTTCAGAATTCACAGATCCGACTTTCGTTCGGAAAATCCAAACTGAATTTTTTTTTCTTCAAGACATCGAATTTTGGCCTTCACTGTCGTTCCCAAGTCGCATACTTTACCTTAGAAAGTACAAGTTACATGCCTATTTACGATGATTTTTAAAAAAGTTACTTTTTTTCCATTTCGGATTTCAGAATTCACAGATTCGACGTTCGGTCGGAAAATTCAACCTAGAATTTTTTTTCTTCAAGATATGGAATTTTGGCTTTCACTTGTTCTCAAGTCGCATATTTTACCTTAGAAAGTACCAGTTACATGCCCTTTTACGATGATTTAAAAAAAGTAACTTTTTTCCATTTCGGGTTTCAGAATTCACAGATCCGACTTTCGTTCGGAAAATCCAAACTGAATTTTTTTTTCTTCAAGACATCGAATTTTGGCCTTTACTATCATTCTCAAGTCGCATATTTTACCTTAGAAAGTACCAGTTACATGCCCTTTTACCATGATTTTAAAAAAAGTAACTTTTTTCCATTTCGGTTTTCAGAATTCACAGATCCGACTTTCGTTCGGAAAATCCAAATTCAATTTTTGTTTCTTCAAGACATCGAATTTTGGCCTTCACTGTCGTTCTCAAGTCGCATATTTTACCTTAGAAAGTACCAGTTACATGCCCTTTTACGATGATTTTTAAAAAAGTTACTTTTTTCCATTTCGGATTTCAGAATTCACAGATCCGACTTTCGTTCGGAAAATCTAAACTGAATTTTTTTTCTTCAAGACATCGAATTTTGGCCTTCACTGTCGTTCTCAAGTCGCATATTTTACCTTAGAAAGTACCAGTTACATGCACTTTTACGATGATTTAAAAAAGAGTAACTTTTTTTCATTTCAGATTTCAGAATTCGCAGATCCGACTTTCGTTCGGAAAATCGAAACTGAATTTTTTTTTCTTCAAGACATTGAATTTTGGCCTTCACTATCATTCTCAAGTCGCATATTTTACCTTAGAAAGTACCAGTTACATGCCCTTTTATAATGATTTTTAAAAAAGTTACTTTTTTGATGTTTTTGATTTCAGAATTCACAGATCCGACTTTCGTTCGGAAAATTCAAACTGAATTATTTTGTCTTTAAGACATCGAATTTTGGATTTCACTGTCGTTCTCAAGTTGCATATTTTACCTTAGAAAGTACCAGTTACATGCCCTTTTACGATGTTTTTTAAAAAAGTTACTTTTTTTCTGTTTTTGATTTCAGAATTCACAGATCCGAAATTCGGTCGTAAAATCCAACTTAGATTTTTTCTTCTTCAAGATATCGAATTTTGATTTTCAATATCGTTCGCAAGTTCGCTTCGTAAACAGCGAAAAATAATGAGGAAGCACTGTGCAAGATTCTACTTTGCATCCTTTTTTAGTATCTGTATCCTCACAGGTACTAAAATTGCTACCAAAAAAATGTGCACAACGGAGTTGCAAGATAAAAAGCGTCATGAACGCAAATTAGGATCTTTGTGTTGGCGGATTTTACAGTTTCAAATATCGGCGAATTCGAAAGTCCACATATTTTATCGTTCTTGCAGAGCTGGAAGCTGTTAAAAAATGTTACGAGCGTTCCGACTTTATTTGCTGTCGACGAAGCCAACGACGAGCAAGACTAGCACAAGTTGCAATGGGCGTCGAAAACCTCATTGAGAAAACGTGACACGGAGGTTTGGTCAAATTCTCGCGTTCCTCCCACTCTACTGAAATTGCGTACAGTTCGTGACCTCAGAGCTTTCAGCAAGGATGAATCCATGAACCATTCACAACTCTGCAGCTCAACCATGGGATTTGGCTTCGAGGAAAGTACCGAAGGTGAACGAATAGTGAGAACGGTTTAAACGAGACGGAAAGATTGAAGAACCGACCAAGACGATACCTTGACCCACGTATTGACTAGAAATTGCTGAAGAAATGTGATCGCTCATACCTTTCTTGTAGCTCCACACTTTTTCTAACTCAGTACCTCTCACCGAAAAACCGACGTCAAATATAATAAGAAAAATTCTTCAGCATCATGAGTAGATTTGAACAAAAATGTCATTTCTTCTTTTTTGAATTTCAAAATACAAGAAATCGTATTTTGCTTTTAATGGTTAATATATTAAACAAGATATAAACTATTTGGTTGCTTTCAAACTCAGTTGCCGACACTTGAATTTTGGTTAACTTTTTGTAGCTTTCTGATCAAATTAGCGAATATATTTTTATGTTCGATGCCTCAATTTGACTGTCGGATCATTCCCCGGGCACAAAAGGTTCGAAGACCAGGATGGAATCCAGGACAGAATCGTGGATGGAGTCTGGGTTGTCCTGGTTGCATTCTGAGAAATTCAGGATGAAGTGTGTGTGGTCCAGGATGGAATCCAAGATGAACAATGGGATCGGATCAACTCCCATTCTACATTCTAGGTTACCCAGATTCCATCCTGGATTCATCACGCGGGTTGGTTCTGCGATTAGTAATTCAGGATATATTAGAAATTCGATTTACCAATTATATAATATTGCACAATTCTGATAAACTATTTATCTGTACAAAATTGCTGAAATATAGTATTTGATATAATATACCCTATAAACTTTGATTGCAACTTTTTTTATAGGTGACTAAATCCCCTTAAAAATTTGGTAGCAAATTTTGCTGCAAATTTTTTTCCACAATGTGTTTTAAAAGAAATTGTATACGTAATTGGCCGCAATTTTTTCATGTAGAAGAGAAAAGCATAAAGCATAAAAAGAATGTCTACTACATGACTGGAAAAGACAGTGTGTATCACTAAAAAAATTCCATCTCGTAGAAACAAATTAAAGATGATAAAAGGTTGTACTTGCCGAGTAGTAGCGATTCTTACGCGAAAGTAGGACAGTCTTCGACAATATCAGTCTGCACCCAGTTGTGAAAGACTGCGATATTCCTACGATGATTTTCTACCATAACGATTTTCCATCTTCCCCACGAGCTTGCGTTCTGAACATTATACAATTTTCGTACCAATCTCGTGACAGGATTTATTTTTCTCTGCCTTGTAGTCCACGAGCTGGCTTCCGAATCTTTCTCTTCCACTTGATTGCATATGTACGACGTCGGCAGATGCTAGATGACACTCCAATTGTGGTGATGCATTTTTATTGGAAATGCGTACACCACGGAGTCATAGAATGCTGAAGACTTATAACAGCGTTTTCCTTCCATAGAAATATGAGAGAAATATTGAATCTCATATTTATTACATATACCGAGGCCTAATGTCCGTCGTAGACAGTGTTGTAGCTGGAGCAACAAAGAGGGTTTTAGTGAAATTGAAGAAATGAATTTGTTCAATGAAAAGAAACCACGACTGCATAGATACCAGATGAGAACGGGGAAACTCAAGCCGTTTGAATTGCTGTAGCTTCTTCCTGGCCGCTCCGCAGCTTCACCGACTACTAGAGTCTCTTCCTCTTTGCTGTATCACGCTCTTGACGCACACTCGATAAAGAATCCTTTGGGACGAGTCATATTGATTCGTCGAGAGAAGAATCGCTCTTGTGACTTGTTTGTCGGTGAATGAACAGATGCCATAGCTCTTTTTATTTCGCCATTTCTCGTTTTCCTCTTGACGTGTTATCGACGAAAATCGTTTGAAGACTCCAACTGCGCTGTGAACTACCGATTCGACAGAAGCAAATGGGTGTCGAAATTCTTGACGATTTCCGAGTGGGACCGTGAAACACATTTTAGTTGTAAATTTCACCGGAAGTCGAATATTCGTTTACTGTCACCCTTTGCGTTTACTGAGGTTTCCAGATCGCAGTCAGTTGTTTTGTACCTCTTATGCATATGTTCTTTCAATGAGAGCATACTTAAAATTCTTGATGTTCATCTGATTTGTATCTAATCCCGTGTAGATAAAAAACCAGAGTCTAGGATGGAATCCAGGGCAGAATCCAGGATGGAGTCTGGGCTGAATTCAGGATGGAGTCTGGGCAGAATCCAGAATGGAGTCTGGGCTGAATCCAGGATGGAGTCTGGGCAGAATCCAGGATGGAGTCTAGGCAAAATCCAGGATGGTATCTGGGCAGAATCCAGGATGGTGTCTGGGCAGAATCCAGGATGGTGTCTGGGCAGAATCCAGGATGGAGTCTGGACAGAATCCAGGATGGAGCCTGGGCAGAATCCAGGATGATGTCTGGGCAGAATCCAGGATCGTGTCTGCGCAGAATCCAGGATGGAGTCTGGGCAGAATCCAGAATGGAGTCTGGGCAAAATCCAGGATGGTGTCTGGGCAGAATCCAGGATGGTGTCTGGGCAGAATCCAGGATGGAGTCTGGGCAGAATCCAGGATGGTGTCTGGGCAGAATCCAGGATGGTGTCTGGGCAGAATCCAGGATGGTGTCTGAGCAGAATCCAGGATGGAGTCTGGGCCGAATCCAGGATGGACTCTGGACTGGTTCAGAATAGATTTTGAGCAATCGAGGATGAAGTCCAAGATGGACAATGGGATCGGATCAAATCCCATTCTTCAGCCTGGGACTGTCCAGACTCTATCCTGAACTCATAATTTTTCACGCGAAATAAAACTTTTACATGTAGAAAATAATTAAGAAATGATGCACAAAGTTTTCATTAATCCTGAAAATTCTGAACTTATCATTAAAATCCATTCCGAGAATAGGAATGTAAGAGTGCAATTAAAATTGCTGGTATCCATGAGTTTCGCATTACGTTTGCAGTCATTTTTTCCTTTATTCCATCTGAAAATCAAATTTGGTATCAAACCCTTCGAGTGCAATTTCCATCGTTAAACGAACAAACCTCATCAAGGAGGTCAATGATGATATCATACGCATCATTAATTCGCCGCTCTAATAACCACGAACAAATTGACTTGTAATTAAATTACGTTTTTGATACTCTAATAATGCAGTAAAATAATATTCGATGAGGTTGTTCGAGCGAGATATTAAATGTAAGCCACTCTCACTGCCTCCTCACTCCACCACGTTATTTCGATGTTCACTGCCGCATGGTTGGCCTGCCGACCGATGCAAACAATTCCACCTCCGTTTTTCGACATCCGCATATCACGAGATCTAGTTGTTTCGACTGAATACAAAACAAAGTTCAAATCTAGGGTGCAACAAAAAACGGGTGCAATTCGATATCAAATATCAAAACCGTTATGAGTGACGATGTACATACATTGCGATCATTACGGCGAATGGACTCGGGATCGATATTGGATGGAGTATTCCAAATAAGTACACGTATTGTTCTATGGTTCCTCGAGCACGAAGAACCTTTACTATCATCAAAATGGGAAAACCAGTGGCGGTGGTACGAATAATAGTCAGAAATTATATTGCCAGATTATGCAGAAGCGATAAAGAACGCGCGTGAGTGCTTGCGTATAATATATTAGTATGTGGTATACCGAGCAGTATGGAAAGAATTTTTAAATATTCACGAGTGCGGTTAGTGTATAAAGTAGAAAATCGCAAATATGTATTTTCTAAGTTCGTGGTACGAATACCTACCATCGATATACGTTACTGCTTGGCGCAGACAATTTCCACACGTTAAAACACTGCCATTTTACTAGCATTACATTAACTCTAAGGCGAGGAAAATATCTTGAGGATAAATTGAACTCGGCTGCTTACACAGTGCGGTCAGATCCTAATAATAGAGCGTTACTACGTTAAATTATTTTTACTTAAAAGAAAACTGCGTTATTGTCGTAAGCGTTAATTTTTAACGATTCCAGACGCCGCATTGCTGACCTGTAACTTATGGGTAATTACATATTCGCCGTCTGTGACGGTGGTTACTAAAACGTTAATGACACTCTGCGACCTGTCAATTTCGTTCAACCTAGTTCACAAAATATATATAGCATTATGTATATCGGGAGTATTGTAGAACAGCGCAATGGACAATAATATCAAACGAAGTGTCGTATAGTTCAATACTGCGGAAATACTGCGTCGTTGCTTTTAAACAATATTTTGGAGGTACTTGACTACAAAAATAATTTTATAAAAGATATAGGGTTTCTTAAACATAAGTCGTTTCGTTATAATGTCTCTAGAATATAAAAAGAAGTTCCCAAGGGATAGAAGAGGGGTTCCTGCGAGATAAAGATGTTTCCGAAAAATAATGAAGAGGATCTCGAAGGATACAGGGGGTTCTCGAGGGATAGAGGGGGTTCCCAGGGGAGAGATGGAGTTTTCGAGGGATAGAGGAGGTTTCCGAGGGATAGAGGAGTTTCCCGAGGGATAGCAGGATTTCCCGAGGGATAGAAGGATTTCCCGAGGGGTAGAGGAGGTTTCCGAGGGATAGAGGAGTTTCCCGAGGGATAAAAGGATTTCCCGAGGGACAGAGGAGGTTTCCGAGGGATAGAGGAGTTTCCCGAGGGATAGAGGGGGTTTGTGAGGGATGGAAGAGTTTCCCGAGGGATAGGGGGTAGAGATTTCCGAGGGTTTGAGAGCGTATCTGGTGGGATAAGGGGTAGAAATTTCCGTCGGTTTGAGGGGGTATCTGGCGGGATAGGAGAAGAGATTCCCGAGGGATATAAGGGCTTATTGAAAGATGAAGGTATCATTCCCGAGGGATAGAAGGAGATTCCGAGAGATGGGAGATGATTCCCGAGGAATAGAAGGGGATCCCGAGAGATGGAAGATGATTTCCGAGCGATACAAGGAGATGGAAGATTATTTCCGAGGGATAAAATGGTATCCCGAGAGATGGAAGATGATTCACGAGGGACAGAAGGGAATCCCGAAAGATGTAAGATGATTCCCGAGCGATAGAAGGGGATCCCGAGGGATGGAAGATAATTCCCAAAGGATAGAAGGGGATCCCGAGAGATGGAAGATAATTCCCGAGGGATAGAAGGGGATCCCGAGGCAAATAGCTGTCTATCCATGGGATATGGTAACTGCTGCCATAGCAACCATATATTCATATATTGCAAAATTAGCAAAATACTTTAAAAGGTGAGTTCATGCTCAACGAGTGCACACACGAAATAAGCACATTTGCACATCCTGCACATCCGCTTATCAGATTGCCAGATTATATTTCTCCTTGGATTATCATTCAAAAACGATTTTCAAAAACGAAGAAACTTACGCATTTATTTCTAATTACAAAGCGTCATAAAGATAGCTTTGTGAAAGGGGTAAAATAATGAAGAAATGCATGGTTCGTTGTTGCATTCTTATTTAATACTGGAAAACAAGTGGTTTATAAATTCAGGTGGTTATATTAATTAGAATAAGGTAAATTCTCACATAATTATAATACGTCTATGGGTCATGAAAGACTTCTCAGGCTCTTATCACGATAAGTCCTGCGTCTCACTATCTATCCGTATTCGCAACAATACTTGACTATGGTAATATTATGTAAAACTCCGGCCGCCTTCTCTTTTATCTTAATTCTCACGGACGTACCTACCTCGAGCCTAGCAATTTGAGTATTATCTCTCTTTGGCAGGAGGCATAAAAGAAAATTTCCAGTTCTTGCAGTAATACGGATGTTGAAAGGGTGGGTTGGGCTTGGTTTGCTGTGGAACGTAAAGTAGGTTGCCGCAAATCTAATTTTTATAGAAAAGACGACAAAGAAAAGTCAGCGGAACGAATGAGGTTGGTGGATATGGAATGGGACGATGTCAGGAGAGGATTGTAACCGTGTAAAGGACACGTCTGTGCGTAATAGTAATTATGTATGGTTAGGTATCCGTGAGTTTCGCCTTAATTTATTCTTGAATTGCAATCAAGAGACATTAGGAAAACGTAGTTTCTACATGATGCAACTCTACATAGACTGGATTTTACAAGTGTAATCCAACACAACAAGATTCTATGCAGCATGAATTCGCCACAGCAAAACTCACCCCGCTGTTAATTTGACACTGCAAAACTGTACACCTCGCAAACTCGACATACCAGAAATTTACACTCGCCAAACTCGACATCACGAGCATTATATACACACTATTAAAAATATTTCCAACATTACATTACTAGAATTTTTTTAAATTGAATTTAATCCACGAGTGTAGTAAAATTATAAATTTGCATAGGGTAGAAGTACCGGTTGTGGCCACCCCCACACTTAAATACGTTTTTCGTGGCTATTTTAATTCTGTAGCTATATTTAATCATAATTTTTCATAACTTTGTGTATTTTCGAAACATTTATCGTCATTTTGACGTCCGTTCGTCTCCATTACAAAAAGTACTGTATCAGTAATTAAAGTATCATCAGCTGATTCATCAAATTCTCAATTCCTTACGGAATTCGACAAGATTTTGACGAAAGCTCTAGATACATATTCGGATTATATAGTTGGCGAATTGCATGCAGCTTTGCACATATCAATCTTAAGAGTCATCACTGCAAATGTTGATGTACTAACAGTTTGAAATAAAGCTATACATTTATAAAAAATACGATGGCCACAACTGGTACATGGAATAAGCATGTTGCCCCGGATATGGCCATAATAATATAATCATTAATTTTTCGTTAATTATTACACAATAAATTCATAAATTCGTAAAGAAGAAACAAAAAACCAAAAAACACTAAGAAAAATATATCCTTAGAAATGTATAGTAAAAAAGAAGGTAAAACGGTGGAACACCTTTCATGTTGAAGATTCCCATCATTATGCAATGCGAAAATCTGCTTTCGGAAAGAACTCTGGTAAAAATAAAAATAAAAGTGAAAAGAGCAAAACATTAATATAATGTATGACTATTTGTGACAAAGAAAACTGCTACGAAAAAGTGCAAAACGAAGGAGACGAATGTCAAAAAAGGTTAGTTAGGTTCACACATGGCATCTGTGCTTTAAAGACATTTTCGTGTAGAGGAATTGGATGCTTTCATAAGAATACAATTTTGATTTATTAAACACACCTTAAAAAATGTTTGAAGTGCAATGAATATTGAGTTATTCTAATTTTAAGCATGGCCAAAACCGGTGCATAGGTGGCCAGAACTGGTGAAATGGCTATGCTCCTACTTTTTTCTATTTTCCAGTGTTTTCTCGACACATATGAAGATTTTAATGCTAGAAACCTGAAAATATATTCTTCTCAGATATGAAAAGTATAGGTCCAAAACAGTTTTATGATATTTGGTCCCAATCACAAGTACTTGAAAATGAGAAGATTCTTAAAGTGGCCACAACCGATACTTCTGCCCTATTAAATTTACAAATTTTCATCGAATTTGTCAGAAAGTAATGGAATTATGCGAGCATAATGTGTCCAAATTACAATAGTTAGTGTGGTATTAATTACGTTAGCAAAAAAAAATTACCTATATCTTTGTTGGAGAAAGTTTTACTTCAGATTTCGAAATTAAATTAAATTATATTCATGAGGAAATCGAAATGTCTGTCCTCTAAGAAGAGACGAAAACTTTATACGCCACTGATTCGGAGTTCATATGAGATATTAAGCAGTTTCCAAGAATATCGAATGGCTCTTTCATTTAAAAATATCATTCACGCCGTGCATAAAATCGCAGATTAATCCATTAGCTTCGCAAGAATTTCAAACAATGTCATTAATTATAGTTAATTGCTCTTATACAAGTATAGCCATGCTTCGTTCAATTTTTATTTGAGAATGAGTTTATCCATTTTCTGACCAGCATATGTTAAATATCTCAGCATTCATAATAATTAATCTTTATAGTATTTTATATATCTTTTGCACATTTTAGAGGAAAAACATCAGGGAGGTAAAGTAGTTACATAATAAATTGGTGGTGAATTACACATGAAGCATTTTTATATTCTTTTTCTAATACCCTGAGAATTGGCTCATGTGTAGTCACCGACCATCATTTTATTAAAGGATCTTTCCAGTGTGAAAAAAAATCGATTTTTTTTTTCATCTTATCCATTAGTATATACAGTAAAAAAACATCCTCTTAAATTTTTGAAGCCATATTCGTTTTTTTCTCGAATCGACATTTTTCAAAACGGTGGAAATTCTCCAGGGAACAGTTTTCAAGCGATCGTTTTTAAATTTTAGGAGAACATTCTTCACGCTACTCTCTATCGTGCTATGGAAGCTTTTTTTAAATCTTCCCATTTTTTAAAAGAAAAACTGTCGAAAAAAACGGCTAAAATCAGTACTTTTTGTTCCAACCGCCGTCATTTTGTCAATTTTGATTTAAAAAAAAGGCTCCATAGCGCGATAGCCAATCGCATACTAAATAATAATCCTTTGGGTTTTTTTTTAGATCAAATTTGCGACCCTTAGGATGTCCACCATGAGGCTATCTTTTTTATCAACATTATTTTCAACAATTAAAAAAATATATTTAAACAATAAAAATCGTCTTATAAAAAATCATTTTCTGTCATTCATGATTACCTTAATATGTCATAAAAATTTCAGATTGATCGGCGTATGGTAATTGTCCGATAAAAAATCGTGAAAATAGGCTATTGTTAGAGCCGCCACACTGGAAAGATCCCTTAAGCCATTACTTTATTCAAATCGGACATTCACATTATATACTACTTTATCGTCTACATTATTTACATGAGTTGATCGAAATAGTGTATCATGAGAATATAAACACAATACATTTACTACATCAAACTTTTGACTAGTGTTTACAACGGCCACAAGTTAAATTCGGTAGATACATTAATTGATTTGATTTGATTTTATATTTTCTCGTATTCTCCATGCATACGGAAAAATCTGTTTTGTTAGGACAGCAAATCTATTATTAAAATAGTGATTACCTGCAAAATATTTTGTTGGGCTAACAACAAAATTTGTAAGCCTGGCAGAACAATTTCTTAGCTTGGCAAAAAATTTGTTTGAGATAACATAATGTTGTCATCATTTAGCAAAAAATTTGTTGGCTTATAGAAACCTTATTCTCCGTACGTGGAAATTACCTTTTATGAGGCATTCTCTGTCAGTTCAGCCACTTTTTTTTCGACCCTCTCAGATCTATCCCATAATTGGCCACATTTTAGTACCACTTAAAAGCACTCTTTGTGATTTTTTTCAGATTTTTTAATCCATCCATTTAGAAAATGTATATTTTTATGTTATTCATATAACTTCGATGGTGTGAATCTGACAAAAAAATCACACATACAAAAACATGTTGTTTTTCAATTAACTTTGTATTGCAATATGTCTCATATTTTTATTCGTGTTGCAAAAGCTGTTTACAGCAAAAAAAATGTTAAACAATTTTTTTTACTCATTCGGATACCTTCGATATCACTGCCAATTTTATACAAGTTACAGGGATATGTCAAAAGCATACCAAAAAATTGGCATAGTGGGCATCGACTATTTGAAGGAGGAAAAAAATATTTTCCAAATTTTTCGATCCAATAAATGGCTATACGCACGAATAACTGTATGTAAACCCTGAAGGCCGTGTCGTCGTTACACGCCAAGTAGCTCAGTGGATCGATTATTTGAAGGAATAACAAAAAATAAGTGAAATAAAAAAAATATATAAAAATAAAAAAACAATTAAATAAATTTAATTAATTTTCTTTCTTTTTTGAATCCTTCAAGTAGTCGATGCCCACTACACCAATTTTATTGTAGGTTCTATACATGTCCCTACAGCTTATAAAAAATTGAGAGTAATATCGAAGGTGTCCGAATGAATGAAAAAAAATTGTTTAACATTTTTTTTGCTGAATATCGCTTTTGCAACAAGAATAAAAATATGAGACCTATTGTATTACAAAGTTCAGTGAAAAACAACATTTTTTTATACATGTATTTTTTTTCTCAGACTTACTCCATCAAAGTTATATGAATAATTAAAAAAAATACATTTCCCAAATGGATTGTTTAAAAAATCTGAAAAAATTCACAAAGAGTGCTTTCAAGTGGTACTAAAATGTGTCCAATTATGGGATAGATCTCGAGGGTCGAAAAAAAGTGGCTGAACTAGCAGAGAATGCCTCTTATGTATAACCACTCAATTCTAATTATCAACTCACCTCACATAAACACAAATTCATAGTTTTTAATTTAACTGATAAAGTTATCCAGTGGTTAAGATTTTATAAGACTTCTAAGAAGGAATAGCCTTTCCTCTGATTATAAACGGTCAACAGACGCTCGTGTATCTTGCTAGCATAATGCACGCAAGAAATCCTCGTGCAACAACAGTCGTAAATATGATCGGGAATAGAGTTTGCGATCGTAACTTTATCGAGCAGACTTCTAACAGACAGAACATAACGAGACGATATGCAAAACCTCTTCCATGTTCTTCGAGAAATCTCATAACTCTGAGCTCACGAACATCGCTACACCCTTACGAAAAATCTCTCGTGGAGTTTGTTATTTCTGATCTGCTTTGTTACCTACAAAATATGCAGAGAGGGTAGCAGACGATGAATGGGATGGTATATTATTCCAGAGGACCATTTCGGAAGGCTGATAAAAATTGTGTACGATATTTGTTATCGATTTGTAGTTCCGACAATAAAATACAGGGTTTTTCGACCACTGTACTGCTGCTGTGGGAGAATTGCACGTACCATGCCGTAGTCCGGCACGTAACGATAACGGAAAATTGGGATCCACAAGTTCTGACAGCGGCATTCGAGAATTGTCTACGTCTGTATCCACGATAACAGACGGTCGTACTGACGTTTTTGTACATTTTATTTTCGATAAAATGTACCAAACTGAAATATACCAAAGAAAAATGTTCAAAACCAAAGACCATAACCTGTTTCATTTGTGGATTTCACGTGAAATTTTTTAGTTACCTTTTTTTTAAACTGGCAGTTTGGAAGAAATTTCACCTTTTAAATTTACGCACGTGAGAGAAATCGAGAAATTTACTACGTACATCGAGCACAAGATCATAATCATGGTCTACAATTTCTCCTGTAAAAGGATTGAGACTCGCTTCTCTCTGAATTGCGTATCGTGATACATGTATTATAAGATTTAATATTACGCAAACCACGTGTTTTAATCAAGAGTTTTATAAATCTAGGAATTCGGAGATCCAACATCAAATTGAAAGATAAGTTTGTATATTTGTATAATTATTATAATGAAAATTTCGATAAATATAAAAAGGATTAAATTATTAGAGAGCTTTATAACTTTATATTGAAATTTTTATAATTCATGTACTGATCGCCAAATGTGTATAATTTTAACTAATGTTTTAAAATAAATGTGATTTATAACTTACATGGATATTTTACAATTCACGTATTGATCGCGAAATGTGTATAATTTTGACTAATGTTGTAATATAAATGAGATTTATCACCTATAATGGATATTTTATAATTCATTTATTAATCGCGAAATGTGTATATTTTTTACTAATGGTGTAAATTTGTCTTGTTATTTAATTGAAGAAAAATACACTATTTATTTCATCTGTGCATTTTTTGTTGAATTATTTATTTATAATGCATCTTTTCTATATGAATATTCCAATTAGAATTACATTTATATTTCTGATTCTGATTCTAATATTGTATCTTATCGAAATAATGGATAAAAATGAATTTCTTACGATTTCGGTGTTGAAAATTTCAATAAATGATAATAGAATCAGTAAATAAATAAATTAAAGAAATAAATAATCAACACATTTTGTATGAATCGACTTTTAAAATGTAGTAAAAATCGATCCTGAGTTAAAAATGTAGACCTTTCAAACAACTTTCATTAAATAAAAACTGAGTAAAACATCCCACTTTTCAAGATTTATACAAGGTCTTAGAACCTCATCTCACTCTGTAGAGTCTAATTGGACCCGCGTAAAAATAATTATGTCAAATTGAGATCTCAAATCGACATATGTCAAAAAGTGCCATTTTTGAGATGCGCTAAGACAAAATATCGTAGAAAATTTCAAAGGGATTTTAAGATCGATTTGATATCACGTTTACTGATACCAAATTACAATTTGATGTCAAAATTCGTGATATGCGCAATTGATTTTGATCTTTCAAATGTACAATTAAATTTCAGCGCACTAATTAAGCTCAGATTAGTAAAAAAACTTGGTATCAAATCGATCTCAAAATGGCTTTGAAATTTTCTAAGATATTTTGTGTTAAAGCGTCTCAAAAATGGCACTTTTTGAGATATGTCAATTTATGATCACAATTTGACATCATTATTTTTACGCGGGGAGGGTCAAATAAAAATACTATTTCATGATTTTCTCTGTTCACTCCAAGTGGGTACTGCCATTTTCGGAGGTTCTGCGGAGGGTCATAGCCCCCACACACTCAGCGGGGCTATCACATTTAGGTTCCGAAGAGGGTCTAAATGTTAACTCGGCATTTTTTTGTTCGACTTCGTAACTGGTATCACATAACCCCAAAAGAACTTCTCTCCAGAGGTTCCAATACTTGAAAGGTTAGCCACACCGAGAGAAAAATATAGTACTCATTTCCAGATTCGTATAGTAATCGGGATCCAAAGTGGAAAAAGCTGTACTGTTTACGCTGCTGTACGACGTTATACAACGCATCATATACTTCTCTATATATAGCAATTCACGTTACGAAAAATAACCCAAAGTCTATTGACAGCCTGCAAAACATCTGTAGTTTTGTACGACATGAGATTTACGAAAGTCCCGTGTATAGCGTCGATCGTTCAACGTCGCCGTCATAACCTCAACGTTGCCCGAATATGCGTTTGCCGAAAAGAACTTCTCTCCAGAGGTTCCAATACTTGAAAGGTTAGCCACACCGAGAGAAAAATATAGTACTCATTTCCAGATTCGTATAGTAATCGGGATCCAAAGTGGAAAAAGCTGTACTGTTTACGCTGCTGTACAACGTTATACAACGCATCTTATACTTCTCTATATATAGCAATTCACGTTACGAAAAATAACACAAAGTCTATTGACAGCCTGCAAAACATCTGTAGTTTTGTACGACATGAGATTTACGAAAGTCCCGTGTATAGCGTCGATCGTTCAACGTCGCCGTCATAACCTCAACGTTGCCCGAATATGCGTTTGCCGAAAAGAACTTCTCTCCAGAGGTTCCAATACTTGAAAGGTTAGCCACACCGAGAGTAAAATATAGTACTCATTTCCAGATTCGTATAGTAATCGGGATCCAAAGTGGAAAAAGCTGTACTGTTTACGCTGCTGTACAACGTTATACAACGCATCTTATACTTCTCTATCTATAGAAATTCACGTTACGAAAAATAACACAAAGTCTATTGACAGGCTGCAAAACATCTGTAGTTTTGTACGACATGAGATTCACGAAAGTCCCGTGTATAGCGTCGATCGTTCAACGTCACCGTCATAACCTCAAAGTTGCCCAAAAATGCCCAAACGTTCCGCGAGCGCCCCTCCGCATGCATCGTCTTTCTATTCACGGTGTAAGTAAACATTTCCAAACTTCCAAGATTGATCCCATTTACTATGTTGCCTGGTTTTTTTTACCAAACTATTTTAGATGTCTTAACTATATTTATCTCTCGGTGCAGGGTTATATCTGCTATTTTCGGAGGCTCCAAAGAGGGTCTAAATGTTAACTTGGCATTTTTTTATTTGACTTCGTAACTGGTATCATATAACCCAAAAAAAAAATTCTCTTCAGAGGTTCCAATACTTGAGAGGTTATCCAGGGTTTAACCTTTCAACTGTGAGCATAGACCGTCGGACGAAAGGTATTCCCTTGTCTAGAATTATATGTAGGCCAGAGCTAGAAACCGGAAGCTCTGGTCAGCCGCAGGCAACGGAGGCGAAATTCCAGGCGCGTATTTCGTCGCCGTCGTCTATGTCGGCATCGTTCTTGCGTCCAGTTCAGCGCTGTCGTTGTCGTTCTGCGGTCCATTCTAGCACCACGTCGCGCACCACCCAACTTCCCTCGCCATTGAATTTGTCCGCAAATAAATAGACATTGTATATAACACTGCCCGCCCTTTTTGCGTCCCGACTGGCGCTTCGCGCGGTCGTTGTGTCGACGGAGCGAAATTTTACCATTCAACGCGCACGACGCGACGAGCGAGACAGAGCAACAATAAAAGGAAAAATAACAAGGAAGCAAAGCGCAGGACTAAATTGCTCGGGTGCGAGCTAGTGCGGATGCAACTGTCCCGTAGCAATGCAAGCCAACAGTGTTATCGCCGAGAGTGGTGCGTCGAACCATTTTGCAATTGGCAATGATTCCTGCACTGGTACTCCTACCCCAGCAAATCTGCCTCTACCATCCAGCTTTTTGACGGATTGTGCTCTCGGCAAGAACAGATGAAGTTGGTAGAGATCACCACTATTTAATAAACTAGAATTAGCAGTCTGTATCAGTTTTTTACATTTGCTTAAACAAAACATTTAAATGCATTTTTTGCTCATGAACAACATCATGATCTTTTCATGTGAGGACTTTTATTTCTACGCTGCCATTTTTTGGAAATCGGAGACTTTATTTACTTTTATAAACAGCATATATTCCTCAAAATCACAGGTACATAATTATTTCAAATTTGGGAAAGTCCTAAATTAGAAAAAAAATTGGGTTTAAAAATGTAAAATAAACTAGGCAGTCTTAGAAAACTATTCTCTACCATATCCTGAAGTGCGATCTGATGGCAGACCGGAAGCTCCACGAGTGTGTCGGTTTTTTCCTAAAAATCATCCATATTTCAAACATTATAACCCGAGGTAAAATGTAGACCCTCTTCAAAACCTAAAAGTGGCAGTCTCGCCGAGTAAGTCGAGGGTTAAGAACCTCCGCAGAACCTCCGGAAATGGCAGATATTATCCACTTAGGGTAAACGGAGAAAACCTTGGTCTAAAATTTGTATGTCTGAATCTCCAATTAGGTTCTGCAGAATGAGATGAGGTTCTTAGACCCGTGTACTACAAATCGTTAAAAGTGGCATATTTTACCCATTTTCATTCATCGAAGGGTGTTTGGAGGGTTAACATTTCAACACAGGAAGGCAAATGTGAATCGCCAGACTGCTGGTTAATTATTGGGACACATCTCATGATGAAAACATTGTGATGGTGAATAGAACGGACAAACGAGAAATCGGAAAACTAACTGTTATCTCGAGGCATATCTACGATCTAATCAAATGAGCAGCGGTGAGATTCTCGCCGAACCACTCCATTTCTTTCTGGCTGTCGCCTATGTTGAGGGCTCCCTCGGGAATACGTGGAAACGTGGCTTTACTACGGGATATGCACACTTTGCCTCTAGTACCTAATGTCACGCTTACGGAATTCTGATAGTCACTATTATCTTATAGACTATAGAAGAAAATGTGGAGATCTTCTCCGAGTAATAGTGAAATTAATTCAATGATTATAAAATATATGATTGGATTCTGCAAAATCATTGACGAGACAATAAATTAACCTGACGTGAACTAATTTGAAGTCAAATCGATATTAGCTCGCACCCCGGCAGAATCAAGGCTTCATTCTGCAAAAAGACTCACGTGTTCTTATCGAAAATCTTATGAAGGATAAGAAATATCGCAATGGCTGAAGTACGCTTCCCGAATCCTTCGAAAATCTTCCTAGTTCTGCATCTTGGGCGTAGTTCTGAGTCCCAGTTCCGGAATTGCGATAATCTGCATAATGGCGCCAACTCACGTTCTACCCGGTCTCGAGGATATGAGAGAGAGGAATGAATCAGAAGGAGCCACGTCATTTGCTGTTTTTAGACGGCAACCTTTCCTTCGATTCCCCGACGAACGATTAAGTTTCTCAGTTCGGCACGGAGAGAAAAAGAATTTTTCCTCCAGAATCCACCGAAGTTCCTACTTCGTTAGAGTGTCTAGTGAAGTTGAAGATAAAGTTCAATGAACCGAGATATATATGAATTTCCGTCACGTTTTTCGAATTCCAATCTACAATTTGGTATGAACGTAACACACATACTATAGAATCGGAATAAAAAATCTTTTTTTTTTCTTTTTTCAATGTGTGACTGGGTCCCCTTAATTCTCAATAAACCTTAGGATGCAATAGCATTGTAGATTCCCCGTGCAGGAAAAAATAGTCCGGAATGGAGTCCTGAATGGAGTTTTGGGATGTTCCGGATGATGTCCATGTTGGAGACCCGGAGGGAATCTGGATAGTCCGGGCGGGAGTACCAGAGGGACTCTCATGTGGACTTTGGCTTTCAATCCGATCCCAAAGTCTATCCGGAACTCCCGAAAGGATTCAATTTGGATTTCCATCCAGGACTCAAAAAACTTTCCCGGACTCCATTTGGGATGCCAAATACTTTTCTGGACTCTATCCTGGACAATCAGCGAATCTTGGAGAATCAATCGCAGAGTCCATCCCAGTGTCCATTTTGGATTCTCGCCTGGACTGTCTTAGACTCCATCCCAGACTCTATCCTGGATCATTTGCGAATCTCGCCGGTTCAATCACAGAGTCCATCCTGGTGTCCATTTTGGATTCTCGCCTCAACTGTCTTAGACTCCATCCCGGACTCTGTCCTGAACCATCCCCGAGTCTCGCTGGTTCAATTGTAGAGTTCCTCCCGGTGCCCATTATAGACTCTCGCCTGGACTGTCTTAGACTCCATCCCGGATATTATCCTGGACCTTCTGCGAATCTCGGCGATTCAATCGCAAAGTCCATCCTAGTGTCCATTTTGGATTCTCGTCTGGACTGTCATAGACTCCATCCCGAACAATCCGCGAATCTCGTCGCTTCAATCGCAGAGTTCGTCCTGGTGTCCATTTTAGACTGTCGCCTAGACTGTCGTAGACTCCATCCTGGACTTTATCCTGGACCATCCGTGAATCTCAGCAATTCAAACACAGAGTCCATCCTGTTGTCCATATTAGATCATCAACAAAGGGTAGACCCATCGTGTGCAGTCGAACACAAGACACCTTTGCACTCTTATATACTCTGAAGCTTCGAGTCACTTGCGAGAAACCCTTCGACCGCTCGCCATCTAGCGGAGCAGCGTACATCAGTGTTTCGTATGATGCCACTAGATGGCGCCTCCATCCCGGACAATTTTTTTCTGCGCGTTTCTGTCGTCCAAGACTTTGATCACGAGCCCTTGGCTGTATAAAAATATTAGAAGTGACGTTGAAAATGTTATGGATGTTGCGTTTTACCATAGGGTAGTCGAAAGCAGGACAGCTTTGCAGTCTTATATACTCTGAGGCTTCAAGTCACTTGCGAGAAACGCTTCGACCGCTCGCCATCTAGCGGTGCAGCGTACATCAGTGTTTCGTATGATGCCACTAGATGGCGCCTTCATGCCGGACTATTTTTTTCTGCGCATTTCTGTCGTCCAAGATTTTGATCACGAGCCCTTGGCTGTATAAAAACATTAGAAGTGACGTTGAAAATTTGATGGATGTTGCGTTCTACCATACGGTAGTCGAACGCAGGACAGCTTTGCAGTCTTATATACTCTGAGGCTTCAAGTCACTTGCGAGAAACGCTTCGACCGCTCGCCATCTAGCGGAGCAGCGTACATCAGTGTTTCGTATGATGCCACTAGATGGCGCCTCCATCCCGGACTATTTTTTTTCTGCGCGTTTCTGTCGTCCAAGATTTTGATCACGAGCCCTTGGCTGTATAAAAACATTAGAAGTGACGTTGAAAATTTTATGGATGTTGCGTTTTACCATAGGGTAGTCGAACGCAGGACAGCTTTGCAGTCTTATATACTCTGAGGCTTCAAGTCACTTGCGAGAAACGCTTCGACCGCTCGCCATCTAGCGGAGCAGCGTACATCAGTGTTTCGTATGATGCCACTAGATGGCGCCTCCATGCCGGACTATTTTTTTCTGCACGTTTCTGTCGTCCAAGATTTTGATCACGAGTCCTGGGCTGTATAAAAACATTAGAAGTGACGTTGAAAATTTTATGGATGTTGTGTTCTACCATAGGGTATTCTGTGCGACGTGTGGATGCTCCCAATGTTCCTCAACCGGCTATTTATTTGTCGCTCGCGGTCTGCGCGCGAATTTTCAAGGGTTCACGAGATAGGTGATAGCACGGCGAAGCTACGCCGCTTGAGGATAGGTGGATGGGCCATGGACACCACCAGAGCCTCCTACTCCGCCTCTTTCAACCCTCCCCGCGTATCCCCATACTCACCGACGCTCCAAACTCATATATTTCACGCTGGTAGGCAGTAACTAACAATTCCTAGTTTGCGGCCCGCCGCTATATTTTCGTCAGTTCATTCCCCGGGGCACTCTGGAACCGCCAATTTATCGTCGGCCCTACGCTTCACCGGTGCTCTTGCGAAAAGCGAGATCGTGGGGTTGAGGCAAAAGGTGGCTCGTTCACTTGCTCGCTTACTCGCGCCTTTGGGGTATTCCCTTGGACTGAACTCACTCCAGAATTCTCTTAGTTAATATAAAATGTCCGTTTCCGATAATCGACCACGTAGCATGTTACCACCTGTCTGTTAGCTCAACCTACGCTCCGTTCGCTCTTTTAAACCGCTCGACGTTAATTCTCATAATATATCAGCAACTGCTACATCCACATTTGTCCTCCGGGTTTTCACGGGCAGCAAAACCATGGAATACCTTGTAAAAAAATGAAAACCAGGCGGCAGAGAATGAAAAATGTAAAAGAAACAAGAATAATCAGTAGACCGCAAGAATTAATAGCTGAAATAAAATTCACAGATATCTTTATCCGCGAATGAGAAAAATTTACGGTGTCATTACCGGCGCTCGGGACTCGAAGCCGGAAAACTAACACGACTACGTTGAAAAATTCACGAAGTCACGTGTTCGCTCGGGATTAAATTATTCGCGTCCAACTTTCCGTCCAATGACCCGGATTATTTTCATTTTTACATTTAACCAAAATCTCTTAATTTAAACTAAAATCCATCAAGTCAAGTCTCTCTTGAATAAAAATACTCTAATATTTAAACCTGAAGTTCCGAAGCCGAATTGAGCACATATTAAATGCGGTCGCTCCAAATTTGCTCCACAAACTAATTAAAACAGTTGATGTGTAACAGTAATTGGACATTTATCTGGCCAATTTAATCCTCAAATACCTTTTAGACGAATCGCATATCAAATGTCATTTTGACAGTTTTATTAGGTCCAGCAAAATCTATCATCGTGCAGTTATGTATAACTTTGTTGCAACGAAAATAAAAACGTAGTGACAAACATTCCAAAAAGTACAAAACTTATACTTTATGTCCCGATTTCATCAATTGCAGTCCTAATATTTACAGACATAAAATACAGAGATGTACCTTATATAATTTTCATGTTGATTTAGAATTAATAAATAAATATTCCAAAAATCGTAAATTACAGTAAAAAAAAATAAAGCAAACAAATTACTCGTATGTATAATAAATTAACAATGTCATTTTTTAAATTCATTTAAAGAACTAAATGAATTTATCATTACTTTTTTTGCAAGATGCATAATAACGTTTGGCCATTTTGCGCTGGTGTATCGATGTAATTCAACCAAAATGTATATTTACAATTGGTGAAGATACAACCACACCTCAACCCCTAGTGGGGTGAGAGATACTAACAGCTGTCGATGTGTCCATACCTTCCGGTGAGTTACCGATATAGAGTGTGTGTAGACTGCAAAGTTGGCTGGCAACCCGCTTTCATCTGTCGGGCTGTACCATTTCTGAATTACTAATTCCGCACCGCACTAGATATTCTGATCTAGTATAGCCTTCCCAGTTTCTTCATAAAGGTCAGTGCATGGCTGACTTTATCCGAAATAGTATATTGTGCAGCAAGGACCGGACGTTGACTATTGCGACGAGTGTCAGATTTCCGGACCAAGCAAAGCGAGGGCAGCAATAACACGAGTGACTTTTGTAAAGTATGCATTAATTAGTAGTGCAGGCAAAAATGGGGTATAATGTGTCACGGGTATAATGTGACACAAGTGAACTACTTGGAATTTCTCGTAGATTTGACGTGTATAAATAATGAGTTTTTTGTTGGGCACTGAGCTAAATTGAGTTTCATCCGACGTCAAAAAAAATATGATGCTATGGTGTGAAAGATTATTTAAAAAAAATAAAACTGATTTGGACCCTTAAAAACTAAATTTTTCGGCTGTCAATAAAAAATGTAAAACCTCACTTTCTTTGCCAAGCAGCTCGAGTTTTCGATTGTGAATGATAGTCCAATTATCACTGCGTTGCTTAGTGACCATGTTTTTTTTTAAATTATTATAATATATATATTTTATATTTGTAATTATTTCACGATGATTAAAAATATTTAATACACTATATAATATAAATATTCAAAATAATGATAAATAATTATTTTACGAGTACAATGTGTCATTGAATCTTGGGGTACAATGAACCACCGAACGTTGGACTGAAGGTAGGAAAACGCCAAAGTAAGGCTAAAAAAAGCAAGATAGTGACAACGCCGAAAAGAAAGTTACACATGGAAAAAAATTAATAAAAGCTAAAGGAAATTCCTTCCCACACATGGAAAACAAAAGATTAGTTGCCATAAAATGAGTTACGAAAAAATGAGTTGACACAACCAATCGATTGTCCTATTTCTGAAATTGTAATGCCAATGATTTGAATGGTAGTTTCAATGGTAGACTCACTTTTCGATGTTTTTACAGTCATGTTTTCAGCTGTATTATATATCTAAAGGTCTATAGTAATCGATTATGAATGGTATTTTTTTATTACACTATACTGCACTAAGAGCATAAATACACTAAAAAAAAAAGATGCAAAGTAGAACCTTGCACATTGCTTCCTCATTATTTTTCGCTTTTTACAAAGCTCCCTCTGTGAGGAAGCAGTATGTTATTCAATTTTGGCTTCCGCATAGAGGAAGCTTTGTAAAAAGCGAAAAATAATGAGGAAGCAATGTGCAAGGTTCTACTTTGCATCTTTTTTTTTATACCTTGTGTCTCTTTTGCAGAGGTGTTTTATACAGCTATAAATCACCTCTGCAAACACCGTTACATCTAATTTTGATTAGATACAAATTTTTGTCGTACTTTCTCAACTTTTCCGGAAGTTATAGCGAAAATCTACATTTTTTTTAAAATGAAAAATGGTGTAAAATCCGAACGACTTTACCGATCATCACCAAATTTGGTACATGGCATTTCTGAATGTTATTTTTCGTCTGTACAAAATTTCTGTTCATTTGTTGAAATTCGACGTAATTTAGATCAAAATCAATTTTTTTCGAAAAATTCAAAATTCTATAAAATCCGAACCGCTTTACCGATTTCGTCGAAATTCAATACCATACAACATTGAACGTATTTTCAGTTATGAAGAACTATTTAGCCAAATCGGCGAACTTTTACGAAAGTTAGAGCGACCACGCCCTTTTTTCAACAAATTAAAATCAACATAAAATCTTAATGACTTCACATATTTTGGCAAAAATCGCAACATTCAAAGAGGGGCAGCTACTCTACTTGCGTGCCAAATTTGAGCCGGATCGCTCGAACGGTTACCGAGTGAGAGGAGATTAAATTTTCGAATCCCAGCACACACTCACACACACACACACACGCATACATACATACGGACATTTTTTCTAAACCACTTTTCTCGACGTTTTAGGTGATTATAAGCATACTGACATGAAAATCTCGAAAAAAAAAATTTCATGAAAACAAAGCTTCCTCTATGAGGAAGCAAAATCAGTGATACATTGTGCCCTACTCTTCTTATTGTATGATCTTTTTGCAGGACTGACAGTGAACAATTCGCTTCCAGCTTGAACTGCATTGAACGTAGCTGCGATCACTTTCGCCCCGCAAAATAGATTCCCTAAGGGCGAAAGTGAAACAATTGTAATCGACGCACGTATGAACTGATAATTTCAGTATTGTCATGCAATCGGACACTTTTGTCTCACAAATCTGTCATGAAAAGCACCGTTTTTCATACACGAATTACGAAACAAAATTTCTGCTTCAAAAAGGTCAGTCAAGATTAATTCAACTATTTCTACAAAGTGAATACACCGAGAGAAAAAGTTTCATTGACTCACGGAAATCTTTGCCAATGAAATGAATTACTTGAATTTCAATACTATCTTTTCTTTGAATGATCTCAAACTCCACGAAAAGTAGTGACATTAATTCGAAGAAACATTTCTTTAAACCAATGAACCTTTTTCATTGATTTCAAAGATATCGTCTCTGATTCAATGAAACCTTCTTCTTACCAGCTCAAAATTTCGAAACCTATTTTTTCCTGAAGTACGCGGCAGATAAAGCTCAAATTTTGTGAGTATGTAAGGAAGTACTGCAGAAATAGTCTAAGCTTCTCGCTCCTCGAAACTCGAAGCCGTTCTTTCGGGAGAACCGGAAAACAAAAAAGTGAGGTTAGGTGCGAGAGAGAGATCAATGAAAACGTTTCTTTGAACCAATGAAAACGTCTCTTAAAAACAATGAAACTGTTTCCTTATTATATGCCCACTAAGTAAATCTTTATTTACAGGCAATGAAATGTTATCTTTGAAATTCTAATGCACTATTTCATTGAAATCAAAGAAATATTTCGTTGAAACCAATGAAAAAAAATCAATCCACCCATTTCTTTGATGTCAATGAAATCTTTTCTCTCGGTGTATGCTATGGCTGCAACTTGCTATTAGAGTAAACTAATACTTTAGACGTTTAAAAAAAAAGCCTCCAAAATATCTAGAGGACTAAATTTTCTGAAAAATTTGAATTGCAAAATCATGAGAACTTTTTTTCTACAGCCGCCCATTTTCTCGATTCAATGTTTGATATGTCTAGTGGCTTTAAAAAAAAACATAGTATAGAAAGACGGGCATTATGATGATACAGGGTCACCACGTGATTAGCTCTCGATATTGTGGATGGATTGCAAAAAAGCGAAACGGAATGTCATGCCATTTCATATCGTATGCTTTCCCACGTCTTGACTTTTGTTTTTAATTTCAGTAAAAACAAAGCGACAAGATACAACCTTGCAAATTGCTTACATATTATTATTGTCCACCGTTCATAAAGCGATGACAGTTCTAATTGTAAGAGGACGCCACAATCAATAAAAAAATGTCTACACAAAGCTTGCTTTCTGAAAGGTATAAAATAGTGAGGAAGCAATTTGCCTGGTTCTAGTTTTTATAGGAATACAATGGGTTTAAAAAAACAGAGAATAGAAGCGGAGAATAAAGCCATGTGTATTAGCTCGCGATATTGAGAACTGATTGCAAAAAGTGGGACAGAATGATTACTCCCACGTGACATCGTAAATACACACTGCCTTTACCTCTCTGACCGTGAATATATGATACGTTCACGATACTTCAGCAATCAAAATTTTCCGTTCGGCAATAACTCCAAAGATAATTGAGGTTGAAGTACTAAAGCAATCAAAACCGATTTGACAATTTGTATGACGGAATTCCGATTTTGGTTTTCATTTCATTTTGCTTTATCGACAATATCCCAGCAACGTTAATCATAAAAAACTGGTTTTTTGAACCGTCAGTCCCGTTTTTCTATGTCTTAAAAAAGGCATCAAAATATCTTGATAAATTTTCAATATGACAAATCGATCTAATGGTTCCAAATTTACAAGAATGTAAATTTTTCAATTTTGAATAGCAACAAAACTGCAAAGCAAAAGCTTGCAAATTGCTTACTTATTATTCTATACTTTTTGCAAAGCAATGACTCTTTTAAGATAACGCCGCAATCAATGAAAATTTTAGTAATCAAAAATTAAAAATAGTAAGGAAACAATTGCTGGATTTTATTTTCTTATAGGAATTATAGAATTCTATAGGACTTAAATTTTTTGCATATACTTCAAAATAATAGTATAACTTCCCTTATAGGATCTCAACTTAATTAGCTTTTGTTTCCAGTGCAAAAAAAGCAAATAAGAAAACAATGCGAATCAATGAGCAAAGTAATACATTGCATAATGCTTTTATTTTTATGATCCAAGTCAACAAAACTGTGTAAACCGAAATAAAAATGTAATCCATGTGGATATACTTGAAAATAACGATGTAACTTCTCTTCGGGGATCTCAATTTACCTAACTCCGGTTTCCAGTCCATATAAAGTCAAGAGCACGCTATCGAGCAGCTACAACATGGTCTCGGATGCGGTACTCCCCGAAGGATCATATGTTTCATTCTACACCTTCTCGAACGTTTGTGAGCAGCGACTGAAACGGTGTGAATTACACGTCTCGATTTTACGAGTGTTTAGCAAGTATC
Organism: Ephialtes manifestator; assembly: GCA_963970395.1. Lineage (NCBI taxonomy): Eukaryota > Metazoa > Arthropoda > Insecta > Hymenoptera > Ichneumonidae > Ephialtes > Ephialtes manifestator. The sequence continues at coordinate 22,224,214 of OZ019981.1, read as the reverse complement.
TGCTGCTTGATGCTGATACTTATTCGTTCTTGTCACGATAATTTCTGAAGCCAATTATATATGGTTTATTCCTAGCCACCTCAGTAAGCATTCAACCCTTTCAATTCGATTCATAAATTTTTATACTATTCTATATACTCAAAAAAATACTACTTTTTTTCTGAAACTTTTTCTTTCATGAATTTTTTAAATAAAAATTTTGCGGCATATTTAAAAAATTTGCAATTGTTGTAAAAAATTCTGAATCAGATGTCAGAATTTGGTTAGCTATGACCTAGAGTGGGCAAACTTTTACGTCGATTTTTTAAGCCATTAAAAAAAAAAGTAGAACCTTGCACATTGCTTCCTCATTATTTTTCGCCTCTTACAAAGCTACCTCTATGAGGAAGTACGTAATTCAATTTTGGCTTCCTCATAGAGGAAGCTTTGTAAAAGGCGAAAAATAATGAGGAAGCAATGTGCAAGGTTCTACTTTGCATCCTTGTTGTGTAAATTTTCATCTCGATTCGTCACGCCGTTCGAGAATTATGAGCAATTCTATTTCGGGACAAGCGGTCATTATAAATTTTAAAAAATAAGAATTATATGTGAAGCAACGTGTAAAGTTCTACTTTGCATTCTGATTTCCATTGAGTACAAACTTTTGTCTCGCATTATCAACTTTTGCTGATACTAGAGCGAAAATCGTTTTTTTTTTGTAAATTTCAAAATGTCGTAAAATCTGAACCACTTTACCGATCATTGTCAAATTTGGTACGTGGCATAGCTGCATGTTCCTTTTCGTTTGTAAAATATTTCAGTTAAATTGATGAAATTCGACGTGATTTATAAAAAAAAAATGATTTTTTTCGAAAAATTCAAACATCTATAAAATCTAAACCGCTTTAGCGATTTCGCCCAAATACAATGCCAAACAACATTGAACGTATATTTATTTATAAACAGCTATTTAGCAAAATCGTCTCATTTTTACGAAAGTTAGAGCGACCATGCCCTTTTTTCAAAAACTAAAAAGTACCATAAAATCAAAATGGCTGATTTTTTTTTTTTCGAAAATCTCAACATTCAAAGCGGAGAAACTACTCTACTTGCGTGCCAAATTTGAGCCATATCGCTCGAACGGTTACTGAGTAATAGTTCATCGAATTTTCGGAGTCCAGGACCCACACACACACACATACATACGGACATTTTTTTCTAAACCACTTTTCTCGACGTTTTGGACAATTCTAAGCATACTGGCATGAACGTCTCGAAAAAAAAAATTTGTCATGAAAAAAAAGCTTCCTCTATGAGGAAGCAAAAACTGAACGGCCATCTTGATTCATTTCTTTCCATTTTTGGCGGCTTTTTTTTCGAAAAAAAAAATGGCTTAAAAAATCGATGCACACGTTTGCCGAATCTGAGTTATAGCTAAAAAAATTTGATATCTAATACAGGATTTTTGAGAACAATTACAAATTTTTTTAATGGGTCGCAAAATTTTTATTAAAAAATTCACGAAAAAAGGGTGAGTAAAAAAAATCTAAAAAAATGTAAAAGTATTTTATCGAGCATATAAAATAGTATAAAAAATTATGGAGCGTATTGGAAGGGTCAGGGTCGACGCTTACTGAATTGGCCAGGAATTGCCCATATGTATTCACGTTAAATTAAATTTACCGAGAAAAAGTGTGGAGAGTGTGAGCTTTAAGAACCATGAAATTATCTGGTGTTGCCGTCTACAGGCACGAAAACCGCTGTTAAACACACTGCAGGATTTTGCTACTTGTAAATTGTCGAGCGATACGAAACGATGGAAGGAAAGAGAGATTCAGGCACTAGCATACGATTGCGTGAGACTAGCTCGTGACGTGCCTAGCTATGTGGTGTAGCATGCAGGATTCTGATACGTGATAATGATAATCACGTTAATACCTCCCCTATCATCCAGACGGTGGTATACTCGTACTCGATACCCTAGCCGGGGGCTGATGAGAATCGCGCTTGTAACGAGACGACGCATATAGCGACAAGCTTATGAGATATCATGTACATACGTATATATACATATATACAGCTATATCTGAGCCAAGTAGAACAAGTACTAATTGCTATCCAAAAGCTAATTCCATTGAACTAAACACCTTTTTTTTTTACATCCTCGGAATTGAAAAAAATATCAATTTTATATGAGGTAAATTTGTTTAGCCTGTCAGTCTACTCATTTGTCATAAATCTTTCTACACTGAGAGAAAAAAAGCTACTGGTAACTATAAATTTATAGTGAAACCTCAGCTATCTAAAAAAAGTTATCTGTACTAATTATTTATAGTCAATGCAACAGTTACTAATAGTTATAACAAAATATATATTGTTTTTAAAATTTAGCGGCAGATGCCATGTATTATTCATAGAAAACATAATTACAAGTATAGTATTCTTTCAGAAATTATTTAACAATTTTGAAATGGTCATTGGAACTACAATAATAAAGTTACACTAACTATAAGTAAATAGCTAAGGTTGTATTTCACTATATGTTCACTATTAAAGTAACTAGAACATTATGTTAACACAACTATAGAATTAGTTGCCGTAACGATAACGTAGTTAATTTAACCAATAACTCAGTTAAAATAACTATTCAAATTGTTAGATGGACTAAAAATCTGCAGTTACGGCTTAATAGTTGCCTGAACTTCCGCGATTTCTCGCAGTGTAATATTGCTCATAACAAGTCAAAATTTCCAACTGCTTAAAAGTATTTCTTAAGAACTTTTCCAATACTTCTTCTAAAATTAAATCATACGCATTATGAAGAAAAATTAATTGCATCAGAAAAATACAGGGTACAAAAAATGTGGTTCTTTTTACTTTTCAATGCAATTTTTATGAGATTTGTTTGACTTCTATACGAATTTAAAAACAAACAAAAAATCAGTTTTTGTCAATTTTAAATAGCACGTAAATTTTTTTAATCAATACATCATTTATGCGTTGATAGAAATAGTAATGAATGTAATTCTTGAATTAATGAGAACAAGTATCTGAGAAAATTGACAGGAAGGATTGTCAAGCAGTAATAAAAAATCTAGCTTGGTATAAGAAGAAGTTCTGGAAAAAGTCGCTAAATTGGTGGAGAATCTTTCTCTTTTATTCGTTTCAATAAACACCGATACCTGACTACCAATTTTTGATTCAATGAAGCGATCTCTTTGCATTAATGTCATTCCATACCAATTGGGCCACCCAAATTAAGCATGGTCGCAAAAAAGTGTTCATAATTTTTTCAACAGTTGTTTGGAGTATCACAAACATTCATAAATTATTTCAGAATTTTAGCACCTATGGTTTACCCAAAATTTAATAACGATTTTCCTTATTTGATTTTTTTTCAATTCGCTGTATATTCAAAATTACCGATGGTACAAAAAATTTGTTCCTATATAAAATTTAAATTTCTGAATATACATTTTAATAAAAATTATTCCATAGCCGCTCAATATGAAATTCCGCCATTTTGTGACAAAATGAAGTAATAACATTTTTCTTCGTTGAGACAGACCATTTCAATGTTTCTCAAAATTTCACAGAATTTCCATTATTATGCTTACAAACTACAGAAAAATTGGCAAATGAAAGACCCACTTTGTATGGAATAGCCTATTTCCTTAAAGTCAATGAAAGAAATTCAATCCACCAATTTCTTCGGAATCAATGAAATCTTTTTTCAATGTCATTCCATACCAATTGGGCTACCCAAAATGGTCGAAAAAAATGTTTATAATTTTTTCAAAAGTTGTTTAGAGTATTACAAATATCCATGAATTATTTCATAATTTTAGCACCTATGATTTACCCAAAATTTAATAACGATTTTCCTTATTTGATTTTTTTTCAATTCACTATACATTCAAAATTACCGATGGTACAAAAAATTTGTACCTATATAAAATTTAAATTTTTGAATGTACATTTTAATAAAAATTGTTCCATAGCCGAACAAAAAGAAATTCCGCCACTTTGTGACAAAATGAAGTATTAACATTTTTCTTCGTTGAGGCAGACCATTCCAATGTATCTCAAAATTTCACAGAATTTCCATTATTATGCTTACAAACTACAGAAAAATTGGCAAATGAAAGACCCACTTTGTATGGAATAGCTCATTTCCTTAAAGTCAATGAAAAAAAATTCAATCCACCAATTTCTTCGGAATCAATTAAATCTTTTTTCAATGTCATTCCATACCAATTGGGCGACCCAAAATGATCGCAAAAAGTGTTCATAATTTTTTCAAAAGTTGTTTAGAGTATCACAAACATCCATAAATTATTTCATAATTTTAGCACCTATGGTTTACCCAAAATTTAATAACGATTTTCCTTATTTGATTTTTTTCAATTCACTATATATTCAAAATTACCGATGGTACAAAAAATTTGTACCTATATAAAATATCAATTTTTGAATGTACATTTTAATAAAAATTGTTCCATAGCCGAACAAAAAGAAATTCCGCCACTTTGTGACAAAATAACGTAATATTTTTTTTTTCGTTGGGACAGACTATTCCAATGTGTCTCAAAATTTCACAGAATTTCCATTATTATGCTTACAAACTACAGAAAAATTGTCAAATGAAAGACCCACTTTGTATGGAATAGCCCATTTCCTTAACGTCAATGAAAGAAATTCAATCCACCAATATCTTCGGAATCAATGAAATCTTTTTTCAATGTCATTCCACACCAATTGGGCCACCCAAAATGGTCGAAAAAAGTGTTCATCATTTTTTCAAAAGTTGTTTAGAGTATCACAAACATTCATAAATTATTTCAGAATTTTAGCACCTATGATTTGCCCAAAATTTAATAACGATTTTCCTTATTTGATTTTTTTTTCAATTCGCTGTATATTAAAACCGATCGTACAAAAAATTTGTTCCTATATAAAATTTAAATTTTTGAATGTACATTTTAATAAAAATTGTTCCATAGCCGCTCAATATGAAACTCCGCCATTTTGTGACAAAATAAAATAATAACATTTTTTTTCGTTGAAACAGACCATTCCGATTTTTTCTCAAAACTTCACAGAATTTCCATTATTATACTTACAAAGTATATAACAATTGGCGCGATGACAAATAAAAATCCACTCGGTATAGAATGATCAATTTCCTTAAAGTCAATGAAAAATTGCCATTTCTTCGGAATCAATGAAATCTTTTTTCCCGGTGTATCATTATTCTGTTCTGCACTATAATTTTTTTCAATCTGTAAATTCGTATGGTGGTCCTGACTGGAACGAATAAAAAAAGCAGAATACAGCGAAACATGTCGCATGCGAAACTGTATGCTAGTTTGCGTGATTGACCGCAGTGTAACGCTACCGAAAGCAGCACTGGAGACTGCAGCAATCACCTAGCAAGTAAACTAGCAACGTGCGATGGTTGCAGGGAGCTCCTGGCAGCCACAAGGAAACTTGTCTTACCTGTCTGGTTGGCCACTTATAGTACAATCGCGGAATTGCGAGTAGTAGACTAGAATTGCTAAGCAAAGTCGGCTATGCGAGTATTAGCTAACAAGCGTCTGTATCACGCCTTCCAGGTTAGCCCTAGCGTCTAGTTGTACCCAGCTGTGTATTTGAATGATTCAAATCACATGCTGGAATCGTATTCCAAAATAGAGATGCGAAAGGAAGAAAGAAATTGAGTCATTTTATGCTAATTGACGGCAGTTCATTTCTCTGTTTCTCAATCTCGCTTCCGTTCTGGGGCAAGCAGCGGAAACAACCTGCAGAAGCTAAAGTAAAAGGTCAGACTCGCACACGATATTTCAGAAATGAACGGTACGGTACTTGCCAGGCTCTAAATGCTGAGAATAAATTTTCTTCATCGTTTCCAGAATAACTTGCTTCCATACTTAGTTATATATTACGTCAACCTTGCAACGATTCTTCCACTTTGAATCAGTTCAACTCAAAAGCTATGGTGAATCTCTCCATTTGCTTTTCTCAGTCTGCTTCCGGCCTGGTGATTTACAGTTTACCCTGATTATGTTATGCGTGAGAATAACTTTATCTTTACTATCCAAAGCAGAAAATGGATGAAGAGAAATCAGTTTGATGGGTTTATTTGAATCAAATACGGGATCTATGTAAAATCAATAAAATGTTATTTCCATCAAATGAAACTTACTTAAAATTAATACGATTTATTTGAATTTAGTAAATTCTATTTAATCAAAATAAAATCCCATTATGCTAGCATTAGAAGAAGAAATTTATTTAATGTATTGATTTTTAATAAAAATTTGTTTGATTCAAATAAAAATTCATTTATTTGAAATAGATTCCATATTTGGCTTAAAGAAACTCATGAGACTGATTTTTCTGGGTGTGCTTTCTTATTATTTTTCACTTTTTACAAAGCTACTTCTATGAGGATGTATGTTAATCAATTTTGGCACCCTCATAGAGGAAGATTTGCAAAAAGCGAAAAAAATGAGGAAGTAATATGCACGGCTCTATTTTGCATCCTTATTTTAAATAGATGAATAAACATGTTGTGAATTCGTTTTTTTTCTATCTCGTTATTTCGTTATGTCGTTATTATTAGAGCATTAGAGATTTTTTAATAATTCAAAATTCCGTAAAATCAAAAGTGTCATACCGTTTGCTACTAAATTATATATATGGGACATTCCACCCCGTTTCGACCTGGATTTGACCTCGACCTGTCCGATTTGGCTCATTATTTTTTACAGGCTTAGTTGGACCCTCAACTGCACAAATTTCTTTTTTTTTAAGTCCATTTTTTTTAAACATACTTTTAAAGTGACATAGAAAAACTCATAATTTAAAAATCTGATAAAATTCTGAAAAATACTTTGTTCAATAACAAAATTATCTAGCTTACAGTCAGAGTGGGGAAGATTTTTCTTCTTACAGCTTTTAAGCTTTTTTTATTTAAAAAAATTATTAAAAAATAGAAAGAATAATTAATCTACTACAGGCGATTGGTCAAATGTTTATCTGTGTAAAACCGAATTTTTTCGAATTTTTTCAGATTTTTAGGAAATTGCTCAGATTTTTCCGAACTATGTAAATTTTTTTAATATATTTTTTTAAAGTGACAAAAAACCCCATGATTTAAAAATCTGAAAAAATTCTGAAAAATACTTTATTCAATAACAAAATTATCTAGCTTATAGTCAAAGTGGGGAATATTTTTCTTCTTATAGTTTTTAAACTATAAGAAAAAAAATCTTACCCACTTTTCTTCTTATAGTTTCTAAACTATAAGAAGAAAAATCTTTTCCACTTTGACTATAAGCTAGATAATTTTGTTATTAAACAAAGTATTTTTCAGAATTTTATCAGATTTTTAAATTATGGGGTTTTCTATGTCACTTTAAAAATATATATTTAAAAAAATGGACTTCAAAAAAAAAAAAAAGAAATTGTGCAGTTGAGGGTCCAACTAAGCCTGTAAAAAATAATGAGCCAAATCGGAGAGGTCGAAGTCAAATCCAGGTCGAAACGAGGTGGAATGCCCCATATATATGTATATATTGGCTGAATATATTGGTTAAAGATTTTGCCAAGAAAAATTTGGTAGTCACAACCAAGTTATTGGTTCGGCATACTAAATACTTGTTTGATTAACAAATCCTAGGTTATATTATAACCAATAACTTGGTTGTGCCTACCAAGTTTTCTCGATAATATTTATAACCAAGTTTATGATAGTTCTAACGTTGCGATTTTTTTACAAATTTTCGTATGATTCTTTAATAATCTTTCAATTACCTAAAAATTTCGGTCAGTACATATTTTGAAAAAAAAAAATGTATTATAAGTCGATATTATCAATATATGCAATTTTGTTAATGTTATTAGCATATTAAAATTAGCCAAGAAGATTATTAAAAAATCTTGAAAAATTAATTGATTGATGAAAACAATCAACTCCGAAAAAAAAAATCGATATCGTTTTTTAAATAAACATATAATAGCAGAAAGTAACTTTTACATCAGAACATATAATACGCAAATTTTCAACAATTCGATAATCCGATACAGCAATCATATTCCAATCAATCAAACTTATATTGCTATTTTCCGTTTGTATATTTTTTTTACTAATGTTGCATCGCAGGATATCATTTTCCGACATGTCATGTCGTAAACGCAACTAATCCCCTAACAGGTCAGACGAGAAAAATGCAAAGAAATAAAAAAGTGATAATAGTACTTTATTTATTTATACATTTATCATACCATTCGATATTAAAAAATCTTAAAAAATTAAATGATTGATGAAAACAATCAACTCCGAAAAAAAAAATCGATATCGTTTTTTAAATAAACATATAATAGCAGAAAGTAACTTTTACATCAGAACATATAATACGCAAAATTTCAACAATTCGATAATCCGATACAGCAATCATATTCCAATCAATCAAACTTATATTGCTATTTTCCGTTTGTATATTTTTTTTTACTAATGTTGCATCGCAGGATATCATTTTCCGACATGTCATGTCGTAAACTCAACTAATCCTCTAACAGGTCAGACGAGAAAAATGCAAAGAAATAAAAAAGTGATAATAGTACTTTATTTATTTATACATTTATCATACCATTCGATCGCAGTAGTGACATCTGCGTTATAGTCCCCGCTAAACTCTCACGGTGAACGAATCGAAGTGGTCCAGCATATGACGCGTTGTAGTGTGCACGGATAAACGTGTTATAGCGACGTCGTGCTTTTTCCTCTTTTTCAACGTCCTATCCCTGTATAGCGCATGCTTCAGTCACAACTCTTTCTCGTAAAAAGCTTACTTCGTTGCCGCACGCTGCCGCGCACGTTATTGCCAGCCATGCACTTACGTCGATACACTATCGACTCTATAGGTGTACATGTATATATATGCCCTGCCTCTCACGACCAACCCTTGTAATATCCACTCACTTTTCTTCCACCTGCCCACTTCTACCCAGCTTTCCTCGTTACTCCAAAGTTTTATCACTTTTTTTCCAAATCCCCGTACAGTTTTCATTTGTTCCTCATCTTTTATTTGTTTTTTATCATACTTCTTATATTTTCGCTCCCTATTCGTCCTCTTATGATAAGAAGAGCCTGGTGCATTGCCTTTAGGCTTGTTATTTTCGCCACAAGTTCATCTCGAGTCATATAGTCATGATGTCCAGACTTTTAGCACCATCGAGTTGAATTTTTATTTTTTTTTACGTGGGTCTTCAAGCAGGGTAATATTCTCGAGTATGGGATTATGTGCGTTGCCGTAAACGAATTTATAAGGTTTGGGAACCTTATTTGATAAAAATCTTCCCCTGTGATGCATAAAATCGTCAGGACTTAGAAGTTCAATATATATTTTATTTGAGATATCGAACTTTTCACCAGAAAAATATAGTCACATATTATATTAAGTATAATAATGTTTATTGTATTTTAATATAAAATATTCACTTCAACACGATTTGAAGTGTTTACAAATATGTAAAAAAAAAATGTAATTTTAATAAAATTGGAAACAATCTATCGATTTTCGCCAAATTTACTATCGATCATGATTTAATGTTTGTCCATTTGTGTGTAAAATTTCAGCCTGATATCCCGTAATTTACGAAAGTTATAACGAAATAGGATTTTTTTTTAAATTTTCTAAATGCACTGAAATTTGAATCTCTCTACCGATTTGTGCCAAATGCAATCCCAAATAACATTAAATGACCCTGCACTTATGAAGAAATATTTAGCAAAATATTATGAATTTTACGAACGCTAAACCATCCATATAATTTTTGAAAAAATTCAAAAAGCTATAAGATCTTAATTTTTGCAAACATTTTGCCACAAATTGTAAAAATAAGAAACGAACTGCCAAATTTGATTGGATCAGCTGTTCGGATCTTGAAAACAAAAAAAGATTCATGAAAGCAACGTTTTTTCTATGAGCCAGAAAAATTAGCAAATTAATTAATTAATTTGAGTGAGGCAAAAAAAATAGAATATCGTGAGAGGAAAAAATATCACGTATATTTTTTTATCATGATATTTTTCGTGATTGGAAAATCATCTTTTATTTCTGAAGATTATCGCATATTTACTCGGAATATTTTAAATCGCGAACGTGATATTTTTTTCTCTAATTAAAAAAATAGATATGTATCGCCACCTAATCGCAATTCACGTTTCCTCTTTTGTCTTCCAGTATTGTGCAATGAGGTATTATCATAACAAATATCGAGAGATTGCGAAGAGGGGTTAAATCTAGCGTTATACTACATGAAAGAGGGCAATAATTTGCAAACGATAATTATCTCTGTGCCCAGTGAATGTGAGAATACCAACGTGATGCCCACTAGCACTCCGTTCGGAAGCGTATGAAACTCGTCCTAATGAGTTATTGGATTTTTCGCTACAGTTCGTACCACTGGCTCTAGAGATTTCCAGTTCACCGTTCTATTTCTCGTTTTCCGGTAATTACGGGTGTCTCAACCGACCGGAGGACACACCTAACCTCTACGTACTACAGAAATAGTTAGCTGAAGGCTATGCTAGCTTGCTATTTAACGATTGTTTTAATGGCAGCTCTAAAGAAAGTATTGACCGTAAATAAAACTCACTAATACGACAATTTTTACAGAATTTTCTATAGGAAATTCTCTCGTAATTGAAATGATTATGACTAATTATCGCTTAGGTGTAATATTTTTACGATGTATTTAAGCTTCAGTCAATTTATCGAAGGACTTTCACAATAATCTTTATAGAATGAGGTTAATCGTTATTGAAATTTCTTTTTTTTATTAACTTATAACTTTGATTAGAGTTGTGATTTACAAGTAATTTGTATGTTAAAGATGATTTGGTACGAGAGAACTAATCGAAGGACATTAGCAGCTTAAATTGTACCTTATAACTGTCAACAAACCGTTAATGTTATGTGAGTGTCGGAATCATAGACAAAAAAAAAAGTTTAAGCATCTATATGACATCGAAAATTAATTATATATTGCATTTTGACTGTGACAATGATGATACCAAAAATAATCGAGAATTTATTAAAATTGTTGCAATTAGGTTGACACAATTATTTGACCGTCGCTAATAACGCTGGCAGTTGATGCGACGTTAAAAAAAACGAAAAAAAACGATTATTTGCAAATAAATGATTTTTTCAGTGCGAATTTGTCTTCGTTTTTACGACGTCATCTTGAAAATTGGATGATAGGTTAGGTAACGTCATCTGGCCCGGAGTCGTGCACTTTAATATTAGTTTACTTTAACATATGTCCGGTGACTTAATTTTTTTATGATACCCAAAGATTCGTAAATATCTTTCGAATTCGCGGTACTTTTTTTGTTTTCTCTATCTTTGATCTAAGTATGTTAATTATCGATTTGAAGATTAATTTCGCTAACTCTCCCGTAAGCGCTGTGTAAAAAGATAGATTTTCAAATATTTATTATTTATTCAATTTGTCGGTAAGAACCATCCAAATTTTGGAGAACTGAAGCTGAATAGCTTAGGTACAATAGGCCAAAAGTTCATGAACATCAGTTTGATTTACCTTCTTAACATAACTACCATTTACCATAACTACTATAAGAACTAACTATAACTACTGTAAGAAAATAGGAGCTTTGTGAGTATCTTATATGATTATTGCAACGATTAATTTTTTTTTTGTTCATTGATTTGTCTTCACTGAGAAAAAGACTTGGTAGGGCTTACTAAGATCTTGGTAAAAAATTTCACGAAGAAAAATTTTGTAGGCGCAACAAAATTATTGGTTAGGCGTACTAAGTGCTTGGTTGTCATACTAAATTATTGGTTGTCCTACTAAATTCTTGGTTATGATAATCAATAACTTCGTAGTGACTATCAAGTTTTCTTGGTGACATTTTTAACCATGTTTTTGGTAGTTCTAACCAAACCTTTTTTGAGTGTTGCACGCAAAAAAAGGCTTGGTTAGAATAACCAAGACGCTTGGTTATATATGCGCCAACTAAATTATTGGTTAGACCAATCAAGTTATTTGTTAGACCAATCAAGTTATTTGTTAGACCAATCAAGTTATTTGTTAGACCAATCAAGTTATTTGTTAGACCAATCAAGTTATTTGTTAGACCAATCAACTTATTTGTTAGACCAATCAAGTTATTTGTTAGACCAATCAAGTTATTTGTTAGACCAATCAAGTTATTTGTTAGACCAATCAAGTTATTTGTTAGACCAATCAAGTTATTTGTTAGACCAATGAAGTTATTTGTTAGACCAATCAAGTTATTTGTTAGACCAATCAAGTTATTTGTTAACCAATCAAGTTATTTGTTAGACCAATCAAGTTATTTGTTAACCAACCAAGTTATTGATTGACCAAGATGATTTGATTGGTGTAACCAATAAATTGGTTGGTCAAACAATAACTTGGTTGGTCTAACCAATAACTTAGTTGGCGTATATATAACCAAGTGCCTTCGTTGATCTAACTAAGCCTTTTTCTCCGTGTGTAAGCATTAAAATTTCGACAGAATAATCTCTCTAAGACTTTTTGTCCTACAGAAATATATTAAGGACAGTTTCCTTTGATTATGTCAGCGGGTGGTCCAAGTATTATGAATTTATAAGACCTTGACTAATGTTACCCGACGTCACGTCGCATAAAATGGAATGAACCGATCCAACATCCGATCCAGATTTTAATAGCACCGTAAATAATAACCAGTTGTCAAATGGAACACGTAAAGTGGCTAACTTTGCAGATGGTCGAGGCTTAATTACATATTATTGGAATCAGGCGATCTAGGTCCGTTATTATTTTATGATATTGGAACATCAACGAAGATTGACATCCTGAACATTTTCATGTCCACGTGATTTCCATCTTCCTCACATTCACTAAAACCTGTCACTTTTGAAACTCGTTACCGCGCTCCCGCCATACGATGCAACCTCTTGAAAGCTCGCGTACCACGATTCAAACCTGCTCGAAACGTAATCAAAAACTTTTCGAGGCAGTATGGCCGCACTTCCGGCTAATATCCGAACGAGCAATGGTGCAGATATAGTTCTGCGGTGTGACAATTTCCAATCAGAATGCGGAAATGGCACAGCGCTATAATATTTCGCGGGGACCGAACGGGAGCCAGGGCATATCCCACTGGCATATATATAGCGGGGATAACATTGCATAGTACCGCAGAGGGTGGCGCAGCGGCTCGGGACCGCGGCGGTCGTGTCGGCCGTTATCGCAGAGCCGTCTCAGACGGATATGAGATTCCTGGGGCTGCGCCCGCAAAATGGCATCCTCTCACTAAATTATTCTCCTTCACGGATATTGTAATCTTAATCGTATGTCTACGTTCGCGCACAACTGGGCGCACCATGGCATACCCATCGTGATGACGATGCACGCGGTGCAAATACTAGGTAGCTTTGACTGCGGCGTTACTTATAAGGAGCTGTCATAAAGATCTGCAGGCTATGCCGTTCCTTTATATCATCAGCCATTTGAGCTTTTAAACAACAGGCGAAAGATAGCTTAGAAATCGTGTTGAAATTCAACTCCAACATGTGTCCATATGTAAGAGAAAAATTCATGTTTTTTATTTAAAAAAAACAAAGTTTTATTTGTCTTGGGTGTATTTTAAATAATATCCATTTATGGCAAATGAATTTCTTTTGCTGTAAATGAATATTATTTGGTGAGTACTTCTCTCAAACATTTTTAGCTTAATTGCAGTCCTATTAACTTTGATGGTTTTACATTTTTTAAGGACCGTCTAACTTCGTGATTCAATCGTGCTGGTCAAGCGCGCGAACATAAATAATATTTTTAGAGGTTCTACTTATACGAGCAAGCTTCATGATCGATATAACTTAATAATACAATACGAAAACTATTAATAAAAAATTTTTAAACTCAAGTCCAATGCGCTCATTTTTATTACATTAATAATTTTTATCATCTGTTGTCTTATTATTTTATCGAATTGAAACATCTAATTATTTTCTCTAAAACCACACTCAGAGAAATCGTAATAGTACAGTCAACTATAAAGTGACAACTATTCACTTTTATTACATGCAACTATTTTTATAGTTACGATAGCTACGAAAATAATTATAGTAACTATTTGATAGTTGTGTCAACTATAAAAAAATTGTTGTACCAACCATAAGTGAATAGTTGTCACTTTATAGTTACTAATACCATAATTTTCTCTCAGTGCAAAGTGTTTCAACTAGCTCTTGCCTCCCGTGCAAAAAAAGTATACCAATTATCTTAAACACGGTGGATTCTTGACAGTGTATAAACCATTGGTAACAAAACGTTTGGAATAATCATGAAGGATGGGCAATTTGTATGAAAATGTAAATCAAGATGGATCTTGTAGGTTGGTATCGAAGTGGAGAGTGAAAGTCCATGTCATCCACAGCTCCGCTTGGTTCTCTGTAGATATTGATTTAAGACAATTTATGGAGCGTCTTAAGCAGGCAAGTCACATGTCCGCCCACTGAGCTCGGGAGATTCACGCAATTGTTGCACGGATGTTAAGGGGTAACACCACTCTAGGATTTTGGAATAATCGATTTGTTTTGCTTAAACTATACTTTAGGATCATAAAAACAATATACAGTTGGTCCTATAGTGAACATTTTTTTTTAGGTTCAATTATCGAGCGGCGGCCGTTGTATCATTACGAAATGGAGAACACAGAGAGAAATTTTTGTGTTGTGACAACACAAAACGAGGACAACAAAAATCGTTACGTTAGGCTGGCAAATCTTTTGTTCGGCTGACAACTCAGTTTTGCTATGCTGACAAATCTTTTGTTCGGCTGACAAATCAGTTTTGCTGTGCTGACAAATCTTTTGTTCGGCTAACAAATCAGTTTTGCTATGCTGACAAATCTTTTGTTCGGCTGACAAATCAGTTTTGCTATGCTGACAAATCGTTTGTTCGGCTGACAAATCAGTTTTGCTATGCTGACAAGTCTTTTGTTCGGCTGAAAAATCTTTTGTTCGGCTGACAAATCTTTTGATCGGCTGACAAATCAGTTTTGCTATGCCGACAAATCGTTTGTTCGGCTGACAAATCTTTTGTTCGGCTGACAAATCAGTTTTGCTATGCCGACAAATCTTTTGTTCGGCTGACAAATCAGTTTTGCTATGCTGACAAATCTTTTGTTCGGCTGACAATTTTTGCTGGGCTGACCAATCTTTTTGTTAGCCTAACAAAACGATTTTCTTTGTCACCGTTTTATGTTGTCACGATACAGAAATTTCTTTCCTTGAAGCCAAGCGTCGAGAAGGTTGGCACATCGGCTAGAAAATTATCAGCAATCGATCCTGACGACGTTCAAGTATAAGAAGGCTTTGGTTACCAAATTTTGAACTTTTTAGCAGTGTTCTCTGCTGTATCGCAAGCTGCTGTGTACAAAAAATACAAATCTGATGTGACATCACCGAATCTGGTAAGTGCTCGGAAAACTTTAAATGCGTTTTTCTCGACACCACTATTTTCAAACTGTTCGGACAGATTATTAAAAAACGGTTGCATGAATTCGTCTCTAATTTTAACTGTACCTTGCCGAGTTAAAATTTAAACCCTTCCAACACCCTTCGTTGAATTAAAATGGATAAAATATGCCACTTTTGGAGGTTTATACAAGTGTCTAAGAATCTCATCCGCGGGACTGCTACATTTAGGTTTTGAAGAGGGTCTAAATTTCAACTCGAGTTCACAATAATATTCTCGATGGTAGTACGTAGCGGTTTTTTGATTTGGCGTAAACTTTTTTTTTTGTAAACTATTTACTGCAAATTTTTTTTTTTTCAATATCGAAACTTCATCTTCAAATAGCCACCATTTTTTGATATTTGAATTTTAAAAAAATCCCTCCTTACTAAAGTACTAATATGTACTTTAAGTAAAACTTTGGTTTCTTATTCTTGGCTTCATCATGTACAAGAAAATTGTTCGCCCGTTTGAGCGTCAACGAAAAAGTAACGTCCCACTACAGGAACCCATGGCCGCCATTTTGAAAAAAAAAAAATTTCTTTTACAGTTCAATAATTGTATAATAAAGTTCTTTGAACGAATTTTTCATCTCGCTTTTTATTGACCCATAAAAAAATCGTGAAAAATAGGTGTACCTGAAGTGGCGTTACCCCTTAAGACAGCAGACAGCAAGAGGGAGCGACAGGAAATTTTGGAAGGGCAGAGTTTGGGAGGTACTATTCAGTGGGTCGGTCCTACGTGGTACAGTTGGTGCTTAACGCTCGACAAATTTTTGAAGCTGTACCAATGGGAAGCTGGACTGGGTAAAAGAGACGGAGCGAAGAAGAAAATAAGAAGGAAATGAGGAACTTTGACGGGCTGGCTGGTTTTAACAGTGAGGAATATATAGTATACTGTTCCCTTGTATATAGTGTAGTCTGGTAGTTCCAGCAGTGTTAGTATGAGGACAACGTGAGACTGATGAGAATTTAAGGGGAAGCAAATACCAAAGGGTTAACGCGGCGGCGGAGGGTAGGAATAATTAAACTCAGTAATGTTTGAACATTACAGCGGATGATGACGTCATCAAAACCCTCCCCCTCCCTCCAATGTTCACCCTCCGTCGCCTTCTCCTGTCCGCAACGAACCATTGCCACTTCGATGCTGCTGCTCCTGTTACTACTACTGAGTCTCCGGATCGTTGACGATATTGCCATCATTACTCGCTGCCTCTCTCTCTCATCTTCCTGCCATCGGCTTTCTCGCCTCCGGTTCCTCTCATCTTTCTCGCGTATTCTCAAATTAAAAACCTTTTGGACGCTCATAAACTTGCCAAGTGGTACATTACCGGCGTTAAATGTCCCTAGCAGAAATTTCCCTTCATATGTCCGATGACAAACCATCATGATAAACATCTAATGAGTGCTAAGCTCTTACTAACCAATGATAACGTTCAACAAATCATATGATCATCTCAGCTATTTTCCAGTGATATGGTAATTTGCTAGTCATTTTCGGACCACTTTTTTTCCAGGCAAAAAGATCTCGCCGCCGCCGCCGTGTCAAGAATCGAGGGACTTGGAATAATTCGGGCTCAGGGCTTGGCGGAAGGGGGTGGGGCTAAAGGCTTGGGGCTAGCCCCAGGGGCTGGCGCTAGCCCCACCCCTTTACGCCAAGCCCTGAGGCCGAATTATTCTAAGTCCTTTTCCAAAAACATAGGTCCCCCAAGGCTGCGGGCATCTTTGGGGAGGGAAGGCACCCCTGGGGGGGCACCCTTCCGGGGGGGGGGGGCGATTGCGAGCGCGCGCGGCGCGCAAGCCACAATAAAATCCCAGTATAATATATTATCATATGACCATCTCAGCTATTTCTTGGTGAGATGGCAATTTGCTAGACATTTTCGGACCCCTCTTTTCCGGGCCCTATTATATAATATATTATCATATGACCAGTTCAGCTATTTCCTAGTGAGATGGTAATTTGCTAGTCATTTTCGGATCAGTTTTGTTTGAGGGCCCTGTTAATGGGTCGATAGGTCTTTTGTTCGAATGGATTTTTTTTGTTCTGTTTTCAATGTTGGTAATGTATTTCTCGAAATATTACCACAGCAGACATGTTGTGAAAAACAGTTCCAAAATAATAGTGACATGTTTTATACGGAAAATTTCAGGCTTTCTATAAGGCAATCGATGCCTAAGAAATTCCTAGCTACGCAAGGATCTCAGCAATTGTCATCACAACTATATTCGCAAAGTGTGGATCTTTAAAAAAAAAATCTGTTGTCTAAAAATAATCTTGTGCAACGAAAGTCGATCAAAGTGGAAACCACAGTTGATATATTTGATATTGTAGGAATCATAACCGGAAGCAGTTATTTGAAATGTGATCGTTTGAAACTTGTTCCACATTGCATCACGAAACAAATTAATTTTTGTGTGTTCCCTCGGTTTCCATTCTGGCCCAACATTAATGAATGTGTCTGCAAAAGGACGACTACAAATTCGCGTCCCGCATGCGCAAGAGGCGAGGATCATTAACGACGAGTCATTTCTTAATAACGGCGAACGCTTGCGCGTGCGGAATTTCATTAGAGCTTTCCCACTCGCGACAAGCATCCAAACAGCGATAACACACGCGTATTTCTGGAGGTTATCATTGGTGTACCATGCTCTCGACAAACGTTTCAACTGCTGTAGAATCAACTAAGTGTCTGTATTATCCCTATAACGTAACCGGCCAAACTTCTATTTGGTAGTAAACCATAAATTTCGCAAGGCCTTAATAATACTAAATCAAGAGATGTGGCAGCGTTGAGAGGCGAGTACATTTACCCTATCTGACATCCCCACCGATAATACGCTCCAAGACTCTCATACGGTAGCCAACACATTTTAGCTATTTTCCAGCAGCATATTAAGGAGGTTGGAGCGCTCCACACTAGTCAAATCAGTGCTAAATTATTAAAAGCGTTTCTACAATTTCAGATGGTTTAATAATCTGTTCCAAGGTGTTAATCACATAGCAGCATTGGTTCTTGATATTTAAATACATTCACAGCTGTGATATCAACGGTAAATCGATCAATATCTGCAAATTTTCCGATGTTATGTTTTTTCATCCAGTTTTTTAAAAGGGTAAACCGTAATATCAGTCCGATTATGACGACCAATCGCTCATTTTGTTTACTAAAAGATATTCTATCGATTGGCCGTCTATTTTTTTTAATCGTATTAGTAGTTCAAAAGATACAACCGTTTGTTTATCCTATCATAACCTACCATCAAGTATACAAATGGCTGTAACTTTTGAACGCCTGATATTATAGAAAATCCGGACGGTCAATCGATTAAGGATCTTCCACTGATCAAAATGAGCTATGTTTCGTCATAATCGGACTGATATTACGGTTTACCCTTTTACAAAACTGGGTGAAAAAATATGACATCGGGAATTTGGAGATATTGATTGATTTACTGTTCATATGACAGCTGTGAATGTATTTGAATATCAAAAAGTAATGCTGCTATGTGATTAACACCTTGGAACAGATTATTAAACCATCTGAAATTGTAGAAACGCTTTTAAAAATTTAGCACCGATTTGACTAGTGTGGAGCACTGCAACCTCCTTAATACGTTTTGACT
This sequence comes from Ephialtes manifestator, assembly GCA_963970395.1. Classification (NCBI taxonomy): domain Eukaryota; kingdom Metazoa; phylum Arthropoda; class Insecta; order Hymenoptera; family Ichneumonidae; genus Ephialtes; species Ephialtes manifestator. Next base: position 22,205,042 of record OZ019981.1, on the reverse strand, counting down.
ATTTTCAGCATCTTCTGAACTGAAATTAGAAGCATTTGCTTCAAACATTTCAATTGAAACCAAATTCAGTACTCCAGCTGTTGGCATAGCGAAGATATTTTTTTTCATCCTGAGTCACATCATTTAATTTTCCGATGTTTCAGTAGTATTTTCTTACATATGAATAATGCAACGACATTTAATCGAAACAAGACTGATGAATTATCCGCTGATGAATTATTATTAGTTCCATCTAATTTCCAAACAATTCGCATATGGTTCATTATCATTCGCCTAATTTTATTTTAAATGTCTGATGTCAACTACAAAACAGTCTTGTATTATGAATACATTTTGACGGACCTTTTGCAATAGAAGTTCTGCATCTGACATGCTGTGAATTGCGTATGGCAAATGGAAACAACGCTGTCTGTTCTGATAGGTCAATATGAATCTATATACCAGCGAAGAGAGCTTCACAGCTACTGTCGTAAAGTGCCGTTTACGTATGTATCATATGACGTAAAATAGTGTAGTGATGTACATCTGCCTTTTTTATCCGTACTTGTAAATGTGTCCAAGTACAAAGATTCACGTTCATTACGTTTTGTTCTATCATGACAATTTGATATCTTATCGAATTTAAGGTTGTATAGTGGATTCGAAACAAGTGCACAGGGTAAAATCCTCCTCTTGATCGAGATGCATTCCGGTAGCTGACTCGGGCTGTAAAAATACACCCAGTCTACCATTTCGGCCATCCGGCATGTGATATGTCCGCAGAGCAGAAGAGTTGGCTAGTAGGCACGAAGACCGTGTTCGACAGGCAATTTCGATGGTCTTTGTTGAAGCGTTCACCTTTCGCCGATAGCGAATTCCAATTCGAATTTAAATGGTTCGCTTCGTTAAGCCAGCGGAGCAGGGACAAGGGCAAAAGTGCGGGGAAGGAGTAGATCGAGGGTGAAGAGGTTACGTGGAACCGGAACTGTCCGAGGGCCAACGTTGAACGTAACCGAGAATGATTTCGCCGCGATTCCTCCGCTTGGACCGGTCCGAACTGCACCGCGATCGATCGAAATGAGACTCCGCCGTTTATTGTGTTGTAACCCCCCCTGGCACGGCAATCGACGTTTGAAAATTCGAGAGCTCGTCAGCCCGCACACTCGTTTGTGCACAGCAGCGATACGACGTCAGGTACGATGTGTGGAATAGGTACTCCACCTGAAAAGGTCGGTGATCGACGGTAACGACAACCAATTTGCTGCCGGGTATACCAATACTGAATCTTTATATACGTTATACCTATTCTAAAGCCAATACTGAACAACGGTCAAGAGATTTGAATATATTTTTAATTCACCATTATTCTTCAGATCTGTTTTGTTTTATTCTCTTGTTTATTTTCACTCCACTTTTTTTTTTTTTTCAAATGCACCTCGATAATCTAATTTGTTGTAAATATCTGTACCCTGCAATGCAGCGGGGAACGACGATTTATGTAACGGCTGAAGACTACTTTCCACTCAACTTATTATGAGACTTGATCTCACTCTACATCAACGAGAGCTATATTATTATCCGGGTTGTTTACCCCGAGGAATGTCGACGTGGATGGTTGGTACCTCTCGGAGTCGGTGTGACGGCTTAATTAGCCACTTCCTTAAAACTTTCGGTAAGTGAGTTCGCAGTCGGTGAAAAGTTGCACAAGAAAGAAGAGGTCGACGGAAAATAAGAGGAGAGTCAACAGTGCGCAGTGTGATGGTGGGCCAACCACACCAGAACCGTTTCGACTTTTTTCAAGCGGGTACTGAACCAGTGCTGCTCATCTTTATGATACTTGGAATGTATAAAATACTGTATATTCTATATCTTTACATTATAAAAATATTTCACCGCCGAAATCGTGTCAAGAATCGAGGGACTTGGAATAATCCAAGCTAGAGGTGGACACCCATCGAAGTGCTGATCCCCAAGTCTCTCAATTCTTCATACAGCGGCGGCGCCGACAAAATCTTTATATAATATATAAATGTATATATCAACTGCGTTCGATAACGATAACAGTGTGGGTTATGAAAATGTAACGAAACTTGTATAGTCTACAACGCCGTTCATATACTACGATATGTATTGTATTTTACTATTTTGCCGCTTTAGAGTTTCCTGCATATTTTCATCGAACTCGAAACTGGAGAAAAAGTAAAAGAATTTCGCAGACGAGAATCTAGAAGGCGCAGAGTCGAAGCTTGCAACGGTATCGTACCCAATCGTCTTCGATCGAATATATTTACGTTATTTTTCCACCGGAATTCCCGATGACGGTCTGCAAAGCAGCTGGGGTATCTTCGGTAGGTTGGAACACTAGCTAGAATCGTGAATTTATACGAAGCGAGTGGAGAGTGCCGCTGTGGTGCCGGTGGAGAAGCTTTCTTCAACCGCGAAGTCGGTGGGCGGCGTCAGCTACCGTTACCGTGTACCCAACACCGACCTACTTTCCAGGCATAAGCTGGAACACCCGTTTCTACCAACGCTAGCGCCGGTGCTGGTGCTCACCTCATTTGCTTCCGCTTCTTGGGCATCCAGGAGCATAACCGTAATTCCCGAAAACGCGACGAATTCGATACCACCTAGGCTACCTCCATAAGCAATTCGGTAAAAGATGGAAGAAGAACGGACAAAAACAACTCTCGACATGAAATTCAACATCCGGAACCATTGAAAACCGCCACAATATTTCACCTTCTGAATATCGTGATCCATCTATGGTTTGTTCATGAATTTCTTGTTGTGTTACATCCCCAAGAATTTCGCGCTTAAGAAAGTGCAACTCTCCGCAGACGGAAAAGAGCCCTGCAGCAGAGGCATGAAACTGACCCTCTTTAAACCCCCAAAAATTTAGTTACTAGGTTTAAGACAAAGAACTCAGCTAAAAAGTGGGAGACCAAAGTTTTTCCGACCAATTATAGTCTGGAAGAATCTGCCCTCACTTAACCCTGCGTAAGACTAGAAATCAATTGTAATAGTATTTAAGGGCGCAATGTTCATATTTTAACTTAGTTTCAAATTATAAAATCAACAATCAACATCTACAACCTGTCAAAGTAAATAAATAAGTGGTAAGACAAAAACTGAAAGTTTTCTGGTACGTCTTTTGGACTTAGTCAAATGTGCGAGGTTAAGTTTCTAAGTTCTTTTTCCTTCTAAGAGTGTGCGACTATGTCCCCGACACTCTAACAAATTTCCAAACTCCTCCAATATTAAGGGGGCGAGGTAAAAATCTCATGAGTCTTAAAGTATTCAATCTGTGTTCTTGGGACGTAGTTGAATCTGCGAGATCAACCCTCGACATTTATTCTGAGTTTTCTTGAATATTGGACATCACGTCAAATAATCCACGACTCTATCCTCTACTTTAAATCTCCTCAAATGGGTAAGAATCGAATGAATGGTGATCGCAAAAACCTAAGTTAAGATAATTAGTAAAAATCTATCGTGGGGAGATAAATGTAGCGGAATATCACAGCTACTTGCCGGCTACAAAGCCAACAAAGTAACAAAACAGGACTACAATGTACATTGATCAAAATTAGATATTCCACTAATCGTTAAAAATGTAAATACACTCCAACAACCGATCCGAAACATTTTATTTTAATAAAAAAAACTTCAATTTCAATGAGTAATGAATCAAATCGTTCAGTCCGTATCACCAATTAGCCGTATCTAAGTGACCTTAGCTGTGGCAACTGAAAGTTACATCGGACGTAACAGTTGTTACACAATCTTGATGTTTCCTTCGGTGTACATCAAATGACGAACGTATCAGCATCCGATAATGTTGAACTTCCAGAAGTTGCACCTGCTGTCGATGAGAAAACTCAATAAGGGTCATGTATCTCAAGTAGTTGGTACACGGTGGTTACGCCATTATAGAAGTGTATACCCGCGCACCTGTCGGATCCCCGCACCGGCTTCTTAAGCATCGATGTAATCGTGTCAGGCCGGGTAGTACATGTACCTTCTGCGATCGGCTGAGTGAAACTTGCTCAGGTGAAAGGGTGAGGTGTTTCCCGGGGCGACAGTGGCGGCTGATAGAGCATCCTATCAGTGTCGTGTATTTCGTTGTCTGGAACCAAGAACACACCTTGAGGCGTCCAGGACTGGAGTGGCGTGATTGCTGTTTACCAGATATTTGGCTGTTCAGGGTGTTACCCCTAAACGTCGAAACATGAAATTAATTGGATGTCCCACATATCTGAACAAGTGTCCAAGTGCCTTTTATGCCTAATCCGAGGGGTAAACCACTCTTGAAATTTGGTGTACATGGTCTCAAGAAATCTGAGTCTTAGAAATCCTAGAAATCTTGCAAAATCCTTAAAATCCAATGAAATCCGATGAAATCTCATTAATTCTGTTGAAACCTCGAGAAATCCAAAGAAATCTCACCATATTTTGATAAATCTTTTGGCTTCTCCAGAAATTTCTGAAATCTCTGGGATTGCAAAAAATATTGAGTAATCTTTTAAATTTCATGCTATACCGAGATATCATAAGAAATCTCATATAAAATCTCAGGCAATGCAAGAAATCTCGAGATCAATTATAAACTCGTACAAACCGGTGCACACTTTCAAATATGTAAGAAAATCACAATATTAAAAAGTTGATAAAGCGCTATAACGTCGTAACAAGCCTGATAAAATCGAAATCGCAAAGTATCTTTGCAATCCTTTGAAATGTCTGAAACTTTTTAAAATCGTAAGAAATCATCCGAATCTCTATAAATGCTTCAAATTTCTGAAATCTTTCAGAATTCTCTGAAATCACATGAGATTTCAAGAAATCTTTAAAATCCTAAGAAATCCCAATGAAATCTTTATAATTCCGTAAAATCTTTTGAGATTGCAACGAAATATCGAAATCTCCAGAATTCTTGAAATCCAGTAAAATCTTGCAATCTTGAAATCTTGTCTACGCTTAATTTACTTAGTGGTTGACCCGTCGGCATAATCATTCTTAAAATCTAAATCGATATAAGCATTATGATAACAATTCAATCTAATGACTCGCGTAAAAATGGTCTATCCAGAATGGAGTACGGGATTCGGTCTGAGCCCTGGATTTCCAGAATACATCCTGGGGACGGCCCAGTATCCATTTTGGATTCTGCCCTGGATTCCATCCTGAACGAAGAAATTGCCGGAGAAGAATCAAGATCTTCAAGATCTTCTCATAGTTGTTCAAGTTTTGTATCGACGATCCAAATCATAAGAAACAAGGAAAGATATAGAAATGCCTTGCAGCCAAACTCGGGTAAACGTCTTTAGGAGTTTCGCGCGAATACGTGGTTGCACCCATGGTATCCCAGGACATGTCCCAGCAATATGACCCTGCAATCGGAGTAAAACTCGTTCGAGAAACGAGTTGGCATGCCGGAGTAACGGGAGCAGCTACTCCAGGCGACAGCTGCAAAGGCGGAGGTCCTTACAATCATATGATAGAGCCGCAGGGCCAACGAACCGCTTTTCTCCTGTCTCAGTCATCCTGTAGATCTCTCACTCACTCTGGCATTCGAGTTCTCTGGTGTGTACCTATGTTCCTGAGACAACTGGCCCACCTTCTCCAAGTTCTACATCTGAAGGGATGCCTTCTGTGGATTATCCTTCTGAGTTTCGACTCCATCGATCGACGAGCTAGCCAACCGTACACATAACCCGTGCTCCAGTCTTCCTCCTCCTTCGAACTGTCTAGCTGTGTCTTCTGCGTTCTCTTAAGCTCTTCGGGGTCTCGACTCCCAGTTCCCTCTTGCTCCTTTTCTCCTTCCAGACGTCCTTAAGTCGACTCAGCCAGGGAAATTCTGTCATCCGTGCGTACAGGCACATACGCGAAAACGGTAATCGACGTTCACTCCAACTTCTTGTTCCCCTTACACCCAGAAAGTTCGGAACTCGATAGTCTGGTATGCACAGACCTAGACAATGGAGAGGTAGAGAAACCAGCATGAGCTAGCATGAACTGGGGGAAGAAGGTAAGACGAGGTACACTAACATAAAGGGCGGTGGAGATGGACTGCAGTGGTATGCCAAGAGCAACTCCGTTGTCGCATCAAACTAGACCCATGCTCTTTGGCTGTAAGCAAGAGTTATACGTCGTCTTCTACCGATAAGAATCACTCGGATCTTATGGTCTCCGGCTTTCTGAAATTTGCACGGAGATTCTACGTCGAATATAACCATACAGTGGTTTTGTCGCAAATAAATGGAAAGATGATCAAAGGCACATGAGAATGTTATGGGTAACCAATGCATCGGTACCTTTAACAACCCTACACAAGTTTTGTGAAAAACTTGCCATTGTTACATAGATATTTTTGAAAATATCACATCGAACTAGACCCATACTCTTTGGCTGTAAGGGAGAGTTATACGTCGTCTTCCACCGATAAGAATCATTCGGATCTTATGGTCTCCGGCTTTCTGAAATTTGCACGGAGATTCTACGTCGAATATAACCATACAGTGGTTTTGTCGCAAATAAATGGAAAGATGATCAAAGGCATATGGGAATGTTATGGGTAACCAATGCATTGGTACCTTTAATAACCCTACACCAGTTTTGTTAAAAACTTGCCATTGTTACATAGATATTTTTGAAAATATCACATAAAACTAGACCCATACTTTTTGGCTGTAAGCAAGAGTTATACGTCGTCTTCTGCCGATAAGAATCACTCGGATCTTATGGTCTCCGGCTTTCTGAAATTTGCACGGAGATTCTACGTCGAATATAACCATACAGTGGTTTTGTCGCAAATAAATGGAAAGATGATCAAAGGCACATGGGAATGTTATGGGTAATCAATGCATCGGTACCTTTAATAACCCTACACCAGTTTTGTTAAAAACTTGCCATTGTTACATAGATGTTTTGGAAAACATCATATCAAACTAGACCCATACTCTTTGGCTGTAAGGGAGAGTTATACATCGTCTTCCACCGATAAGAATCTCTCGGATCTTATGGTCTCTAGCTTTCTGATATTTGCACGGAGATTCTACGTCGAATATAACCATACAGTGGTTTTGTCGTAAATAAATGGAAAGATGATCAAAGGCACATGGGAATGTTATGGGTAACCAATGCATCGGTACCTTTAACAACTCTACACCAGTTTTGTTAAAAACTTGCCATTGTTACATAGATGTTTTTGAAAATATCGCATCAAACTAGACCCATGCTCTTTGGCTGTAAGCAAGAGTTATACGTCGTCTTCTACCGATAAGAATCACTCGGATCTTATGGTCTCCGGCTTTCTGAAATTTGCACGGAGATTCTACGTGGAATATAACCATACAGTGGTTTTGTCGCAAATAAATGGAAGGATGATCAAAGACACATGAGAATGTTATGGGTAACCAATGCATCGGTACCTTTAACAACCCTACACAAGTTTTGTGAAAACCTTGCCATTGTTACATAGATATTTTTGAAAATATCCCATCAAACTAGACCCATGCTCTTTGGCTGTAAGCGAGAGTTATACATCGTCTTCCACCGATAAAAATCTCTCGGATTTTATGGTCTCCGGCTTTCTGAAATTTGCACGGAGATTCTACGTGGAATATAACCATACAGTGGTTTTGTCGCAAATAAATGGAAGGATGATCAAAGGCACATGGGAATGTTATGGGTAACCAATGCATCGGTACCTTTAACAACCCTACACCAGTTTTGTTAAAAACTTGCCATTGTTACATAGATATTTTTGAAAATGTCACATCAAACTGGACCCATACTTTTTGGCTGTAAGGGAGAGTTATACGTCGTCTTCCACCGATAAAAATCTCTCGGATTTTATAGTCTCCGGGTTTCTGAAATTTGCACGGAGATTCTACGTCGAATATAACCATGCAGTGGTTTTGTCGCGAATAAATGGAAAGATTTATGGGTAACCAATGCATCGGTACTTTTAACAACCCTACACAAGTTTTGTGAAAAACTTGCCATTGTTACATAGATATTTTTGAAAATAATTACCACATAATTTTTTTGGATTTTCTTTTAGGGAATACAAGATCCTAGAACAAATAAAGAAGTTCCACAACATTGAGTGGAATCATTGTAATTTCGTGTATCTGTTAGAAATTAATATTCGTATGCTTGAAAATGGATAAAACGTATAAATCACTGTTGAGATCAAAGTACAAGATTTTTTTCTTACTTTAATACTTTTCTTACTCAAAGTGGGAAACTTTCAAGAGTTAGAAAAAAACCACCTTGTGTATGGGATCTTGGTAACGCTTAGCTTACAGAGGTCGTCCATGCTCACATCAAAGTTTCGACGACCGGAACGCAAATAACTTGTTCTTAGTCTGTTCTCTTGGTAGTACAGGAGGTCGTCTATGCAGTGAATGCACGCGACAAACACCGAAGTCAGGAAACTATGCGATGTCTTCGCGACAGCCTCTGAAGTTACAAGCGAGTGAATGAGAAGGCACGTATAATCTTTACTCGTTCTAGTGGCTTTAGTGTTCACTCGAGTCAAACCGAACTCGCTTGTTGTAGTAAATAACACCTACTATCTTGATAGCTGTTGTATTCTCGAATTCTGTTGTCAATATTGACCAGGTCAGCATAGATCATAGTTGCACGATACAATAAATTTGATGGACCCTTGAGTTCGAAATTGGATAAGGACGAGAAAGGTGAAACACTATTTCCAAATCTACAACCATTTTTGAAATAACTCACTTTATATGATATTTATAAGCGATTGTTTAGGAAAGTGCGAGTGTGAATGTGTCATGTGCGAGGGTGAGAAAGCAAAAAGGCATGTAACAAAAGCAGTAACTGGGAGCGAGAGGACGAGGTCGTTTTGAAATTGCACCACTCGGGGTGCATCGAGGTCATTGCGTTCGTATTATAGAAGGAACAATGCGCTAGCAGCGCATAGTGCATGATGTATTAAACATCTGGAGAGACATAGAGGGAAGGAGTGCAACTGGTTGGTGTGTATGAGTCCAGAGCAAGAGGGCTGCCGCTTTGTGATAGCTGGAGTACAGAACCGAGCCGTTGTCTTCTTACTGAACACGTATCGTGAAAGTCCAACGCGCCGAGCAATTTATTCTGTGTGCTTTCATGTCATTTGGCGCTGATTCAGTCATATTTTATAAATTTGCAGAGCAGTGAGTTTACGACAATCTGAAAAAGCTGAATAGCATTACGATTATCCGTTTTTTTCTGAAAATCGCTGCTATTTCATGTTGTACATTAAATGGAGTTGAAAGAACAGTTAACGTTAATCTGTTAATCTGTAATCTTCTATGTTTAGAATAATATTTCAAACGAAACAATGGGAAGGGGCAGAAAAGACGATTAAGTTTTCAAATGGAATTTGAATTCTTGGAAGAAATTACGTCTCTACATAGAATATAAAGTGCATCTATCAATTATAGTTATATTTTCAAATTAAATGTAGTTTTGAACGCAATTGTTAAAAATTACACAGAATTCTGTAAAAAGACAATCGTATTTCGAAAAATTAACAAATCATTTTCATTTGAAAAAAAATAGTTAGTTTCACGGGTGATTTTTTAAACAATTGTTTTTCATTAATTGTTAATAACATATTGGAACTATTGTAATCCAAAATCAATGTTTTTAGCATCTTCCGTATGGTTAATTTTAATTCAGAATTTTGTCCAATCGACAAGTATTCCAAATTCTCTCTGAATCTCACGTTTGGTTGATCTGTATCACTAGAACCTTAAGTTGTTGCTACGTTGCTATCGTATTCTCATTTGTTATGTTTGGAATCGGTTATCGCAACCGTTGTTATCTTTTATTTTTTTTTTGCAATTACCGTTCGCGTTTGTGTTCTCATTCGCTTTCATTATATAGTGCTTAAGGCTATTTTAATATAATTATTACATTCGTCGGATTGTTAATTAAAGTATTAATTATTAGAGTTAAATTACGTTTTTGATTAAATCGGATTCCACTCGATTGCCAACTAGCCACCCACCCCCTCTCTCCACAATCTAGCAAATTGAGAGAACCCTGATTACCGTGACCCTTTTCTCAAAGCCTATCAGTTTTTGTTTCAGTTTGTTCATGTTTATTCCGCTAAAAATAAACATTGACCGGTGTCCAGTGGCTCTAGGCGACAAAATCAAAGAAATAGGGCGAAGATAACATGCAGCACTACTTCTTTCACGGCGAGAAATTTCTGTGTTGTGACAACATAAAACGAGGACAACAAAAATCATTACGTTAGGCTGGCAAATCTTTTGTTCGACTGACAAATCAGTTTTGCTATCCTGACAAATCTTTTGTTCGGCTGATAAATCTTTTTGCTAGGCTGAGCAATCAGAACCCTGATTACCGTGACACTTTTCTCAAAGCCTATCAATTTTTGTTTCAGTTTGTTCATATTTATTCCGCTAAAAATAAACATTGACTGATGTCCAGTGGCTCTAGACGACAAAATCAAAGAAATAGGGCGAAGATAACATGGTCGTAAAAATTTATAGTTAGCAACACTTCTTTCACGGCGAGAAATTTCTGTGTTGTGACAACATAAAACGAGGACAACAAAAATCATTACGTTAGGCTGGCAAATCTTTTGTTCGACTGACAAATCAGTTTTGCTATCCTGACAAATCTTTTGTTCGGCTGATAAATCTTTTTGCTGGGTTGAGCAATCAGAACCCTGATTACCGTGACACTTCTCTCAAAGCCTATCAATTTTTGTTTCAGTTTGTTCATATTTATTCCGCTAAAAATAAACATTGACTGGTGTCCAGTGGCTCTAGACGACAAAATCAAAGAAATAGGGCGAAGATAACATGGTCGTGAAAATTTATAGTTAGCAGCACTTCTTTTACGGCGAGAAATTTCTGTGTTGTGACAACATAAAAGAGGACAACAAAAATCATTACGTTAGACTGGCAAATCTTCTGTTCGACTGACAAATCAGTTTTGCTATGCTGACAAATCTTTTGTTCGGCTGACAAATCTTTTGTTCGGCTGACAAATCATTTGTTCGGCTGACAAATATTTTTGCTGGGCTGAGCAATTCTTTTGTAAGCCTAACGTAACGATTTTTGTTGTCCTCATTTTATGTTGTTACAACACAGAAATTTCTCTCCGTGTTCCGAGTACAGATCAGACCCTAACTGGGCCCTGACAGGGCCTTAATAGCGCTAAATGCCAGATATATCTCTCCAAATTTCTATTCGGTTTCTTACCTACTATCATTCTATGTGCATACTGTTGTATTTTGTCACCGTGTATGCGATTCTCACTAATGTTGAATGTTTGTATAGCTAATAACTATTTATCATTCTATAATTAGGACTCGGCTTATTTGAAACTACGAATAAGCAAATAATAAATATTTATATGGTCTTCAGCAAACCGTCAATGGTGGTTATGCGGTCGGAGTTCGGTTCTGGAGGTCCCTTGAGTTAAGCAGCATTGTTTGTGGCTTTAACTTTGACGGGTGAGCACTTAGCTGTGCACCGGCTGGCATATTAATCAATGAGCGGGAGGTCAGTTTTTCTGCGAGTTTGGAATCTACACTTAAGGGATTTGAGTAGATTTTTTTACCGACATTGGATGGTAAAACTGGGCCATTTCGTAGTTTACACCATTCATTGTCATTACGCTACGTATAAGATCAAAAATTTTACAGGGATGTAACATGAACATAAACGTTTTGCCGTTTGGTCGAATGGCAATCAAAAAGATACACAAAACTGAAAAAAAAATTCGTAACATTACTTAAACTCACGAAAAGAAATATGGCCACCCACTTTATTGAAGTCAGATATGTGAAATAAGACTAATCTACGTATATTTTGATATTAAAATATATTTCGATGTTAAAAAGAATTGGCGTCCGGTCTGATTTGACATATCAGAGTTCCAGAAACGATTATGCTGCTCCGCAGCCTCTTAAGTACATTAATGTATACACCTTGAAATCAGAAGAACATATGTTCGCCTTTACCGCAGGTACGGGTTTTCCACAAGTTTTCCTTGTCCATCTATTGAAATACATTGGAAGTTAGGGTAAATTACCCGAGTTAAAATTTAGACCCTCTTTGAAACCTAAAAGTGGCAGTCCCGCCAAGTAAGTCGAGCGTGATGAACCTCCGTAGAACCTCCGGAAATTACCCACTTGGAATGAACCAAAGAAGAAAACCTTCGTCTAAAATTTGTATGTCTGGACCTCCAATTAGGTCCTACAGAGTGAGATGAGGTTCTTAGACCCGTGTATAAACCTGTGGCATATTTTACCCATTTTGATTCAACGAAGGGTGCTTGAAGAGTCTACATTTCAACTCGGGTAGAGAAGTGCGGATAGGGTGCGATAAAATGAAGGGTAAGAAAGGCGGTAAAAGGCAATTGAAACCATAACAAGAAAGAATGAAAAATCTATAGTATTCAGCATGTGTAGGCTCTAGGTAGGTTAAAATCATGAGTGTGCAAAGATTTTTTCTTCTTGATATCGTTTTTTTTTAACCAGCATTGCATCTGCCTTGTTATTCTTATTGAGAAACTGGATACTGCAATCAACCTCTACATTCGTTGAGCTAATCTAAATAAAGTCGAGCTGTTCGTGTTCTTTGTGCCAAATAACAACAGAGGCATGAACCTGTACACAATTCTCGAGGTCAAATATAAAAATAAATAAAAAACAAAGATCAAACAAAGATATTCTTTGTATCCCGCGAGGGAGTCCAAGCGTCGCATGTTCGTTCGACGGTCGGCCGTATATTTCCGCTCTAAATGGCACCGAAGGGAACGAGCGAACGGCCGGAATGTTCGGTCGGGAAGGTCGGCCGCTATGAAGCGCACTAATTGTCATTGGCACAACGACATCGACGACGACGAGAATGAGGAGAAGACCATCCTGCCTTCTACTGTCATTGTACACTCCACGATTCTATGTAACGTTGGCAAAGAATAACAGAAGAACGAAGGCACCGTTAAAGCAAAAACGGCAAAAAGAGCAAATGAACAAACATAGATACCGAACTCTATGGTATAAATATCGCCTTCTGACTTCATGTTGATTTAACCTCTCTCTCTAGCCTCTGTGCTGATCTAACAATTGAAAATGAGATGAAAAAAACCACCTATATTCCTGACCTGTAATCACAGAATCCCTGCGGATAAATGCGGATAAGTGATGTCCTACTAAAAAATGTATTGATGAATCGATAACTAAATCGTATAATTGAATGTCATTAAAAGAATCAACGGGATACTTACAGAATTAAGACTGCTAATTGGATACTAATCGAAATACTCGGATCTAAATTAATTTTAAGGTAATTCTGTCGTGAAAGCAATCCAAACTCATATGCATGAATTTTTGACATGTTGTAATTTAGCTATTCAATTTTACTTGCACAAAATCTTGAAGGCTATTACCGAGTATTTGAATAAACAATTAAAACTTGAAAATTGATCTTTTTACATGCCGCTCACGGGAGGGCTGGAAGAATTGATCTTTAAATCGAAAATTAACATACTTAGATCAAAGATAGAGAAAAAGTAAAAAGTACTACGGATTCGCAAATAATTCAGGGATTGATGCATCATGAAAAAAGGTGAAGTCTCCGAAATAATGTTTAATTGAACCAAGGTCAAAGTGCACGATACCGGGCCAAATGACGTTTCCTAACCTAATTATCGTGAAAATGAAGTCAAATCTGCACTAAACATATCAACTATTTACAAATAATTGTTTTAATTTGATTACGACAATTTCGAAAGATTCTCGATTATTTTTGATATTATTATTGAGGCAGTCAAAGTGATGCGTATGATTATTTTTCAATGTCATATAGACTCTGAGATTCATGACTCCGGCGTACCGTCAGAACTACCTTAAGAACCTTCTAAGTCAGAAAGCATTAAGCCTTAAGGCTTGATGCTTTCTGACTTAGAAGGTTCTTTTAAGGGATAACATCACTCGGAACGAAAAAAAGGCCTAACTTTGACGATTTATTTTGGGAGAATGAAAAAAAAAAAGAAATGAAATTTCTTAGGGTTTATTTAACAAATAATAAAGTACGACATTTTTTTTTATTGTCGTTTTGACAAAATGGAGGCGACATCGCCCATCTTGAAAATCGGTTTTTTTTTTAAAACACATTCACGGGAGAACGATTTTCTCGCAAAATATAAGACCTGGAACAAAAAACCAAAAAGTTTCATAATCTGCATACTATTGACTGTGGAACTACGTAGGGTTTTTCTTTTAAAACAAATTTTGTAGAAATGCTGCGTTTTTGAAAAAAATATCGCTTTTTGCCAAGAAAAAAGCAGAAAATTGTTTATAAAAAAAAAGTTTGCATGAAATAAAAAAACGGCTACGTACTTCGACAGAGAATATAGTTAGGAAGCTACTATAAAAATTTCAAATCGGTCCATGCAACGGTGTTCAAGTAATACGTCCTCCCAGTTTGAAAAAAGAGGTTTCGAGAAAAACGCTTTTAAAGTTTACGAGCACTTACCAAATTCGGTGAATGTCACATCAGATTTGCTTTTTTTACACACAACAGCTTGCGATATAGCGGAGAACACTGCTAAAAAGTTCAAAATTCGGTAACCAAAGTCTTCTTCTACTTCAAAGTCATCAGGATCGATTGCTGATAATTTTCTAACCGATGTGCCAACCTTCTCGACGCTTTGCTTCTATATTTCGTAACGGTTCAACGGCCGCCGCTCGATAATTGAACCTTTTAAAAAAAAAATCACTATAGGACCAACTGCATAAGGCAGATGGGGGCAAAACGGGCAGGGGGGCAAAACGGGCATCACGACTGAAAATGACAATTGGGGTCAAAACGGGTATCGTTTTAATTTTTTCAAAAACGCCTTTTTTCAATTTCCTGAAATTTCTTTCTTGAAAATTTCGGAAAATAGTTGGTGATATCAATAAAACGGGGAGGCAAAACAGGCATCTCGACTAAATATAAGTATTGGGGTCAAAATTGGCACCAAATCATAAAATGAGAATCTCGTTCTAATTGATTTCTTTATGATATACCGACGTTTTTTTTTTCAAAGAATTAATTTAATTATAAATTTTTTGAAAAATTCATTTGACTACATTTTTTTCGGAAAAATAATGTGATAAAAAATTTTCCGAAAAAGTAATTTGCTCAACAAAGTGGCGAAAAAAAGTTCTGAACGGATGGTTAAAAAAATTCTGATCTGATGAAAATTATCGATTTTTTTCATCACCAATTTGACGTATTTTCCGCACTTTCCTTATCTAAGGAACGTAAAAAACTGAGACAAATCGTTTTTACGGAAGTTGAGACGCTGCCCGTTTTGCCCCAATTCCGATTTTTAATGGAGGTGCCCGTTTTGCCCCCATCTCCCCTACTGTTTTTATGATACTAAAGTATTGTCTAAGCGAAATAGAAGAAAAAAAACGTCGATTTTTCCAAAATCCTAGAGCGATGTTACCTCTTAAAAGATTTGGAGCAATTGTGTGTTAGATAGTGTGCAAGATTACACAACTAGAAATTTATAGCTTCAAGGTCTCACATTTACTGTGTTTTATTGGAAAAAAAGATACATAGTAAGACTTAAGAGACACAGTGCACATACACTATGCCACCTTAATGTTTTTTTCCACCCTCTACGAGTCGCTGTGCTCATCCGCCCGAATAACGCAGTAGAAAGTTGGTCCTCCATAGCGAGAACGACTACGTGCAACATTACGACCTAGAAACTCTCAGGCCAACGGGTTTGGTGGTGCTCTTGGTGACGATGGTGAACTGGGACAAAGATTTTCCACCACGTAAATATGCAGGAAGAGGCCCTGGTGTAGTTTTACGGTGTTAGTGTTGTACGCGCTGTGGGAACCAACCGATGCTGTGTAACTCATTGCGACAAGCTTAGCACCTCCACTTTTCATTCTCGGTCTTCCTTTACAAACATTATGACGCTGCACAAACATGCACCCCAATACATAACTGCTTTCATTGGTTGGACATCATTTATCGCACTTTTGTTATCGCATATTGTTTCAATGATTTTTGTAAACTTACATTGTGTCTCTTGAAAAGTACTGACTTAATATACGCATCGCTTGGTTCGATTGCTTTCTATCTGTTAGTAGGCCAGGAAAAGCGCTATTGTATCGACCACAACTTGCGATGGCTATCCATTGTCGGTTAACAGGAAAACTGTCGGCGCAATTTCAACTTGTTTCAAGTGTACCATTTCACTGAATTAAGGGGACCAAGTGAACTAAAAAAAGTCATAAGAAAAAAAATTCTGTAAATGATACCCGTCTTTTAAAAAATCTTACATCAAAACATCATTAGGTACATAACAAGCACTATAATTCTGCAATTTTGTAAAGACATTCAGTGCATAAGAATGATGTGAGGTAAAAGTAAAATTTTTCACTTGTCGTAGCTTTCAGACCAAACCGGTGAACCAATTTTAGTGTTCGATGTCTTGTTTTATCTGTCGAAGAGCGCATTCTGCATTGAATATAGCGATTTTGGATGCAGTGAAAATTAGATTTACTGTAACCAATTGTTTAGTGAGTTTTTAATAGAGAGAGATTTATTTACACATTTAAAATCATAGCTTTGTCATAAAGAGCTGAAATAAAAATTCCTATATTCAATCCAGAATGCACTCTTCGACAGATAAAATAAGACATCGAACACTAAAATTTGTTCACCGGTTTGGTCTGAAACCTACGACAAGTGAAAAATTTTACTTTTTACCTCACACCATTTTGGTGCACTGTATGTCTTTATAAAATGGCAGAATTATAATGCTCATTATGTATTTAATGAAGTTTTAATTTAAGATTTTTTAAAGGAAGTGTTTTATTGATACAATTTTTTTTTCTTATGACTTTATTTACGTGACTGGGACCTCTTAACTTTCATATCTGTATGTAATGAATTTGATCAAGATGATTGTTGGAAAACTTCGAAATAAACGTTAATTAAGAGACGAATTTATAGTTCCAAGACCAAACTCAAGTTCCAACGCTATTTTTGATTGACGAACCATTCTAAGTTGCGATTTTAAATATTGGTTACTGTGGAATGTATATACAAGAGAAAAATAGTGAAATCATAATAAAATTGTATTATAATAAAATAATAAAATTGTAAAACATTCTCCATGAAATGAGCCACTTTTTTCCGAATCCTTTCAGATGCTGATAATACTTTGATGTGTTTTAGTACCAACAAAAACAAACTCTAGCCTTTTTTCCAGACTTTCGACTCAACTTTTTTTTATTTTTATTTTTTCGATTTACATATATCAAAAAAGACGGAATTGGATTTAATAAATAGAACGACAAAAAAGTTTCGTTCTTGAATGAGCTATTCATTTGACACCTTTATTTTGCTGTAAATTTGACAGAATATTTGGCAATATATAAAATCTCTGCCATAAAAAAAAATCTGTAGAAAAAATTCGGAGTCCAGGATAGAATCCAGGATGGTGTCTGAGCTGTCCAGGATGGAGTCTGGATAATCCGAGATGGACAGCCAGACGCCATTCTGGATTCTGCCCTGGACTCCATCCTGGGCTCCAGATTTTTTCTACACTTAGCAAATAGATGCACAACGTATCAAAGTATTACAAAGTATATTAAGATTTTAGTTTCTTTTGTTTACTATTTCGCAAACACTGCGCCTTAATAAATAATCCACAAAAATGCTGCTAGATGCTGAAGTACAAATTAAGGGGAGGGAGTCAGGTAAAAAAAATTGATTTTCGAAATTCAATATCATCCAAATCCTATTGCATATAAAAATGGCCAATGCACTATATTGTTGGTGCTCGACGAAAGGATTTTTTACTGTCGTCTGACTTGCATATGCTTTTCAATATTATCTTAAGCAAAGTTCTGAGGTTTTCCATTCTGCGCATGATTCAGATCAAACTACTAGGTAGATTGGAATGTTTGACGTCTCATTTTCTTCTTCATGAAAAGATACACCGGCTAAATAGAGCAAACTATTTTTTTTAATTCTGAAAGCAAAGTTAATCACTGATTTAGAAAATAGCATAAAATTTATTGATTAATAATTATGTCACTTAAAAAATATTACGTTTTATTAACATTTTCTCCATTTAGCCGGTGTATCTTTTCATGAAGAAGAAAATGAGATGTCAACCATTTCAATCTGCCTAGTAGTTTGATCTGAATCATGCGAAGAATGGAAAACCTAAGAACTTTGCTTAAGATAATATTGAAAAGCATATGCAAGTCAGACGACAGTAAAAATCCTTTCATCGAGTATCAATAATATAGTGCGTTGGCCATTTTTATATGCAATAGGATTTGGATGATATTGAATTTCCAAAATCAATTTTTTTACCTGATTCCTCCCCTTAAACTTTCCATTTCATCCTTGACACCCCCCCAATACTTTCGCATTTTCATCATTTCTATATTCAATAGTCGATAGATGCGAAAACTTCGGAATTCGGAATGATTTTCAATATTTTCTTAAGCAAAGTTCTTAGGTTTTCCATTCTGCGCATGATTAAGATCAAACTACTAGGCAGATTGGAATGTTTGACGTCTCATTTTCTTCTTCATGAAAAGATACACCGGCTAAATGGAGCAAACTATTTTTTTTCATTCTGAAATCAAAGTTAATCACTGATTTAGAAAATAGCATAAAATTTATTTATTAATAATTATGTCAGTTAAAAAATATTACCTTTTATTAACATTTGCTCCATTTAGCCGGTGTATCTTTTCATGAAGAAGAAAATGATACGTCAACCATTCCAATCTGCCTAGTAGTTTGATCTGAATAATGCGCAGAATGGAAAACCTAAGAACTTTGCTTAAGATAATATTGAAAAGCATATGCAAGTCAGACGGCAATAAAAAATCCTTTCATCGAGCACCAACAATATAGTGCATTGGGCATTTTTATATGCAATAGGATTTGGATGATATTGAATTTCCAAAATCAATTTTTTTTACCTGACACCCTCCCCTTAATTTGATTAAATAATTCACGACAACATTACAACCGGGAATGTATGTGACACAAAAAGTCAGGATTTGTACGTGGTTTTTTTTGGCGGTGTTAATCGAATATCTTCCAAATGAGAGACAATAATAACACTGTTCGAAGAAGCCTAAGGCGCGTATCGGGCTCTACTCGTTTGGAAAGCAGCCCCAAAACGAGTAGCAAAAGTGATAAAGCTTGGCAGGTCCGACGCAACCTTTATTGTAGTCAAACGCATAGGATATTAAACAACAACGGCAATCTATCCAATTGAATATCCAACGAGCGTGCCTGGCGGTTCAATGGGGGCCTCGATGCGCGTACGGCCGAGCGCACGTGCGATCAAAAGCGATGCAGCGCGCGAGTGCATGTGCAGGATCTCTGTGCAGGATAACGGCATTAATTGAATCGCTATCGGACGTGCCGTGGTCCTGCGTTATTCTATTACCGAAGCAGCCATTGTCTTCCGTGGTTTATAGTCTGACTACCACCCCCCACTCGTTCCCTCCGATCCACGTCGTTTTCCCTCTTGCCTACCACATCGCCACTTCCACCGTTCACACTGACTATAACCATGCAAACGTAGCACATATACCCAAACTCACCGCTCATTGCTTACGAATCGAAAGCTCCATCGCCTCCGCGGCTTGTTACTCGATTGCGAAATATCCACACACGCGGTGAGCTAGTTGAATTTTCACCGTCGGTACCGCGACGATTTTGCGGCCCGATCGATCGATCGTAGGCTCCACAGCTCCAACCGACCGTCGTCGACACCTCATCGTCGCCGAGTGGCAAAAGGGATCCGGTCAACGAACCGCGTTATAAATTTAATAAACGGTGATGTGCACTTGCATCTATCTATCCAACCGCGATGTTTAATCTGGCACACTCCAATAACTTTATATTAATTATTGAAGAAGATTAAAAAAACACGCATCCACCAGCTTAAGAGCCTTAAAGAGGGATGTTTTGAAAATGAATAAATAAATCCCTTTTTAATATTGATGTTGTGTTTGGGACAATCAAAGATTAATGATAATAAGGTTGGGGGTAAAAATAGCAAATTTCAAAATAAGGAACGTCTGAATCTAGAATGGCCATCATTATGAAATTCGCTATTTCAGCCATTCGCTATTTTGACCCCCATCTTATTAAAATTCCATCAAAATAGCGAATGGTCAAAATAGCGAATGGCTAAAATAGTGAATTTCATAATGATGGCCATTCTATATTTAGACTTTCCTTATTTTGAAAATCGCTATTTTAGCCATTCGCTATTTTGGTCATTTGCTATTTTAGCCATTCGCTATTTTGGTCATTCGCTATTTTAGCCATTCGCTATTTTGGTCATCCGCTATTTTAGCCATTCGCTATTTTGGTCATTCGCTATTTTAGCCATTCGCTATTTAGGTCATTCGCTATTTTAGCCATTCGCTATTTTGGTCATTCGCTATTTTAGCCATTCGCTATTTTGGTCATCCGCTATTTTAGCCATTCGCTATTTTGGTCATCCGCTATTTTAGCCATTCGCTATTTTGATCATTCGCTATTTTAGCCATTCGCTATTTTGGTCATTCGCTATTTTAGCCATTCGCTATTTTGGTCATTCGCTATTTTATCCATTCGCTATTTTGGTCATTCGCTATTTTTACTCCCACCCGATAATAACAATAATAATGACAAATCCATCATTAACCCTTTGAGCCATACATTTTTCGTTTCCAAAATTAAAGAAACTCATTAATTATTGTTAGAAATTAGTTCAAAACATTTAAATCCGAGGGAAAACAGGTGGGTCGCTCAGTGACCCACTGTGACGCAAAGGGTTAACGTAAATTATTACTTTTGGGGTATATTCAAACGATATTAATTATTTAGAGTAATCTGTGCCACCAAGAAATATCCTTCCAAAACTTTATACTGAGACGGTTTACTCACAGTTTATGGGCATATATTGAATCCCTAACTTTGACATGACATAGAATATTTTCAATGGCGAAGGGAGAGTGTATGTCGTCTGAAGTAATAAGTTAAGAGTGCCAAGGGTTCCAAGAGTTCCTTTGCTGTTTCGACCAAATGGTAGAGAAGTGGAACTGGACGGAAGTAGAGTTCGTTACGTGTTATATCTCTAAGATTGGTTGTTATATACTGCCGGATAAACCGATGCTATTTAGCAGCGATGGGAATGGATCAAACATGAGTTAGTAGAGCGAAACCGCAGAGTTAACGAATGTGGACCAACAGCTTGATTCTATGCGTGTGCGGCGACGTAGGTAACCACTTAACCTTTGACCCGTCAGGCATTACCATTGGCATGCCGTGCCTCTCTATACATACATGCAGTACATCCCTCGTGACTGTACACTTATGCATAGACAAAGGCAATACATGGAACCCACTACTATAGTACTATCAATGCTATGACCACGAATACACTACCGAACATATATAGGGAGGCACGATTATATCCCAGGGTACCTTGCTACCGACGCGACAGGTAGCGTCCTAATTGCGCTGCAATTTGCAATTGCCTCTCCTATTGCCTTGTCGTTACTGGCATTTGTCTTGGGGAACCTCGAACCTGCTCTGACCATCGCGCTTCAGCAGCAACAGTAGGCGGCATCGGTAGCAGCAGCATTAATATTATGAAATGGGTCAACCATAGACTGCATGTGCATATCTAATTCATATTATATCTCCACTTACAATCGATGAAAGAAATAAAAATTCGATCCGATCTCAATGACTATCTAGGAATCGATTTTGGATAGCCCAGAGTCTGCCTGGGACAGCCCAAACACCATCCTGGATTCCATTCTGGACTCCGGATATTTTCTACACGGGTCGTTACAAATACGTTAAAAAAAGGAAATGGAGAATGGGGTAGGAACAAATCCTATTATTCATTCCCTTTTCTGACATTTGTCTTGGGGAATCTCGAACCTGCTCTGACCATCGTGCTTCAGCAGCAACAGTAGGCGGCATCGGTAGCAGCAGCATTAATATTATGAAATGGGTCAACCATAGACTGCATGTGCATATCTAATTTATATGATATCTCCACTTACAATCTACGAAATAAATAAAAATTGGATCCGATCTCAATGACTATCTAGGAATCCATTTAGAATGGCCCAGAGTCTGGATGCTGTCTTGGATTCCATTCTGGCCTCCGGATATTTTCTACACGAGTCGTCACGAATACGTTAAAAAAAGGAAATGGAGAATGAGGTAGGATCAAATCCCATTCTTCATTTCCTTTTTTGGCATTTGTCTTGGGAGATCTCGAACCTACTCTGACCATCGCGCTTCAGCAGCAATAGTAGGCAGCATCGGTAGCAGCTGCATTAATATCATGAAATGGGTTAACCATACACGGAGAAAAGGGTGTAGTTGTAGGAACTACGGAATTGATACGTGCCAACCAACAGACATGGTAAAATATGGCATTACCAAGTTATTGCGTATCAGAACCAACCGATTGGTAATGCCAACTAACCGTTTGATGTCAGCCAACCGATTGGTGGCGCCAACCAACCGATTGGTAGTGCCAACCAACTGATTGGTGGCGCCACCAACCGACTGGTAGTGCCAACCAACCGATTCGTAATGCCAACCAAACTTCACCAGACGCTCCAAGCATCAAAAGGTTAGTTTTTTCAACTAACCCGTTTTTTCCGTGTAGATTGCATGTGCATATCTAATTCATATTATAACCCCACCTACAATCCATGAAATAAATAAAAATTCGGTCCGATCTCAATGACTATCTAGGAATCCATTTTGGTTGAGCCCAGAGTCTACCTAGGACAGCCCAAACACCATCCTGGATTCTGTCTTGGATTCCATTCAGGACTCCAGATCTTTTCTACATGGGTCGTCACGAATCAGCTAAAAAACGAAATGAAATTGGGATTTGATCCTATTCCACTCTCCATTTCCTTTTTTGGAAATGAATGAAAGGAAATCGGCTTTGATCCGATCCCAGTGACCATCTTGGAGTGCATTTTGGATGGCCCAGAGTCTGGACAGCCCAGACTCCTTCCTGGATTCCATTCGGGACTCCAGATCTTTTCTACATGGGATGATCACGAATTCGCTAAAAAAGGAAATGGACAATGCAATATGATCAAATTCCATTCTCTACCCTGGACTACCCAGACTCATATTTACACTGGTTTCTAATGACCGTGAAAATTGAATGACACTGATCTTTTGGACAATAGCTGCTAATCTTTCAGGATAGTATCTTAAATCAATGATGAATACAAAAACATTAAAAAGACCAAATGTAGTTAAAATTAGGGTATCTCGCACCAACGTTGTATGCAAGAAATGGAGTTATTTCAGCAATGTTAGGAGAATAAATTACTAAACTTTGTCAAGTGTTCAATATTTTATGTCACGATCCCTTCAAAGGTCTAATCTTTACATAGCATAAAATCGAATAGTTACCTGTATGAAATTATTGTTCTCAAAAACGCTCCATCGGTTAACATGCGATATTTGGAAATAGAAACTGGCAAATCTCATTAAGATTTCACAGACATAATAAATTTGGTGAACCGGAACGAAGTACCGTGTACCGATCAGTTAACTAGAAATCATAACTGTATTATTTAATGAAAGTTGTCCATTAGTCGGAAACTCTTGATCTCACAGTCCGAGGGAACGATCGAGGGTGTAAATCGGCTCTACGTTGTGGTAATCGTCGATGCTGTTATAAACTGGTAAGGCGCTACTCTGCGCTCGAGGCTATTTCTCGCTTCGGACGTGGTCATCGAATGGTGACATTTCGTGGTAAGTGCGGTTTCAAGCCGCTAAGAGGATTGCGGGACACCATTAACCTCAGCAATAACCACTCCTCTCCTCGTTGGCCAGCGACGGCACGGTGTAACAGCACTTCGCGTGGTCGCGACCCGCTCCGACCCCTAAAGCAACCAACTCTGCAACGCTCTTCGGCATTCCCACTATAAACGTAGTATTAATATCGACAGACCATAAACTGTTTACACGGCATAGTCTCCTAACAAATTCTCCTCTATCTCATGCACATTCGCTTTCTCCTGTTCTATTATATCTCCAGCTTCTTCCAATCTCACACAGAGCGAACAATATTGCTAGGCCCCGCAAATCTTGTGTTAGTGACAACATTGAAATATTTGCAAGAGCGAAATATTTTGTAAAACTAGCAAAACAATTTGTTAGCCTAGCAAAACATTTTGTAAAACTAGCAAAACAATTTGTTATCCTTGCAAAATATTTTGTAAAACTAGCAAAACAATCTGTTAGCCTAGCAAAATATTTTGTAAAACTAGCAAAACAATTTGTTAGCCTAGCAAAATATTTTGTAAAACTAGCAAAACAATTTGTTAGCCTAGCAAAACATTTTGTAAAACTAGCAAAACAATTTGTTAGCCTTGCAAAATATTTTCTAAAACTAGCAAAACAATCTGTTAGCCTAGCAAAATATTTTGTAAAACTAGCAAAACAATTTGTTAGCCTAGCAAAATATTTTGTAAAACTAGCAAAACAATTAGTTAGCCTAGCAAAAGATTTTGTAAAACTAGCAAAACAATTTATTAGCCTAGCAAAATATTTTGTAAAACTAGCAAAACAATTAGTTAGCCTAGCAAAAGATTTTGTAAAACTAGCAAAACAATTTGTTAGCCTAGCAAAACATTTTGTAAAATTAACAAAACAATTTGCTAGCGTAGCAAAACATTTTTTAAACCTAGCAAAAGAATTTGTTAGCCTTGCAAAATATTTTCTAAAACTAGCAAAACAATCTGTTAGCCTAGCAAAATATTTTGTAAAACTAGCAAAACAATTAGTTAGCCTAGCAAAACATTTCGTAAAACTAGCAAAATAATTAGTTAGCCTAGCAAAACATTTTGTAAACCTAGCAAAACAATTAGTTAGCCTAACAAAATATTTTGTAAAACTAGCAAAACACTTTGTTAGCCTAGCAAAATATTTTGTAAAACTAGCAAAACAATTTGTTAGCCTAACAAAACATTTTGTAAAACTAACAAGACAATTTGTTAGCCTAACAAAAGATTTTGTAAAACTAGCAAAACAATTTGTTAGCCTAGCAAAAAAAAGTTTGTTAGCCCGGCAAAAAAATTGTTGGCGGATAATATTGTCATTGTTTTAACAAAATATTTTTTAGCCTAGCAAAATGTTTTTGTTACCACGATCTTGGTCGTCGTGCTACGATTCCAACAACCACGCAATTTATATCACGAGGGAAAATATTATCCGCACGAAGCAAGAGCCAAAACAATGAAGAGCTTTCGGTGGTGGAGGAAAAAAAGAAAATTTCCAATACGCCGCTTGGCTTCGATTATAAAATCCCATAGCAATTTTTTTCCTAAAATCACAAAAATAAAAAATCAAAGTGGTATCCGTTGATTTTCGCTTTTTCGACGATTTCAATTAAAAAGTGAGTTAGTATATAGTCTTATAGAAGGTTTTACTTGCAGTAAATTGTAGAATCATTTTTTCTTTCGTATTTTAATGCACACTGAAACTCTATATTAAATTAAATATTTATTCCGGCTATTGAGTGATTTAATTATTAATAATATTGTGAAATGAAAAAAATACTGCTATCTTTTTAATGCGATGCATTAAAAAAAAAAGAACCATCCATTAAGTTTCAAATTCGTGATCTACGTTTTTATCCTCACGTTGAACGCATATATCTTTCATGAAAGCTAATGGATTTTCAACTTTTGGATGAACTGTAAACGATTGAGATTTTACTTTCAAATCGTTTTGAAACATTGCCTGCCAAAATGAGAAAAGCTGTTGCTAGGAAGATGATGGGTTGCGATAGGTTTATCAATTCAATCTTATTGGATTTTGTATTTTCGATCTTCGCGTGACTTGCAGTGCGTTTGGTTTGCCGAATGAAAATTCAACTTGAGCCGATGCGGCAAAAAAGCGAGAAATCATCATGAATTGAAGAAGTGAAAGAGGGGTTCGAGGAATGCAACGTGGCAAGCTTTATATCCGTCTCGGTTTTACGAGACCTCCGCTTTTCTCGTCTCGGAATCGAGGAAAAACTTTTTATCCGCAGCACTACAGAGTTTCCCTTCTGCACCTAAGCAACGATGCTGTAGTATACCAGTGGTAAAAGAGGCAAGCTTTTTCTCTCGACAGGCAAGAGAACAAAAAGTTGTTTCCTCGCTGCTCGCATACAACGGTTATTCTTACGGCGGCAAAACGAATGGATTCCTTTTGCGGAAAAATATTCGACTATATTTCAACCCTCGGGGGGAGAAGGATACGAGTTCCCGCCAGCCAAGACGACACAATCACAACTTGAGGCAAGTTATCCATCTGTCGGTTCCTGTACCCCTCGTGTCTTTACCCATTACTTACGGATATAGCCGCAGATTTCAGTCCTTTCCATTTATTACGATTGCGATGGAGGCCTTCATGAATTTGGCTTAAATTTTCACGTCCCCAAACTACATCATCATTTTGAAATGGGATTGCAACACTGAGAGATGAAATTGCTAACAGTTAACAAATCAAGTGCACGCAAAAAAGGCTTGGTTGGAACAACCAAGTGCCTTGGTTATATATGCGCCAGACAATTAATTGGTTAGACCAACCAAGTTATTTGTTAGGCTACCAATTTCTTGGTTAGTCTAACCAAGTTACTTGGTTAGCTTACCAAGTGACTTGGTTAGCTAACACACGGAAAAAAAGTCTTGGTTGGAACAACCAAGTGCCTTGGTTATATATGCGCCAGACAATTAATTGGTTAGACCAACCAAGTTATTAGTTAGCTAACCAAGTCACTTGGTAAGCTAATCAAGTGACTTGGTTAGTCCAACCAAGAAATTGGTAGCCTAACAAATAACTTGGTTGGCCTAACCAATTATGGTCTGGCGCATATATAACCAAGGCACTTGGTTATATATGCGACATATAGGCCAGACATATTGTTAGGCTACGAATTTCTTGGTTGGACTAACCAAGTCACTTGGTAAGCTAACCAAGTCATTTGGTAAGCTAACCAAGTGACTTAGTTACACCAACCAAGAAATTGGTAGCCTAACTAATAACTTGGTTGGTCTAACCAATTAATTGTCTGGCGCATATATAACCAAGGCACTTGGTTGTTCCAACCAAGCCTTTTTTCCGTGTGTTAAATATGGCGAAATGAACCATTTAGTTATACTTATTGAATCTCAGTTGAGCTAAATAACATTGAATTGTCTCGCTGAGATTTGTTAATAGTTAACAAATCTTATTTGGCTCAACATACATTTTGTACCAATAACTAAATGGTTTCGCCATATTTAACTCTTGATTTGTTAACTGTTAACAAACTATTTTCAAACTCACCCGTCACATTTGTAAAGTGAAGATTAACATGCGAAATCTTAGATCTTCACTAACATTTTGGAAAAATTGTTGGCCCTTTTCAGAAATTTATTTCCTACAATTATATACAAAAACATGAAAACTGTTTACCTACTACTTATATTTAAATAAAGTATATGTTAATTAATAATCATTCTTATAATAAGTCAAGCAGTGAAGAATTTAGTGTTTATAAGTGTGAGTTTGAAAGACTCACCTTATTTGTCAACAAGAGACGAATTTGAGCTCTTGTCTTCTCATTTGTACATCTTTCAGGTTATGTCCACTTTATCCATACCACAGAGATTATTGCCTTAATTTAGTTAATATAATTGTGTTCTTTTAAGTCGTTGAGCGTGTTGCCAATTGTTTACAGAGAGTACTTTAAGTTTACTTACATTATTGATGATGACAAACATTGACTATCAAACGGAACGTTAAATGGAGGAGCACATATCCATTACATGTTTGGATATCGACTAACGCAACGTCTTTTGTTCTGGTATAAAGCGTCTGCGAGGAATTTGACCGTATATTAACGTTCATTTGATCGATTGACAATTTTCAAAATATAGTATTATTTATAGTTAAATTATAGAACCGAGTTGAAAAGAACGCTAATTTTTTCGATGTCTGCTCCAAAGTTGACAGATTTTTTTTTTGTTCATCTGTTTCTTCTTTTAAATTGGTTTTTTGATCAAAAATGTTGACGCTGTTGATATGAGTTATCCAAGTCGTTAGAGATGTGGGATTTTTCCAAATAATTTTCAAATTGCGTTTATGTTTTTTATATCACTATAACACTTTCAACTGGGCAGTCCATGATGGAGAATGGGATAGGACAAAATCCCATTCTCCTGGACAACCCAGCCTCATCATTTTTACACGGGTTTCTAATAACCGTGAAACATAGATGACACTGATCTTTTGGAGAAAAGCTGCTAACCTTTCGGGATAATATCTTAAATATAGCGATGGACGTGTCTGTATGAAAAAAAAATAAAACGATACAGAATTCTCCATTGGGAAACCGTGAACGTGAATCCGAGCTTATGTGAGTGACATTTAATCGTTGAAAAGTGGTACCAAACGTCCGTATCTGAAGCACTTGCAAAGGTGCAAGATAAAAAACCATTTGCTGAACGAACGCTGGACATCTGGGAAATCTTTAAAATGCTCCTTAATCTCCTCCCGGTTACGATCATAGGGTTTCCAGCCGCAATGTCTCGAAACTAAACGGCCCCGGGTTATTGATGTATCTTCTGGAGATGCTGGATACTACCGGAAATGTATATGACATTCTCCGATAAATCCATACTTCCATCAATATCAATACTCTGACAACTTTACCGTGGAAACATTTCGAAAAACCTTAAGAGACAATGTGACTTCGACCCAGAGTTGTAAATCCCTATTAATTCATGAAATATAGTCTTGAATTGTCTTGTCAGTCTTGAATAGTACACTTACAGTACAATTTGTTTTGTAATTATGATGTCATAATAATAATATGTAGTGATTATAAAATAGAGTGTAAACATTTGAATAGCTGAAAAAAATACTAGTTTTCGCTTTAATATTGCAAGGAAAAAATGGAAGAAATAAGTAATGCATTACTTATTTTTTTCCATTTTTTGAAAAGCATTACCGTGAATTTTTTTTTTTTAATACTAATTTTTGCAGCCATTCCGAAGTTTAATCATCGTATTACAATCGCTACATGTTAATATTATAAAACCATAATTATAGAGTTGATCGTATCATCATCATTATTTCTATAACTATTAGGCATTTACAACTCTGCTTTGACCACAAATTTCAACATTTTTAAACCTATTCTTTATTCAAAAGATAAATGATAAATGGGTTTCGAATTTTGAGAAATTATGCGAAATTACAGAAGAAATGGACTCAGCTTCTGGCTCCGCTATACTCAAATCTGTTTTTGTAAGAAAGTATAAAAATCAAAACTAAGGTTATGTACCGGCGAAACTGACCTACAGTCGTTTAACATTCGTCAATCAAATTCCTAAGGATATGTCACGGCCTCAAGAATTTTAGGACACCTTCGAATATAACAAACTAAAAAGCGACTCCATTGGCAATACAATTTTTTTTGTATTGCTTCCTCATAGACAAGGCTTTTTTTTGTTAATATTTTTGTCTTTGGAGATTTTCATGTCATAATTGTCTGAAACCATTGAATTGCTAGTATGTATGTATGTAAGTAGAATCCATGTTTATATTGCGAAAAATAATAATTTCTTTTGAGGAAAAGGGAGAAAAAGAAAAAACACAAGACAGCAGCAGGAAAATGGCATCATGGAAAATGGCAAGCACATACAAGCTGTAGATATAGTAACTAATATAGAGAAAACAGAAAATACATTCTCATAAATCATAACAGGATACAATAAGCAGGAGTGTAGCAAAAGGTCGTAGCCGTACAACAGCCTCTTCTTTTCTATCTTCTCTTCACTTTTATTTCGCCTGGTGGTGCCGTGTTGGCCCTTGCCCTTTTCCTTCTTCGTTGCTTCTCATTTTCGTACTCACTCGGCTCGTTTTATACACCCAGCCGTCACCCCATGGTCGCATTTCTCGTCCTCAAACAAAACGTGCCAGAAGCGAAAGTCCGTCTCGGTTCGTCGAGTCGAGGGCTCGTGTCGGAACATACACAGAGGCAAAACCATTTGAAACACGCACCTCACGCGAAGCGAGTCCTAGGTCTCGGATGAGATCCCATTCCTGTAATATAAATGCCGGGTCCATCCTCCTCGCCGTCTCCCTTTCGTCGACTCGCACCCCCTCTAATTGCATTCGCCTTTTGTTATTATACAGCACTCGTAAATTCCGTTGGAGATTTCATTTTAACTCGATTCCCTCAAAGATGCTTGGTTCCGGGTCGGTGAAACGAGTCAACGAGAGTCATGAGTGTGCTTTCTGTCTTGCTTTCCCTTTCAGCTCTCTGAGCTGTGAAATGTGACAGTTAAGCCTTGTCGGAAATTCAGCCAGAAATTGTAACAAAACGCTGAAGGTTTCACAAAATCCGATAAATTTCATGATTCTCAGTTTGTCGCTGGTTATCTATTCGTTCGAACTCGATTCCAAGATCATGTTCACCTTTTATGCGCCCTTAATAACAAGCATCAGTTTTCGTCTTTGACCATTTATGTACAGCAACTAAAGAAATCGTCGAGAAGTACCTAAATTAAATAATCATCACTTAAGTAGCGTTAAGAGTGCTTGTATTCACAGCTCTCTTAATTACCACACCTCGTTTACTCTTCACTTTTTGAAAGATTAAATTAGTTCCTGCTTTGTTTTGTCGCTCTGTTCTTTAAAATTACAGTTCATCGAATTTCAATTTCTACAAACTTACACTCGTCAGAAAAAGTTTTATCGTAAAGTACTATTTTCACGTTACAGCGATCAACACCCTCGTTCTTTCCAACTGTTTTAGGTGTCTCTTAAATTTTTTCCTTTTTCATGAATTCACCGAGCGCCACTGTCTCATTTATTTCGTCGGTTGGCAGAAATGGAACTTGATCAAAGCAGTTCAGACTCCTCTACGTCCATTGCAGCTTTTTTTAAAGAGTGTTCACGATTTACAGTATTCGAATGCACCTGGACACCCGTTTAATTTATTTCTTGTCGAATCGTTCACCGCAACTGACTAATAGACTGTGGATGACACTTGCGAGTTCCCTGTAACTAAGTTCCCAATAATGGATGTAAATGAAAGAGCCAAAATTTCTAAATTGGCGTTTCAGGAGAGAAAGATCAGTATTTGCAAGGCATACTGAATTAACCATGGCTCAAAACCCCATAATATTCCATCATATCATATCCCGTAAAAATCTGGGATGAAGAATGGAATTTGATCGATTCTCATTGTCCATCTTGGATTCCATCCTGGACTGTGCCCGGATTCCATCGCTTATCTGTAAGCGATGCTCAATTCATTATCAATAAATCAATACTACCAAATACTTTAAATTAAACGATGATCAACCTCACTTAAACAAAATTGAAGGCTTGTCAGCCTTCGCCTTTATTGAATCTATCGTACGTTTGTGGTATGTACAGTATAGAGACCCACATAGAAAAATATATATGTAACATATACGTTAAATATATGGCGCCAAAAAGTTCTATATGCTGCATATATTCTGCATATATGTAAGCAAAAATATATTCAAAATATATGGGATATACGTATGGAATATACGTAAAACATATTTCTTATACGTTTAGCGCCAAAAAGTTCTATACGTCGAATATATCGTGCATATATCTCTATTTCCATGTGGGAGAGAAAGAAAGAGAGAGAGAGAGTAGTAGAATAGAACAGTTGTAGGTAGTTGCGAATGGAAAATGGGTTTTGATCCGTTCCCATTGTCCATCTAGGATTCTATCCTCGACAGTGTCTGGATTCTATCGCTTGTCAATAAATGATGTCCAATTCACCATCAATGAATCAGTACTACCAAATACTTAAAATCGAATGATAATCATTAAACCAAAATTGATAGCTCGTCAGTCTTCGCCTTTATTGAATCGATATATCGCACGTTTGTGGTATGTACAATGTAGAGAGAGAGCGAATAGTAGTAGTAAAATAGAACAGTATTAGGTAGTCCAGAATGGAAAATGGGTTTTGATCCGTTCCCATTGTCCATCCTCGATTCCATCCTGGAGTCTATCGCTTGTCTATAACCGATGTCCAATTCATTATCAATGAATCAATACTCTCCAATACTTAAAATCAAATGATAATCAACCTCATTAAAACGAAATTGATGCCATGTGAGCCTTTACCTTTATTGAATCTATATATCGGACGTTTGTGGTATGTAGAGAGTAGAGAGCGAAAGTGAGAGGGAGCGAGAGTAGTAGTAGTAAAATAGAACAGTAATAGGTAGTTCAGAATGGAAAATGGGTTTTGATCCGTTCGCATTGCCCATCCTGGAGTCTATCGCTTGTCTATAACCGATGTCCAATTCATTATCAATTAATCAATACTCTCAAATACTTAAAATCAAATGATAATCAACCTCATTAACTGAATTGATGTCATGTCAGCCTTTGCCTTTATTGAATCTAGATATCGCACGTTTGTGGTATGTACAGCCCGCGTAAAAGTGATGTGTCCAGGATGGAGTCTGGGCAGTCCGGGATGGAGTCCAGGATGGAGAATGGGGTTTAATCCGATCCCATTGTCCATCTTGGACTCCATCCTGGACTGCCCAGAGTCCATCCTGGAATGCCCAGACTCCATCCTGGATTCTGTCCTGGATTCCATCCTGGACTCCACATCTTTTTTAGCCGGGAGAGTAGAGAGAAAGTGAGAGGGAGCGAAAGAAGTAGTAGTAGAATAGAACAGTAATAGGTAGTCCAGAATGGAAAATGGGTTTTGATCCATTCCCATTGTCCATCTTCGATTCCATCCTGGAGTCTATCGCTTGTCTATAACCGATGTCCAATTCATTATCAATGAATCAATACTCTCAAATACTTAAAATCGAATGACAATCAACCTCATTAAAACAAAATTGATGTCATGTCAGCCTTTGCCTTTATTGAATCTATATATCGCACGTTTGTGGTATGTACAGCCCGCGTAAAAGTGATGTGTCCAGGATGGAGTCTGGGCAGTCCGGGATGGAGTCTGGGTAGTCCAGGATGGAGAATGGGATTTAATCCGATCCCATTGTCCATCTTGGACTCCATCCTGGACTGCCCAGAGTCCATCCTGGAATGCCCAGACTCCATCCTGGATTCCATCCTGGACTCCACATATTTTTTATGCGGGAGAGTAGAGAAAGTGAGAGGGCACGAAGGAAGTAGTAGTAGAATAGAACAGTAATAGGTAGTCCAGAATGGAAAATGGGTTTTGATCCGTTCCCATTGTCCATCTTCGATTCCATCCTGGAGTCTATCGCTTGTCTATAACCGATTTCCAATTCATTATCAATGAATGAATACTCTCAAATACTTAAAACCGAATGGTAATCAACCTCATTAAAACAAAATTGATGTCATGTCAGACTTTGCCTTTATTGAATCTATATATCGCACATTTGTGGTATGTACAGAGTAGAGAAAGTGAAAGGGAGCGAGAGAAGTAGTAGTAGAATAGAACAGTAATAGGTAGTCCAGAATGGAAAATGGGTTTTGATCCATTCCCATTGTCCATCTTCGATTCCATCCTGGAGTCTATCGCTTGTCTATAACCGATTTCCAATTCATTATCAATGAATGAATACTCTCAAATACTTAAAACCGAATGGTAATCAACCTCATTAAAACAAAATTGATGTCATGTCAGACTTTGCCATTATTGAATCTATATATCGCATATTTGTGGTATGTACAGAGTAGAGAAAGTGAAAGGGAGCGAGAGAAGTAGTAATAGAATAGAACAGTAATAGGTAGTCCAGAATGGAAAATGGGTTTTGATCCGTTCCCATTGTCCATCTTCGATTCCATCCTGAAGTCTATCGCTTGTCTATAACCGATGTCCAATTCATTGTCAATAAATCAATACTCCCAAATACTTAAAATCGAACGATCAAACTCATTAAAACAAAATTGATGGCACGTCAGCCTTTGCCTTTATTGAATCTACATATCGTACGTTTGTGGTATGTACATTGTAGACAGAGAGAGAAAGAGTAGTAGAATAGAACAGACATGCCTTCCGAGTTACGAAAGGGTAGTTGGGAAAAGGACTGGAATTATTGTCGCGCACCGTTCGATCACCCGTAACCGTTCATTTGGCTGGTTTCCAATTACAAGCGTGCTGATTACGACAGGCGAAACGGGCCAACAAAAAGCGGCTCCACCCTCAGTGATATCGCACCCCTCGCTTGTTGTCACAGCAGCTCACACCGGCCAGGACGATTCGGCATGGGTGAGATTGCGCAACAACCTTTACCCCCTCGCACCCCCAACCCAACAGTTCAATGCAATACACGTATATAACTATGTAATGGCCTTTATTATCGGAGGGAGCATTAACAATGTACGATGGATTTGAATTTGGACAATTTTCACAATACTGCAAGCGCCTCTTCATTGTATCCCAGCTATTCATATCGTGCAGTGTTTATTACATACTACTATAATCAGCCCTCGGGTATGAACAGAAGTTTGTCGACGGGATGCATAGTAGCATCAACCGCGGTGTTATCAGGAATATGCGGCTGCTCTCAATCGCTGTTTATTCACTGTGTCGACAGAATTCAAATATAACACTGACAATACAATCAATTCGTCTTCCCTATTCGTCATATAGTACTACCAATATTTATTATGATTCGAATTCTCATACAAAAAGAGTTTCCAGTGGCCACAAAAAAATGTACTTTTGTGGCCATTAAAGTGGTCTGAATCGTTAAGCAAACATATTTTGGAAAATGGATGAATCTATACGCGTCTGTAGCTGTAATGAGGCTACAGCAATTAAATCGTTACAACTCCAATGACTTTTTGTAACTAAAAATAATTTTCACTCCTGTCGGTTGTATTTTGCGTATTTCAAGCCATACACTAACTTGTTTGAATGCTACTGCTGAATGATCTGTAGTATTTCTGCGTTTCTGGTGTTTATAACCTGGAATTTGGTAAAATATGGCCGTATTGTAACGTTTATTACCAAACAAAAAACACGGATGAACAATATTTATACAACAATGATTGGAAGTATTTGTCGTTCAAAATGGATTCTGTTTTATAAATTTCTCCCTCATTTTATTAAATGTAAATAATGAATCTGTTCCATTCTATGGGACGTAACATCGCGAATATTATGAAAACTAAAAATACTATATGTGTCAATATATTTTCTACATATGTCACGTGCAATCAAATTCCAATTATAATTGGGGACAAGAAGTTATATTTATAAATAGTACTTAATTTGTATATGAATTATAATCCTATGCGAGCTTTCCGAGCAAATGTATGGTTCACTGTTAAGTTGGATTCGACCATGTATGAAAATTTTGGTTTTGATACTTTATTATTGTCGGACGAGGCTGGACATATTTCCCTTTATTATGCACATCATACAGTGTAGTACTCTGCGCGTAGTAGACAATATTGGAAACACGGCATCCACGGCCTACATCGATAAAGGCATCCTGTGGCCTCTGCCATTAACCGGTTAATAATTGCCTGTGTCGCAGTTATTGTACTCTAAAAACTCATCGATGTTATACATATGTATTGAAACTAGCTTCGGGCACAATGTCCAATTTATTGCGGGTCATCAAGCGACCACAATGTCATTTAGTGCGACAAAAAGCTTGAAAAAAAAAGTGATTTCATTTTTAAAATCACCTTGTCAGCCGGTTATCTCGGCATAATCAATACCAATAAACGATGCATTTTTGTTTCATATTGAATTTCGGATAAACCACTATCAACGAAATCAGAAACACGTTTTTAAAAAAAAATCGAGTGCAATTGATAGGGAGAAAAGGACAAAATGTAACTCCATTACCAACATTTACAGTGCGATGATATTTTATTCGTTAGGTGGTTTTTTTTCTGAAAAAGCGACGAAATTTACTTATGATAACTACGGTTCTATAATAACTTATTCTACCTGACATATTTTGAAACGTTCATACATAACAAGATCACAATATCTCTATATTATAAAAAGATTTCGTTACCGCCATCAATAATTCGTCAATACGACGATTCAATCATTGATGAAAATAGTTTTTTTTTTTTCGTTGGGAAAAGTTTTGGAACGTAGAAAGTCCGCAAGATTGGAAGTTTTTATTCATAAACTCGTCATCGAAATGTAATATACAATTGTGGTATAAAATTCATGTACTTTTCCAGTAAAATTAAAGTAAATTATTGAATGTATTGCTAAATTTAATATACTAGTTTATGAATAAAAACTTCCAGTAAAAGAACACTAAATTTCAAGTAGATTTTTTTTGCAATGCGATTGAAAAAAAAATTACAGCAAGTTGTTTTAACTTAGGCGCTCGCGTCAAGCTACAATTTTAATTTAGTGCTTCGATATATTCATCAGAAAAGAAAAGCAAAGAGACGCTTTATTACATCCGAGACCCTTTTTGTAGCGCACTTTAAAACTCTCGGGGTTACGTGGTCAGGTATTTTATTATAAGTTCATAAATATTCCTATTAAAACGTAAAGGAGACACGGTCCTCTATGTCCCCTTTTCCCTTCGCCGTCCCCTTTTCCTCTGTAACAACTAAGGTGAATTCCTCCCACAGCTTCCTCTGTCCTTTGTTCTCCATACATACTCGAGACACATGCAGGATCTTCCCTCCTTTCTTCTTTCTTTTATTTTCCATCGGCTATGGTACGCCGTTGAAACGAGAAGCACTGGAAGTGCTATAGAACCCGAAGCTCCCAAGAAAGCTGATGTACGTCCCAAGTTCTCGGGACCGATCGAAGCCCTTTCGAGCCCACGGCCCGCCTGCCCGTTTCCCATAATTGATAACACATTGGACCCTTGTCCTCGTGCGACTAAGTGAAATTCTTGTGAAGTTAAATTTAATTATATGACCCCCAGTGTCGCGGCGATTAATCGCCGAGTAAAAGGGAGGCAGGTATCCGCTCGCGTACTTCAGCCAGCTTCCTTCCGATATCCGAAGCAAAGAGAAGCGAGCAGAGCTCCGTTTGTCTTACGTATACCCGAAGTCATATATCGATTCTTCGTTCGGCTTGTGGGTACTCCTTCAGGGAAAGTTCGCGCTCGCGAGAAGGAAACAGCCGCCTTTGGGCGCACCTCTGGTTGTACCCGAGCAAAGGCTTTCCAAGTTTCTCATGGCTTCTTCCTTCTCCCTACATCTCTCTTTCGCACGCCGATCGCTCCGTTCCGATGTCCTCAATTCCAATCGAAAGCCTCGACAACGTGAAAGTTTCGCTCCTCTACCATCCACCTTTCGGTTCACGAATTGTGGAGAACTGTAGTAGGAGACTGTTCACATAACTATGTAGCCGTAGGTTGTGAGCAAATGGGAACACTGCTGAGTATGGCGATGAAACAGTGTAGGACGTCAGTTACCTACTAGAAAATTAGAAGAATATATGAGAATTTGTAAATAGTATATTGTGTAACAATCCCCAATTTCGGTGGTCGTTACACTCGATACCTATTATTTCAATACTGTCAACGGAATCAGACACTTTCGTCTCGCAAAACCGCCATGCAAAGCACCGCTTTTCATGCACGAGTTACAAAAACAAATTTATTGCCCGGGGAAAAATGGTGAGTCCCGGATGGAGCCTAGGTAATCCAGTATGGAGTCTGGCTTTGATCCGATTCCATTGTTCATGTTAGACTCCATCCTGGATTGCTTAGAATCCGTCCTGGACAGCCCAGATTCGATCCTGGGTTCTGTCCTAGATTCCATCCTGAACTCTGCATCTTTTCTACGCCCTTACCATGTTGAGATCTCCACCGGTGCCCGTTGAACATTTCCAGCTGCAGTGATGTCATCAGAGTACGGTATCCGGTCCATATGGCCGCCAAAAATGTCTTTCCATGCATAACCTTCCAAACTACACGGAATGAAAAGATTCCCGCGTAGAAAAGATGCAGAATCCATGATGGAACCTGGACTGTCCAGGATGGAATCTAGGCGATTGAGGATGGACTCGAAAATGGACAGTGGATCGCATCGCATTTCATTTTCCATTCTGGAATACCCAAACTCCATCCGGGACTGCCCAGATTCCATCTTGGACTCATCGTTTTTACGCAGATTGGTCATCAGGTTTACGGTGGTTGTGACAATTACGTTTCCAGTTTGCCGTACACCAGATCTCCGACATTACTTGCGACAACTCACAAATTGCCATAACTGCTTCAACCGTTTACGATAGTTAGCACGGCATTTTGTCCTGTTTGGTCCTTGAACTCAAAGTACTATATTTACATACTGTTTTACAGATTAGATCAGTTAAGTGTCATGACCAATCTGTTGATTGGCGCGGCCAATCAGACCATTCGTGTTATGAAACAGCAGCTCCGAATTTTTGAATGATTGTACTAACTAACACGGCTAATAAGCCGTATAATAATACGTTACAATTGATTGGTCGACATAACCGCTGTGAATTTAGACAATAACGCTTCTCATACACGATGACTCTTGATGCCACGTGGGTTGGTTGGCTGCAATCTTGATTTAGTTATTCCAACTAAACCTTTTTTTGCATGCCCAAAGTTTTAGGGAAAGTAATTATGATTGGAATTTATTCGTAACACTATTCTGACAAATGTAAAAAAATTGTAAGGAAAGTAGTGTCACACTCGGCCCCATTCTCTCCTACTGGCACGAAGAATAACGGGAGCGAGGCTATATTCACGAAATCACGAAAATGTAATTTTGCTAGCGATTAAGATCAGTAAATCTCAATAATTACTGTGGACTCGCAGCGTCGCTCCGGTTGGTAATTCTACCTCCACTGCCGAAGTTAAACAGAGTATAGCGTGTTCAATGAAATTTAGAACTCTGCTGGGAGAAATTAGTCACCTGGTTATGCTCGCCGCACTTCAAAGGTCGTGGAAGGGTACGCGGAGTGTGGTGCTTACACTGTGGGATGACAATACGGTGAAATATGGAATTTTCTAAGCATCTTTGTTCTCGCAGTCGCCGAGAAATTCGGTGGCAATTCTCTTCTACCACTAAAGATTTGGGGTGGAAGCATTTCCGAAGTTGTAATAGCTTGAGATTGGATCTCACTGGCTTTTAGGCGGGCGAAGGGCTCGTAGAAACTATAGCTCCTTGTAAAATATATTACATGATCTTTTTTGGCATTATATCTTCCCGATAATTGATGTGCTTTATACTATAAATTTAAAAAAAAATGATACTACAAACTATGAGATGGCTTGATCAATATACAAAATGACATGCGGTTAATTCTATCGCTGCAAAATTCATTCAAATAAGTTAGCAGCAT
Organism: Ephialtes manifestator; assembly: GCA_963970395.1. Taxonomy (NCBI): domain Eukaryota; kingdom Metazoa; phylum Arthropoda; class Insecta; order Hymenoptera; family Ichneumonidae; genus Ephialtes; species Ephialtes manifestator. The sequence goes on along the minus strand of OZ019981.1, from coordinate 22,165,676 downwards.
TCTTTGCTTTTTTACCTCCCTTTTCCGTACGCTTCTTACTCTCGACCCTTGTTATATACTTACAGTAAAGACGGATGTTTACGCAATGCACTCGCAATCGAGCAGAAGCGGCAACTTTGCTGAACAAATCTTTCAAACAACAAAAACAAACTTTGGAGAAATATCTCCCTCTCTGTAGCGTACATAGTAAATGCTGTAACCACGTTATATCGTCAATGACATTCCGGTGGGTAAAATTCCTCTTAAAATTGCAACTGCAATTTTACGTTTTGTTTGCACCGCCTTCATCCATGAACAAGCAATTATTTCGGCTGGAAGCGGTCAATCCTTATAAACGACAAAAATGTTGACCTTAAGATTATTTAAATAGTCTTGTGCCTTTTAAATTATATTCTATACGATATATCAATTTGGTTTAAAAAATCTATAACTTCCAATGAAACCGAAGTACAAGTGGATACAAGATCGTGTTATCTCTAGAACACCGTACCATCCGGACGCTTCGGGGACGGAAGTTGACAGATTTTTTACTCCCGCCTCCGTCTGCTCCTCGGGGATGTCGAGGGTGAAAGAAATTCTCGCTCATGAACGTCGCGGGAGGGTGTAATGTGAATGTTAGAGTATTATCACGCAAGCGAGCAGGCGAGGAACGGTTAAAGAAGCCTCTTGGTGTCGTAAACGCGGTAGTACGTTATAAGAGGTTTATTAAATGGGACAAAAAGAACCAGTGACGAGATAATCATGGTTTTTATCAGCAGACCGTTCATCAATCTTCGCCTAGCAGGTAACAGCAGCAACAGCAACCACATCGTCAAAAGTAGGTACTTGACGTAAATAGTGTATCTCCTTCGCGCACCAACGCCACTCTCACCTATAGGTAAAAGTGGCGTGGAACAGTAACTAAACATGATAACGTGTATTTTATGTATTTTCGCATGTATTTTCTGTGGATGCCCCTCTAATTTTAAATCTTATTTATTAAACTAAATTGTCCAGGATGGAATCCTGGGCAGGATCCAGGATGGAATCCTGGGTAGGATCCAGGATGGAATCCTGGGCGGGATCTAGGATCTAATCCTGGGCAGCATCCAGGATGGAATCCCCGGTAGGATCCAGGATGGAATCCCCGGTAGGATCCAGGATGGAATCCCCGGTAGGATCCAGGATGGAATCCCCGGTAGAATCCAGGATGGAATCCCCGGTAGAATCCAGGATCGAATCCCCGGTAGGATCCAGGATGGAATCCAGGGCAGGTTTCAGGACAGGATCCAGGATGGAATCCAGGGCAGGTTTCAGGACAGGATCCAGGATGGAAACCCGGGTAGTATCCAGGACAGCATACAGGATGGAATCCCGGGCAGGATCCACGATGTTGTCTGGGCTCTCCAGGATGGACTCTGGGCTATCTAGGTTCCGGTCCAGGCAGTCCAAGATGGGATCGTCAAATCACATTTTCCATCCTGGACTTTCTAAACTCCTTCCTGGATTTATCATTTTTACACGGGGAGTATCGGTGATATTAGTAATAGAACTTCACGATGAATATTTGTGAAAATGTTATATTTGTGTTCAGCGACCGAAAATACGTAGAGCAGACTATAGGGCAAGGCGGAAGTATGATGCTCAATAGTTTTTCACGTTTTTCTAGCTAAATATCGATCCTAGAGCGACAAGGTCATTTTTTACGGACCACTCGCTTTCTTTTCATTTTTCTAGACTTCTGTTGGTCATACCGTTTAAATATGGTCATATTTTTAATCAGCTGAACAAAATACATCAAATAAATGCTAGAGCATGTCGGAATTATTGCCATTTCACTTACGCCCAATTTACGATATGTCGCCTGGCCTATTAGAACTTGGAAGTTCAAAGTCACTGTTTACACACTTGACCTTCCATCTGTATGACCCGGTCAGAGATTAAACGTTAACGTCCTATACGCACTCGAAGGACTAGTGACAAAGTTTATTTTTAAAGCAAAAGTTTTGGTTTGGCGTATACGCTTTGGTAGTACATTGCACAGCAGTGTATTTTACTTCACCTATAGTATTAGTGTAACCATAGGTATAAAGTAAGTAGACAGAGGTGTATACTTGAATAGCATGAGGTTGCCCAAAAGAAGAAAGAGGATCCGCAGGCCACAGCTAAGCTCCTTGGGCTGGATAAACTTTCCAGACACTGCATCCCCATCGATTGTGGCCTCGCGCCAAGACCTTCTTATCCTACATAATACTTAAGGCAAAAGAGAGAAGAGGTCGAGCAAGTCCAGGCAACTTTGTTTTCCTCCGCAAGTACCGGACGTACATTTTTTTCTTACCACCTATCGTTGGTATGATCATTGGCCATTGCTCAACACTATTTTCACGGCGCCAGATCATCGACCCCGAATTTCCGTCGTTGGAAAAGCCGGAGTAGGTCAGAACCAATAGAACTAACGGTTTAAGAGGTCAAACGTCGTCGCTGAACTACCAATCCTTGTGCAAATATGAAGAGTATGAAAGTGTGTACACTAAAGTCAGATACAGCATAAATCGATCCATCCTACAATGAATACACTAACTCGAAGGAAAAATTGGAAACCACCAATCTGCTGTGCCGTAGATATACAAATAGAGTAACTCTGACCGTTACTACAAGTTAGACAGTTTGATTTAGAGTTTCTATTTCCAAATTTCGCTATGCCATTTGATAGCCGCAAGACAAGTAGTACAATCTAGAGCATGTGTTCCCAGCGGAATCGTAAGTACGATAGGTAAGCCTCATAGCTGATCACTCCACGTTCTGGAATACCAGAACGAGAGTGCAGATTAGGGCTCGTTTTGACGGATTACGATCTAATTCACTCCAAAGAGGCTTATCGGTTGTATGCGCCACGAGAACCAAATTCGAGGTTGCGGTGGCCGGTTCTCAAGCTTGAGATCATTGGTTAGCAAATGCCTCGAAAATACGATCGGATTCTCCAGATCGAGAATTAAAAGAATTCACTGAAACAGGAAAAGCAGAAGTATAGCGGTCAGAACTATATTGAACAAGAGACGCACATGGACAAGGATGAGATGAATGTGAACCCAACGCTGCCATAGTTCACAAGGCATTATTGGCCGACAAATCCTCATGATGCGTTTCCTCGATGACAAACTGTTGATTGGTGAATACCGCTATGTGATTTTGATGACGATAATAGTGCTCGACCAATGTCTCCAGGGCTTTCCAGGACCGGGTTGTGTGAAATGTCGCACTATTCTACACTGTGAGAATACAATAGATTTATCAACCTGACGAATGTGCAAAACGTTTCGATATATACATATATGATTATGATTCATGAATCAGACACGGACTATCTATTCGGATAAGTTTCCAGCAGCGTTTAAGGCGCAATGATGAGACAACACGATGTATTCTGCAATTGAATCGCCGAGATTCGCGGATCATTCAGGGTGGAGTCCAGGATGGGGTTTAAGACAGTCCAGGCGAGAATCCAAAATGGACATCAAAATGGACTCTTCGATTTATTCATCGACATTCTCTGATCGTCCAGGGTGGAGTCCAGCACAGTATTTGGCATCTCGGATGAAGTCCCGGATGGAGCCTGGGAAATTTTCTTGAGTCCTGGATGGAATCCAGATTGAGTTCTTTCGGGACTCCCGGATGAAGTAATGGACTTCAGTAATAGACAGTAATAGGCTTCGCGATCAGATTAAAAGCCGATGTCCATTTGAGAGTCCATCTGGTACTCACGCCGGACTGCTCGGATTCCATCCGGGACGCCATCCTGGACATCATCCGGGATTGCATTCGGAACTCCATCCTGGACTATTTTTTTCTGCGCGGGTAGGTTGCAGGGAAGAGGCAATGAAAAAAGGAATGAGGAAATGGATGAGGTGACCGACAAGTCATTGAAGAATGCTGAAATTGAGTAGTGCATCAGCAACAATGCACCAACAACATCACTCTAAAAACATACATGGTGAATGATATCTAAAAGGCACACACCTGTAAGTAAACAAAAGCTCGTCACAGTGTACAACATAGGAAACAACGCAACACACTTGATTTTTAGAGTGATAACAGCTAACTCATGTATAGTCATAATGCAATAGATTTACCAACCTGACGAATTTGCAAAACGTTTCAATATATACATATATGATCATGATTCATGTATGAGACATGGATCATCCATTCAGCTAAGTTTTCAACAGCATTTAGAGCTCAATGGCGAGACAGATTGGAGGGAAGAGTTAATTAGAAGAGGAATGAGGAAATGAATGGGGTGACCGACAAATTAATGAAAAATGCTGAAATTGAGATGTGTAGCAGCAACAATGCACCAACAACATCACAGCTAACTCGTATATAGTAACAATGGAATAGATTTACCAATCTGACGAAATTGCAAAACGTTTCAATATCTCTCTATATTATAAAAAGATATATATATTATAAAAAGAAGATAAAAAGAGGCCGCCGTGTCAAGAATCGAGGGACTTAGAATAATTCGGGCTCAGGGCTTGGCGGAAGGGGGGGGGGGGGTACCCTACGGGGAGCACCCTTCGGGGGGGGGGCACCCTTGGGTAGGAGGCGATTGCGAGCGCGCGCAGCGCGCGAGCCACAATAAAATCCTAGTATACATATATGATCGTGGTTTATGTATCAGACACGGAACATCCAATTCGGCCAAGTTTCCAGCAGCGTTTAGGGCTCAATGATGAGACAGGTTGGAGGGAAGAGTTAATGAGGAAATGAATGGGGTGACCAACAAATTATTGAAGAATGCTGAAATTGAGATGTGGAGCAGCAACAATGCACCAACAACATCACAGCTAACTCGTCTACAGTAACAATGGAATAGATTTACCAACCTGACGAAATTGCAAAACGTTTCAATGTATACATATATGATCGTGGTTTATGTATCAAACACGGAACATCCAATTCGGCTAAGTTTCCAGCAGCGTTTAGGGCTCAATGATGAGACAGGTTGGAGGGAAGAGTTAATGAGAAGAGGAATGAGGAAATGGATGAGGTGACCGACAAGTCATCGAAGAATGCTGAAATTGAGATGTGCAACAGCAACAATGCACCAACAACATAACAGCTAACTCGTGTATAGTAATAGTTTCATATACGATCGATAATTTCATGCGTTCGTGACGAAGCTCCGAGGGTGCATCAACATGCATTAATTCACGTCGAGCGTTCATCAGTCGTCACGACATCACCCTTGCCCCCTCGATTCCCGTGGTATAAGAGGAAGATCGCTAGTCAGTGTACGCAATGGACTCCGCGTTTATCATGGCCTATAACGTATCATGGGTACTAGACACATCTGACGATCGATATAATCCTGTGAACTACTATTGGAAGATATAATCATCGTGTACGTAAATTACCGATGTGCTTCGGGATAACCGTCGACGGATTGGCGTATATACTGAAACAGGCAAAGAAAGTTTGATGAAATTCGTTGAAGCTATTATGACAGTAATTACCAATCATCGGAACGATTTTTTCATACTTTTTCTTTAGAGATTGGATCTTAATATTTTGTGCTTATAAAAATAGATCAATTGTGTACAAAAAATATGGATCATTAATTTGGTGATTTTTAAGATTAACTCTCGAATCTATGACATTTTGACAATTTTACCTTTATCTCAAATCGCTACAATCATGCCGAAGGAATTTGCCTTATGCATAATTGAGCAATTTTGGAAATGTTTGGCTTATCAATTATCTCAGGAATTTCCTATATGATATAGTTAGATGCTTTTACCATGGAGCAAGAAAATCTTTGTTTCGGGATTTAAAAGAATAATTTTTTTTCAATGATATCAGCAAATAATATAGTTGGCATTTTGGTTCTGACTCCCGCTCCTTAAGAACCAACTTATAAATCTATTAATGACTTTTAGATGGTCGCTCCTTCAACTGTAATAATTTTTATTGGAAATATATTAAACCCTCTGAGTCTTTCGGACGATAATGAAAGCTATTTGCTTTTATAAAAGCAATATATCTACCCATAGCCACACCATCGTATGGACTAAGTGATCACCGAGGAATTCTTTTCATGATAATGCGATTTATTCGATGCAATATCAATGTCGGTACGTTTAACCGACAAAATTTGAGAGAACTTGGAAATAGCAAAGAGGAGGTGAAACGAGCGGGAAAAACTTTTGAAACCCACGAATTTCCTATAACTTATTTGCAATAGTTAGATGCTTTTACCATGAACCAAAAAAATCTTTCTTTAAAAGAATATATATTTTTTTAATGACATCAGTAAAAAAAAACACAAGTGTTGGCATTTTGGTTCTGACTCTCTCCCCTTAAGAACCAACTTATAAATCTATTAATGACTTTTAGATGGTCGCTCCTTCAACTGTAATAATTTTTATTGAAAATATATTAAACCCTCTGAGTCTTTCGGATGATAATGAAAGCTATTTGCTTTTATAAAAGCAATATATCTGCCCATAGCCACACCGTCGTATGGACCAAGTGATCACCGAGGAATTCTTTTCATGATAATGCGATTTATTCGATGCAATACCAATGTCGGTACATTTAACCGACAAAAGTTGAGAGGACTTGGAAATAGCAAAGAGGAGGTGAAACGAGCGGGAAAAACTTTAGAAACCCACAAATTTCCTATAGCTTATTTGCAATATTTAGATGCTTTTACCATGAACCAAAAAAAAATCTTTCTTTCGGGATTTAAAAGAATATATATATTTTTAATTACACCAGTAAAAAAAACAAGTGTTGGCATTTTGGTTCTGACTTTCTCTCCTTAAGAACCAACTTATAAATCTATTAATGACTTTTAGATGGTCGCTCCTTCAACTGTAATAATTTTTATTGAAAATATATTAAACCCTCTGAGTCTTTCGGATGATAATGAAAGCTATTTGCTTTTATAAAAGCAATATATCTGCCCATAGCCACACCGTCGTATGGACCAAGTGATCACCGAGGAATTCTTTTCATGATAATGCGATTTATTCGATGCAATATCAATGTCGGTACGTTTAACCGACAAAAGTTGAGAGGACTTGGAAATGGCAAAGAGGAGGTGAAACGAGCGAACCAACGAGAGAACGGTGGGGGAGACCCTTTTGAAATGACGATGTCGTGCCGGAACAATTCCAGGGGCTAGCCGGCGGCACACATAATGCACGGGAACAATGCGGAAGCATAAATTTCTACCTACTCCGGTACCTCGTCGCGTTATCATCCCAAAACTCGTTCCCTCTGTCCTCCGCGGCTATTCTCTTCTCCAGCCGTAAGAATTTTCGGCGACGAGAGAAACGCCAAATTCCATTGGGATAGAAACGAAGGAAGGAATAAGAAGAAGACGGTAGCAAAGAGGAGGACGAGCGTTCCGACCAAGAGAGATTGAGAAAATCGTTTCTTCGCTCCCCGGTGGATTGTGGCGAGGCGCGATGTGGTAGGAGGTTGGGAAAAAGAGATAAAGACAAATCCGCCGAACCGACGATGAGACTGCAGTTAAAGGTGAGATATAACGACGTGATATTTTTCAGAAATTTTTATGCTACGGAAATATATCGGCTTACAAGCGCAGTCAGAGCAAACCGAAAAATCGACACAAAGATATTGCTGTCGGATATAACTATGCACTATTTCCTGGAATTAAGGGATCTTTCCAGTATGAAAAAAGAAAAAATCGGATTTTTTTTCTTATCCATTAGTATATACGTTAAAAAAAATCCTCTCAAATTTTTAGAGTCGTAATCGATTAGTCGTAAGTACACAATTTAGGTATATGAAATTTCTACACTCGAAACTTTAAACGCGTTTTTCTCGAAACGACATTTTTTAAAAGGGTGGACATTCTCCAGGGAACAGTTTTCAAGCGATCGTTTTCAAATTTTAGGAGAACATTCTTCACGCTACTCTCTATCGTGCTATGGAAGCTTTTTTTTAAAAATCTTCCCATTTTTTAAAAAGAAAAACTGTCGAAAAAAACGGTTAAATTCGGTACTTTTTGTTCAACACGCCGCCATTTTGTCAATTTTGATTTTAAAAAAGCCTCCATAGCGCGATAGCCAATCTGGTAATCACATACTAATAATACATAATACTAATAATACTAATAATACACATAAAATAATCACATACTAATTAATAATCCTTTGGGTTTTTTTTCCAGATCAAATTTGCGACTCCTAGGATGTCCACCATGAGGTTATCTTTTTTATCAACATTATTTTCAACAATTAAAAAAAAATATTTCAACCATAAAAATCGTCTTATAAAAAATCATTTTCTGTCATTCATGATTACCTTAATATGTCATAAAAAATTCAGATTGATCGGCGTATAGTAACCGTCCGAAAAAAAATCGTGAAAATTGGCTATTTTTCGGGCCGTCACACTGGTAAAATCCCTTAATGATAGATGCTGTAAAAGAGAAGACTGAGTTAAGTTAGGTCAGGGGCAAGTAGGATCAAACGCTTTTACAAATCATTGGTTACAATTGGATGGCTTGACCCTCACAGGATTCGTTTATATTGATAATACCCCTATAGGGGTATTATTAATTTATATTATTACTAGGATTTTATTGTGGCTCGCACGCTGCGCGCGCTCGCAATCGCCCCCCACCCAAGGGTGCCCCCCCCCAAGATGCCCGCAGCCTTGGGGGACCTATGTTTTTGGAAAAGGACTTAGAATAATTCGGGCTCGGGGCTTGGCGTAAAGGGATGGGGCCCCCTAGGCCAAAGGCTTGGGGCTAGCCCCAGACCCTGGGGCTAGCCCCAAGCCTTTAGCCCCACCCCCTTCCGCCAAGCCCTAAGCCCGAATTATTCTTAGTCCCTCAATTCTTGACACGGCGGCGGCGGCGGCAAGTTCTTTTTATAATATAGTGAGATATATTATAAAAAGAAGGGTATTATCAATTTATATTGATATACCCCTATAGGGAAATATAGTTGGGGCTTCAACTTGGCCCTTTCTAGATTGCCCTAATTGTAGTAGGGGCCCTACTAGGCTTAGTCACGCTTGAAAGTAGTACCCTTTAGAGGCCCTAGTGAGGGTTCCACATTTAAGCCTGATTAGGCCCTGAAGTTTGTCGTGGCCGCCTCTGTTGAGCCTAGTAGGGTTCTAGAGTAGATTCCCTATTGTGGATGCCACGTTTATACCTAAAAAGGCCCCTTATTTAATCGCGGCTGCCCGAACTAATTTCTGCACGCGACACAGCTTTTAGTAACATTACTGAAATGATTGATCAATAGTTCCAAGAGTTACATGATAGAAACTGATTCTTAGTATACAAAGTACAATTTTGTTATTGCAATAAAGTAGTCGAGGTGTGAGTACAAAACTGAGGAACTTGAAGCTTTTTCATTAGAATCATTGGATGTTGACTTGGTCCAATATGGGGCAAGTTGGATCATGATATTTAGTTGCTCCAGGGATGGGCGATATTCGAATAAAAATGTATTCAAAATACTTTCCCATTTGAACAACTGTCATCAATTCGAAACTAAGACTAATAATACGATTTTGTATCATGAATTAATTTAATTTACTTTTTGGGTCATTTAAGAAAAATACAAACGCTCATACAATTTTCATACAATTACTCATAGTTATTCAGAGCGAAATGTATTTTGAATACCATTATGTTCGAATATTGCCCAACTCGAAGTTGTGTATGTACAAAATTATTCACAAGAGATTCAAAATTTCAGCATACTTAGCTAATGACTCTGGAAACAAAATGACTAGGATTTTAATGAGCTCCATGCAGCGAGTTAAATGAAAAAAAATATCGAAAGCACAAAGAGACTTTCTGAAAAATGTTGCCAAGCTTAAAAAAAAAAATGAGTATAGAAATAGACTCGCTTAAAATAAGGTTTAGAATACAATCTCGATAATATAGTGAAGGAATGGCTAAAGAAGCTATCCAATATTCACTTTTATATCATCGCATAGCTATAGTCTCAGTTTCCATATTCTCTGGTTATCGATAATTGATAGTAATCATAATTCCTCTCCATACTTCCGAGCGATATTTTACGCCATGTATAAAACGGGTTTCATACAGTACTATTTTTTATACGCCGTAATTCACCCAACATGACGCTTTATTCAGAAAAAAAATTGGTCGCTGTTAAATATTTTCTGTCCCATCGTTATATAACTGGAAGACTATTCTTTTATTCTATTGAATTTATTTGTTGCAAAAAAGTCCACATAGATGTTAACAAAGGAATCGTAGCATGTGAAATTATTCAGTTACACGTTTCAATAATTATTTGTATTTCTGATATTTACAGCAAAAAAAAAAAGAAAAGCTGTGGACAATAAGGAAAAAATGAAAAATGTACGATAACCTTAGCAACGTTAGTACGTGAAAATAGAATCAGCGTCTGGACATGAAGCACTAGCGAAAAAAAAGTGGGATGATAGAGGGAGTTTGTATGATAAACCGCATTTTCTACGATCGGCGGCAAAGAGAATGAGAGCGGGAAAAGAGAAGTAAAAACTCGCACATCGGGGTACGTGCCTCGGGAAAGTGCACGTCCGCGACTGAGATAATAAAAAGCCGGTGCTAGTGTGGTCTGTGCGAGCTTCACGCTGCTGAGAAACGAGGGCAATCGATGTGCCGTCGTTCACCGGTCGGTACAGATAGTGCCAAGATACAGACGATTCCCTGATTGAAATATTCATCTTATTCGCTGATTTTATAAATAATCATTTATACTTTAATGAAGACTATAGTGTATACATATTTGCGGCATTGTTCGGTCGTAGGGAAAATAAATAATAATTTTCGTTTTTTTTAACGTTTCGACTCTCTTCACAGTCCTCTTTAGAAATTTTATATTTCTCTCGATATTCCAAACGCTGGAATAATTTACCAAAGCAATAAGTAAATATATTCACAGAAAATTATGTTAGCTTATACTTATTAAAATATAGGGTAGAAGTACCGGTTGTGGCCACCCCTACACCTATATACGTTTTTCGTGGCTATTTTAATTCTGTACCTGTATGTAATCATAACTTTTCATAACGTTGTGTATTTTGGAAACATTTATCGTCATTTTGACGTCCGTTCGTCTCCATTACAAAAAGTACTGTGTCAGTAATTAAAGTATCATCAGCTGATTCATCAAATTGTCAACTCCTTACGGAATTCGACAAGATTTTGACGAAAGCTCTAGATACATATTCGGATTATATAGTTGGCGAATTGCATGCAGCTTTGCACATATCAATCTTAAGAGTCATCACTGCAAATGTTGATGCACTAAAAGTTTGAAATAAAGCTATACATTTATAAAAAATACGATGGCCACGATTGGTACATGGAATAAGCATGTTGCCCCGGATATGGCCATGATAATATAATCATTAATTTTTCGTTAATTATTACACAATCAATTCATAAATTCGTAAAGAAGAAACACAAAAACGAAAAAACGCTAAGAAAAATATATCCTTAGAAATGTATAGTAAAAAAGAAGGTAAAGCGGTGGAACACCTTTCATGTTGAAGATTCCCATCATTATGCAATGCGAAAATCTACTTTCGGAAAGAACTCTGGTAAAAGTAAAAATAAAAGTGTAAAGAGTAAAACATTAATATAATGTATGACTATTTGTGACAAAGAAAGCTGCTACGAAAAAGTGCAAAACGAAGGAGACGAATGTGAAAAAAGGTTAGTTAGGTTCACAGATGGCATCTGTGCTTTAAAGACATTTTCGTATAGAGGAATTGGATGCTATCATAAGAATACGATATTGATTTATTAAACACAGCTTAAAAAATGTTTGAAGTGCAATGAATATTGAGTTATTCTAATTTTAAGCATGGCCAAAACCGGTACATTACTGTGGCCAAAACCGGTGCATAGGTGGCCAGAACTGGTGAAATGGCTATGCTCCTACTTTTTTTTCTATTTTCCAGTGTTTTCTCGATACATATGAAGATTTTAATGCTAAAAATCTGAAATTATATTCTTCTCAGATATGAAAAGTATAGGTCCAAAACAGTTTTATGATATTTGGTCCCAATCACAAGTACTTGAAAATGGGAAAATTCTTAAAGTGGCCACAACCGGTACTTCTACCCTAACAAAAACAGAATGACAAAATAGCCGGACGCTCATTTAGCCGGCGTATCTTTTCATGAAGAAGAAAAAGAGACGTCAACGATTCCAATCTGCCTAGTAGTTTGATCTGAATCATGCACAGAATGGAAAACCTAAGAACTTTGCTTAAGGTAGTTCTGTCGTAAAGGCAATCCAAACTCATATGCATGAATTTTTGACATGTTGTAATTTAGCTATTCAGTTTTACTTGCACAAAATCTTGAAGGCTTTTACCGAGTATTTGAATGAACAATTAAAAGTTGGAAATCGATCTTTTTACACGGCGCTCACGGGAGGGCTGGAAAAATTGATCTTTAAATCGAAAATTAACATACTTAGATCAAAGATAGAGAAAATATAAAAAGTACCACGGATTCGCAAATCATTCAGGAATTGATGCATCATGAAAAAAGGTGAAGTCTCCGGAATAATGTTAATTGAACCAAGGTCAAAGTGCAAGATACCAGGCCAAATGACGTTTCCTAACCTAATTATCGTAAAAATGAAGTCAAATCCGCACTAAACATATCAACTATTTACAAATAATCGTTTTTATTTGATTACGATAATTTCGAAGGATTCTCGATTATTTTTTATATTATTATTGAGGCAGTCAAGGTGATGCGTATGATTATTTTTTAATGTCATATAGACTCTGAGATTTATGACTTCGGCGTACCGACAGAACTACCTTAAAAAAATATTGAAAATCATGAAGTCAGACGACAGTAAAAAATCCTTTCATCTAGTACCAAGGATATAGAGCGTTGGGTATTTTTATATGCAATAGGATTTGGAGGATATCGAATTTCCAAAATCAATTTTTTTACCTCACTCCCTCCTCTTTATGCAATTGTATTATACGAGGTCCATCTCATGAGAATATAAAATTAATAAATCATCGTGGAGCGTTTTATTCGCAATGTTTCATTCCTTAATTTTCACTAAAATTCAGCAAAGTGTGAAAGCTTTGGAGTTACGTGTACGCGTAATTTTGTCAGTCTCGGGAGAACTTGGACAGAAACGCGAGCCTGATGTAGTATGCCATGAGTTGCACCTACCTCCCTCTTACTTTCCCTCAGCTTTTTCGTCTCGTCTCACTCTAGCTACCCCAAAACGTGTGGAAGCAAGTCGTAACTTCACGCCCTGTGAATCTCAATTTTATGCAGAAACTTGTAGACCGAGAGTTCCAGGCCAGACTTTAAACCTTCTGAGGCAGGTCCTAAAACATGACCGTCAGAGCGTGATAGAAGAGAAACGTTGTCACGCAGTATCAACGGAGGTCAGAGAGGACATCACCCCCTCAAAAGCTCAATGTACGCAACGAATGGGATTGTTGAATCATTTAAATCATATCCATACTTATCATCTCATGCATAAAAACGTACGATTCATACACGAAAAAATTAAATTCATTAGTTCAACTAAATTCGATAAATACGAACCATCAAGTGAACTGAAAACGCCAAGACATAAAGACTGTCAACCAAAATACTATTTGAGAAATAAAATAATTCCATCAGTCCACAGCATTTGATTCACCTTACTGTACACTAAATGAAAAGATCATAGAAAAAAAAGATTAGTTGCCATAACCAAGAAATGAGTTGACACAACCAATGGATTATTCTATTTATCTTGCAACTAAAATGGTAATGCCAACGATTCGAATGGTAATACCGACGATTCGAATGATAATACCGACGATTCGAATGGTAGTCCCAACTATTCGAGTGGTAGTCCCAACGATTGGATTAGTTAACCTAACTAATCTCGTGAGAACTATTCGTGAATAGTTGAGCTTACTATTCGGTATATAGTTGAGGCAACTAATTTTTTAGACATCGTGTACAGCAAATCAAAAACGTAGTTGCCACAAGCAAACATTTCTTTCCGTGATTAGTTGTCATAACTAAAAAATAAGTTGACACAACCAATCGATTATTCTATTTCCCTTACAACTCAAATGGTAGTACCAACGATTCGAATGATAATACCGATGATTCGAATGGTAGTCCCAACTATTCGAGTGGTAGGCCCAACGATTGGATTGGTTAACCTCACTAATCTCGCAAAGACTAATCGTGAATAGTTGAGGTTAATATTCGATATAGTTGAGGCAACTAATTTTTGAGACATTGTGTACAGCAAATTGGAAACGTAGTTGTCAGAATCAAACATTTCTTTCCGTGTACTTCTTTGTCAATCTATCCAGAGGAAAATTTTTTTTTATCAATTACCGAATAGTTGGAAATATGTACATTCAGCGACGTATTAGAAACAAATACCTTCTACACTCGAAGTAATTATAGCTAATCATGTGATTAGTCTAATAGTAGGTAATCATCTGATTAGCTACAGTAGAACCTCGCACAGAAGCGTGACTCTCTTCTTACCGATGTAAGTTACGTTACCGTAAGTTATGCAAAGTTCCAGTGTAAAACATAATGCAGATATCCAGTGATAGAAAATTATAGAAACGGCGTTCATGAGGAACTTGGAAAAATCGAAGGGTTTCAGCTTCGCCATATAGGAAAAAGGTTTTGCACCGTGAAACTGACCCCATCTATTCTTGACACAGCAGCTAGTTTTTTTTATAACAGAAAGATTCCGGATGATGTGTCAGAATAGTACGACAATATTGTCGGTAACCCGAGCTGTGCAAAAAAAATTCACTATATTGGTTGAGTAACGATTGTTATGGCGCCTGCCAATGTGCAATGATGTGTGTTGTAAGCGATCGCTGATAGTAAACAGAAGTGAAATCATATGGTAAGCGGTTAAGATGCGACCAATTCGCAGGATGTTAGGGTGTTGAGAGAATGTCCCTAACACCTTGGGAATTGGTTGCATCGTACCGCCTTACTACTACTATCTTACTATTGCTTGCCAATATTTTCTACACCATTATTGTTAGCACTGGTGCATCATCTAGTCTCAATTTTTATCAAATATAGTTTTGTGAAATTTTCTAATCACACAAAACAATGAAAAGTTGCTATACCTAAATAGTATTCTGAATTTGATTATTCAATCAGAATATCTGGTCTACACTCTAAAAACTAAGCGTGTTGCAAGTGCGTTGTTTCCTATCTTTTACATTGTGACGAGTTTTTACACACTTACAGGCGTGTTCCTTTAAGATATCATTTATCATTTGAATGCTAACACGCTTGAAAGTGTGTAAAAACGCGTCACAATGTAAAAGATAGGAAACAACACATTTGCAACACGCTTGGTTTTTAGAGTGTAGTGTAGAGAAATGATCTAAAGTTTATATTGCCAATATCAAGTTCGATGTGATGTACGTAATATGGGAAGCAAACGACATTGGTATGACATTCAATTTGGAAAAGTTGTCAGCAGCATTTTTAGGGCTTAATGATGAGACAGGTTGAAGGAAAAAGGTAATCAGAAGACGAATGAGGAAATGAATGAGGTGACCGATAAGTTATCCAAGAATGCTGAAATTGAGATGTGCAGCAGCAACAATGCCCCTTTGGAATTACCATTATGCCATTATTGTTATCACTGGTGCAGGTATCCAGATTCTATTTCCTCGGACAAAATCCCCCGGTCAAAATCCCCCGGACAAAATCTCTCAAGGGCGAAATCTCCCCCGGCCAAAATCTCCCCGGACTAAATCTCCCCGGACGAAAATTCAGGTTTTATTCACCGATTTGAACCCGTTTATCCGCAGGAATAATATAGTGACATGCCATAATATAAAAGTCAAATTATCACACAACGAAATATCACGGACGTTTGATCACACAACAAAATATCACAATAAGAAGTAATCACAATGACAAATTATCACGCAAATCATCCACTTATATTGATTTCTTTAGATTCTTTATGGAGTTAGTTAGGTTGGCGTTCGTTTCTTTAGGGAGTCAATTAGTTTGGTATTCCTTGTATTTCTTCTTCAAGTTCTTCAGGTTCTTTAAGTCTTTAGAGAATTTTTTTCCAATGACAATGACAAATTATCACGCGAATCATCCACTTATATTGATTTCTTTAGATTCTTTATGGCGTGAGTTAGCTTGGCGTTCGTTTCTTTAGGGAGTTAATTAGTTTGATATTTTCCTTATATTTGCTCTTTAAGTTCTTCAGGTTCTTTAAGTCTTTAGAGAATTTTTTACCGAGGGAATATTGTGTGCGGCGATTTTGTCCGAGGAGATTTTGACCTATGAGATATTTTTTAGGGACATTTAGTCCTAGAACCCTGGTGCATCATGTAGTCTCAATTTTTATCAAATGTATCATCGTGAAATTTTCTAATTACACAAAACAATGAAAAGGTGGTATACCTAAATAGTATTCTGAATTTGATTATTCAATCAAAATATCTAGTCTAGTCTAGAGAAATGATCTAAAGTTTATATAGCCAATATCAAGTTGGATGTCGTGTAGGTAATATGGGAAGCAAACGACATTGGTATGGCATACAATTTCCTCGGGTTCTCTGATGCTGTCGTTTCTGTTTTGTGTCCCGCTCTAGGCGAAATAGCGGAATGCATTGACGATCCCTGATGCAACGAGCTTCAGCATCCATTTGCGATTCTCGCGTGCACGCAACAAATACAGATTTACTTTATTCAAGAGCGATAGTTTATTTAAAACAACATACCATTGGTTTACCATACGAGCGACTAGGCCGCGAACCGAGGTGGACGAATGTCCACGGGTCTACTTCCAAATTCTGCTGATCCCGTGAAAATGAAAATCCGCTTCACAGTGAAATGGTGAACCGTGGGCCAAAGCGGGTAGCAGCTCGAGGGAGTGCGCCGGGGATTTACGGGGCTATCGATCCCCTACGCTATGCGGCTTCGGCCGAGATTCTGTACCAGCGGCAGCTCGGCAACGTGGTAGCAACACCCACGAATTGTCGGTAGCTTGTATCGAACATGTATATAGCCATTTAGAAGAGAGGAACCGCTCTGCATCGTAAATTTCAGCAGAAATCACGCTAGTCTGTAACACATTCTGTTCACTGAAAATTATAATATACAATATTACACATTGCAGTAGTACAATGCGCAAACATTCCCGATTAAATGTTTAAGAGGGTTTATGGGCTTAGTAAAACGTTTCTTTTAAGATATGTATCGGGCATTCCATATCGATGGCCGATTATTTCAGATTTGAAAATCGGAAAAACTTCTTCTGTCGAAAATAAAGACTCTTGTCATTTGAGCCGAAATGGGTCAACGTCTTCTTTCATTATTCTGAACTTTATATCGAAAAAAAAAAAAAATGGAAAAAATAATCGTTCGGTAGCTGGAAATTTGGTATTCTCAACACATGATTGCAACATTTTCATTTGCAACACATGATACATTATAATATACAATATAACTGTAAATAAATTATGAATATAATTATAATATACAATATACACATTGCAATACAATGCGCAAACAGTCCTGATGGAATGTTTAAGAGGGTTTATGCACGGAGAGAAATTTCTGCGCTGTGACAACATAAAACGAGGACAACAAAAATTGTTACGTTAGGCTGGCAAATCTTTTGTTCGGCTGACAAATCAGTTTTACTATGCTGACAAATCTTTTAGCTGGGCTGAGCAATTTTTTTGGTAGCCTAACTTAACGATTTTTGTTGTCCTCGTTTTATCCTATCACAACACAGAAATTTCTCTTCGTGTGCGCTTAGTAAAACGTTTAGTTTGAGATATGTACAATCCATATCGATGGCCAAATTTTTTAGATTTGAAAATCGAAAAATTCTTCTGTCCAAAATAAAGATTCTTGTGATTTGAGCCGAAATGGGTCAACGTCTTCCATCATTATTCTGGACTTTTTTCTCGAAAAAAAAAATGGGAAAAATAATAGTTCGGTAGCTAGAAATTTGTTATTTTCAACCCATGATTGCAACATTTTTATTTGAAACACATTATGCATTATAATATACACAATATAATTATAAATAAATAATTAATTAAACTATAAATATAATTATAATGTGCAACATATACATTGCAATATAATGCACAAACAGTCCCGATGGAATGTTGAAATTCCTATGCTATTTAAAAACAAAAATATCGATAGCCGAATTTTTCAGATTTGAAAATCTGTCAAAAATAAAGATTCTTGTCATCTGAGCTGAAGTGGGTCGACATCTTCTTCCATAATTCTGTACTTTTTTCTCGAAAAAGAGAATGAAATAAATAATATGTTTTCGATGGTCGGTAGATAGAAATTTGTTATTTTCAACACATCATTGCAACCCCAAGTAAAAAAATTATATATAGTCGGACATATGAAATTGGGCATATATAGTCTGTATAAACTCTATATACAATCTATATGCAATTTATATATAAGATCACCTGTACAGTTCGGTTTATGTATAAATTGTATATAGATTTTATAAAAACTATATATGCCCAATTCTATGTTTAAAACTATATATATATTTTATATACTCTATATATAATTTTTTTACTTGGGACACACGATACATAGCAGAAATGTTTATTGTATAGCCCGTCATTTTCGTTATTGTAGAAATGAAAAATTAAAATAACGACGAATCAGATGGAATGGTTCGTTGTCTCTTAACCCACTTACTACAAATATTTTTCCAGGTCAAAACAAAGAAAGAAAGTGTCTGTAACAACAACTTTCGTATGCGTGAGAGAACAAATAAAAAGTTACAATGAAGTAATAATTCAGTATCAAGCTGGATGTATGGAAGTTCCAATGTTCAGCTATGATTCTTCAACTCTCTTAATTTACTACTCCGTAGTGGTCGGTGCTCTCGGTCGGAAGAATCACCGCTTGTGACTAGCCCGACATACAGTACCTATAAAGCGACGAGGCTCTCGTAAAACTTAACCCACTTTCCTGATCCACTGCTTTGCGAACCCAGCTTCGAACGTAGCTACACTAGCATCCGGCACTGGCACTTTCGTTGAGTGGCGTCTGTTCATTAAAGTGTAGTAGTATCAACATGTCAGTACAGTATAGTATAACCGTGTTATTTCGCTACTATACCAAAGCAACTTTGGTCTTGCGCTACATGCGAGTTAAATGAGAATGTACCTTCAACAAATTCGTGGATTTCGTACGATGTTACTGTTTCGACCTCCGGCATCTCCACAAAGTTAAGGCATTAACGCATAATTCAGGGCAATTACGATTATTGTAACATTATTTATTATTTAAAAAAAATTTAAAGTCCAATTATTCTAACATTATTTATTATGTTAAAAAGATTAAAAGTCCGATTATTCTACCGTTATTAAGTATTTTTTATTAGTTTAAAAGTTTGATTATTCTAATATTATTTATTATTTCAAAAACTTTAAAAGTCCGATTATTCTAACATTATTTATTATTTAAAAACAAATTTGAAGTCCAATTATACTAACATTATTTACTATTTTTTAAAGTTTGAAGGTTTCAATATTCTAACATTATTTATTATTTTTAAAAGTTTAAAAGTTCGATTATTCTAACATTATTTACTATTTTTTAAAGATTAAAAATTCGATCATTCTAACATTATTTATTATTTAAACAAATTTTTAAGTCCGACTATTCTAATATTATTAATTATTTTTAAAAAAATTTTAAGTCAGATTATTCTAACATTATTTATAATTTTAAAAAGTTGAAAAGTGAAACTTTGCACATTGTCTCCTCATATTTTTTTGCCCATCGTCCACAAGGCCCTGATAAATGTTGGGTCATTTATTTGAACGAGTAAATATTGTACGTTCAAACGAAACCGAAAAATCAAAATTTCTATAAAATTCGAACCCTATGGTAGACGTTCACTAAATTTCGTATCAAATATCGACACATTCTATTTCAGTTTCGTGCAATATTTCTAATAAGTTGATTAATCCGTTCTCGAGTTCCATAAATGTCTATTATGAGAACCCGAATTTCCATAAAATCTGTATTACTTTATTGATTTTGCCCAAATTTAATATCGGAGGTCCCATTTCTATCTATAAATCGTCAGCCTTCAGGTAATTTAGTTTATCTTAGACCCAGAAAAAAGATTTGATAATATTAACTAAAATTATCTATTCAACACTTAAGGGGAGGGAGTCAGGTCAAAAAAATGAATTTTGGAAATTCAATATCATCCAAATCCTATTGCATACAAAAATGCCCAATGCACTATATTGTTGATACTCGATGAAAGGATTTTTTACTGTCGTCTGACTTGCATATGCTTTTCAATATTATCTTAAGCAAAGTTCTTAGGTTTTCCATTCTGCGCATGATTCAGATCAAACTACTAGGCAGATTGGAATGGTTGACGTCTCATTTTCTTCTTCATGAAAAGATACACCGGCTAAATGGAGCAAATGTTAATAAAAGGTAATATTTTTTAAGTGACATAATTATTAATAAATAATTTTTATGCTATTTTCTAAATCAGTGATTAACTTTGCTTTCAGAATAAAAAAAAAATAGTTTGCTCCATTTAGCCGGTGTATCTTTTCATGAAGAAGAAAATGAGACGTCAACCATTCCAATCCGCCTAGTAGTTTGATCTGAATCATGCGCAGAATGGAAAACCTAAGAACTTTGCTTAAGATAATATTGAAATGCATATGCAAGTCAGACGACAGTAAAAAATCCTTTCATCGAGCACTAACAATATAGTGCCTTGGGCATTTTTATGTGCAATAGGATTTGGATGATATTGAATTTCCAAAATCAATTTTTTTTACCTGACTCCCTCCCCTTAATTATTTCAATCAACGAATATTTACTTTCCCTCCAACAAATATGCATTTCATTCAATTTTTCAGTTTTTTAAATTTCCAACATACTTATTTATTTGAATCAATTTTCACTGCGCAGCGGATACTAAAAAAAAATATTTTATTTATTGCTACTAAATACTTTCTTAATCCGGAAAAAAGATCTAGTTAAAACGACCAAATACATGTATTAGATATTTTTAAATAAAATCAATTAGAACTATCTTATAATCCAATATATATTTATGACCTTTCATCATTGGAGTTCATTATTATCAATATGCAACATTTATCGATTTGATTTAATTCTTGTCGTATATTTATATAAAAATTATGTATTTTTTAAATCGGCAATAGGGGACGCGCGGTCGGTTTGTGGCTCGACGGTCCCCAGAGTTAAGCAGCATTATTTCCGGTCATAACTTGGATGGGTGACCGCTTAGCCGCGCACTGGTTTGCGCACCAACTGCTGAGCGTGAGGCAGTTTCTGAGCTTCTAAGGGATAGTGTAGAATATCCCGGTAATTTTTTTTTTAATCACCATTTGAGGCATTCTCTATCAGTTCAGCCATTTTTTTTCGGCCCTCTCAGATCTATCCCATAATTGGACACATTTTAGTACCACTTGAAAACACTCTTTGTGAATTTTTTCAGATTTTTTAAACAATCCATTTGGGAAATGTATTTTTTTTTATTATTCATATAACTTTGATGGAGTAAGTCTGACAAAAAAATACATGTATAAAAAAATGTTGTTTTTCACTCAACATTGTAATACAATAGGTCTAATATTTTTATTCGTGTTGCAAAAGCGATATTCAGCAAAAAAAAATGTTAAACAATTTTTTTCATTCATTCGGGCACCTTCGATATTACTCTCAATTTTTTATAAGCTGTAGGGACATGTATAGAACCTACAAAAAATTGGTGTAGTGGGCATCGACTACTTGAAGAATTCAAGAAAGAAAGAAAATTAATCAAATTTATTTAATTGTTTTTTTATTTTTATATATTTTTTTATTTCACTTATTTTTTTGTTATTTCTTCAAATAATCGATCCACTAAGCTACTTGACGTGTAACGACGACACGGCCTTCAGTGTTTACATACAGTTATTCGTGAGTATAGCCATTTATTGGATCGAAAATTTTGGAAAATATTTTTTTCCTCCTTCAAATAGTCGATGCCCACTATGCCAATTTTTTGGTATGCTTTTGACATATCCCTGTAACTTGTACAAAATTGGCAGTGATATCGAAGGTATCCGAATGAGTAAAAAAAATTGTTTAACATTTTTTTTTGCTGTAAATAGCTTTTGCACCACGAATAAAAATATGAGACATATCGCAATACAAAGTTAATTGAAAAACAACATTTTTTTGTATGTGTGATTTTTTTGTCAGATTTACTCCATCGAAGTTATATGAATAACAAAAAAAATATACATTTCCTAAGTGGATGGATTAAAAAATCTGAAAAAATTCACAAACAGTGCTTTTAAGTGGTACTAAAATGTGGCCAATTATGCGATAGATCTGAGAGGGTAAAAAAAAAGTGGTTGAACTGACAGAGAATGCCTCATTTATATAACTGCCGACCCAAATAAATATTTCTTAGTTTTCAATATATTTACTTTTCAATAAGTATATTAATTACAAATAAAAAAGATTTATTTGAGGTGAATGGAAGTCTAGTAGGTCGGCATCCAAATAATAAATTTTATTTCCAATGCGTAGATTCTAGTCCCGTTAACAAGATCTTTTTTCTGGGTGTAGTTTTGCAGATGATTATTTACCGCATCGACGAAATCTTTCTGCTGAATATTGTTCCCGGGATATATTCGTTCGGGATATTTTTCTGTTGTTATTTTTGACACGTCAGCTTTATTATGAGTAAGCAAACAAATAAAAATGTTGAGGATTTGTATGTTCGCTTTCAGCTTCCTCGCTGAAACCATCCATCCATCGTGGTACGAAACCCGCTTACCTGCATTTACTGCGTCAGAAGTTTTCCCTTACCAAAAATCAACCGGGATCACATTCTCCAACTTACTTCAAGTCTTGGGTAAGGAAGAGATATAGGGTTACAGAGAGTGCTGCACCACTAGGTTGTCAGAGAGAACCACGAGTTTACCCAGCGTAAAGCACATTAAGCTTAGTATCGCTGAAACGCATTTAAAAGGATTCGACCAACATGGATGTAACTCGTGAGTTAATAAAATAATCCATAGTGAAAACAGTGGATTCGCCTATCACTTACAAGCTAAATCGCCTGTGCAGAAATTTATTCGCGCAGCCAGGATAAAATAATAATAAAAATCCACTCTAATATTCATTTAATGCTCAACAGACGCGGCCACGACAAAACATAGAGTAAAAAATGTCCACGTCGGGGCCTAATCAGGCTTAAATGTGGACCGACAGAAATTAGTTTTAAAGGGCTTACATCAAATATGGGACCTATTTCAAATAAATGAAATTTTATTTTAATCAAATAAATTTTATTAACAATCAATACCAGTTATTTGTATGCAATAAATTCAGTTTGATCGAAATAAAATCCTATTAGGACAGCCATTAAATAAATTTCTTCTTCAAATACTAGCATAATAGGATTTTATTTTAATCAAATACAATATATTTCATTCAAGTAAATCGTATTGATTTCAAGTTCGTTTTATTTAATCGATGTAACATTTTATTAATTTGAAATAGATTCCATATTTGATTGAAATAAACCCATCAATCCGATTTCTCTGGGTGTGAAACTCTCATAGGATCGCTAGGGCAACTGTATAGGCCCTTTATAATTTGATTTTTTAAATGATTCCGACACTAATAAATATCATACTAATTACATTTTATATTTCATATCACCAATATTCAAACAGATAAAAAAATTGTATAACTATATGATTGAATAAGCACAAATTAATATTTTTCAATTAATTTTCTTTATTATTTTAGTACACTGAGGAAAAAAATCGTTAGAACCAACAAAACGTGCGCTTGCAGGCAGCGAAAAGAATATTTTGGCGATTGGACAAAATATTTGGCAATAGTAATCGAATAATCTTTCAATTTGTCAGCTGTTGCTTCGATCAATTACATATATCATTCGATCAAAAGAATATTCTATTCGCTGCCCGCAAGCGCACATTTTGTTGGTTCTAACAATTATTTTTCTCAGTGTAGGGGCTAAATAGGGCCACCTTTATAGGCCCTAACAGGGAAATCTTGAAAGGCCCCGTACTTTGTAGTAAATTTCTATATGGGGTCCTAATAGATTTGGGGCAAATTTAAAAGGGCTAAGTAAAAGAGCCCCAAACATTTTCTGCACTACACTGAAAAAAAATGTCATTGATTCAATAAATCCATCGTTTGCGGGATACCAAAAAACAAGCGTTATCAACTTAATTTGAATTCTAATTCCTCCAATTCCATAGGAGATCGAAACAATAACTCTAAATTATTTCAATGTTAAATGGAATGAATGAATAAGAACTAGAGTTAATTAAAAAATACTTCTTTTGGCAGCCCGCAAACGATGGATTTATTGAATCAATGACATTTTTTTTTCAGCATGGAAAAAAGGCTTGGTTGGAATAACCAAGTTCCTTGGTTATATATGCACCAGACGATTAATTGGTTAGACCAACCAAGTGATTTGTTAGACTCCCAGTTTCTTGGTTAGACTAACCAAGTCACTTGGTAGCCTAACAAATCACTTGGTTAGCTAACCAATTAATCACCAAGTCACTTGGTTAGACCAACCAAGAAATTGGTAGCCTAACAAATCACTTGGTTAGCTAACCAATTAATCACCAAGTCACTAGGTTAGACCAACCAAGGAATTGGTAGCCTAACAAATCACTTGATTAGACCAACCAAGAAATTGGTAGCCTAACAAATAACTTGGTAAGCTAACCAAGTCACTTGGTAAGCTAACCAAGTCACTTGGTAAGCTAACCAAGTCACTTGGTTAGACCAACCAAGTAATTTGTTAGGCTACCAATTTCTCGGTTGGTCCTACCAATTTCTTGGTGGTCTAACCAAGAAATTTGTTAGGCTACCAATTTCTTGGTTGGTCCTACCAATTTCTTGGTGGTCTAACCAAGAAATTTGTTAGGCTACCAATTTCTTGGTTGGTCTAACCAAGTGATTTGTTAGGCTACCAATTTCTTGGTTGGTCTAACCAAGTGGTGATTAATTGGTTAGCTAACCGAGTGATTTGTTAGGCTACCAATTAATCGTCTGGCGCATATATAACCAAGGCACTTGATTGTTTCAACAAAGCCTTTTTTTTTTGCGTGAGTGTAGCGTTTTTTTCCATATCAGTCTGACACCGTTTGAGTCGGAGCTAACATTTAAACTTATGGAGACGTCCACTGTAGGAGTATAAAGCAAACACAGCGAACAAAAGGATCCCAAAGGGACGTCAGGATGCGCGTACCCTAGGGAAGAATTGCATATACACGTACTGACTAACATGCAGCTACGCTCAGTTCTGCCGTGCGAGACTTGTCTGGGTAATGCCAGGATGTCTGTGAGGTAGATGTTGCCACGAAGAGCCCGTAGGAGTTCCGGTTCCAAGTCTCTGGCCCTTTATGCACTGTCGAGAAATTTAATTTCCACATTAGCATGAATTAAAACTAACGTAATGCCACAAAGAAGAAATTACGGTGCCTCATTCTCATCCCACGCCTTTACCCGCTGTCCATATCTCTCGGTTCTTCACCACTCGCTCTTGTTATCAAGCAGCCAACAGCATCCATATTTCGTTTATTGTACTTGTTATTCTCTTCATTCTTCGCATTTTCTCCGTTGGGTTCAATGGTCACCATCTCTTGTTACCTCATTGGCAGGCCTAACAATCGCCAGGTGCAAAAGCCTTTTTTTTATTTGTCGGCTAATTAAGAATTTCCTTATAAAATCCCTTGTAACAAAAGCAAACTTCTCTATGGGCATGTTAAAAAAAACTTTACCTCCTCCAGACAAGTAACGATGGCTAGCTTTTTTTTCTTTCACTCTTTCTTACTTTTTTTCCTTACTGGCTTCTCGCTGGATTTAAATTCTTTCATGGAAATCAATTAGCATACTGTTAAGGGTATCGACGTCTCTCTGATGCTGAACGAGCTTCTTCGGGGGTTCAAGTGAATTTACAGAGGATGGCAGAAGACAAGAAACTTCGCAACACCCGGAATTTAATTTCAGTTCTTCTGCCAGCTTTCACGACTCTCATATTATAGCGTTGTTGTATCGTTGTACGCGACTTTACCCATTTAAATATATCCTCTGACATTCCGCAGGGGCCATTGTCCTGGGTATAATTTCGAAATTTGTTGCTAAAATTACGTATTCCGAGTATTTCGGACGACCTGCGCTCTCTGTCTTTTTTTTCTCTCTCTCTCTCTTTCTCACCCCCTTTATCCCCTCAGACTGTTGACGCGTCTTCAACCCCTGCACCAAGTACCGTCGACTAACGGAAGAGACAAACAAAGTTCATACCGACACGTCCATGGCGCGGGTCATGTCGGCGTCGAAAGGTATCTAACTACTTAAGAACCCGAGCTGGCTCGCCGCTCATAATTTATATTCATTAGGCGAAGCTCTTACGACGGTACAAAAGTTACTGAGTTGAAAAGTTCGAAGGGTTAATCTATAAATAACAACATAATTTTTTTTTTCGTCTAGGGGGATTTCTTCCACACAGCATAATAGGTGAATAATGAAGAATCAAACATTTTTAGAATGCAAACACAATTGGTGATTTATATGATATAATAGTACCATATTTAAAAAAATAATCTGACATGTTCGCCATTATCTGTATTAAATCCAACCTGATTTTTTTTTCTTCACGATATCAAATGGCCTTCACCATCGTTCATAAGTCGTGTATTGTACCTCAGAAATTACCGGTTACATGCCTTTTTCGGATGATTTTTGACAAAGTCACTTTTGGTCGGTTCTGATTTCAGAATTCACAGATCCGACTTTTGGTCGGAAAATCCAACCTAAAGGCCCTATATTTTTTTTTCTTCAAGATATCAAATTTTGGCCTTCACCATCGTTCTCAAGTCGCATATTGTACCTCAGAAAGTACCGGTTACATGCCTTTTTACGATGATTTTTGAAAAAGTCACTTTTGGTCGGTTCGGATGTCAGAATTCACAGATCCGACTTTTGGTCGGAAAATCCAACCTAAAGAACCTACATTTTTTTTTCTTCAAGATATCGAATTTTGGCCTTCACCATCGTTCTCAAGTCGCATATTATAATACCTCAGAAAGTACCGGTTACATGCCTTTTCACGATGATTTTTGAAAAAGTCACTTTTGGTCGGTTCTGATGTCAGAATTCGCAGATCCGACTTTTGGTCGGAAAATCCAACCTACAGGCCCTATATTTTTTTTTTCTTCAAGATATGAAATTTTGGCCTTCACCATCGTTCTCAAGTCGCATATTGTACCTCAGAAAGTACCGGTTACATGCCTTTTTACGATGATTTTTGAAAAAGTCACTTTTGGTCGGTTCGGATGTCAGAATTCACAGATCCGACATTTGGTCGGAAAATCCAACCTAAAGAACCTACATTTTTTTTCTTCAAGATATCAAATTTTGGCCTTCACCATCGTTCTCAAGTCGCATATTGTACCTCAGAAAGTACCGGTTACATGCCTTTTTACGATGATTTTTGAAAAAGTCACTTTTGGTCGGTTCGGATGTCAGAATTCACAGATCCGACTTTTGGTCAGAAAATCCAACCTAAAGAACCTATATTTTTTTTTCTTCAAGATATAAAATTTTGGCCTTCACTATCGTTCTCAAGTCGCATATTGTACCTCAGAAAGTACCGGTTACATGCATTTTTCGGATGATTTTTGAAAACGTCACTTTTGGTCGGTTCGGATGTCAGAATTCACAGATCCGACATTTGGTCGGAAAATCCAACCTACAGGCCCTATATTTTTTTTCTTCAAGATATGAAATTTTGGCCGTCACTATCGTTCTCAAATTGCATATTATACCTCAGAAAGTACCGGTTACATGCCTTTTTACGACGATTTTTGAAAAAGTCACTTTTGGTCGGTTCGGATGTCAGAATTCACAAATCCGACTTTTGTTCCGAAAATCCAACCTAAAGAACCTACATTTTTTTTTCTTCGAGATATTAAATTTTGCCCTTCACCATCGTTCTCAAGTCGCATATTGTACCTCAGAAAGTACCTGTTAGATGCCTTTTTCGGATGATTTTTGAAAAAGTCACTTTTGGTCGGTTCGGATGTCAGAATTCACAAGTCCGACTTTTGGTCGGAAAATCCAACCTAAAGAACCTAAATTTATTTTTCTTCAAGATATCGAATTTTGGCCTTCACTATCGTTCTCAAGTCGCATATTGTACCTCAGAAAGTACCGGTTACATGCCTGTTTACGATGATTTTTGAAATAGTCACTTTTGGTCGGTTCTGATTTCAGAATTCGCAGATCCGACTTTTGGTCGGAAAATCCAACCTAAAGAACCTACATTTTTGTTCCTTCGACATATCAATTTTTGGACTTCACTATCGTTCTCAAGTCGCATATTGTACCTTAGAAAGTACCGGTTACATGCCTTTTTAGGATGATTTTTTAAAAAGTCACATTTGGTTGGTTCGGATGTCAGAATTCACAAATCCGACTTTTGATCGGAAAATTCAACCTAAAGAGCCTATATTTTTTTTTCTTCAAGATATGAAATTTTGGCCTTCACTATCGTTCTCAAATCACATATTGTACCTCAGAAAGTACGGGTTACATGCCTTTTTACGATAATTTTTTAAAAAGTCACTTTTGGTCAGTTCTGATTTCAGAATTCACAGATTCGACTTTCGGTAGGTAAATTCAACCTAAATTTTTTTCTTAATTTTTATATAATTATTTTCATTAATAGTGATCTTATCATCTGAGGTTTGGTCGATAATTGGTCCAATACCGAAAACCATCATGGGTAGCATAGGCATGCGACATTAGACCATCTAGTAGGTCTGATCCAAATTCCCTTCATGAGTCCTGGAAATTCCAGTGCATTGAATACAGAGTTAGTCAGACAGACAGCTTCCATATAATACAGTGCAGTATATTTCAATGTATTCCATAGTTCACAATATATATAGTGTACAATATCCACATACCTTTTGCGTATACTCACACGTATCGAACCGGCTGCGGCTCCAGGGCTTAACGTTTGCTCTTTACGTTCTCATTCCGCCGAAATGGTTACTCGTTTGAACTCACGACCTCATTGTTAAGGACCGCTTTAGCGCGACCACTACAGGTCAACCTGAAGCACCGGCAACGTTGGGAGCACAGTCAAACATTCTATAAGTTAAGAACATTCTTCCAGCTTAAATTTTAACCCCTTACGAGATAAACGTACCAATACCCAGGCATTTGACTGTTCCGAAGTAAAAAATTATACATAATGCAACATATAAAATTGAACATATATAATCTTTATAGACTCTATATACAATCTATATACAATTTATATTTAATATCACCTGTGAAGTTTGATTTATATATAAATTATATTTAATTTACATATAGAGCGTATATAGACTATATATGCCCAATTCTATGCTTAAAAATATTCATATTTTTTATGTAATCTATATATAATTTTTTTAAACCTGTGCATGAAAAGTGGTACTTTACATGACCGTTTTGCTGGTCGAAAGTGTCCGATTGCATGACAGTAGTAAAAAGATAAGCCTATCTATTTATTTTTTTTATTATTATTATATCCTTTTTTAAATTTATTTTATATATTTGTATTATTATTATGTTTTATTATTATCCCTTTTGCCCGTTGAC
This sequence comes from Ephialtes manifestator, assembly GCA_963970395.1. Taxonomy (NCBI): domain Eukaryota; kingdom Metazoa; phylum Arthropoda; class Insecta; order Hymenoptera; family Ichneumonidae; genus Ephialtes; species Ephialtes manifestator. The sequence continues at coordinate 22,135,937 of OZ019981.1, read as the reverse complement.
AGTCAGTTTTTGGCGGGTTGAAAATGAACGCACCTTCGTTCAACGCAGTTGAAGCATTCACTGTCCCTTCGGTAAAAATATCATGTAATGCACCCCTAATTGATGCACTCGTTACAAAATGTATCGTGTGTAACGAGGGCAACGTGCATTAAGTCACGAAAACATGTCCAGCCAATGGGACGACTATCATATTATTTTTTCTCATGATATCAGCTATAAGCTCACAGTAAAAAAAAAAATGCTGTATGATCAACTCGATTTATTTGTGGATCGTTAACAAAAACAGAGATTCCATTTTTTTTTAATTTTGAATTGCATTGTAAAACTTTTCTTAAAACAAAGTTATCATTCCGTAGTTTATAAAATTTATGTTCAAATTATCTGATCCACTCTATTCCAACTCAAATTTGTTTTCGGAAACAATAGTGTTGGAGTTAAAAAAAAAATGTAATTCATATTAAATTATGTTCTTTGGGATTAAAGGAAAGTTTCACTACATTAATTACCTTTCGAGAGAAAATGGATTCATAATCTTCAGAGATGAGTTTTGTGGAAAGTTAAGGAAAGTTCTACTGTAATGGAGTAGCGGTAGGAAACGGGATAGCAGGCCAAGCTGAGAGAGTCAGTGCATCCAGGAAGGCACACTAGGAAGGTACCAGGACAAGCGAGGTCCTGCCACGGTGTGGAAAAATAAGAATATGAAAGACCCTTCGCAACGAACGAAAGGCCGTCCACTTCATACAAAGTGCAAGCTGGGGAGTTCTTTCCTCTTCATAGCAACAACTACACACTTCAACTCAACCAGCTACATACATTGTTTGGCCCTTAAGAATTCATGAGTGAAATCTCCGGATTTAAGAAGAACCACTTTGGCGCGGATTACCTCTATAAAATGAAAAGTACTGTTAATATAAGAGTACATGATGAAGTCCTGGACAATATTTTAGCTCTGACGTAATTACATGCGCACAATGTTAGTACAATACTCGTTGAAAAACCCTTTTTACTTCACTCGGTGCGATAATGGACGATTTACGCACGTAAAAATTTTACTTCTCATCTTGTGAAGTAAAATTTTGTACCTGACTCGTTGAAAAAACTTTTCTTTACTCGTGTTGTTTGTAACACTCGTCAGAAAAAGTTCTTCCGCATTTATATCATAATTATAGTAATAAATGTGATGAAACACGATTTATCTCAAAGTTTTTAATGCACATTATTTAATTTACTGGATAAATTAGGTTTTCTGTCATACAAGGCTCCAATTAATTTTTTACTTGCTTGAGACCCCGAATTCTTGACCTAGATAATAAATTTAATGATAATGGTAAAAGACGATTACAGCCACTCATTTATATTCATAATATAGCTCTCCACTCGAAAAAGCATTTAAATTGTGATTAAAATACGTTTTTGGGTGAAAAACCATTCGGATTGTAATTTGAATGGTGATTAAAATATTTTTTCGAGTGAAACACCATTCGGATTGTGTAATTTAAATTCGATGTTGCCCATCCCTAGTTTTGGCGTTTCAGTATATTTTTTTTTATTCTTGCTTTCTCATAGAAAAATGGTGTATTTTCATAAAAATATTTCTCTATTATTTTATGGCGTCTAAATAAAACAATATTATTTTTGCTTCCTCATAGAGGAAGCTTTGTTTTCATGAAAAATTTTTTATTCGAGATTTTCATGCAATTTCAATTTTTCGAAAAAAATCATTATTTTTATAAATCACGTCGAATTTCACCAATTTAACCGAAATGTTTTACAAACGAAAAGGAACATGCAGCTATGCCACGTACCAAATTTGACGATGGTCGGTAAAGTGGTTCAAATTTTACGACATTTTGAAATTTACAAAAAAAAACGATTTTCGCTCTAGCATCAGCAAAAGTCGATAATGCGAGACAAAAGTTTGTACTCAATGGAAATAAGAATGCAAAGTAGAACTTTACACATTGCTTCATATATAATTTTTATTTTTTTAAATTTATAATGACCGCTTGTCCCAAAATAGAATTGCTCATAACTCTCGAACGGCGTGACGAATCGAGATGAAAATTTACACAAAAGAGGAGGATAAACTCCGTTTTCGTTATTTCGATTAAGGTAGTTCTTGCGCATTAAGCTGAGGTCAAATAAGTTTTCGAAAAATGGGAGGGAATTGCAAACACTTTTCGCCAATATAAACAAGGCTGCAAAGTAGAACTTTGCAAATTGCTTCCTCATTATTGTTGGATTTTTACAAAGCTTCCTCTATGAGGAAGCCAAAATAGATTAACATACTTCCTCATAGAGGTAGATTTTTTACTTGGTCTAACCAAGTCACTTGGTCTAACCAAGTCACTTGGTCTAACCAAGTCACTTGGTCTAACCAAGTCACTTGGTCTAACCAAGTCACTTGGTCTAACCAAGTCACTTGGTCTAACCAAGTCACTTGGTCTAACCAAGTCACTTGGTCTAACCAAATCACTTGGTCTAACCAAGTCACTTGGTCTAACCAAGTCACTAGGTCTAACCAAGTCACTTGGTCTAACCAAATCACTTGGTCTAACCAAGTCACTTGGTCTAACCAAGTCACTTAGTCTAACCAAGTCACTTGGTCTAACCAAGTCACTTGGTCTAACCAAGTCACTTGGTCTAACCAAGTCACTAGGTCTAACCAAGTCACTTGGTCTAACCAAGTCACTTGGTCTAACCAAGTCACTTGGTCTAACCAAGTCACTTGCCCTAACCAAGTCACTTGGTTAGATGAACTAAATCGGACCAACCAATTTCTTAGTTAGTCGAACCAAGAAATTGGTTGGACTAACTAAGAAATTGGTTGGTCCGATTTAGTTCATTCAACACGGAAAAAAAAGATTAGTTGCCATAACCAAGAAATGAGTTGACACAACCAATCGATTATTCTATTTCCCTAGCAACTCAAATGATAATACCAACTATTCGAATGGTAATACCGACGATTCGAATGATAATACCGACGATTCGAGTGGTAGTCCCAACGATTCGATTAGTTAACCTAACTAATCTAATCGAGAACTAATAGTAAATAGTTGAGGTTACTATTCGATATGGTTGAGGCACCTAATTTTTTAGACATTGTGTACAGCAAATCGAAAAGTTAGTTGCCACAACCAAACATTTTTTTCTGTGAAACATTGGTTTATTTTCTTGCTGTAAACGGATGAGCATATGCAATGTTGAAAAACGTATTTTTTCAACCAACCTAGTATAGGGTTACGTGTTTATGGTGTATTACATCATATTATATTTAGTATTCTACTCTACAATGCAAGTTTTTCTCTAAAACGTGTCCCATGTATAATATGTATGCTCTATAAGTTGCCCAACAGTTTTCGTGGGCTTAAAAGTCGTATACTTGAGTCGAGCTTTACACGTACGCAACAGTAGCACCTTAGTCGAGGAAACGTGGAGTATTTGTACGTGAGGGGTTGGTTATGTGCAGAAGCGTCAGGTATATAAATGGAAATACGTGAAAGTTCCGTACGACACTAGAGCGAGTGAGAAATATTGCATGGAACAGACAAGTTGAGAGCCAAAAGGGCTCGCAATACCGCCCAGCACTTAACAGCTTTTACGAGTGGGCGTTCGTATCATGAAATAGTAATTATTTCCATTTGCAGCGTACTGTATAGACTAGATTGACTCAACGGTAACATAAAAGTGTCTTCACTCTTCCCGCAAACGATAAAAACCTCGGTAATGTTTGGAAGGTCCAAACTCTTCGTGAATTAAACAATGTTACTTTACAGTGAAAACAGGAATTTTTCTAACTGAATATAGATACTTTATAAGATTGTTGGGTATAGATAAACAACCGGTTAACGAGATTATAAAAAATTGTCTCTAAATATTTACTAGAATATTACAGTAAAAGCATTGGAAGTTTTTATTCATAAATCGAATTGTAAATTTCATGCCTATTCGTAACATAAATTTAAAGTTACAGTAGCAAAATAATAGGGTGTAATTTTAGATCCTTTATTGTAAATTTATAATAAGGTTGTGCAATTTTAGAACATTTATTGTAAATTTACAATATGGCTGTGTAATTTTCGAACCTTTATTGTAAGTTTTCTATATGACTGTGTAACTTTGGAATTCTTTTTGTAAATTTACAATATTACTTTGTAATTTTAGAACCTTTAGTGTAAATTTACAATATGGCTGTGCAATTTTATAACCTTTATTGTAAATTTACAGCATGGCTGTGTAATTTTCAAACCTTTATTGTAAGTTTTCGACATGACTGTGTAACTTTGGAATTCTTTTTGTAAATTTAGAATATGGCTATGTAATTTTAGAACCTTTATTGTTAATTCCCAATATGGCTGTTTAATTTTAGAACCTTTATTGTAAATTCACAATATGGCTGTATAATTTTACAACCTTTATTGTAAATTTACAACATGGCTCTGTAATTTTAGAAACTATATTGCAAATTTACAATATGGCTGCATAATTTTACAACCTTTGTTGTAAATTTACAATATGACTGTGTAACTTTAGAACCTTTATTGTAAATTTACAATATGACTGCATAATTTTACAACCTTTGTTGTAAATTTACAATATGACTGTGTAACTTTAGAACCTTTATTGTAAATTCCCATTACGACTTTGAAGTATTGGGAAAATTATTGTAAATTTTCAATACAGCTTTGTAATTTTAGAACTTTATTGTAAGTTTTCTATATAACCGTGTAACTTTGGAATTTTTTTTTTTTTGTAAATTTCCAATCCACATTATTCGAATCGTAATTTTATACACGGTTTTTTTTTTCAAATTTCCTGTCACTTTGTACTGGAAATTTACTACCTTCTTTAACAGTGTAATAGCCCAAAGTAATATAATATAATTGCTATATTCTCAGACTGAACATTGACGATTTTTATACGCATTGTTACGGTGATCTATGACGATTTCATAAATCACGAGAAGCATCAGGCGGTAGAAAAGAAAGGCTTTATCAGTGGTGATGGCGGAAGCTCGGTTTACGTCAGCGAGAATTTCTGCCTCTTTTTCTCCGTCTTCCGAGACGATAATGCCATTTATTTGCGAACGAGGCAACGAAGAATCACAAGTTGACACTCAACAAGTTGGCCTCGGCTGATGGCCGTAGCGATGTTGAAGTCGACTCTCTGCACGAGAAATAGAGAGGAGTTGGGGAAACGGAAGTCAACGAGCCCCGTTTGATACTTTATCAAACTAGCAATAGTCGTCGGGAAGCGAAGCGTTATTATTTTGTTACGAGTCGATATTTTTCCCTGGCAGTGGAGAGGCTTAGATATATGCTTGAGGGAAGTCTACTAGCGTGACATCGGTACGAACAGCCGAGCTTGAGTTGCTTTTCCGGTGAAACGAGAGAGTGCTACATATATATACATTCAACGCAAGCAACGCGACACTTGCGTTTCGATTTTATTTTCCGACTCGACGTTGCCCGAGTGCCGAACCGGAGATTGCGACTGGTAACGATAACTCATGTTCTCTGCTTTCGTCTATTGCACTTTGAAACCGAAGATGGATAAAATACCAGACGAAAGAGGAAAAAAATGAGAAAAAACAAATCTTGAGGAAAAATTATTTTTTTTCGCCAAGAGTTGTAATACACAACGTTTCTGATATGGCTTTCGTTTAACGTTTAACGATAAACGTTTCTGATATCGTTTCAAACTGTAGCATGAAAGTCAACCACTCACTCATCAGGTATATTATTATTATTATTATTATACTTTATTATACGCTAAGTGCATTAACGATCTGTAGGCAAAAACAACAATAACAATTTAGAAAAAAATACAAAATATACAAACAGAAAATATAAAAATTATAGACTGTATATAAAATAATATTATACGTATTCTAACAATTTTATACAAGACAATTCAATTGTAATCGTGGACTTAACTCTCAAACAATCAAGTATAAAACTTAAATATACGAATGTGCAAAAATTCACCTCGATCCCTAAAATAGTTCCATTTATTTTAATTTTTAATTTTCACTTTTTTTAATTTTTAATTTTTATTTTTTTTAATTTTTAATTTTATTTTATTTTATTTTATTTTTTTATAAATTCAATTTCAGAAAATGAAATGAAATTATTTTATCTTATTTCCTCGTGTCACGTAGCTAAAAGACAACGTTTTGTACAAAAATGTATTTCAATAATTATTTCAGTAAGACAGATGAGATTTTTCATGAAATATACTTCTGTTCCCTTTTTGAACGATTCACCCTATCTCTAAAAAGTTCCTTCGAACTATATGACTTATTTTTACCAAAACGTCAATAAAATTTGCTCTTGCCAACGAAGTCGTTCTTTTGCTTCCTCATAGAGGAAGCTTTGTTTTCATGAAAAAATTTTTTTTCGAGATTTTCATGTCAGTACACTCAGAATGGGCCAAAACGTCGAGAAAAGTGATTTAGAAAAAATGTCTGTATGTGTGTGTGTATGTGTATGTGTGTATGTATACGATCGACAAATGTAAACCTTTATAACTCGGGAATGCCTTGAGATATCAAGTTGAAATTTGGACCACAGATAGAGGGATCAAGCCTCATCATTCATACAGATTTTTATTAAAATCCACTTCATCGTTAAATTATTACGCTTTTTTTAATTTTTTGAAAAATGTCTGTTTACGCGATAACTCTTTCAATTTTCGAGATATTGATCTTAAAATTGGTATGAATGTGAGCTTTCATACGCCGGTGATCGCTATTGAATTTGGTTAAGATCGGTTGAACCGTTAAAATTTTATGATGTTTTGAATATTTCAAAAAATTGACATTATCGCTCTATTGTAACTTTTGCAAAACTTAAGATAGCGAGCTCAAATTTTGTATATAAATGAAACAATATTCAGCCACTATCTATGTATAATTTAGTGACGAACGGTATGAAATTTTTGATTATCTGGAATGTTGAATTATTTAAAAAAATATACATTATCACATTCACATTCGGAAATGCTCTAATAATCACGAAATAACGTAATAACGAAATAGAAAAAGTGAATCCACAACATGTATATTTATGTAATTAAAACAAGGATGCAAAGTAGAACCTTACACATTGCTTCCTCATTATTTTTCGCGTTTTACAAAGCGTCTCTATGAGGAAGCCAAAAATTGAATAACATACTTCCTCATAGAGGTAGCTTTGTAAGAAGCAAAAAATAATGAGGAAGCAATGTGCAAAGTTCTACTTTACATCCTTGTTTTATCTTTCAAGAAATAGTTTTGCTTCTGAGTTATAAAAAATTATTATTAATTTTTTGAAAAATGTCTGTTTACGCGATAACTCTTTCAATTTTTGAGATATTGATCTTAAAATTGGTATGAATGTGAGCTTTCATACGCCGGTGATCGCTATTGAATTTGGTTAAGATCGGTTGAACCGTTAAAATTTTATGATGTTTTGAATATTTCAAAAAATTGACATTATCGCTCTATTGTAACTTTTGCAAAACTTAAGATAGCGAGCTCAAATTTTGTATATAAATGAAACAATATTCAGCCACTATCTATGTATAATTTAGTGACGAACGGTATGAAATTTTTGATTATCTGGAATGTTGAATTATTTAAAAAAATATACATTATCACATTCACATTCGGAAATGCTCTAATAATCACGAAATAACGTAATAACGAAATAGAAAAAGTGAATCCACAACATGTATATTTATGTAATTAAAACAAGGATGCAAAGTAGAACCTTACACATTGCTTCCTCATTATTTTTCGCGTTTTACAAAGCGTCTCTATGAGGAAGCCAAAAATTGAATAACATACTTCCTCATAGAGGTAGCTTTGTAAGAAGCAAAAAATAATGAGGAAGCAATGTGCAAAGTTCTACTTTACATCCTTGTTTTATCTTTCAAGAAATAGTTTTGCTTCTGAGTTATAAAAAATTATTATTAATTTTTTGAAAAATGTCTGTTTACGCGATAACTCTTTCAATTTTTGAGATATTGATCTTAAAATTGGTATGAATGTGAGCTTTCATACGCCGGTGATCGCTATTGAATTTGGTTAAGATCGGTTGAACCGTTAAAATTTTATGATGTTTTGAATTTTTCAAAAAATTGACATTATCGCTCTATTGTAACTTTTGCAAAACTTAAGATAGCGAGCTCAAATTTTGTATATAAATGAAACAATATTCAGCCACTATCTATGTATAATTTAGTGACGAACGGTATGAAATTTTTGATTTTATGGAATGTTGAATTATTTTAAAAAATATACATTATCACATTCACATTCGGAAATGCTCTAATAATCACGAAATAACGTAATAACGAAATAGAAAAAGTGAATCCACAATATGTATATTTATCTAATTAAAACAAGGATGCAAAGTAGAACCTTGCACATTGCTTCCTCATTATTTTTCGCGTTTTACAAAGCGTCTCTATGAGGAAGCCAAAAATTGAATAACATACTTCCTCATAGAGGTAGCTTTGTAAGAAGCGACAAATAATGAGGAAGCAATGTGCAAAGTTCTACTTTGCATCCTTGTTTTATCTTTCAAGAAAAAGTTTTGCTTCTGAGTTATAAAAAAATCTTGATTGCATTGGAAATGGCCCAGACAACTTCACTCTTGAAGTTGTCTGGGTAACGTACATCCAGTTTACTATTAATGATCGAATTCGAAAGCGTACCTGTCTCGAGTTAATAAGAGTAGAAGAAAAATTCGTTATGAACAACGTATCAGAATAGAAATCGTGAGACATAGGACAAAGTTCTAATACGTTGAAGATTGAAGAATTAAGTCGTGTCTGTGTGGTGTATACCTGTAGCATCCTTAATTTTACTTGATTCTAGACTCGTCTTCCTTCTTCTTTTATAATACGACGGCACCAAAGTAAGACAGAAGCCCCGCTCTGATTAAAATTTCAAGAGGACACCTCCAGAATATCGTGAGGCGCTAGTCTCGGTGTTAATAGCTATAGAACATCGACGTTGTCGCTGAAAAGTCTCAAGACGACCTCATGAATATTGTGCGAGCAGGAATGCAACGAAAAAAAACGGGATTGAAGAGTTGCATCCACCAGAATTTGCAACTCGTTAACCATGACGTGATTTCGAACTTCATTATTTAAGCCACTCACAAACTTTGACAAAAATATTGTTTCCATGCAACACATCAATAAATTGTTGGGCCGATGGTCAGGATTTTATGGATATGGGCTACAAAAAAAAACAAAGACTAGGTGAGAATAATGAAACTAATTCATGACATACTATTAGAATTCAGAAAATGCAGAATCTTCAAGACTTCTAAATTTAGTTACAAGGGTTTGGATCGATAGTATAATTAATTGATAGCACATCGATAGTTATAATTAATAATGACGATGATGGTAATTTTCTTGTAATGAAATAATTCTAAAATCTTTTGATTAACGTTTATGGTCGAAATCTTGCTAAAATATTTGATTAGCAATTCAATGGAATTTGGAATCAAGTATTGATATAATTAAATGCGAAATCCTGGTTTAAAAATAACCAAATGCATTCCCAATATTAATTAAATGATTTCTGAGGAGAATTTCAACGACGTTGAAAATTCAGTCAGGAGATTTTTTAATTTTGTTACCTATGATCGTCAGCGTTGGTGTCATCGTTAATTAAATAGCAATTGTCGCTTCTTGAGTAACTGAAAAATACAAAACCTTTCGTATAACTCTGAAGTTATAAATGGTGTCAATTTCTAATGAATGGCACTATACATAAAGGCAAAAATATAAAAAAAATACAATATAAAATACCCGAGTTTTATCGAGGTGGTAATACAATAGTAAATCGGCCTGTCTTTATAATGAAAAGAGATCCGAGTTTTTAATTTGTATCAGCCTGAGGCTATAACGCGTCACTCGCTCCATAACTCTTGGTGAATGAGCAGGAGCATGCTTTATCTTTTTTCCATCTCTATCCCTCTATCCAGTGTTCAGGGTTTTTTTTATCTCGTTTCTAACGTTAGCAACTCCTCGCCTCGCCTCTTGATTCCTTCATTCCTGAGCTTCGTCGTCTCTTTACAGCTTCCTTCGTCTTCCCAAGCTCCTTCACATTTTTTCTCATCACTCTAGGCTTCGCAGCATTCTCATATTTAACCCACTTCTCTTAGTCTCATACTTCTCGTTAGCAGTCGTTAAAAGTTTCCGCTTTCGCAATCCCGTTCCCGTTACTACCGCTACAACTATACAATGTTGTCCAGATCCCTGTTATACGATCCATATATACCCTACTTACTATTAAGAGAATAAAAAAATACAATGAAATTCTGAACTAAAAGGTATATTAGATGAATTGTAATGAATTTTCTTGCCACATTAAAACGGAAATAGATCCCGCGTAAAAATTATGAGTCCGGAATGGGATCTGGGTAGTACAGGATGGAAAATGGGATTTGGTCCAATTCCATTGCCCATCTGAAAGTCTATCCTAAATTACGGACGCTGTAAAAAAATAGAAAGACTTTTTATATCTTATAGTATGTTTAATTTACAAACTCGGTATATGAAATAGAAATTAATATCAATTATGTAGTAAATTCACCACAGATATCGGAAATTTTTTAAATACAAAGGAATATTCATAGACGCGACGCTCAAAATAACAATACTTGTATATTAATATTAATGGACGTAATTTTCAATAATTGGTAATAATGTTGTGAAAACAAAATACACTCTCCAATTAATATCGAAGATATGTACGTATTCTACATGTTAAATTTATATACAATCTTCATATATTTTCTATATTCAATATGAACTTATAAAATTAATTTCTAAAGAACTACCCAAGTAAAAAAATTATGTATAAAGTATATAAAAAATATATATAGTTTTAAGCATAGAATTGGGCATATATAGTTTTTATAAAATCTATATACAATTTATATACAATTTATACATAAACCCAACTTTACAGGTGATCTTATATATAAATTGCATATAGATTGTATATAGAGATTATACAGACTATATATGCCCAATTTCATATGTCGGACTATATATAATTTTTTTACTTGGGTATATAAAACCAAATATTATTTATATAGTATATATATTCGAATTGTACATAGCGGATGTAATCTATATATGATTTATATCGATATCATATATTGTCTGTCAGAGATATAAAAATATGGATTTCATAAATACATAGACGAAATTTGTCGATACTATATAAAATATATTTGTTTTAATATAGTTCTTTAGAAATTGATTCTATAAATTCATATGGACTATACAAAATATATAAAGTTTTTTCCATGTCTCCACTTTCGTATATAGCTTCTATAAAAATCTTTATGTATAAAATTTTCACTTGGGATTTCAATAATAAATTATCGGTGCCCGCGCAGAAAAAAAATAGTCCGGGATGGAGTCCAGGATGATGTCCAGAATGGAGTCCAGATGGACTCTCACATGTACTTCGGCTTTTAATCCGATTCCGAAGTCCATCCTGAAGTCCATCACTCCATCCGAGACTCCCGAAAGGACTTAATCTGGATTCCATCCTGGACTCAAAGGACTTTTCCAGACTCCATCCGGGATGCCAAATACTCTCCTGGTCTCCACCCTGGACGATCTGCGAATCTGGGCGAATCAATCGCAGAGTCCATCCTGGTGTCCATTTTGGATTCTCGCCTTGACTTCGTTAGACTCCATCGTGGACTCCACCCCGGACGAATCGCGAATCTCGCCGGTTGAATCGCAGAGTTCATCCTGTTGTCCATTTTGGATTCTCGCCTGGACTGTTTTGGTCTGTCCTGGAGTCAACCCTGGACTCCATCCTGGACAGATTCCATCTTGGTGGACACCAGGACCAGACGGTATCCGCCTTGGACACCTTGGTGTCCAGACGGTCCATTTTGGATCGTCAACGAAGGGTAGACCCCTCGTGTGTAGTCGAACTCAGGACAACTTAGCACAGTCTTATATACGCTAGGGCTTCAAAACGTCTTATATACGCTAGGCTGTCCACCAGCCTGGTGTCTACCAGGATGGAGTCCAGGGTAGAAACCGGGATGGAGACCAAAACAGTCAGGCGAGAATCCAAAATGAACACCAGGATGAACTCTGCGATTGATTCGCCGAGATTCGCTGGCCGTTCAGAGTGGAGACCATGAGAGTATTTGGTATCCCAGATGGAGTACCGGATGGGGACCGGGAAAGTTTTTTCAGTCCAGGATGGAATCCAGATTGAGTCCTTTCGAGAGTCCCGGATGGAGTGTTGGACTTCAGAATGGATTTCGGGATTGAATTAAAAGTCGAAGTCCATATTCCTTCCCGGACTGCCCAGATTCCATCCGGGACTCCATTCTGGACATCATTCTGGACTCCATCCTGGACTTTTTTCTACGTGGGATGTTTTTGTGTGATACTTGCAGTCCGTGATATAAGTAACTACTTATAAGAATAAACCCAGGGTCATTGGGTACGATTACGGTATGCGAATTCTGGAATCTTACTCATGATCAAGAAAACATCAGGTCAATTTAACGTAATGTCGCCTTCATCAAAAACGTCTGGGTCATAGCAAGAGGTAACGTCACTCTCGCATGTCGTGACAAAACGACTTGCACAATCTGTACCCCGTAATAGTCACTCACAATTGCAGCACCTACTCGTAAACTGATAGACACGTAAAGCCCTGAATTCACCCGATGTGACAATAATCGAGCTAAATGACACAAAAAAAACCCTCCCGTTCGCGAAACGTTTATCTGCCACGAAACATCGGATTTGTGCACACCACGACACTAATGCCGTTTCAGCCCCTCCAAATACCGCACACGCTTCATATAATCACTCGAAATTCATAATAGACTCGATAATTCAAAATTCAGATGTGATTGAATGGTCATTTGATCGTTGTCGGTATTATTGATGTGCATTTAACTTAATATACGTCATTCCATTATTGAAGCAACGTCAACACATCTATAGCAACTATAATAAATAATTAACAGTATTACGAGATTCAGATATCTTCAAGTTCCATTGCTCATCAGAAGTTGCATTCATAGTAGGCTACTAAATACATATTTCAAGTTTCATAAATGGTTTCGGGTGGGGAAAATTGGTTATCGTGAAACACTAGGAGAGGGAAGGTCAAATTGTATCGATACTTACTGTGTGAGTACTATCTACGAAATACACATACGTATCCAGGCGAGAGTTTTAGTATCGATAAAGTATATACCTATACAAAATACCATAGCCAGGTGAAAGTTCAGCGTAAGCGTGTCTACCAAAACACAGACGCACGGATATAGCGAAAAGCGCATTGTGCAATACACACAGACATATACATATATATATATATATACAACGATGCATGCAAAGCCAAAGCACAGCATGGGCGCTCGGCACTACGTGCTCATAGATATGCAAATGTCTACATACCCGCGCCCATACTTTCCTTTCCCTCCTCCACTCGAAGTAGTAACGCTCGGCGCAAGTATATCCGCGTCACGGGGAACAACCACCATCGCCAACCCCTTCCATCCCACCGGCGAAGATTGCAAATATTTGTTGCATTATGGCCGCTATAAATTCTGAAAATCAATAGCGGCCTGCCTGGCCTCGATGGCCGGTTCCGTGCCGACCGAAAGAGACCAACGGGCGCTATACCAACACACCATTGTACCATAGCTAGCCCACCACGCCTATTGTCCATTCGGCTACTCGAAACGGTTTCTGCTTCTAACCTCCCTCACTCTATATCATCCACCGAATTTCTCTGTCTACCTCCAGTACGCTTCAGGATCTTCTCCGAAACTACCCCTTTATGCTCCATAAGGAAACCGACTGGCACATCGGCAACGGGCTGTACCAATGTCCGGATCCCGAAACGCGAAATGCCTTTCTCGACTATCTGCAGCAACAAAAGCAATAACAGTTCCTCTCGGGACGTGGAACGTCTACCACTTGTATATAGTATACGCAGATTCGACCTGCCAGTAACAGATGCTCGGTCAGATTGGGGAGCAAAACGGAAACAGAAAAGTCTTCTTTCTCTAAGTGAATTTATCGAATATGGTTTATCAGATCCGACAAATAAGACGTCTTCGTGCCAATAGCTGATCAAATATGATAATGTAGCAAACGGGAAGTCGGAGTCAAAAGTCAAGTTGAGCTTCAAGTCCCTCAGAGGGGAACTTAAACTTTAAGTCAAGTTGAACTTTAAGTCCCTCAAAAGGGAACTTGAAATTTAAGTCAAGTTGAGCTTCAAGTCCCTCGAAGGGGAATTTGAACTTTAAGTCAAGATGAAGTTCAAGTCCCTCAAAGGGGAACTTGAACTTTAAGTCAAGTTGAACTTCAAGTCCCTCAAAGGGGAACTTGAACTTCAAGTCAAGTTGAACTTCAAGTCCATCAAAGGAGAATTTGAACTTTAAGTCAAGTTGAACTTCGAGTCCCTCAAAGGGGAATTTGAACTTTAAGGCAAGTAGAACTTCAAGTCCCTCAAAGGGGAACTTAAACTTTAGGTTAAGTTGAACTTTAAGATCCTCAAAGGGGAACTTGAACTTTAAGTCAAGTTGAACTTCAAGTCCCTCAAAGGGGAACTTAAACCTTAAGTCAAGTTGAACTTCAAGTTCCTCAAAGAGGAATTTGAACTTTAAGTCAAGTTGAACTTCGAGTCTCTCAAAGGGGAATTTGAACTTTAAGTCAAGTTTAACTTCAAGTCCCTCAAAGGGGAATTTGAACTTTAGGTCAAGTTGAACTTCAAGACCCTCAAAGGGGAATTTGAACTTTAAGTCAAGTTGAACTTCAAGTCCCTCAGAGGGGAACTTAAATTTTAAGTCAAGTTGAACTTCAAGTCCCTCAAAGGGGAATTTGAACTTTAAGTCAAGTTGAACTTCAAGTCCGTCAAAGGGGAATTTGAACTTTAAGTCAAGTTGAACTTTAAGTCCCTCAAAGGAGAACGTAAACTTTAAGTCAAGTTGAACTTCAAGTCCCTCAAAGGAGAACTTGAACTTTAAATCAAGTTGAACTTCAAGTCCCTCAAAAGGGAATTTGAACTTTAAGTCAAGATGAACTTCAAGTCCCTCAAAGGGGAACTTGAAATTTAAGTCAAGTTGAACTTCAAGTTCCTCAAAGGGAAACTTGAACTTTAAGTCAAGTTGAACTTCAAGTCCCTCAAAGGGGGACTTGAACTTTAAGTCAAGTTGTCCCCTTCGGGGATCTTAAACTTTGATGGTTGTGGACTGCGACCCTTTTTCATATGTCCCGTCGACGTATAAAATGGCACTTATGCGCTGTAATTTGCGTTTCGCGCTCAATAGTCTTATTTATGTATCGCGCTACGCGCTTCGTGTATTATTGGCGACATATGACTCTAAAAGCTTCCGCTTATATTACATCTCCCTGAGTTAATATTTAAATCCTCTAAACACCCTTTGTCAAATCAAATACGTTTTTAGAAGAGTCTAAAACCCTAAGTTCACTCTGTCGAACGTAATTGGAGGTCCGAGCATCAAAATTTCATTCCACGGTTTTCGCCGTTCACTTCAGATGGGTGATCTCTGCCATTTTCAGCGGTTCTGCGGAGGCTCATGACCCTCTGCACCCTTTACATGGCGGAATTGCCACATTTAGATTTCAAAGTGGGTCTTAATTTTATATCCGTCCGGTACCTAAAGCAATGGGTCAATCGTTTTCACTCGCGAAGTTATAGTACGAAAGGTGAAGGTACGAAATACCTCAGACTTCATCCGGAAATGATGTTTCACGTTATCTTTCCAAAATTGATTTACATTTTTTAATAATATTTATTTTATACATAATGAAATACTTCATTGAATTGCTACTTCCGGTCGAACAAACTCAATTCTGGCACTCAGCGAGTACTCCAGTTTTTACTCTTAAAAAACGGAAAAACGTACTGATCTATTGTGACACTTCCTCTTGTCCCGGGCTAAGTCGATATCAAGAATGACACACAAATTTGTTCAAGAGAGTCGGGCGTTTCGGACCAAAGCAAATAAGTATCACGTAGATATCAGACGGACAATCACATTATTCCTAATTCGTAAAAGACTTTAAAATACAGAGATTGGTATTACACGTCTTGTTTGCACTGCAGATACACACGAAGTGAGTAAAAAACAAGAAGATGAACAAATTGACATTGACATATCAACGAGTTCGAATGTCGATCAAAACAACGACAAACCTCTTTCATTTTTATAAAATTAACAAATATGACGTGTACATTTCAGATTTCCTACGTTCAAGTATAACTACGGTAATAGTCTCAACGTCATGCTGATACCTGCTGCCGTTTCCAGCTTCCACTCTCATCTCTCTCATCCCTCTGTCGTCTACCACCAGCCTCGGTTTGGTAATTTCAGAACGCCGTTGAAACCGACCAACAATGGCGACGTAATGACAACGTCAACCATCAACTACTTGATTGCGTATTGTTGTTTGCATTGTGCCATCAGACAGGCCTTTACACGCAACTACGCACTTCCATACAACATCACTACCCTCTCTCGTTCTCTATCTGTTGTTGTGTCTACCTCTTTCCGCCAGCAGAATCTTATCCTGCAACACCATCCCTCGATCTCCATTATACTCCAACCATTCATCCTCGTTGTAGTTTGTGGCACTTTTACCCATTACTTGAGAAGAAAAAACGCCACCATTTCGACTTACACCATCGTTGATACCAGCCTAATTAGTAAACAGCCTAAGATTTCAGGAAAATGTATGGCCAAAGTAAACTTGGCACAAAGTTGTAATGAAACTAAATGAAGCCACTTCGGACATTTCATTCTGAAGACATATACATACCCAGAGGTTTCATGGGTTCATTTAAATCAAATATGGGATTTATTTATTTTATTTACAATAAATAAAATTCTGTTTGAAACTAATAAATTGTATTAAAAATTAATACTGATTTATTTGTATGGAATACGTTTTATTTGATCGAAATAAAATCCTATTAGGCCAGCCATTAAATAAATATCTTCTTCAAATGCTATCATAATAGGATTTCATTTTGATCAAACAGAATCTATTTCATTCAAATAAATCGTATTGATTTCAAGTAAGTTTTATTTTATCGAAATTTTATTCCTTTGAAATAGATCACGTATTTAATTCAAATAAACCCATCAAACTAATTTCTCTGGGTGTAGAGTCATTGGATAAACCGACCAGTGAATGAACGCTGTCCAGAAGAGAACGTGTATGAAAAACGTTCATTCACTGGATTTTGCTGTATAATGAACCCTTCAATTATATAACATCATACCATCTTCGAAGCTGAGTTTTGCTTTGATATAGTCAAGATCTAAGATCGTCGGGCGTAAAGTTCAAGGAGATAGTTTAATTGTATATAAATTCACAGTATACGTAGTATACTGTGACGGAGAATATAAATAAAGCAAAAAGTACCGTTTTATATCAGAGAACAGACGACAGGAATAGAGAGCGATAAGACGGTCTGCTTTACAAATAGATCACGTAGTCATCCAATTAATTGCGTTATGATACCGTGGAGAGCATAACTTTGAAGGCAGTTCGCTTGGCATAACGCGACGGGAGTTCTGGACCAACTTACCGACTCTCTCTCTGTTCTTCGTTCAACGTCCTTTCCTTTGCTTCCTCTTCCTCCAATATCTTCTACACGGCAGAACGTTGGCTTCATAATTTTTTCCAGTATAATATTGCACTGGAGTTCGACCACCTGAGAGTTAGAAGAGGAAATAGGAGACTCGTGAGGCACAAGAGATGAAGTCCCTTACCGATAGTTCCATGATGTTGCCTCGGTGACAACCTTTTTGCCATTTCTATCATGTTGCACGTGTTGCCTAGTGACGCGGCGCTTCAGGGATGGAAATATAACGACTACGAGGAGAAAATGCATTTCTTGTAGACATCAAAGTAAAAAAAATATCCGTCGCGTGTTGGTGTGCTCGCCCGACCCTTGGCCATTACATGTAAGACACGAAAGGGTCGCGGTAGAAGGTGGTAGAAAAAGGGCGAGGAATACGATGCAAGGGGTAAGTGCGGTAACCTCTGGTTGAAGGGTCTGTTGGCTTCTCTGATGTAACTCCTCCTTTAGCTTTTACCACAAGAACCTACAGCGTTAAGTATACATCACGGTGACCCTTCATTCATTGGCAGTCTGTCGTCCAAGCTATATTCCCTAGAAATGACATTGTTTATCACCCGGTTATAAGTTAAATATGCGTTCCCGTAGAACTCGTAGATTTCTATGGAAAATGGAATATTTTTGTAAACGAAACATCTAAAGAATGTAAAGTATATTTTCTAACCATGCACAAATTCTAATAGTGATTCACGAAACTAATAAAATGGCACGAGTTCTTATATCGAAAAATTTAACAGCGAGGACCAATGGTTAGCGCGCGAACCGCGGATCCGCTAATAGTGATTTTTTACATTGGGACTTTGTTCTGTTTCTGATTTCAGAATTCACAGATCCGATTTCCGGTCGGAAAATCCAACCTAATTTTTTTTCTTCAAGATGCCGTTCTCAAGTCGCATATTGTACCTCAGAAAGTATCGGTTACATGCCTTTTTACGATGATTTTAAAAAAAGTAACTTTTGGTCCGTTCTTCGCAGATCCAACTTTTGCTTAAAAAATGTAACCTAAAGAACCTAAATGTTATTTTCTTCAAGATATCGAATTTTGGCCTCCACTATCATTCTCAAGTTATATATTGTACCTCAGAAAGTACCCGTTACATGCCTTTTTACGATGATTTTTTAAAAAGTTACTTTTGGTCGGTTCTTCACAGATCCGACTTTTGATCGGAAAATGTAACCTAAAGAACCTAAATTTTCTTTTCTTCAAGATATCGAATTTTGGCCTTCACTATCGTTCTGAAGTCGCATATTGTACCTCAGAAAGTACCCGTTACATGCCTTGTTACGATGATTTTTAAAAAAGTCACTTTTGGTCGGTTCTTCACAGATCCGACTTTTGGTCGGAAAATGTAACCTAAAGAACCTAAATTTTCTTTTCTTCACGATATCGAATTTTGGCCTTCACTATCGTTCTCAAGTCGCATATTGTACCTCAGAAAGTACCCGTTACATGCCTTGTTACGATGATTTTTAAAAAAGTCACTTTTGGTCGGTTCTTCACAGATCCGACTTTTGGTCGGAAAATGTAACCTAAAGAACCTAAATTTTCTTTTCTTCAAGATATCGAATTTTGGCGTTCACTATTGTTCTCAAGTCGCATATTGTACCTCAGAAAGTACCCGTTACATGCCTTTTTACGATGATTTTTAAAAAAGTCACTTTTGGTCGGTTCTTCACAGATCCAACTTTTGGTCGGAAAATGTAACCTAAAGAACCTAAATTTTATTTTCTTCAAGATATCGAATTTTGGCCTTCACTATCGTTCTCAAGTCGCATATTGTACCTCAGAAAGTACCCGTTACATGCCTTTTTACGATGATTTTTAAAAAAGTCACTTTTGGTCGGTTCTTCACAGATCCAACTTTTGGTCGGAAAATGTAACCTAAAGAACCTAAATTTTATTTTCTTCAAGATATCGAATTTTGGCCTTCACTATCGTTCTCAAGTCGCATATTGTACCTCAGAAAGTACCCGTTGCATGCCTTGTTACGAAGATTTTTAGAAAAGTCACTTTTGGTCGGTTCTTCATAGATCCGACTTTTGGTCGGAAAATGTAACCTAAAGAACCTAAATTTTATTTTCTTCAAGATATCGAATTTTGGCCTTCACTATCGTTCTCAAGTCGCATATTGTACCTCAGAAAGTACCCGTTGCATGCCTTGTTACGAAGATTTTTAGAAAAGTCACTTTTGGTCGGTTCTTCATAGATCCGACTTATGGTCGGAAAATGTAACCTAAAGAACCTAAATTTTATTTTCTTCAAGATATCGAATTTTGGCCTTCACTATCGTTCTCAAGTCGCATATTGTACCACAGAAAGTACCCGTTACATGCCTTGTTACGAAGATTTTTAGAAAAGTCACTTTTGGTCGGTTCTTCATAGATCCGACTTATGGTCGGAAAATGTAACCTAAAGAACCTAAATTTTCTTTTCTTCAAGATATCGAATTTTGGGCTTCACTATCGTTCTCAAGTCGCATATTGTACCTCAGAAAGTACCCGTTACATGCCTTTTTACGATGATTTTTAAAAAAGTCACTTTTGGTCGGTTCTTCACAGATCCGACTTTTGGTCGGAAAATGTAACCTAAAGAACCTAAATTTTCTTTTCTTCAAGATATCGAATTTTGGCCTTCACTATCGTTCTCAAGTCGCACATTGTACCTCAGAAAGTACCCGTTACATGGCTTTTTACGATGATTTAAAAAAAAAGTAACTTTTGGTCGGTTCTTCACAGATCCGACGTTTGGTCGGAAAATGTAACCTAAAGAACCTAAATTTTATTTTCTTCAAGATATCGAATTTTGGCCTTCACTATCGTTCTCAAGTCGCATATTGTACCTCAGAAAGTACCCGTTACATGCCTTTTTACGATGATTATTAAAAAAGTCACTTTTGGTCGGTTCTTCACAGATCTGACTTTTGGTCGGAAAATGTAACCTAAAGAACCTAAATTTTCTTTTCTTCAAGATATCGAATTTTGGCCTTCACTATCGTTCTCAAGTCGCATATTGTACCTTAGAAAGTACCCGTTACATGCCTTTTTACGATGATTTTTAAAAAAGACGCTTTTGGTCGGTTCTTCACAGATCCGACTTTTGGTCGGAAAATGTAACCTAAAGAATCTAAATTTTATTTTCTTCAAGATATCGAATTTTAGCCTTCACTGTCGTTCTCAAGTCGCATATTGTACCTCAGAAAGTACCCGTTACATGCCTTTTTACGATGATTTCAAAAAAAGTAACTTTTGGTCGGTTCTTCGCAGATCCAACTTTTGGTCGGAAAATGTAACCTAAAGAACCTAAACTTTCTTTTCTTCAAGATATCGAATTTTGGCCTTCACTATCGTTCTCAAGTCGCATATTGTACCTCAAAACGTACCTGTTACATGCCTTTGTGCGATAATTTTTAAAAAAGTCGCTTTTGGTCGGTTCTGATTTCAGAATTCGCAGATCCGAATTCCGGTCGGAAAATTCAGCCTAATTTTAAATGATATTGTAATGGTAGTATAATTTCTATCCATGCGCCACTTCTAATAGCAATTCATGAAACTAATAAAATGGCACGAGTTTTTACATCGCAAATGCAAGTTATTTCATCCACGATAATCTGTAAAAGTCACAGTACGCTAATAAAAATGTTGATAGCGAGGTTTGATGGTTACCGCGTGAAGCGCGCATCCGCTACTAGTCACTTTGAAAAAAAAAATTTAATTAGCATAGAAAAAATTAAAAATAAAAATCTGGTGCACTTGAGGATTTAACCAATGCTACAAAAAATTACGAGCTAAATCGGGGAAGTCGAGGGTCAGACCCAGGTCGAATCGGGATGGAATGCCTCATATGCATTCCCATGGAACTCGTAGATTTATATGGAAAATGGAATATTTCTATAATCGAAACATCTAAAGAAGTCTTTATATATTAATTACACTGTAACCAGAGACTTACTATAGTCAGATTCTGGACCTATTTATTGTATCAACCAAGTGAAATGATATTGGTATTTCTCCGCTTTTATATCCTTTCACCAAATGCTCATATTATTTCTGCCATCGTCAAACATCTATTCAGTCGAGTCCCGTGTAATTACCTCTTGACGACGACGGTGATGTAACGTTTAATAAACCCGTCAACGAACTACTAACCTGAAATGCCGTGTCGCCGTTATCCTACTCTGACTTCCTACCCATTATACATACTATAGTGCTCGAAATTAATGTAAACACGAGCATTCTCTCTCTATCTTGACATCTCTTGTGAACAGCACCTTATTCTAACATTCACACCTAGACATTCAGTTCTTCACTTTTGTAAAAAATGAGTTCTTAGGTGAAAAAAAACTATTTTACACGAGCATGTGAGATTACATTTAGTTCTATGATGGTAAACATATCAAACGTTCGAAGTTCAGCTCTGTAAAAAAACATGACATGGAATCACAGAACATTAAAGAATCATTAGAAAAATCATAGAACTGCAGATGAAGATAATGTACCATATATACAATAAATATTGACATGTACTATGTACTTTCTGAGATATTTTAACCTCGTCCGATTGTGTCTTAAATTAACTTACTATACTTTAACTTACTACTTTAATATCGAAAGCTTAATATTTTTTCCACTGCAATACTTTATTTCGGATTCTAGGTAAGCTGCACAAGTTTCCATAGCTCGCAATCATACAAATTACAATCAATGCACGCATCGCTGATACGTGGAAAGTGAATAAAAATTTGTAGAAAAAAAGCTCAATATTTATTTTAAAAAGTACCATAAAGGTACCGCAAATAATGAGGAATATAAACAGCTAAGGGCCTGGAAAGTGCAGAATCACAAAGTCACAAAACTAGGTTGAAAGGCCACCACCGGCAGTCATGCACCTTCAATTTCATGTACACACATTATTAGTAGGAAAAAATGTGTTGAACAGCAGGGAAAAAATGCAGAAACGGTGACAGAGATCGCGTGGGAAATTTGTACCAGGTGTAATTTCAAGTAGGTCCCTTGCGATGAAGAAAAATCACATCTTTCTCACTGGCAAAGAAGTAGCGTGGTCTTAATCAAGGTGAGGTAAAAAAAACTCTGTTTCCGTTTTATTACTAAGAAACGAGGGGCAGAAATGGAGTCCCTGCAGTGGGTTGCATGCTCCAGGATTCAACTTCACTCCTTGGCTTGCTTATAAGTTACCAGACCCGTTTATTTTAACGAAGTAGGAAATTACAAAAGTCAAAAGTACCATACAAAGCCATCGTATTATCTATTCAATTGCAACGAGACATTGAACGAGAGTGATTAATTTTTTGACACTTTTCATGCCATTGAACATTACCGTTCATCAATTAAATCACTATTGTCCTGTCTATACATTTTCGCACTTAGCACGAAACCAGACAGAAACTCAGGAGACCAAAGTTTTCAGCTTAGGGCGTGACCGTAGAGGTACCAAGTCCAGAGTGCATAAGTTAGAAAAGCGAGAGATAGAAAGGAAAGCCCCACGAAGGCGAAATCTTGGAGACCCATCGGGCGGGAGATATTAAAGTTAAAGTTGTCATGGGAGTTGTCCATAACCGAGAGTTCAGTTGACTGGACGACAAAAGAGAACGTGGAGGGTGGTAAGCGTAATTGCAAGGAGAATAAAGCGGGACAGGGAGAGACGAGCAAGAGTTGGTGTGGACTAGAGGGAAGGTATCGGCTTTTGCAAAGGGTGGCCGCACCGACGTTGGCTATGAGTTTGCAGGACAAAGGAAACTTGCATCGTACGTTACGTCGCAGACGTGCCATGACACATGCGCAGAAATACACACCAGATAGCCCATGGAACTGCAGCTAGGCTGGCTCGTCTTCACTTGGACAAACTACCCGGAAGCCAAGTCGTCCATTTCATGCATATATTTCAATATGCATGCTTGGAGCACATAGACTAAACGATACAGACATTGGTCTTCAACAAATGATCAAGAACAGCAATTTATTCAAGCCTTTGCAACAATCTATCATCTGTAATTAATGCGTCATGGATCTATTAAGAGAAGTACAGACGAAGTACATTCTGTGCTGTGATTCCGCATCACAGGTCAAATTTAAAAATTCAAGTCAACCCTAGCGGATCTGAAGAACCGCACAATTACTGAAGAATGACCGGTCGTTACGGAACGAAAAATAACTAGAGAATAATGAAGACACAACCTAGTGACCGTCGGGTAACCGTAAAGTGACCTGAAATGAAGACAATGGTCCATTTCGGATTACCATTCGGTTAATTGAAGAACTTTCAATGTGTATGTGACCGGAAAGAAACCACAAATTGACGGTAGCTCGAATCCACTAGGGAACGGCGGAATGCGAGGCGTTATTCACTCAAAAAGTCATTGAACCATCTCGTGTGAATCCAGCGTAAAAAGGATGAGTCCAGGATGGAGTCTGGGTCGTCCCAGATGGATTCTAGGTAGACCAGGATGGAGAATGGGATTTGATCCGATTCCATTGTCCGATTCCAGACTCCATCTTGGATTGCTCAGACTTCATCCTGGTTTACCCAGAATCGATTCTTTAATGTTCTGTGATTCTTTAATGTTCTGAAGAACCGCAAAATTACTGAAGAATGACCGGTCGTTGCGGAACGAAAAATAACTAGAGAATAACGGAGACAGAACCTAATGACCGTCGGGTAACCGTAAAGTGACCTGAAATGAAGAGAATGGTCCATTTCGGATTGCCATTCGGTTAATTGAAGAACTTTCAATGTGTATGTGACCGTAAAGCAACCACAAATTGACGGTTGCTCAAATCCACTAGGGAACGGCGGAATGCGAGGCGTTATTCACTCAAAAAGTCATTGAGTCATCTCGTGTGAATCCAGCGTAAAAATGATGAGTCCAGGATGGAGTCTGGGTGGTCCCAGATGGATTCTAGATAGACCTGGAAGGAGAATGGGATTTGATCCGATTCCATTGTCCGATTCCAGACTCCATCTTGGATTGCTCAGACTTCATCCTGGATTACCAAGAATCGATTCTTTAATGTTCTGTGATTCTTTAATGTTCTGAAGAACCGAAAAATTACTGAAGAATGATCGATCGTTACGGAACGAAAAATAACTAGAGAATAACGAAGACACAACCTAGTGACCGTCGAGTAACCGTAAAGTGACCTGAAATGAAGACAATGGTCCATTTCGGATTACCATTCGGTTAATTGAAGAACTTTCAATGTGTATGTGACCGTAAAGCAACCACAAATTGACGATTGCTCGAATCCACTAGGGAACGGCGGAATGCGAGGCGTTATTCACTCAAAAAGTCATTAAGCCATCTCGTGTGAATCCAGCGTAAAAATGATGAGTCCAGGATGGAGTCTGGATCGTCCCAGATGGATTCTAGGTAGACCTGGATGGAGAATGGGATTTGATCCGATTCCATTGTCCGATTCCAGACTCCATCTTGGATTGCTCAGACTTCATCCTGGATTATCCAGAATCGATTCTAGACAACCCAAACTCCATCGTGGACGCATAATTTTTTCTACGCGGGAAGCTACGAAATTTAGCTCTAACGTAGATTCGATGACTCCGGCACGCGCTGGGAAAATCACTTGTTGCCTAGACGCGAAACGCGACATATTAGTGGACCGTACGATTTTCGGTAAATTAATAACAAAGGACGAACCGAAGTTTAATTACCGTCAAAGAGTTACGCATTACCTACCAGTGAGTGAAAGTGCATTATCTTGTTCTTAAGGTGCTCCGATTGAACATTTTATAGTGTTTCGAATGCAGTTTGTAATTTCCTTAATTATTTTTTTATTGTCTAGAAGCATTTAAGCAAGGCCTGATTTTCCCCTTCAGCAAAAAATAATACAGTTTTGTGAATTCAGCTTTTTACTAAAATATATTTTTTTGTGTGAGAGTTCTCGAAGTAAAATTGTACTTCGATTACCAGCATTGATTATTTCCGAGGTCTTTCCTTCGATCCACCGCGGCTCAGTCTATCGAGCTACCGACACATATTTAGTGCGTCGAGATTAGAATAAAAATTAGTTACCTCTTAGCCCTTCAGGTCGTAAATCGAAGGGCCTGTCGCACTGCGAAGTAATGGGAATTATTGTTAAATCGCTGTGTGCCTTTTATTAATCGAATCGCCACCACAGACAGACAGACAGAAAATAGTGAATATCTTTTTTGGAATCTAGGAAAATCTGATAGTCGATTTTGAAAAATTGCACTTTTTTCTCTCTTACATACTTTGTATGTGATGAGAAAATAAAAATACATCCATAATAGATCCATAATTCACTAATGATAGAGTGAAAAATGTAAAAACGAGCAACGCTATTAAATAGCCTTTTTGATTTTCCGTCAGTCTATTATTTGTGAATGAACCAATATACGTTATAACATAATATGCTATTTGAGACGAACGTCCCCGCAGTTATGGGCTTAAGTGGTAGAATATATACACGCCGTAGGGATTCCATTGTCCGGAAATATTAATCACCAAGTGAAGTTCGGTGCTTTGGCTTCTCTAGTAGGTTGTTTCCGGTAACCGCATGAGTGGTACCTAGTAGCATAGGCATACCACATCTTAGGCACCATATTCCTTACAAAGTTGTCCTACTTATTCATTGTCTTATTCTGTTCGCCTCTTCCACTTGGTTGATATTAGAGTACTTCGTGACGTATGGGATTTAAGCTACCCAGAACCGGTATAGACATCAGAATGCCCTCATATATCCTATATTCTCTTCTCCTTTAGCTCTGCCGCCATTTGTATTCGTACGTTTCAGCTATCCAAGTGTTCTAATATTGTTCCGAAACTTTCGAGTATCAGCGGTTCATTCCTGAATTCAGACTGGAATCACTATATTAAATTCCCTCTTTGACCTGGAGTCTCCAACAGCAGGCTACTTGTCTAAAGGTTCATGAAGGTTAAAGGGGTATCATGATTGCATTCGTCATATGGACCTGTACCTACTCACGGTATCGCAAAGATCAATTAATATAACGTGACTGCATTCTCCATCGCTTAGCCACACCTGTTGTCGTTTTATTCCCTACGGGAAACGCTGGACACTGTTAACATTCTAAGCTTCGAGTTCCACCCAGCCTCTAAATTCAGCGATATTTCTGATGCTAGCATAAACACTAGAATTTAGCTTCTAAACATATCCTATCAACGCTCCTATTAAACATTCTTAAGGTCGAATTTATAGTCCCAAGTTTCAACGTATGAACGAAAATGTCAAATTCGGTCCTAAGTACAAAATTGTGTTCAAACTTGGGACTACACATTCGACCCTTAGCAGTCATGAATCATAATAACATGCGAAACCGCAATAAATTATTGCTTCCTATTTTTTGGATAAATTTATAGAAAAGATGTAAAGTTATTCTCCAAATTATGTCTTTGTGGATTTAGAGGGTAAAGTTATATTTTATGGTACGTGGAAGTACGACAGGTTTGAAAGCGTTCTCATTTCAAAGTTAATATAATAAAATCTGTACTTATACAGATGCAATAACGAGGTCTGTTCAGTCGTTTGCGAGTGGAATTTTTCCAATGAAAATTGTTCGTTGCTTTGCTGACATGCGTTTTACACAAGCGTTGCTGTAGTCGAGTCGCAATAAGTATACCGTAAGCAGCCACTATGAGAGCTTGCTGCTTTGATCGCGGACATTACTGCCGTACCGAGATATCAATCCGCAACGACTTTATTCGACGCTCGAGCTAGCTGCCACTGATAATAATAAGTCATTAGGTGCACGTTTCACATATTATACACAGCAGTATGCTTGTATACCATGAGTGGTGAATGTTAACACGCCAGGCAGTAGCTGTACTGCTTGGTGACTCCTGAACGTGAGTGCAAGGGATGAATGTGCAACCCTTCACAGGAATATCAACACCTCTGAAGGTGAGAGTAACACGTATAGAGGCATAACCTACGTATACAGATGTATAGTCTTCAAGCGTCTCCATAACGTTGTGCGCTAGTTTTCTGTCGCTACCATGCACCAATTCCGGAACATTTCGTGTGAAAGAGTGATTCGCAAAGCGAACACGCCTTATAAGCGAGTGCAGCAGCATTCCCAGGGCGTCGCCGATTACAAATTGCCATACCGGTAGCAGCAACAACAGAAGGGCTACCTGTACAATTTCCAGCGCAATTCACAGCTTGTATTTGAATCTGTCCCTTTGATCAACTAAATACGAGGAAGTCGTTAGCCTTGTTCAGGAATTTTATGTCTTAACTTCGAACCGGTATTTCCTACGTTCAAATTGGTTATTTACAAATCTAGCCATCTATGAAGTACCGGCATCATGCCAGGTTATAAGTGTCTCCATGCTGCCAGGAAGTTTTTGATTCATTTGGATATATGTTCGCGGGTGAAGATTGGAACAAAGCTAATATTGGAACCGATCATTGACCAAGGGAGGTCAATGTGCCTGACCTGTTACGTCCGGGTAACACAACAAATACAATTGCCCTGTTTTGGACCTTAACCGAAGCTAATTAATCCGGGATTTGGGCTAAAAACGGTTTGACATTATTGAGACTTTGATTCTTGAGATTCCTCACCGGAGCGAGATAAAAGTACGCGTTGGTTAAATTTCTGTATGTGGAGTTAATAAAACTTCAAAGTTTGGAGAAATCGCGGTGGCCCGCGCAAAACTCCGTACTCGTCAGATTTAGAAAAGACTTAGTGAGAATTCACGGCAAAACTCAGTCTTTGTGTACGTGACAGCTCGCGGTGGTCCGCGCAAGACTCTAAATATTGTGTGTGGTGTATTGGACTTAGAGAGATCGCGGTGGTCCGCGCAAGACTCTAAATATTGTGTGTGGTGTATTGGACTTAGAGAGATCGCGGTGGTCCGCGTAAAACTCCAAGTCGTGAGGGTTTTTTGAAAGGACTTAGAGTAATCGCGGTTGGCCGCGCAAGACTCTAGTTTTGAGGATTTTAGGAGGGACTTAGAGAATTCGCGGTTGGCCGCGCAAGACTCAAGTCCAAAGAATGTACCAGAAAACTTTTTAGTTTTCATCTTACCACTATTTATTCACATAACTGGTTGGAGATGTTGTTCGTTGAGTACAAAATTAGAACTGAACAAAAATACAATAATTGTGATCTTATATACTAGTGCTGCGAACCTTTGATGTTACGCAGGTTTGGGAGAGGGCAGTTTCTTTAGACTCTAATTGGCCGGAAAAACTCCCGTCCCCCACTTTTTGAACAGATTTCTTTATCTTAAAGTTAGTGCGTTAATTTTAGGAGTAAGGGAGGCAGAGTCTCTCGCCTCTGGTTGGTCGAAAGTCACCGTCTCCTACTTTCTAGGGCTTGCGTGGAGCTTCCCCTAGTCTGCGGACTAGCAGAGGGCCTCACACCCCTACTACGTTACTGTTTTTCTGAATTTCCCTACTTATCGACCGTCTGCAGGGTCCTTTTCCTAATTTCCCTACTTGGTCGACCATCGACTGTAGGGCCCATTTCCGGGACATACAGTGGTTCTCGGAGGGTTGCCTATTTTTGGGGTAAGGGTACGTCGGGACGTAACATGACCATCCCTTGCATTGAGTGACTGGAGTACTATTGGAGGAACGGTGAGATGATTGTAAATCTTTTCATGAGCAGTCTAAATCGAATATAAACGCATTATCTTGAATTGAAGTCTACAATACAATTTCTAGCGCAATTCAAAGCTTGTATTTGAATCTGCCCCTTTGATCAACTACGAGGAAGTCGTTAGCCTTGTTCAGGAATTTGACGTCTTAACCTCTTACTGGAACTTCCTACGTTCAAATTGGTTATTTACAAATCTTGCCATCTATGAAGTATCAGGATCAGTATGGACATGGGCGTCGTGCCAAGTTATAAACGTCTCCAAGTTGCCAGGAAGATTTTGATTCATTTGGATATATGTTCGCATTTAGAGATTGGACCAAAGCTAATATTTGGACCAATCATCGACCATGGCAAATCCCAGGATGGTGTCTGGGCTGTCCAGGATAGACTTTGGGCAATCTAGGATTGACTCTGGGTAATCCAGGATGGACAATGAGATCGGATCAAATTCCATTTTCTATCCTGTACTCAATACTAAACTCATCATTTTTACGCGGGCGAACATAAAATGGCCAGGCTTTGCATTGAGTGATTGGAGTACTATTGGAGGAACGGTGAGATGATTGTAAATCTTTTCATGAGCAGTCCAAATCGGATATAAACGCATTATCTTGAATTGAAGTCTACAATACAAATTCTAGCGCAATTCAAAGCTTATATTTGTATCTTTCCCTTTGATCACCTACGAGGAAGTCGTTAGCCTTGTTCAGGAATTTTACGTCTTAACCTCGAACCAGAACTTCCTACGTTCAAATTGGT
This sequence comes from Ephialtes manifestator, assembly GCA_963970395.1. NCBI lineage: Eukaryota > Metazoa > Arthropoda > Insecta > Hymenoptera > Ichneumonidae > Ephialtes > Ephialtes manifestator. The sequence continues at coordinate 22,105,872 of OZ019981.1, read as the reverse complement.
TATTTACAAATCTTGCCATCTACAAAGTATCGGGATCAGCATGGACATGGGCGTCGTGCCAAGTTATAAACGTCTCCAAGTTGCCAGGAAGATTTTGATTCATTTGGATATATGTTCGCATGTAGAGATTGGACCAAAGCTAATATTTGGACAAATCATCGACCATGGCAAAGTCCAGGATGGTGTCTGGACTGTTCAGGATAGACTTTGGGCAATCTAGGATTGACTCTGGATAATCCAGGATGGACAATCAGATCGGATGAAATTCCATTTTCTATCCTGGACTCAATCCTAAACTCATCATTTTTACGCGGGCGAACATAAAATGGCCAGGCTTTGCATTGAGTGATTGGAGTACTATTGGAAGAACGTTGCGCTGTTTATAAACCTTTCTGTGGACAGTCTAAATCGGATACAAAGACATCGCTTTGAATGGAAGTTCTACAATACGAATTCCAGCGAAATCCACAGTTTGCTTTTCGATTCTTACGTTTTAACAACTCAATACAAGAAAGTTGTTGGTGCCATTCAAGCATTTTACGTTTTATATGCTATCGGGAATTTGCAAGCAGAGTTTTGCAGCTTTCAGAGCATGGAGTGTGCGACGTGAATACAGAGAATGCATAGTGCTCTCTAAAACTACCCAGGATTTTCGATAACCGTTTTTGCTTGACTGCACAAACATTTGGACAGCTGAACAGCCACCGATAAAGCTGTAATGCTCGACGAGTCCGTTCATACTTCTGACAACACTAGCCAGTCAGACAATGTACTCCAGTGAAATCTAGGCGAATTGTGATACAACTTTACAGTTTGTTTCATTTTGTTTAATAATGAAAAGCAATGAATGCACATGTGAATCGGTTATAGATTCTGAATCTTCCTATCTACGAAATATCAGATGGGCAGTAAACATAATGCCGAATTTTGTACTTCTGCAAGTTTCTAATTCGTTAGTGTCAATTTTTGATGAAGATATTTAAGCCAAGGCTATTATTTCGACAAACTGTTCAATGATGTTAATTTCTACTGTCAACTGATCTCCATGAAACGGAATGAATGACTATACTGCTCTGGTTGAAATTCTTTCCATGGGTAGGAGAGATTCGGATAACTTCCCGTGCAGAAATTAGTTCGGGCAGCCGCGATTAAATAAGGGGCCTTTTTAGGTATAAACGTGGCATCCACAATAGGGAATCCACTCTAGAACCCTACTAGACTCAACAGAGGCGGCCACGACAAACTTCGGGTCCTAATCAGGCTTAAATGTGGAACCCTCACTAGAATCGCCCATATTGAGCCTCTAAAGGGTAGTACTTTCAAGCGTGACTAGCCTAGTAGGGCCCCTACTACAATTAGGGCCATCTAGAAAGGGTCAAGTTGGAGCCCCAACTATATTTTTGCACGGGTTGTGACACTTTTTTTCTGGCCCGTTAATTTTCATTTTTCCAATACATTTCCAATAATTGAACTTGACGAGTATTTACCTGCAGCACTCAAGAATATTATGGATATATAATAATCGGACAAAAATGGTATTTGATTGATAAAAAATCAATTCTACAGAAAATCTGCAGAGTCACAGTGACAAACTCTGCATCGGACAGTATTTCATCCCTCTTGCCTGCATGGCAACCCTTACCCTTATTTTCGGTAACTTGAATACCTACAGAACAGTTTTAAATATTCTACACTGAAAAAAAACTCTAGTTCTTATTCGTTCAATCCCATTTAATATTGAAATAATAAAATATTATTTTACTTATTTTAGAGTTATTGTTTCGATCTCGTATGGAATTGGAGGAATTAGAATTCAAATTAAGTTGATATCGCTTGTTTTTGGCAACCCGCAAACGATGGATTTATTGAATCAGTGATCTTTTTTTTCAGTGTATACCTGACATTATTAAATTTTCTTTAGCTTCACCGGTTAGACAATATTCAACAATTTCCACCTAATAAACCACCTAAAAGAAATGACATAATAATAATTCAAATCTTAAAAATCATTTGGAACAGTAAAAATGACTAGCATTCATAAATTTTTTGAAATCACACAATTTAGTTGTAAAATTACTCTCACGCTGTAACTTACAGAAATCATCGGTACGCCGGAATTAAGATTGAATGGCGCCTCATTTGAATTAACTTCGTGCAAAAATTAATCGTTCAGAAAATTAAGAAACCAGAAAAAATATTGCACTTCGTTTCTCTTACGAATTACCTAGTTGAATAATTTACTCTGAACTGTGCCATCAACAGCCAAGAGCACAGTGAAAAATTAACGTTACGCCCATTCTAAATGGTGTTTCGTTTATGATTTCATGCAATTCAGAGCTGCATCGTACAGCAAAAAAGAAATGGGCAAAAAAGATTTGGTTAAGATTGGATAGACGATTAACAAGAGTGTGAAAACTCTTGTGGATGCAGCGACGTAATGAGCAAGCGACTTGGCCTCTCGTGCTTCATATTTTCTTCGGCTTCCAGCTAATTTAGACTCCATAAAGTGGATTCCACATGGTTAAATCGAAGTAGAACTTACTGCGTGACAAGAAGCTACACGCATTTTTCTTCCCTCTTCCAAACGATTTACTAGAAATGTGATTCGGAGAACTTGCAGTCAATACAACGGCCGATCCATATTTCCATCATTTTCTTTTGTTACGAGCGACGCGTGCATTGAATATCAACGAATATAGGGCACGAAACAAGACATCGTGTAAAAAACATCGAATTGCGTTTATGCGCGTTTCTATTAGTTTTTGTAATCATTTAAGGTGGGCAATAATTTATGCAACAATCATAAATTTCCTAGAACTTGAAGTCAGTAAAGTGTTGAATGCGTAATTCGCGCTGCAAAACAATTTCGCCCCTTTTCCATTCAAATGGCATGGCATTTCTTTCTATTCTGATTTACCAATGCATTAGATATCGTGCAACGCTAGGCAGAAATGAGAAATCGTGTTAAAAACATCAAATTACCTCCACGGGCAATTTGACTTTTCTTTTAATCATGTGGGAAGGGTTTAGGCAATAATAGTTAAATCACGCAGCACGAATGATGGACTTGCCTAAGACCTTATTTCCGTAGCTTTCTACTTATATAACTTGGCTTTACGAGTATTGAGAAATGCAAGCTGCATATCGTGACGCGCTGTGTAAGTATATAGCAAATCGTACTGCGAAACATCGCAACTCTCGCGTGTCTCACGACATGGGTGAAATACGAGAATCCATAGTTCTTTGCCTATTGGAAAATTTGTGCGTTGGTACGAATGTATCTCTTACGTTTGGACATTAAAAAATTATAGTCGTACACTGTAAAAAAAATCTTTTGCTTCCTCATAGTAATGAAAATTTTTTTTTTCGAGATTTTCATGCCAGTAAGCTTAGAATTGTCCAAAACATTGAGAAAAGTGGTTTAGAAAAAATGACCGTATGTGTGTGTGTCCTGGGCTCCGAAAATTCGATGAACCATTACTCAGTAACCGTTCGAGCGATATGGCTCAAATTTAGCACGTAAGTGGAGTAGTTGCCCCGCTTTGAATATCGAGATTTTTGAAAAAAAAAAATCAGCCATTTTGATTTTATGGTACTTTAAATTTTTTTTAAACAGGGCGTGGTCGCTCTAACTTTCGTAAAAATTAGACGATTTTGCTAAATAGATGTTTATAAATAAATATACGTTCAATGTTGTTTGGCATTGCATTTGGGCGAAATCGGTAAAGCGGTTCAGATTTTATAGATGTTTGAATTTTTCGAAAAAAATCATTTTTTTTATAAATCACGTCGAATTTCACCAATTTAACCGAAATGTTTCGGTTACAGATGAACAGGAACATGCAGCTATGCCACGTACCAAATTTGACGATGATCGGTAAAGTGGTTCAGATTTTACAACATTTTGAAATTTACAAAAAAAAAAAAACGATTTTCGCTCTAGCATCAGCAAAAGTTGATAATGCGAGACAAAAGTTTGTACTCAATGGAAATAAGAATGCAAAGTAGAACTTTACACATTGCTTCATATATAATTTTTATTTTTTTAAATTTATAATGACCGCTTGTCCCAAAATAGAATTGCTCATAACTCGCGAACGGCGTGACGAATCGAGATGAAAATTTACACAAAAGAGGAGGATAAACTCAGTTTTCGTTATTTCGATTAAGGTAGTCCTTGCGCATTAAGCTGAGGTCAAATAAGTTTTCGAAAAATGGGAGGGAATTGCAAACACTTTTCGCCAATATAAACAAGGCTGCAAAGTAGGACTTTGCAAATTGCTTCCTCATTATTGTTGGATTTTTACAAAGTTTCCTCTATGAGGAAGCCGAAATAGCTCCCTCATAGAGGTAGATTTGTAAAAATCCAACAATAATGGGGAAGCAATTTGCAAAGTTCTACTTTGCAGCCTTTTTTTAAATTAATATGCAGAGTTGTAAAATCTAATTAATTCATGAGATATAGTTTACAGTACAATTTGTTTTGTAATTATGATTTCATAATAATAATATGTAGAGATTATAAAATAGAGTGTAAACATTTGAATAGCTGAAAAAGACACTAATTTTCGCTTTAATATTGGAAGAAATACTGGAAAAAATGGAAGAAATAAGTAATGCATTACTTTCTTAATGCATTAATTATTTTTTTCCATTTTTTCAAAAGGATTACTGTGAATTTTTATTGAAAAATAATAATGTTTGCAGCCATTCCAAAGTTTAATCATCGTATTATAATCCCTACATGTTATTATAAAATCATAATTATACAGCTGATCGTATCATCATCAGTTTTTCTATAAGTAGTAGGCATTTACAACTCTGTTAATATGCATTGGAAGAACCATGTGCATAAACTGTGTATTCAATTTCACAAACATTTATATTGAATTTTTATATTAACGGTATTGGAAAAAATGTTGGGTTCGATAATATTAAGACACAATTATTTCTGGTTTTTCCATCGCTGCAAGATATTTTTGGATGAGTATGTTTGAATATTCATAGACATTACTTTTGTTATTTAATTACCTTGTATATTGAATTTCATAAACATATATTTTGAGTTTTCATATAAACGGTATTGAAAAGCAACGTAACTTTCAATAATATTACCGCATAATTTCTTTGCAAACCATATTTGCAAAGCAGTATCTTAAGATTCAAGCACATATTTATTGGAAATTTAAAATTCAAACACATATTTGTTGGAAATGTAAAATGGGCTTAAAAAATATTTAAAAAATAGAACTATTACTCGGGCATTATTTTTTCAGGCATATTGTGTCTGAAAAAATTATGTATTATGTTAAGTATAAATATATATAAATTTCAAATCAGGCACTAAAATTCCAAAAATATATGTTGATTTTTATGTAATAATTAAATAACTAAATAGTTATGATCGATTTAGTAATCCTGTGGTGTAATTTTATATGACCGGGTTGGTAAAATTCATAGACGCATACTAAATTTACTATGCTATTTACTATTATATTAACTATATTAATGTTTATTTCCTAGAGCGAGTTTTGTAAATTTCTCACACTTAAGTGTCGGAAAAATGTAAACATTTTTCAAAATGTAATACACCCATGTGGATAAAATTGCGAATAATTTACTGGGTATTATTCAATATTAGTAACTGAAACTTTGGTAACTTCGATTTTACATTTAATGCGACAATATATATTAAATTTCGAATCGGGTACGAAGATTCCAAAAATGTATGTTCATTTCCACGTACTAATTAATTAATGATTTAATAATCGTGTGTTGTAATTTCCAATCACCGAATTATCGAAACTCATTTATCTGTATTAAATTTACTATGGAAATATATTAATTTCAATTTCCTATGCCAAGTTTTACAAAATTCGTACACGTTTGTATCGGATAAATGCGAACATTTTTCACAGTATGTACAGTTCCCACGATTCCATCGATTGTGCAATTTTTTTATACTGCATCAACCTAAAAAAAAAAAAACGTTTTTGTTTTACGTGAAAATTTCTGTTCCTTCGAGTAGCAATGGCTGTTTTTTTTTTCAGATGCCTAAATAAGGGTTGTCGAAATTTGGCACCAAGATGATAGTGCACCGCTGGCTTCGCACGCGAATCGTGCATCATCCTAAGTGATTCAAACTACATAGAAGCATATAGTGTAGCGCTGTAGCAGATATGGGGTAATATTAGGGGGTTGGTCGCTATATACAGTGGTGTTTATCAAGGAATGAATATTCATCGGCGAACACGCGAAATCGTAGAGCTAGCCCGAATGTTTCCCAGTTTGCACGACGTGCACTCGCTTCCCTGTAAATATCTGGACGTCGCTTTCGAGTTGGGCCTAATAAACCGATGTCAGTAAAATTCATTCGTTTTACTAATGACAGGAAGATATAGTTGAAACGGAGGTGAACGAGGATAGCGAATAACCAGGGTGAGAATTTATGTTCCAACGAGTCTTCCACGATTACACAGCTTTTGATAACGGATTCTCTACCAGTTGTAATCAGAAAACTGGCACAAATCGCCATCTACACAGAGAGACACTCATTCCCTCGTAGAAAAGATTGGGAGCCCCGGATGCACTGGGAAAAAAAGTTTCCCTCACGGAAAGAAAAGATTAGTTGCCATAACCAAAAAAATGAGTCGGCACAACCAATCGATTATTCTATTTCCCTTACAACTCAAATGATAGTGTCCACGATTCGAATGGTCGTCCCAACAATTCGAATAGTACACCGAGAGAAAAGATTTCACACTGAGAGAAGAGTTTGTTAACAGTTAACAAATCTTGGTTAAATATGGCGAAATGAACCATTTAGTTATTCTTATTAAATCTCACTTGAGCCAAATTAGATTTGTTAACTATTAACAAATGTCAGCGAGCTTCATTTGCGACAAGCAAATTTTATTTAGCTCAAGTGAGATTCAATAAGAATAACTGAATGGGTCATTTCGCCATATTTAACCAAGATTTGTTAACTGTTAACAAACTCTTCTCTCAGTGCATTGACGCCAAAGAAATGGGTGGATTGATTTTTTTTTCATTGATTTCAACGAAATATTTCTTTGATTTCAATGAAATAGTGCATTTGAATTTCAAAGAAAACATTTCATTGCCTGTAAATAAAGATTTACTTAGTGAGCATATAATATAGAAACAGTTTCATTGTTTTAAAGAGACGTTTTCATTGATCTGTCTCTCGCACCTAACCTCACTTTTTTGTTTTCCGATTCTCCCGAACGAACGGCTTCGAATTTCGAGGAGCCAGAAGCTTAGCCTATTTCTGCCGTCCTTCCTTACATACTCACAAAATTTGAGCTTTATCTGCCGCGTATTTCAGGAAAAAATAGATTTCGAAATTTTGAGATGGTAAGAAGATGGTTTCATTGAATCAGAGACGACATCTTTGAAATCAATGAAAAAGGTTCATTGGTTTAAAGAAATGTTTCTTCGAATCAATGTCACTGCTTTTCAATTGAGTTTGAGATCATTCAAGGAAAATATAGTATTGAAATTCAAGTATTTCATTTCATTGGCAAAGATTTCCGTGAATCAATGAAATTTTTTCTCTCGGTGTAGTCGCAACGATTCTAATTGTAGTCCCAACGATTGGATTGGTTACACTTCCTAATTTCACGGGAACTAATAGTGAATAGTTGAGGTTACTATTCGATATGGTTGGGGCAACTAATTTTTGAGATCTTTTGTACAGCAAATTGGAAACGTAGTTGTCCCAACCAAATATTTTTCTCCGTGTTGATTCAATGAAATTTCATTAAAATCCCAACCCATGAAACATTTCTTTGAAATCAATGAAATAATATACTTGAGATAATATTATATTTTCTTTGAATGATGAGAAATTCAATGAAATGTAGTGACGTCGAATTAATGAAAATTTTCCTTGAACAGAGGAACCGTTTTTCATTGATTTCAAAGAAATCGTCTTCGAAACACTAAAAGAAAAATGTAACCTATAAAATGACATGTCGCTAAAGAAATAAAAGCACGGCAGAGATTGCTTTAAAAAATATTTTTCCATGCCGTACTAGATGCAAAAAGGTTATAGAAATAATTTATTTCAATAAACACAAATACCTGCTTATCCATTTTTGTCGACTGACACGATCAATGAAAGCCTTTCTTTGAAATTCAAATGCATCATTTCATTGAAAGCAAAGAAACATTTTCTTAAAGTCAATGAAAAAAAATCAATCCACCCATTTTTCTTTGGAATCAATAAATTCTTTTTTTCGGTGTCAAATCCAGGGCGGTGACCAGAATTGAGTCTGAACTGTCCAGGATGGATTCTGGGCAGTCCAGAATGGATCCCAAGATGGATAATGACATCGGATCAAATTCCATTCTCCATATCCTGCACACATTAATTTTTACGTGTATTCTAGGATACATAAAAAATAAATAACACTCTGTCGTTTCCAGAATAACATTCCAGAATCGATTCGATCACGCTGAGAGAAAATTATGGTATCAGTAACTATAAAGTGACAACTATTCTTCTTTAGTTCGTACGACAAATTTTTAAATAATTGCCACAACTATCAAATAATTACTATAACTACCAAATTGTTACCATAACTATTTTCATAATTACCGTAACTACGAAAATAGTTGCATGGACTAAAATTTAATAGTTGCCACTTTATAGTTGACTGTACTACTGCGATTTCTTTGAGTGCATGCAGAAATATAACAAGAATTTTATTCAATTGGAAAATTAACGAGTCAGTCCCACTAAATGTCACAGCTTTCGCCGTTTTTCGTCAATAGAATGCTAACGCCTATTCCATTTAACTTGAAGAGCTCTTTCATGCTTTTGTGGGCTGTGCCATTCACATTAAACTCATCCGCAATTAAATTAGTCGAACCAACGGTGATCTGTTCCAACAAGTATAGCACCGTTCAACAGGCAGTTCGTCTTGGTAGCCAATGGATTAAAGAGCTTCCTTACTATTTTTTCTCCGTTACAAACTTTCACTACTCTTTTCCTTCGCCCTTCAGTTCTTACCCTCACACACCCAGAAAAACATTTGGTAATATTAACTAAAAATTATCTATTCAACATTTAATTATTTCAATCAACAAAAATTTACTTTCCCTCCAACAAATATGTATTTCATTCAATTTTTCAGTTTTTTTAAATTCCCAACATATTTATTTATTTGAATCAACTTTCACTGTGCAGCGGATACTAAAAAAATATTTTATTTATTGCTACTAAATACTTTCTTAATCCGGAAAAAAGATCTAGTTAAAACGACCAAATACATGTATAAGATATTTTTAAATAAAATCAATTAGAACTATCTTATAATCCAATATATATTTATTTCCTTTCATCATTGGAGTTTATTACTATCAACATGCAACATTTATCGATTTGATTCAATTGTTGTCGTATATTTATATAAAAAGATGCAAAGTAGAACCTTGCACATTGCTTCCTCATTATTTTTCGCTTTTTACAAAGCTCCCTCTGTGAGGAAGCAGTATGTTATTCAATTTTGGCTTCCTCATAGAGGAAGCTTTGTAAAAAGCGAAAAATAATGAGGAAGCAATGTGCAAGGTTCTACTTTGCATCTTTTTTTTTATACCTTGTGTCTCTTTTGCAGAGGTGTTTTATACAGCTATAAATCACCTCTGCAAACACCGTTACATCTAATTTTGATTAGATACAAATTTTTGTCGTACTTTCTCAACTTTTCCGGAAGTTATAGCGAAAATCTACATTTTTTAAAAATGAAAAATGGTGTAAAATCCGAACGACTTTACCGATCATCACCAAATTTGGTACATGGCATTTCTGAATGTTATTTTTCGTCTGTACAAAATTTCTGTTCATTTGTTGAAATTCGACGTAATTTAGATCAAAATCTATTTTTTTTCGAAAAATTCAAAATTCTATAAAATCCGAACCGCTTTACCGATTTCGTCGAAATTCAATACCATACAACATTGAACGTATCTTCAGTTATGAAGAACTATTTAGCCAAATCGGCGAACTTTTACGAAAGTTAGAGCGACCACGCCCTTTTTCAACAAATTAAAATCAACATAAAATCTTAATGACTTCACATATTTTGGCAAAAATCACAACATTCAAAGAGGGGCAGCTACTCTACTTGCGTGCCAAATTTGAGCCGGATCGCTCGAACGGTTACCGAGTGAGAGGAGATTGAATTTTCGAAGCCCAGCACACACACACACACACACACACACACACACATACATACATACGGACATTTTTTCTAAACCACTTTTCTCGACGTTTTAGGTGATTCTAAGCATACTGACATGAAAATCTCGAAAAAAAAAAATTTCATGAAAACAAAGCTTCCTCTATGAGGAAGCAAAAATTATATATTCTTTAAATCGGCAACAGTGCACGCGCGGTCGGGGTGTCGCTTCGACACTATAAAGCGGACAAACGAATCTCGCTTAAACATACTGATTTTTCAAATCACCGCGATAAATTTACAGGTTCTGTACCAATCCCTACACGGAGAAAAGGGTGTAGTTGTAGGAACGAAGGAATTAATACGTGCCAACCAACAGGCATGGTAAAATATGGCGTTAGCAAGTTATTGCGTATCGGAACTAACCGATTGGTAATGCCAACTAACCGTTTGATGTTAGCCAACCGATTGGTGGCGCCAACCAACCGATTGGTGGCGCCAACCAACCGATTGGTGGCGACAACCAACCGATTGGTGGCGCCAACCAACCGATTGGTGGCGCCAACCAACCGATTGGTAGTGCCAACCAACCGATTGGTGGCGCCACCAACCGATTGGTAATGCCAACCAAACTACATCAGACGCTCCAAGCATCAAAAGGTTAGTTTTTTCAACTAACCCGTTTTTTCCGTGTACCCGAGACCGATTCGAATTTAAGAGGCTTAATTTCGCAAAGTATTGGTGGTTAGATATTAACTCGAATTTTATGTATGAATTATCTGTTCGGAAATTAAATTATTATAGGCAGAACTATGAGAGGAGAGAAAGAGACCGGATTGCCATGTTGGCAAACTTTTGACTAGTTAGTTTTTGATATGACAACGAACTTTTTGTTCCTAGTTTCTATATATTCTTGTAAATATTGTATATATTCCTTAATTCTCGGCGTTTTTAAGATTGTAAGGGGTTTTTTTACACTATTGTTTAATTTTTTTTTCCTTATTAGTAAATTTGCCGAGCCGTGGCAAGCGTTTCTATTTCTACTGTTTGATTATCTTTGTAATCTTGTTTAGCTTACCTTTACCGTTGGCTATGTCACCCGGTTTTAGACATTGGTTCTATTGAACCATGAGCTTTTCTACATTTAAGTGCGACTTACCCGTGGCCATACTGTAATTTATATTATTATATATCCCGGTTGGTTTTTTTTTTTGTTAAGGTTTATTGAACCATTATATTCTTATACGAGCTTGTTGTACACTATTAATAAAAATCTTTTAAAAAAAAGGGTGTGGCTTCGACGAACCCCAGAGTTAAGCAGCATTATTTGCGGCCATAACTTGGATGGGTGACCATTTAGCCTCGCACTGGTTTGCGCGCCAATAGCTGCGTTGGAGAGGCAGTTTCTGAGCTTTAAAGGAATAGTGAGGAATATTCCAATAAAATTTTTTTTTTTTTTTCATCAACATTTATATAACTGTCGACCCAAATAAATATTTCTTAGATTTGAATATATTTACTATTCAATAAGTATATTAATTACAAATAAAAAAATTTATTTGAGGTAAATGAAAGATTAGTAGGTCGGCATCTAAATAAGAAATTTTAGTTCCGATGCGCAGATTCTAGTCCCGTTAACAAGATCTTTTTTCTGGATGCAGTATCGCACTGAAGGGCAATTTAACTTTTCTAAAATTTGCAGCCCTGAAAAAAACGTATATTAAATCTGGAACTATTAACTTGGGGCAGTCACGTGCTTCCTTTTTTAGTTCTTATACACACAAACTGTGATATATTTTTTAAACCTACAGAGCCAAATAACAAACAACGAAAAAAAAAGAGAACTTAAAGCCAAATCTAGGTATACTTAGACGTTTTTCTTTTATTCTACGAACTATTATCGATTCGCTCGGTACATAAAATCGGCGCTTTTTTCCTGTCCCAGTCGCTTCCTGATCTCCCCGGATTTCCATGGCTTTCTTTTCTCTTCCCTGAATTCCGAACGAATCAGGCAAGGCAGTATTCTCTTTTTTTGGTTTATCCCAGAATTAACGTGCTTTCTCTCAGTTTCCATTCGAGAATCCCTCTTAAGTCACGGTTGACGTATATCCATCGGTGAGCGTACATAGGGAAGGGTAATAAAGTATACATTACACGAGGGCTAAAAAAATATTCGCTGTAAGTACACAAAAGTGAAAATTTAAAATTTTGTAAAAATTTATTTTTAGATATTAAACAATATATTATCATAATTAGTGCGGTTTTGCCAATCTCCAATCGAAAAGTAAATGACTGCAGAATAAATGTAAAATTATTCTTATTTAAGGGGACCCAGTTACCTAAAAAAAGTCATACGAAAAAAAATTGTGTATAAAATACATTTCCTTTAAAAAATCTTACATTAAAACCCCATTAAATACATAATGAGCATTATAATTCTGCAATTTTATAAAGACGTAGAGTGCACCAAAATGGTGTGAGGTAAAAAGTAAAATTTTTCACTTGTCGTAACTTTCAGACCAAACCGGTGAACAAATTTTAGTGTTCGATGTCTTATTTCATCTGTCGAAGAGTGCATTCTGGATTGAATATAGGAATTTTTATTTCAGCTCATTATGACAAAGCTATGATTTTAAATGTGTAAATAAATCTCTCGCAATTAAAAACTCACTAAACAATTGGTTACAGTAAATCTAATTTTCACTGCATCCAAAATTGCTATATTCAATCCAGAATGCACTCTTCGACAGATAATATAAGACATTGAACACTAAAATTTATTCACCGGTTTGGTTTGAAAGCTACAACAAGTGAAAAATTTTACTTTTTACCTCACACCATTCTTGTGCACTGAATGTCTTTACAAAATTGCAGAATTATAATGCTTGTTATGTACCTAATGATGTTTAAATGTAAGATTTTTTCTCCGTAGTGCTATGGAAACTTTTTTTTTTTAAATCTTCCCATTTTTTTGAAAGAAAAACTGTCGAAAATACGGCAAAAATCGGTATTTTTTGTTCAAACCGCCGCCATTTTGTCAATTTTGATTTTAAAAAAAGCCTCCATACCGCGATAGCCAATCGCATACTAATTAATAATCCTTTGGGTTTTTTTTTAAATCAAATTTGCGACCCCTAGGATGCCCACCATGAGGCTATCTTTTTTATGAACGTTATTTTCAACAATAAAAAAAAAATTAAGCAATAAAAATCATCTTATAAAAAATCATTTTCTGTCATTCATGATTACCTTAATATGTCATAAAAATTTCAGATCGATCGGCGTATAGTAACCGTTCGAAAAAAAATCGTGAAAATAGGCTATTTTTCGAGTCGTCACACTGGAAACATTCCTTAATGTGCTAAAAAATTGGTTATGTATACTTTTTTTCCGAATTTCAAGTTTGGTTATCGATTGTTCGATAGCACGAAAACAATATGTCTGTCATCCTTGAGCCTATGAGCTATTCTAACGCAGACGTACGTCATGAAATATATCCACGATTCCCCGACGTGGCTATTAATCTCCTTCCGGAGAAGTAAAGCTATCACTCACCGCGTCTTGTCAACAGGAAGGCGTAGCGGATGCTTCATGAGACGCAACTATTTAGTGGGCCAAGACAACCCTCTTCGCGGGTGTGCTTCTCATCCGGGAAGAAGGATAATTAATCGTAGGGTATAGCAGCGTATTATATCTGAGTAAACGTGCAATATCATCTGACAAAGTTTCCAGCAGATCAAAGAGAGAGAGAGAGAGAGATAGAGAAAGCTACAAATGAGCTTCGTACTATACAGATGTGTTGTTACGGTTTTTGTACCATCATAGCCTATAATTGGGTAACTTGACTCATTCGCGAAATTGCCGTACGTTTAGTTTTCATTAAAACTTACTAGAACGTCATTCGAGTAGGAAACTTAAGGAAGATAAAATTGCTTCAGCAATTAGAACAAAAATATAGTCTTAAATTTCTACACCTGTTTTTTTTTATTAAGATAAACGGCCCTGTTTGTGACCCTGCCTCGGTTTGTGACCCCCGATAGCTATTTTGCACTGTCATAAATGTAATTAACGTCAATTTTTAACCTTATTATCGCCAAATTAAAGAGCTTTTTTAATAGTTTTTTTTCTGCAATAAACAAATTTCGTAACAAATTATTTAGAAATACATTTCACCGGTGAAAGCCGTGGTATTGCGTCTCAGTGGGTTCGAACCGCCATTCCTAGACGGAGCTCACTAGCTGCATCGGTCGCGTGTTTGATCATTTACATCCTTAAGTAAGTATAATACAACATAACAATTATATGAAAATGATCACAATAATTAGCTTTATCGACAAGAAATAGAATACTCAAGCTATTGATTAATTTTTCCCGTAAACTCGCAGGGTCAATAACTCCCAACGTAATTGTGGTTATTGACGCGGTTGCTGACCCTCTCGATATTTACGATTTTGACGTGTTGCTGAAAATTAGGTTAGGATTGAATACTGTATAAATTTCAACATTTATCGTTATTATGGTTCCGTTTTCATTTAATTATCGATATTTTTTCCAAATAGGAGCTCGAAAAACCCGGATGGAGTCAGAAATCCGGTACATGGGGGCGTCAGGACCTACGGCGTCAGTGTCACAATCCCGATACACACGAGGGTCACAAGCTACGACTTGAGTGGTTCTGCAGGGTCAGGAACCCCGGCAGTAAACAAGCCCACATAGAAAAATATATATGTAACATGTACGTTAAATATATGGCGCCAAAAAGTTCTATATGCTGCATATATTCTGCATATATGTGTGCAAAAATATATTCAAAATATATGGGATATATGTATGGAATATATGTAAAATATATTTCATATACGTTTAGCGCCAAAAAGTTCTATACGTCGAATATAACGTGCATATATTTCTATTTCCATGTGGGAAGCAATATTTAAATAATGTTTTTATTAATATTCTCAATATTTTGCCTTTGAAGAATAGTCTAATCTGTTTCAGAAGATTTTAATGCACGTATTGAAAACGTTCATTTTCAGTTTAACAATATCACGCATCTGTAAATAACAGAAAATCGACCCCGCTGTTCTAAAGGTGTCACAAACTGGGCCGTTTACCTTATCTATACTTAATTTTATCTTCTGTTTCAAACATATGTCTGAAAAGCCGGAATGAGTATTTATGCCCAAAACTTTTATTATCTCTATGATTTCATGATCAAAATGTACATGAAAAAAATGGTGATTTCTATTACAAATTGTACTTTAAAAAAATCGCCTATGATATCGAAGAGAGCGAAAAAAGGAATGCACTTTATATTAACCAAAACATCGGCCAAATATCCCTGAAAAGAACTGCCCGACTTAAAATTGTCACCCTGTATATGTCGAAGAGCAATTGAAACAACAAGGAGACCCACTCGTAAAGACACCGCCTGAAATTTGCATTTTTTGCACGAGCGAAAGTAGGTATCACTTAAAAGAAATTTCCATTCCTAATTCTAGGACGACAGTGCACACCCACTGCCGCCATCGCCACCACATTCTCCTTCTTTTCCTCCTAAACCATCTGTTTCTCTCTACATTTTAATCTAAAAGTATAATGTTACGTGAAATATTAAATTCTTAAGGTAAACCATTTTTTTTTTGTTCAGTACAAACTCTGAGGCTTCGTATACTTATATACTGTTGCGGAAAATATGACGATGGTACAGAGAGGACAAACAATTCTATGGTAATTTTTCAACCCACAGCTGACTCTCCGATTCTTGCTAATCGCTGTCCACGTTTCACCTTTTCAGGGTTTTACTTTTTTTCGATCCTTTTTGCCTCTTGAATCATTCTCTACGGCACGTATTGCCATTCGCCATCGTTTCCAATTATAATCCTTGTTTGGCAATAACGACACCGAATAAATATTGACCCTTGTGCATTTCGTGACTACCACATAATTTCTGTAATGGCTTAACAGAATTCACTTGACTGTAACGAAGTGAAAAACTTTTCTTTTAAGTAGTACGACATTTATAATCCCATTCAAGCTCTTGATACATTATCTGTAGAAATGTAAAATTTGAAAAATAAAATATTTTTACGAGAACTTAAATTGTTGTACCAATCAATGATATATGTATATATTATTGAGAATAAAATTCATTGACATGCTCGTACTAAAAATTCCGTTTTTAATTTGCTTCGTATTTGTGTAATTGTTTGTTGTATATGTCCGTGAATATTTTACTCTTAAATCCGTGATATTATTAAAATTGCAAGCACACGAAAAATAAATTTTAATAAATGCGAATAAAAAATTGTATATAATAGATTTAATTACATATTCGCATTGGAAAGCATGAAAATCCTCTGTATATATTAAGAAATCATTTATTTCTATTTTAATATAAAAGTTTAATTCAGCCCACACCGAGAGAAAAGATTTCATTGACGCCAAAGAAATAGATGGGTTGTTTTTTTTTCATTGATTTCAACGA
This sequence comes from Ephialtes manifestator, assembly GCA_963970395.1. Taxonomy (NCBI): domain Eukaryota; kingdom Metazoa; phylum Arthropoda; class Insecta; order Hymenoptera; family Ichneumonidae; genus Ephialtes; species Ephialtes manifestator. Next base: position 22,089,180 of record OZ019981.1, on the reverse strand, counting down.
AATATTTCTTTGATTTCAATAAAACAAAGAGAACATTTCATTGTCTGTAAATAAAGATTTATTTAGTGAGCATATAACAAATGTTTAAAACAGTTTCATTGTTTTAAAGAGGCGTTTTCATTCCTTCAAAGAAACATTTTCATTGTTCTCTCTCTCGCACCTAACCTCACTTTTGTTTTCCGGTTCTCTCGAACGAACGGCTTCGAGTTTCGAGGAGCCAGAAGCTTAGCCTATTTCTGCCATACTTCCTTACATACTCACAAAGTTTGAGCTTTATCTGCCGCGTACTTCAGGAAAAAATAGGTTTCGAAATTTTGAGGTGGTAACAAAGAAGGTTTCATTGAATCAGAGACGATATCTTTGAAATGAATGAAAAAGGTTCATAGGTTTAAAAAAATATTTCTTCGAATCAATGTCACTACTTTTCATTGAATTTGAGATCATTCGAAGAAAATATAGTATTGGAATTCAAGTATTTCATTTCATTGGCAAAGATTTCCGTGAATCCATGAAACTTTTTCTCTCGGTGCAGAATTAAGAATCATTTATCGACCGCTCGACAAAAATTCAATTACACGCCTACCTTTTAACAGCATTGTTACACATTCTCTCCTACCCTCATTTATAGGAAACAAAAGGCAGTACTTCAATTTTTCCGTAACGAGAAGGTAAACAAACATGTTGACCATGAATGCACATGTATACAAATTGCGCTAAATTGAAAATCACGCATAACTGTGCATATTACACGTTGGCTAAAGTCTATAGGGTTTTAAAACAGAAAAAAAATGTAAAACTGCAATTTTTCTACGTAAAAGCTGGTCACCTTAAACGATATTCCTCCGGTTATATCAACAGTAAATTGCGTCGCTTACGGGAAAGGCGCAGACCTCTCACTCACGCTTGCGCAAAAACGGAATTATGAAAAATCTGTTTTAATATCAAAAGCGTCGTGAAATTAAAATATGCCAAGGCTGATATTGGAATAATTACTACTGGAAGTATCGGAACAACACACACCGAATAATATTTCGAACAGCGAGTATGCGGTAAATATTAATGAGTCATAAAAGATCCAAAAATTGTCTTGTCACTATTTTTGAAATTTCACACTTACCGCGTGACTCCTTAAAAAATGCTGATCGGATTGTAACTTCAGAATATGGTAGTATATAATATTCTGAAAATGCTTACATTTTCTTAGATTTTTTTTTTTTTTTTTTACGGTACTTGAAATTATTATTTACGTATGATTTTTTTAAAAATGCTCTTTACAAGAAAAAAAAGGAAGTAAAATGCTTTTCTACATAAACTACGGCGATGAATACGAACCCCTGGAAATTCCAGTCTAAAAAAAACTACAGTCGATGTAAAAACATCCAACAAAACTAATAAAGATATTATTGAATTTTTTCATCCTTGGGAACATGTAAAAAAAATCCACTTTTTAATGGATTGTTATTGCTTTTTCGAGATTGCCAAAACAATTTTATTTTCTGCCTTTCCCGTCTGCTGGTAAATGCGCAATTGTTTTTTTTATTTAATAAAGATCGTTAAAGCTCGAGATTCATTACATTGTTTACATGTACCACGGAATTGTCGATAAGTAGTTTTGTAACTATCAAGTGGTATTACTTGATTACATAGCGATATACATAGTATTTTATGAAATCTACTCGACGCACTCGACAAGCTCAACAGACAAATTATGGCGGAACGTGAAAGTACAACAGAGACAGAGATATCGAGCGCCCGGTTATATATACTATATATATACGATCAGAAGAGTTTATGTGGAGTGCTGGGAGGTGGTTATATTTACAGTGATAGCGTATCTATAGGAAATTCGTGTTCTCTCTACTGTTGACCGACCGAAAGCGCGTCCACTCAACAGCCCTCAAGTGGACGCATTTCCAACCATCACTCTCACAACCATTGTGACAAACGGCAACGATATACCTAATACGAACTGTACTATACCCAATTCGTCGGCATTTGTGCCAGATAACTATTACTATCCACGATAACTCGATATTGCTCTGTAAACTTTACGAGACGCGACCCACAGTGGTGCATTCTGGTTGAGGTAGATTGGAAGACTGCTGAACAACACAATCCAGTTCAATATGAATTTATGGGCAGTATCCACGTTGTAAATCAAAGTCTGTTACAAAAGTGTGTTATCCCATATCCTTTCCACTGTAGTGACTTTGTGCACGTTCAAAATGCATTACGTTTACGTAAGTACGTGTAAATAACACACTTTAAATTGGTAGAACGTGACGCCAATATAGACGATCGGAAGCTACACAAGTTGGGTCACACATAAATTTGTATTACTGGTACAATCAGAAGAAATCAACTTTGAAACACTTGGAAAGCCCGAGCTAATTATTTATTAGCACAACCAAATTGTTTTAGCACAACAAATTGTTTGTTACAGCCGAATAATTGGTTACCACAATCAAACGTTTGGTGGCATTCCTTGCGTTCTCCACAATTCGATGCACCCGCATGAGAATTATGAGGCCAGGATGGAATCTGGGCTATATCGGATGGAGTCTAGGCAGTTCTGGATGGAATCTGGGCTATATCGAATGGAGTCTAGACAGTTCTGGATGGAATCTGGGCTATATCGAATGGAGTCCAGACTGTTCTGGATGGAATCTGGGCAGACCCCGGATGGTGTCTAGACAGTTCTGGATGGAATCTGGGCAGAGCCGGATGGAATTTGGGCAGACCCCGGATGGAATCTGGGCAGACCCCGGATGGAATCTGGGCAGACCCCGGATGGTGTCTAGACTGTTGTGGATGGAATCTAGGCAGAGCCCCGATGGAATCTGGCCAGACCCCGGATGGAATCTGGCCAGACCCCGGATGGAAACTGGCCAGACCTCGGACAGGGTCTGCGCAACCCAAGATGGAGAATAGGATTTGATCCGACCCTTTGTCCATCTTGGATTCCATCTTGGATTCCACATCTTTTTTTACATCGATACTATGTGCACATAGGGTCGATCAGTTATACCCATTCTTGTCCTTACATGATCATTATTATAAACAGCACAGCGAATCATCTTACCCGATAGATATTCTCGTAAGTTGTTATCGACACCATAACTGTGTACGATCGACATATGGTGGAAAACTATTTGGTGGATGGAATATAATGGATCAACATGCCTGGTAACTGCTTTGTGGACAATCGAGATTTGCATTTAACAACGTGTAGAGCAATCGACACGTGGGAACAAGAATGTGCACAATTGATTTTCATTGGAATGGACCGTATTGTTAATCATTGTGAATACTCGGCGTATACAGTGAATTTGAGCGTGGTCAACCGAATTTGCGGATGAGGCAAAATGCATGTTCGAAATGTTTACGATTGAAACGACGTGGAAAAACAGATTGAATGTTAAAAATTTGCAGGAAAAACAGTGTGTACGAAAGAGCCGCTGTGCAAATTATTATTGTGGATTGACTCTGTCATGGATCGTGCAGAATGTGATTTTTTTTATATCGATAAAAAAAGCTTCAGCAAATTTCTAAAATAATCTTGTGGTATGTATAAAATGCGTACGCAACCACCGGCCATGAAATTACCATCTTGTCTCATTTCTTTCCATTTTTAACGGCTTTTTTTTAAATATTTTGAGCTATAATCCAGATTTTTTTTCGAAAAATTCTGGATTATATTCAATTTGCATTCGATATCAAAAAATTTGATATCGAATGCAGGATTTTTGAGAATAATTTCAAATTTCAATCGGGGCACATTTTTATAAAAAATTTTCATGAAAAACAAATTTCAGCCCAATTCCATGAGTCGGACTGTATATAATTTTTTTACTTGAGAAATATTTTGGGACCTCTTGCATCTAAACGAGAGAAAAAAACTGTACAATAATTGATAGCGCAAGTTTCTTATTATACACTTAATCGATAAGCCAACTTATTTGCGGTTCGTATGCCAATATTTAATTTGAATGTTCTTCTTTGGTAAACGGGATCTATTCGTATTTGTACAAAATTGGACAGTCTATTGGAGAAGTTCAACAGCTTCATATTTACTCGAGGCAACGGGAAAGTGTGTTTTTATCAAAATAGCGATATAATTAAGAAAGAAAATGAAAGTGAAGTGAAAGCTCGAGCCATTGAAAACATTGAAAATCTTCATGTATAATTCAGGAACTAAAAATGCCAAGAATAGGGAATCGCCAGCGCATGCTTGGCTGTCTCAAGTCGGATGTAATAATCGTTTACATAAATGCATGGTATGGACGCCCTGGGGTGGGCGGAAGTGAAGCCAGTTTAGAGACCCGCAAAGCAGCCTCTTGGCAGGCTCCAGTATTAAGCATGAATATACGTTTGGCGGCGTTTCCTAAAGCAAGCTTCCGCTGCAAAAAGTGTTTTTCCTTTCCTTGTGTATGTAACTGTACCTATTGGTGTGCATCGTTACAACATGTGCTTCATAACTGATTTTTTTTTAGTAATCATCATAAAAATGTCTGTTCACGAAGACGACGATCTAATCCAAACTGTCGTATAACCTGGGAAAAACATGTGAATAATAATCCACTGATAGTATTCATTCTGATGCCACCTATCAACAAGTTCAAGATTTGTTAAGAATTTATACCTATTTAGTTACACATGCAATAGAAACATTCATCCAATCTCGCACTTGTTTGTGATACTTGTGTCGTAATTGTCTTACACTTGGCTATGGCACTTTTGCGCTAATTGACCACAGTTTTTCTAAATCATTAATTCCATCGATGATGATGGACGTATATAGAAGCACAGCTTTCATGGTAAGATGTTAAAGATGCATACTGATGTGAATTGTTTTAAAAAAGTAGAACATTGCCCGTGCAGAAATTAGTTCGGGCAGCCGCGATTAAATAAGGGACCTTTTTAGGTATAAACGTGGCATCCACAATAGGGAATCTACTCTAGAACCCTACTAGGTTCGACAGAGGCGGCCACGACAAACTTCGGAGCCTAATCAGGTTTAAATGTGGAACCCTCACTAAGGTCGCCCATATTGAGCCTTTAAAGGGTAGTACTTTCAAGCGTGACTAGCGTAGTAGGGCCCCTACTACAATTAGGGCAATCTAGAAAGGGCCAAGTTGGAGCCCCAACTATATTTCTGCACGAGTGCTTCCTCACACTTTTGGTCAATCTTCCATATAGTCCTCTTCATGCTGAAGTGCTTTTTTCAATTTTGATTGTCCTCATAGAGGAAGCTTTGTGGATGACTGGCCAAAAGACAAAAAAACAAGAAACAATGTGCATGGTTCTAATTTACAGTATCATTTCTTTCTGTCTTATTGCATTCTGATCATAATGATTATCAAACACTCAATTATACATTTTTATGTGAATATTATTTCAGTTGTATAGCAACTTTTGTCACCCTACGTAGAAAAGATGGGGAGTCCAGTTTGAAATCCAAGGTAGAATCCAGGATGGAGTTGGGACTGGCCAGGATAGATTTTCAGCAATCCTAGATGGAGTCTCAGCAGTCCAGGATGGAGAATGGGATTTGATCCGATCCCATTGTCTATCTTGGGCTTCATCCTGGACTCTCCAGACTCCATCCTGGATTGCCTAGACTCCATCCTAGACGCCTCATCTTTTGTACCCGGATTGGCAGATTCGACATGTTAGAGTGTATAGAGTACTATTAAAAAGCTGTTAATCATAAGTAAGATAAAATCACTGTCAAGAAAGGTAAAACAAAAGAGAGATATCGCTAACAATAACCAGCGCAGAAAAAATAGTCCGGGATCGAGTCCCGAATGGAGTTCCGGATGATGTCTTGGCAGTCTAGACGAGATTACCAGATATATTCTCAGATGGACTTCGGCTTTTAATCCGATTCCGAATTCCGTCACTCCATCCCGGACTCCATCCTGGACGAGACGAGAATCTCGGCTATTCAATCGCAGAATCCATCCTGGTGTCCATTTTGGATTCCCCCCTGGACTGTCTTACCCTCCATCCCGCACACCATCCGAAACGACCCGCGAATCTCGGCTGTCCAATCGCATAATCCATCCTGGTACCTTATCCATCCTGGTGAGATTATCTATACGACTTCAACCGTATAGATAATCTCACCGTTTTCCTTTTACACAATGTTACCACCATGTAACCTAATACTGCCACTATAATTACAACCTAGAGGCAGAACAAATTGATAATGTAGAATTCATTGGGTTTTCCGATAGACACATTGTATAATCCATCATTGAATTTAATCATCAAGACTAGAGAAAACGAGAAAAGAGACTTTGAGATTGAGAAATAATACCTCAACACAAAACCGAAATGAACCAAAGGGAACCAGTGGTACATATGAAAGCGACGAGGTATCGAACTTTCGGATGTGTATTGAAAACCCGCGTAGCATCTGACTGAAAGAAACGAGAGCAGCAAACAGTTTGACTTTCAAATGGGTTCGTTGGCGCCGAGAATATAAAGCAGAGCTTTTTTCGATTAGGCAAGTGTGGTTCGTATAGCAACGACGCTGACGGAAGGAAAGTCAAGGCGAGGCGGATGGGAGGCACGATTCTCGAAATTCGATGAATATTTCATGGGGAAAGTCGTACGCGTGTCTGCCTCTTTATCTATTGTGAGCCAGCAAACAAGGTGACGGACTAGCGACGGGCTCGAATAGAAGCGATACCAGACACGCCACAGAATGCTCTGGCGAGTTTTTGGTATATCCAAGCCTTCTGGACCGTTATCAATGCTTCGACTTTGAAATCACAACAAAGGAGCCCATCTAAAAAGCCCATTCACCAAGAGAAAGTCAAAGGGCGCATGTCCAGCCAAAACAAACCACTAAAAGGTCTCCGAAATCGGCGTAAAATACGGCATCATGAACAGCAACCATAGCTTTCATTTCGACAAACCTTTCCGAGCAAATTCATCAGGAATCACAATTGTCTTTAACAAGAAAAGGAAGGCACGTTTCTAGTTGAGTGGACGAAGACTCGGGAGCTTCTCATCTTGAAAATTCGTCCCGAGTACAAGAACTCTTGTCAGAGTTCACTTAAATTTGTAAGAGACTTACATATTGTAAGTCCGTTCCTTCGTTGTTTCTCTGATTACAAATCTGAGAAGATTTTCTTGCAGCCAAGACACAGAACTGTTATTTTGTAACATTAAACTCCCGCGTTAAAATTATGAGTCCAGGATAAAGTCTGGATAGTCCAGGGTGGGGAATGGGTTTTGATCCGATCTCATTGTCCATCTTGAAGTCCATCCTGGATAAACCAGACTCCATCTTGAATTCTATCCTAAACTTCGGATCTTTTCTACATGGGTTCGAATTCCTGGAGTGAAAATGGCGAATCTCTGCCAATCGGTATGTCTCACGAATTCTGAAAATGTCTTTATTACATTACATATGAATGTATATCAATATAATACATATGAATCTACATCATATGCATCTATACCATTATTAGTTCTGGTTATCACGGTGCAGGTGGTGGTGGTACTTTTGCTGCTGCTGAAGAACGATGCAATCTATACTCTGCTCAGCATATGCAACCGTTTGAACAAAGTGAATTCCGGAAACTAGATCCGTCGATCAGGTTCATATATCCTTGAAGCCAAAGTCCACCCGTATATGCCATATGCCATGATCGTCTAGCGAACCCCTATATCACCACCTTCCCTCCCAACTTGGTTCTACAATGCTTCTACGGATATATACCTCCACGTTCTTTTTCCATCTCACTTTCCCTACTATCAGTATCAGCTCCAAGACCTTTGGTTACCACTTACATTCAAATCTAACAGGAATATCAGCAGCGTACAGTATATATGCCTTTGTGTAGCATGAACAGGCAAAGCCCTTCCCTTCGTCGAGATTTCCAATCAAGTACCGGAAATAGCGTCTGAGTCGGAGATGAGATTTTCCAGAAGCTGAATGCTGACGGCGAATCATCCGGACTCTTTAAATTATCCCGAGAATACTCGGAAGGATTAGTGAAAATAGAAAGAAAAAAAAAACGTTTGCCCTTGCACGTTTTCTTGTTGAATTTTTCCAGAAATACAGCTTAAGATCTTATGATGTTAGCGGTTATAATTATTCATAATAATTTGTCGCTCCAACAATTTCTGGAAAATTTAATTAATTATCGACCCGACGTATTCATGAATGAAGCACGGAATTTCATCGCATTTCAATTCACTTCCATGTAAAAAAATTATATACATTCCGACATATGGAGTTGGGTACATATAATCTGTATAAACTCTATATACAATCTATATGCAATTTATTTATAAAATCACCTGTGAAGTTGGGTTTATGGATAAATTGTATATAGATGACATATAAAGGATATGTAGGCTATATACGCCCAAATTCCATGTTTATACATACATATTTTTTATACACTCTATATATAATATTTTTTGCTTAAACTGCGACACAAAAAATCAATTAAGGGGACGCAAACAAAAGTCAGAAATTTTTTTTTATTGATGATTCTACTTTTTTTCTAAAAATCTTACATTTAGATTTCATAAAGTTCATATCAAGTAATACAATTGGACAATTTTGTACAAATATATGGAAAACCAGAATGGTGTAAAGTGAAATTTAAAATTTGTTACTTTGCGCAGGTTTTGAATCAAACCAGTGAACAGATTTGAGCTTCCGGTGGCTTATTTTATTTGTTGGGAGGTAATTTTGTAATGAGTATAGCGATTGAAGATGCAGTGGAAATTGGATCAACTGCAGCCAATTATTCAGTGAGTTTCTAATCAAGAAAGATTTAAATACTCACTTAAATTCATAACTTTGGTACAAAGACCTGAAATAAAAATCCCTACACTCATTATGGAATGATTTCTCTCACAAACAAAATAAGACAAGGGAAGCTTAAATTTGTTCACTGGTTTGGTTCGAAAGCTGCGTAAAGTGACAAATTTTACATTTTACTTTACACCGTTCTGGTGTTTTATAAGTTTGTACAAAATTGCACAATTATAGTACTTGATATGCACTTTATGAAGTTTAAATATAAGATTTTTAGAAATAATAGAATCATCAATAAAAAATGTTTTCTGATTTCTTATTTTAGACTGGGTCCCCTTAAACCTACCGAATATGTGTTTGCAGGTGGTGAACGAAAACCAACGGATAGACGAATCAAGTTTTCCTTTACTCACACCGAGAGAAAAGATTTCATTGACGCAAAAAAAAATGGGTGGATTAATTTTTTTTTTCATTGATTTCAATGAAATAGTACATTTGAATTTCAAAGAGAACATTTCATTGCCTGTAAATAAAGATTTACTTAGTGAGCATATAATAAAGAAACAGTTTTATTGTTTTAAAGAGACGTTTTCATTGGTTCAAAGAAACGTTTTCATTGATCTCTCTCTCGCACCTAACCTCACTTTTTTGTTTTCCGGTTCTCCCGATCGAACGGCTTCGAGTTTCGAGGAGCCAGAAGCTTAGCGTATTTCTGCCGTACTTCCTTACATACTCACAAAATTTGAGCTTTATCTGCCGTGTACTTCAGGAAAAAATAGGTTTTGAAATTTTGAGGTGGTAAGAAGAAGGTTTCATTGAATCAGAGACGACATCTTTGAAATCAATGAAGAAGGTTCATTGGTTTAAAGAAATGTTTCTTCGAATCACTGTCACTACTTTTCATTGAGTTTGAGAGAATTCAAAGAAAAGATAGTATTGAAATTCAAGTATTTCATTTAATTGGCAAAGATTTCCGCGAATCAATAAACTTTTTCTCTCGGTGCACAATAAATATTATTTCCTTGAAGCAACGAAATATTGTATTTATTTAAGAGAAAGAAATTTACGCTCAGTGAGAGAAATAAGTCTAGACTACGACGGCTCGGCCAGGGTCAAAGAACTCGAGCTGCACAGCAGCAACGAGGAAAGGGTAGATTATGCACGAGTGTAAGGTGCGAGTGTCCTCATTATGCCGAGTACGCGCTGTCATTTACGCCGAGTTACCAAGAAATTCTCTAGGACCCTTCAAAGCTTCTCGCTACCTATACTCAAGTCTCAACCGCCTATACTCTGCTCCATCGCTGTATGTACTGCCTCTATTTCTATATTGCCCTTACTCTCTTTGAATACTGGTATGCCATTGCACTCCATATGTACCATACGGAGAGTTACTGAAAATTTCGCTCACATATACATCAACTAACCGTACAGTCCTTCAGCCAAGCCGTTAGTGATAGTCCCTCGTGCATACCGGTAACTCGTCACTAGACTCAATTCCAACTACTCTCACATACAGGAGCCTCATAGCAGTACAGTACTAGACGCACTGATTGCTTCATATATCATATATATGAAGCACACTTCATGAACCTCGTAACTTTCCCCATTATTTTTATTAATCAACATTTTTATTATTATTATTATTATTATTATTGTGAATTATATATCAGAACGTTATTATTCGCCACTGTGTATAGGGTTTCAATTTTGACTGTACATAGGCCTTGAACACGGAAAAAACGACTTTGTTAGGTTAACGAAAAAAGTAGTTGGACCCAACTACAAGCGACTTAGTGCTCTGAGAGACAGACGATTTCTTGGTTAGGTCAACTATTTTCAGTTGGTTGGCTCTGGATCTGGATCGTTGCTCGAATTAAATAGTCAGTTGGGCCAAGTACTATTTTGGCATCAACTATCTTACTTAGTTGGAACACGAAAAAAATTCGTTGTGTGACCTATTTAAGTCAACTAAGTTGGAATGGTAAATGTGACTAATACCAGGTCGTTACACCGACCAACCGGATTATCGTGGCGACGAATTTTCACTCAACTAATAAATACTTAGTTGACCTAACCAAAAAATCGTCTGTGTCTCAGAGCACTAAGTCGCCTGGTTGGGTCCAACTACTTTTCTCGTTAACCTAACAAAGTTGTTTTTTCCGTGTACACGCAAAAAAAGGCTTAGTTAGAACAACCAAGTGCCTTGGTTATATATGCGCCAGACAATTAATTTGTTAGACCAGCCAAGAAATTGTTAGACCAACCAAGAAATTGGTAGCCTAACCAAGAAATTGGTAGCATAACCAAGTTAGGTTAGACTAACCAAGTTAGGTTAGACTAACCAAGTTAGGTTAGACTAACCAAGTTAGGTTAGACCAACCAAGTTAGGTTAGACTAACCAAGTTAGGTTAGACTAACCAAGTTAGGTTAGTCTAACCAAGTTAGGTTAGACTAACCAAGTTAGGTTAGACTAACCAAGTTAGGTTAGACTAACCAAGTTAGGTTAGACTAACCAAGTTAGGTTAGACTAACCAAGTCACCTGGTTGGCTTACCAACCAAGAAATCGCATATATAACCAAGGCACTTGGTTGTTTCCAACCAAGCCTTTTTTTCCGTGTATGATTATAAAGTTTTGTTTTGTCTATTTGAACGTCGAAATATGAAATATAAAATGAAATTAGTATAATATAGTCAGATCTTTATAGATTTATATGATCGCGTCTGATGTTGCAAAAATAAAAGCACATTCTGTTATTTTTCATAAAACGCATGGTTAGAACTACCAAAAACTTGGTTAAAAATGTTGCTAAGAAAATTTGGTAGGCACAACCAAGTATTTAATACGCCTAACCAATAACTTGGTTGCGCCGACCAAATTTTTCCTGGTACAATTTTTAACCAAGATTTTAGTAAGCCCAACTAAGTCTTATTCTCAGTGTTGGGGACTTAGAAAAATCCAGGCTTAGGGATCCATGGAGGATTTAGAAAAATCCGGGCTTGAAAAGTAATTATGTGTATTACCTATCTCACGTTTTAACCATATTTTTACTTGCTTACCTGAAACGACATTGTCATACCCAACGTTTCCAATCCTGGGGTCGTTTTCTGCCTGAATAATTTTTTTAAATTGCTTATTTAATGCAACTTTTGAAAATCATATTCCCCCTTTTATACATTGTTATATCATTTTTCCATGCTCACGTATTTACGCGATGAAGAAAAAGGACAAGAAAGGCCGGAACACTGTAACAAACGCGCCAAGTGCACCGTTGGTGAACCCGTGATTTCCCAGAGAAACTTCAACAACTCGCGACAGCTCTTGCATACGAAAATACCATGGGGATTTAGTTTCGGGACAAGCATGGCAAATGCACGAACGCGCGTGTCTCCCTCATCCCTAGGAGCTTTACGTGCGTCGCGTTATTCGCTTCCACCAACCGTTAATATCCACGATACCAAATAGAAGCAGCTCCGAATGCGTATTTTTCTTGTCTCAAGGGAACATAGACCACTGAGATACGCAAATACAGTGCCATCGAGCTTTTCTCTCTGTATACCTGCGGCCTAATTCGGAATTAATGTGTCAATAACGTTTCACTTTCAGACATTTTTTTGCTGAAACGAGTATATTAAATTTAATATACAAATATTAATTAATATACAAAAAAATTGTTGCAAATTAATATACAGTATACTAAACACTTCATTAAAGTTGTGTCTATAATGTAATTATTGGAATTTTACGACATATCTGCTTTTTAAATGAAATTTAATATACCGTGTCTGCAACAAAAACTTCCAATGCATATATTAATCTTAAAAATATTTTTAACAGTGTACTTAAGAGGCAGTGATGCACCTGTAGGAATTTCTTCGCCCAATGTTAAACGCCTATAGGTCTGTCCCTCTCGCACATAACCTCACTTTTTGGTTTTTCGGTACTCCTGAATAAACAGATTTGAGTTTCGGAAAGCCAAAAGCTTAGTCGAATTATGCCATCCTTCCGCGTTTTCTCTCTAAATTTGAGCCCCATTTATCGAGCCGTTTGGAAAAAAAAGGTTTCGAAATCATTGAAGTGATGTGGAAAGTAGCACTGGCTCTTAAGGAGGTTGGAGCGCTCCACACTATGCAAATCAGTACTAAATTTTTAAAAGCATTTCTACAATTTCAGATGGTTTAATAATCTGTTCCAAGGTGTTAATCACATAGCAGCATTAGTTCTTGATATTCAAATACATTCACAGCTGTGATATCAACAGTAAATCGATCAATATCTGGAAATTTCCGATGTTATGTTTTTTCATCCAGTTTTTTAAAAGGGTAAACCGTAATATCAGTCCGATTATGACGACCAATAGCTCATTTTGTTTACTAAAAGATATTCTATCGATTGGCCGTCTATTTTTTTAAATTGCATTATTAGTTCAAAAGATACAACCGTTTGTTTATCCTATCATAACCTAACATCACGTATACAAATGGCTATAACTTTTGAACGCCTGATACTATCAAAAAAACCGGACGGTCAATCGATTAAGGATCTTCCACTGATCAAAATGAGCTATGTTTCATCATAATCGGACTGATATTACGATTAACCCTTTTACAAAACTGGATGAAAAAACATGACATCGGAAATTTGGAGATATTGATCGATTTACAGTTCATATGACAGCTGTGAATGTATTTGAATATCAAGAACTAATGCTGCTATGTAATTAACACCTTGGAACAGATTATTAAACCATCTGAAATTGTAGAAACGCTTTTAAAAATTTAGCACTGATTTGACTAGTGTGGAGCGCTCCAACCTCCTTAAATATGTCAACAGATGTTCCTGAAACTCAGTAAAAAGGTACAGAAAATTGAAGTAGCTAATAACGCATTCGTAGCACGAGAATTTTATATCAAATTTTTATTGACGTGCAGTTGTTTTCGCGACGTTACTGAAGTCGAATTTAAGATATAGGTTAATGGTACAATAAAATGGCTCACGAGGTGGCGCTCCGTAAAATAGACCTAAGGTAGTTCAGGCGGTACAATCCAGCCAAACGTGAGATTCAGAGAGAATATCGAACACTTGTCGTTGGGATAAATATCTGAAAAAAAGAAAAGTGTATGGAAGCTGCAGAACTGATTGATGTTGCATAATAGCAATTCCAAAATATTATTAACAAATTAATAGAAAAAAAATTCCTCACCAAATCACACGTAAACATAACTTTTGTTTTCAACTGCTTCAAATTTGTTAATTTTTTCAAATACGTATGAATGTTTTCAGAATTTTGTGGAATTTTTTAAAACTACATTTTTTCTTATTTGGAGCTTACGAATCTACTTGATCCGTCCGGGCACTTCTTGGGTTTAATGAGTGGCTTTTTGCCAACTACTTTTTTATTCTCCATGTTTAAAAAAAATAATAAACATTTTCCTTCAGTTGAGTCTGTTAATTCTGACGTTGCTGTGACACATTCTTGAAAGTATATGCGAAAGAAAAATTCGTGGTATTTATCTTCTCCGGAATCTAGTACACGTTTTTTTGACTGTGTGCAGCATGTATGTAGCAAATACGAGAGCGTCGTATCATAACTTGGGAATGTGTATGCGGTGAATAGAAAAGTACTCTTAAGAGTCTGAAGGACCATTGAATATAAAAAGTGGTGTGTATGCGGGTTGCTTTTTCCACAGCAAGTTCTGACTCTCATTCACTCTTTGATATAGTACACTGGGAGATAGTGTCAAGCGGAAAAACTTCTTGCGCTCTGCGTGCGAATTGAATGGGCGCCAGGCGGAGTCTCAGCAGTCAAAGAATTTTTTAGCATCAAGATGTCTTGAGTGGTGCAACTTGTATCTTTAAAAAAAACTTCAGTTATATAATTTATACCAAGTGAGAATAGGCCTAACGAATGCACGAACTAATGAATGAAATAGGGTTCTTACAACACTAGCTTGTAAAATAAATGCAGTTCTAACAAGAAATATTTTCAATGTATAAAAAAAAGAGGTCAAGCACTTTTTAATTCGTTGAATCTTCAAGGAAATATCTATTCCGTATCATCGATAAGTAGTCATTGTGTCAGGCTAGCATCAAGCTAGCATCAACCCCAACAACCTCCTTAAAGTAGAACCCCATAACTGCAAACTGTAAATCGCAAATGATCTGAAAGTATTTTCTGTAAGATTTTGTTTCGTTTCAGGACTAATTTGATATATTTATACGAAGTGCGACATTCTTGTGCGATAGTAATTCAGACGATTGCAAAGAAAAGAGAAAAGTAAGAAAGAATTGTTAAGGTAGTATGCGCGTCTTGTCTGACGTCGCGTAAGTTCGAGGGAGATTGAGAGAGAATTACAAACAGTTCTCGATGAGAAGAAAATCTGAAAAAAATCAAGCATATGGAAGATGCTAAAGAGCACAATAATAATTTAACAATATTATGGACAAATTGCTGAAATAAATAATTGTTCAACATAATACCCGGCAAACTAATTTTTCTTTTTTGTTACTGTTCTTGTGCGATGGCGATCAAGACAATTGCAAAGGAAAGAGAAAAGTAAGAAAGACTTGTAACTTTGGGGCAAAGTGTCCGAGGGCCGACATTGTTGAATGGCAAGAGCTCTTCCAATGGAGCTGTAGCTGGTAAAGAGTTTAACCCTGGTAGTACGGTTGCTGCAGTAGCTGCGTTCACCTAATTACCGAATCATCGTTTTGCCTAAAAACACATTGCGGCAAATCATTGTTTTTCTGAAAAACATATTTTCGAATGTCATTTGTCCAAACAGTTGAATTTCCGAAATTCCATAATTGAGTTTGACGATGTCGCATTTTTAATTTTCACAATATCAGCACTTGCAGCAGAACATAGGATAAACACGCCAACCTCCTCAACCTAGAACACCATAACTGCAGACTGCAAATCGCAAAAGACAGGAAAGTATTTACCGTACACTAGGAAAAGAGATCTGTTGGTACAAAAAAGCAAGCAGTCATCTGCTGTCAAATAGATTGTTTAGTCAGCTCAACAAAAATTGGTCTCACCTCAAACCTCTGTTGGTCTGCTGAAAACCAAGAAACTGTTGAAGAACCAAAAGATTTTGTTTCGTTTCAGGACTAATTTGATATATTTATACGAAATGCGGCATTCTTGTGCGATGGCAATCAAGACAATTGCAAAGGAAAGAGAAAAGTGAGCGAGACTTGTTACTTTGGGGCAAAGTGTTCGAGGACCGACATTGTTGAATGGCAAGAGCTCTTCCAACAGGGCTGTAGCTGGTAAAGAGTTTAACCCTGGTAGTACGGTTGCTACAGTAGCCTCGTTCACCTAATATACTGGACAGTCGTATAGAGGTGAAGCCAGTCGTACGGCACCAGAAGCAGAAGCACTGGTGCTGATTTCTCGAGGGATGGAGGCCACTTCGACCGTACGTAATGTCAATCGAATTCACATCCCTCTAATGCCAACTTGGCTTCTCTCTCATACTTCTCGGTCCTTTGCGATACTCCAGTCTATGTCTCAGTCTCGCTGTACCAACAGGAGCAGCAGGTCTGGCGAGCAGTCCCATTCGAGCGTGCAGCGCTGGATACGACGCGCGGTTCCAATGAAGAGCTTGCAGGATGCAGTTTCCATTCAGGAGAGAAAAGGAGACCCCACGACCAATAACCGAATACGACGCTTGCACCTGGTCGCACAGGGCATGACAGCAAAACCCAGTGTATATTCGAATAACTCTCTGCTCATATCTGTATACAATAATCATGATGCTGAGTTCCTGAGTCTTTACATTGCACGAAGAGAAAACTTCTGTTGCATCAACAAATCAGTTGCTAATATATATCCTAGCTTAACAAAACGAATTTGCCACGCCAGTAAAAAGATTTGCTAAGCCAGTAAAATGATTTGCTAGACCAGCAAAATAATTTGCTAGGCCAGCAAAATAATTTGCTAGGCCGGCAAAAATATTTGCTAGGCCAGCAAAAATAGTTTCTAGGACAAAAAAAAGTTTGCTAGGCCAGCAAAATAATTTGCTAGGCCGGCAAAAAGATTTACTAGGCCAGCAAAAATATTTTCCAGGCCAACAAATAAGGTTTGCTAGGCCAGCAAAAAATATTTTTTAGGCCAACAAATAAGGTTTGCTAGGCGAGCAAAATAATTTGCTAGGCCAACAAAATAATTCGCTCGGCCGGCAAAAAGATTTACTAGGCCAGCAAAAACATTTTCTAGGCCAACAAATAAGGTTTGCTAGGCCAGCAAAAAACATTTTCTAGGCCAGCAAAAACATTTTCTAGGCCAACAAATAAGGTTTGCTAGGCCAGCAAAATAACTTGCTAGACCGACAAAAATATTGTCAACGCCAGCAAAAAAATTTTCTAGGCCAGCAAATAAGGTTTACTATTACTGTGTCAGCAAATGCCATTTTGGCTTCCTCATAGAGGTAGATTCTTCAAATGTATAAAATAATTAGAAAGCAATTTGCAAGATTCTACTTTGCAGCCTTGTTTATGCTCGAATGACATTTTTCTAAAAATTCAAAATGCCGCAAAATTTGAACCTCTTGATCCAATTTATCATTTAACTTTATAGTATGGAAAGACAATATAATTATAAACTAATACGTGGCTGTACTCATTTGGAAACACGTAGATGTCCAGACTAAATTCTTCACGGTTGGAGAATATTACATGCGACTCTCTCACTGATTCAGAATACGAGATATAATGGGAAGAGGAAGCACGAGTGCAACGTTGCAGAATGCAGATCAAGTATTGCCCACTGGTTACGAACCCTCATCCACTGGTACTACATATCCGGTAGAACGAGAACTCGGTGTTGCAACAGCAGTGACTCACTGCAATTACACAACAAATTGGTTGCTACGTTTACTCCATCAAGAGATCCTTCTTCGCATAGCTTGTTCCGTTAATTTTATTCAGTCATTACGCCACTACCAAAATATGTATGAAATTCGTAAATCTCCAGTTGCTTGTTTTAGAGTTGTCCTCTTTTCACATTCGGGTCGGTTTGAGTTGCAAGTAGTGTGGATTTACACCAATTGTATGAGTGTAAATTTCCAACACCGAAATACTATAAATCAACAAGGATTCCTGTTGAATTTACACAATCATGAACGGACACTTCATCGTGGCGTAAAATCAACACAGCATTTTTTACGGTGAACTATTTCAATACATGTTGATATTTTACTGAGTTTGGTCAGCATGAAATAATAAAAATACGACAGAGAATAAAACAATTATTATTTATTTTATTTGGACATGATCGTGAGAATAAAAATGTCCATATCTCGGCGCTAAAAGCTTCGATAGATTCAAATATCCAGTTACTTATTTTAGAATTTTCCTGTTGGATTTACACAATAATAAATAAATAAAAATAAATTTTAAAAAAATCAACAACGTATTTCTATTTTACTGAATCTGGCCAGCATGAAATGATAGAAATACGACAGAGAATAAAACAATTTATTTTATTTGGACAAGATCGTGAGAATAAAAATCTCCATATCTCGTCTCTGAAAGCTTCGCCAGTAATATGTTTATGGTAGTTGTGTGTTTTGGCTGAACCGCATAAAGAATTTACATCACAACTAGGGGAAACTTTTGTGTGTGCTGCATTGTAACTTGTTTTTCGGTTTCTCGCCATACATCTCGCTCGGCGTAACTTTCCACGACGGAACAACTCGCCCGAACGTCACCTCACTTCATCTCTGTATGCATGCGAATTCAGAACGAATCGGAAAACTTGGTAATTTCTCGCTGCATTTTCAGACCAGCTCGTCGACTGTCCCTGTTTCTCTCTGCAACCCTATGGTTTTAATATCTACAGTTTTACAGCAGAATCTTTACTACTTTAAAAATTTTTTAATTTCCGTTAATTTTATTGCCATTTGAATTTTTTTTTTTCAAATGTCTGTAAATACTTCAACTCCTGTAAATTCTGAGATATGTGGCTGGAATTTTGGACGGGATTTTACGATTATTGATTATCAACGATGAATTTAGTTAAAGGTACGGTCAATATATCGGTAAATATCGATTTTGATGTATTAAAAAAAATGGACTGCCATGGTATTTCTTCAGGCCGGAAAATCCAAGTTACATTTTTTTCTTCAAGATATCAACTTTTGGCCTTCATTATCTTTCTCAAGTCGCATATTCTACCTTGGAAAATACCGGTTACAAAAAAAGTGACATTTTCCCGTTTCGGATTCCAGAATTCACAGATTCGACTTTTGGTCGGAAAATCCAACCTAAAGAACCTAAATTGTGTTTTCTTCAAGATATCAAATTTTGGCCTTCACTATCTTTCTGAAGTCGCATATTCTATCTTGGAAAGTACCGGTTACAAAAAAAGTGACATTTTCCGGTTTCGGATTCCAGAATTCACAGATCCGACTTTTGGTCGGAAAATCAAACCTAAAGAACCTAAATTTTGTTTTTTTCAAGATATCAAATTTTGGCCTTCACTATTTTTCTCAAGTCACATATTCTACCTTGGAAAGTACCGTTTACAAGCTTTTTTACGATGATTAAAAAAAACGTGACTTTATTTCGTTTCGATAGCTTAAGGTCCACGAGAGTGTCGTTTTTTTAAAAGAATCACCCAAATGCATATTTTAATCTGAATATATTATGAAAGTAACACTGTGTATTTAAAACCCTATTAAGGTAGTATGAGCACAAACCTCACGATCAGAGAGAAAAGTGATTTTTTAATATGCTATAGAATAGATTCAGAGGATGCTGTCTGTAAAATTTCAAACCATTTTACCGACCATTTACAATAATAGTTAATGTGCAAAATTGGGAAATTTAGTACATGTTATATACGGAAATTGCCCTGATAACACTTTGAGACCGAAATAACCATTCTTCAAATTCAGACAGCTCCGTAAATAAAAGCTCGAAATATCGAGAAAACTGCTACGAACACGTACGTCCCTTAAAAAATATATGTTACCGAATATTTCGAATAGATATCATCGATTAAATTGACGAGTTTTCGCGAACCAGCATCAAACTGCCGGAAAACAG
This sequence comes from Ephialtes manifestator, assembly GCA_963970395.1. Taxonomy (NCBI): domain Eukaryota; kingdom Metazoa; phylum Arthropoda; class Insecta; order Hymenoptera; family Ichneumonidae; genus Ephialtes; species Ephialtes manifestator. Next base: position 22,069,338 of record OZ019981.1, on the reverse strand, counting down.
TTGACTATAGCGTAGCCACGCGTTCCTTGATTGGCCAAATGGCGGCCGGCTGGACAATCTGAGTCAAATGACACTCTTATTTAAACTACTACTGTTTTATAAATATACATACCTTATCATCACACACACTTCATAATTTTTCTCTCTTATATTGTGATTTTTAAAATAGCGAAATGTGTGATACTTCGCTTTTTCCCCATAATAAAAAATATGGGCTTTCTATTGACTAGGTACCCCGCTCATACTACCTTAAAAAACAAAAGATTCTATAATATATTGCGGGTTGTATCTTGTCATTTACCAACAGCATGGCTTGCGGTTAGCTCACACACAGCTGACAGAAGAGAAACTATATTCTGACCTAACTATAGTGTTCAGGGTCGGTATAATTTATCACAAAACATTTACGATGTTGGATAGTCTCACGAAATCGCTAGACCCGTCGTGATACGTAGAATTTTGTCCAACCTATCATCCGTACTCACGTCGACTGCTGGTGGCTGCACACGAGTTCAAGAGCTTCGTGTGAGCTTGAAGTTTCTGACCCCAAATAGTAGGTAATATCCACATAACGTACCCGTGTAACACAATGTATATTATACCGCAATTTGTCCGTGCAAAACTTTCGGGTGCATCCATCAATTACACTCTAGCGATCTTTAATCACGCTTACGATTAATGCTCTCGAAAATCTGTGTAATTATACAAAAGCCTTGAAAGACTCAAGTTGAAGTACCACCACGTAAACCCACATGTTACTCACCGAAATGGGTAATGCAGACCAACGACATCAGGATATCCACAAATGATGAACGGTAACCAATTTTGCATTATACGATCCAGTACATTTTTTTTATTCAAAAAACTGGTGGACTGAAACGTCTAAAATGGAACTCACATTAAAGGCAATTCTAACCTTAAAGTTTTATCCAAAAACGTTGCAATCGAAAAAATTTAATTTTGGGGTACAATAAAATATTCATTAGGACCATTTATCAATTATTGATTTCAATGGTGTTTTGCAACTATCGTACACGGAAAGAAATGTTTGATTGTGGAAACTATGTTTTCGATTTGCTTACACAATGTGTAAAAAATTAGTTGTCTCAATCATATCGAATAGTAAACTCAACTATTCACGATTAGTTCTCGCGAGATTAGTTAGGTTAACTAATCCCATAGTTGGGACTACCATTCGAATAGTTGGGACTACCATTCGAATAGTTGGGACTACCATTCGAATCGTCGGTATTACCATTCGAATCGTCGGTATTACCATTCGAATCGTCGGTATTACCATTCGAATCGTCGGTATTACCATTCGAATCGTCGGTATTACCATTCGAATCGTCGGTATTACCATTCGAACCGTTGGCATTACCATTCGAATCGTCGGTATTACCATTCGAATCGTCGGTATTACCATTCGAATCGTCGGTATTACCATTCGAATCGTTGACATTACCATTTGAGTTGTAAGGGAAATAGAATAATCGATTGGTTGTGTCAACTCATTTCTTGGTTATGGCAACTAAACTTTTTTTACGCGTCGTAACGTAGGCCAAGCACTAATTATATTGCAGGTTAGGATAAAGGTAAAACAATTACAAAAAGCGTAGCAAGGGCAAAGTTTCGCATTCCAACTGTAAAGATTCCATGGCCTAAAAATATTTTTCGGGCAATTAAGAGAATTATGTTATTTCAATTTCATTTAATAATATGATAATAATTTAATAATATACATAATAATGATTATTTGTTATTTCATTTTTTACATATCAATTTATTTTTATCAAGAGACGCGGTAACGTCTCGACGCCAAGTTCTTAAAAATATAATTAACTTCTCGTATATATATATATGTTTTATATAGTCAGAATTTATCCCATATACCGGATCCTGAATGTAATTAAATACCAGGATGTGGCGAACATGACAATCTACGTTAAGAGGACAAAACGTCAAGAGACGAAAAACGTCCCTTTTCGTAAATTTTGCGAAAACCTCCGGCTCGATGCTCGATGGTTAACGACCATTGGACGAACGAGCAGGGAAATCACTTCCTCTGCATGTTAAGAGCGCAGGTGTGAATAAAAGCTTCGCTCGTACAGCGGAATTAAGGGAGAATCTGGTTTTAAGTGCCGTAAAAAATAACTCGACTTTTGGATTGATTTATGATTTTTATTTTGATTTATTCGATCGGGACTAAAGTATAAAGTAAAGTACCAAAAAATATGTTCAATCTGGCGCATTTAATGGTTAAAAAAATGAAAATTACGAGTTGTTATATTTAAATGATCCTGAAAAGTCACTCTCCAGTTAATTGACTGGGCAATAACGGAATTTTGACTCCGTAATGACTAAGTAAAAGCATATCGTATCCACCAGAGTAAATCTTTACTTATTCCTTACATATAGAACGTTTATCATGACTAATGAAAAAGAACATATGAGCCATTCTCTGTCAGTTCAGCCACTTTTTTTTTCGACCCTCTCAGATCTATCCCATAATTGGACACATTTTAGTACCACTTAAAGCACTCTTTGTGAATTTTTTCAGATTTTCAAAACAATCCGTTTGGGAAATGTATTTTTTTTTATTATTCATATAACTTCGATGGAGTAAGTCTGACAGAAAAAATACATATACAAAAAAATGTTGCTTTTTACTCAACTTTGTAATACAATAGGTCTCATATTTTTATTCGTGTTGCAAAAGTGATATTCAGCAAAAAAAAATGTTAAACAATTTTTTTCATTCATTCGAACATCTTCGATATTATTTTCAATTTTTTATAAGCTGTAGAGACATGTATAGAACCTATAAAAAAATTGGTATAGTGGGCATCGACTACTTGAAGGATTAAAAAACGAAAGAAAATTAATTAAATTTATTTAATTGTTTTTTTATTTTTATATATTTTTTTATTTCACTTATTTTTTGTTATTCCTTCAAATAATCGATCCACTGAGCTACTTGACGCGCAACGACGACACGGCCTTCAGGGTTTACATACAGTTATTCGTGCGTATAGCCATTTATTGGATCGAAAATTTTGGAAAATATTTTTTTTCTCCTTCAAATAGTCGATGCCCACTATGCCAATTTTTTGTTATGTTTTTCACATATCCCTGTAGCTTGTATAAAATTGGCAGTGATATCGAAGGAGTCCGAATGAGTAAAAAAATTGTTTAACTTTTTTTCGCTGTAAATAGCTTTTGCAACACGAATAAAAATCTGAGACATATTGCAATACAAAGTTAAGAGAAAAACAACATTTTTTTTTTATGTGTGATTTTTTTGTCAGATTTACTCCATCGAAGTTATATGAATAACAAAAAAAAATATACATTTCCTAAATGGATGGATTAAAAAATCTGAAAAAATTCACAAAGAGTGCTTTTAAGTAGTACTAAAATATGGCCAATTATGGGATAGATCTGAGAGGGTCGAAAAAAAAGTGGCTGAACTGACAGAGAATGCCTCATATATTCATTGCCTATAATTAAGCAGTACGTGCACATTCACTTAAGTAATCATGGAATATTCAACAACTTATGGATTATTACGATATTGATTATTAATGTTCGCATTCCTAATACATTTAAACTGACAATCTTAGTAAATCTGAGTATTTAAGAAACTTCATCAACGCTGACATCGTTGAGATCATACAAATTTTACAGCTACATTACTAAGTCTTGATCAATATTTATACTAAGATAGTAGCGACACAGAATTTTTTTTTCTCCAAAACTCTTTTCGCTACGTCATGAAATCTAATAAACGTTGATAAGACTTTGATTTAGTATAATTTTCGAACGTAAAGTTCTTCTTCTTTTGTTCTTACTACCAAACATGGCTTCATAATAATTCCAGTACAAATAAAAATTGATATGCCTGGAAAATATTATAGTGATAGCAGAATTTCTCATTACATAAGAGATTCTCACCATTAAGTCACAAAGTATCCTCCTGCTATGATGACAAAAAAGTCAACCATAAATATTCACATAAAATATAACGTGATAAACCATAAATATTATGTAGGATAAAAGTGCTGAATCTGGGTCAATGACCTTTGTTGGATTAGTGCGTTACGATCTACATGTGGAAAAAAAATAATTTTACAACTTCGTACTTCTGTTGATATCAGTGAGATAATTTGGATGTTAAATCATAGTCGTGATAAAATTGAACAACGTTTCACGAGTTTTTCTGTTTTTCAATTATTAACTCTCGAGACAATATTTAACAAGGTTTACTTGGGATTTTTTTCGATTAAGAGTAAAAACGCAAATTTCAAATTATCTCGCTTCGTTATATGTTATTTATTGAATGTTCGATCGGAACACTTCACCAAACGAGTAAACAATTAATACAGATTGTTGAGTGGAATAGCCTAAGTAATTTTTGTAAATATTTTGAGGCTAGAAATTTTTCTGTAGAAATTAATAATTGTTATTTTGTTCTCGAAATATTTTATAATTTTTAGGTAACACAGGAACGCATAATGACTGTCATATTATTTTTTCAGCCTATCCAAATGTAATTAAGATGTTGTTATTAGTGATAGATATGGATTTCACATGTATTTTACTCGAAAAAATGTCAAATATGGACTTTTCACGTACTTTTCGTGTATTCCATCGATGGTGCGAATCTTGAACGCAATTATCTTAAATATGGATTTCACATGCAATTTGCACGAAAAAATGTCAAATATGGATTTTTCACGTACTTTTCGCAACCATTTTAAATATGTACCTCTCATGTACTTTTTGTGTATTTGATTGCGCAATTTTCGAATTGGATTTTTCAAGTACTTGTTACGTACGTCCAACATGGAATTGGAAGTGCGTGAAAAGTCAAGGATTGTCTCATTAGCAGGACTTTTTTTTATGTACTTCTCACGAATCCCGCGTGGATACGTAATGTACTTTTTTTTAACTCAGGTTATGAAGCTAAATTATGAATCACAGTATGTCGCCAAATTAGTGAATTAAAAAAAAAAACTTTTTAATGCGCATATACCAAGGCATGTTACAACGGTTTATCAAACTCCGTTTTGCCCCGACCGATGGCAAAAACGAAGCGGAGGGAGTGTTGAGTTTCCTGACTAACGAGCTCGTAAACATCTTTCCTTCGCTTAATTTCTCGAAAGCTAATGAAAGTTTCTTCGTCGAGGACTACGAAAAGTGACGCAAAATGTTGAGAAAGTGACGTACTGTACATTGATATATATATATATATATATATATATATTAATGTTTGCAAAAAAAAACTTTAAAAAAAATCTTTGATTAAACTTGCAAAAGTGTGTGTCGACCTGAATATGCAAGTTTTCACATAGAATCCGCCGGCAATTTTTTTTAAGTATCGTTTTTAGGATATATATCGCTAAAACTAGATGTCGATTGTTAACTCCTAAGTATAATTTTTTTACATGCGTTTAAGCCATGGGGAGCAGAAGAAAATACAATATTGAATAAAAAAACGAAATTGCAACAAAAAGTCTTTTTAAATTAAATGAATTTTATAATATGTCTAAATTTGATTTTGGAACTAACATTTTTTCGCTAAGTTAGCTCGACTTGCCTACCAGAGTTAACCCGTCAAGTATCTGATTTTTCGGACCACTGGATAATTTATTATCAATTTATTAATGGTTAAACATATAACTGTAAGTTATTTATTTTCTCACATCTGGCTTAAATTGCTATGAATTTCATATTGAACGTTGTAAAAATATTGAGATAAGAAAAGAAACGCCTTTCGTGTGTATTCTGATTATACAGATTAATCTGAGATCGATAAATATCATTATCGAATCCGAAAAAAAGTAGGTTCTTACAATATTATTAAAATATTAAATATCCAGTGTGTTGAGCAGCCAATGAAATAATATTACTGCCATAATTCAACAATATTATTAACAGGTTTTTATATCTCTCTATATTATAAAAAGTTTTTACACCCTCCGCCGTGTCAAGAATCGAGGGACTTTGAAAAATTGACCACAAACCACCTGTTGCAGAGGAATAGAGAGCCCCCCCCCCTCTTTATTCCTCCTGAGCTCCTGAGGTCCGGTAGAAGGGCCTTTCATGAGGGATAGGGAGGAAGGTTCCCGAGGGATAAAGGCGGTCCCGTGGATTAGAGAAGGGGTTCCCGTAGGACAGAGGAGGGGTACCCGTGGGACAAAGGAGGGGTTCCCGTGGGACAGAGAAGAGGTTCCTGTGGGATAGAGCAAGGTTTCCTGTGAGATAGAAGAGGGTTCCCGAGCGATAAAGGAGGGGTTCCCGAGCGATAGAAGAGGGTTTCCTGTGGGATAGGGGAGAGATTCCTGTGGGATGGTGGAGCGGTTCCCGTGGGACAAAGGAGGAATTCCCGTCGGATAGAGGAAGGTTTCCTGTGAGATAGAAGAGAGGTTCGCGAGCGATAGAAGAGGGTTTTCTGTGGGGTAGGGAAAGGGTTCCCGTAGGATAGAGGAGGGGTTCCCGAGGGATAGAAGAGGGTTTTCTGTGGGATAAAGGAGGGGTTTCCTTAGGATAGAGAAGGGGTTTCCATGAGTTAGAGGAGGGATTCCCGTGGGATACAGAAGAGGTTCCTGTGGGATAGAGGAGGGGACCCCGAGGAATAGGGGAGGGGTTCCCGTGGAATAGAGGAGGGGTTCCCGTGGGATAGAGGAGGGGTTCCCGAGGGACAGAGTAGGGGTTCCCGAGAAATAGGGGAGTGATTCTCGAGCAATAGAGGAGGGGTTCCCGAGGGATATAGGAGGGGTTCCCGTGGGATAGAGAAAAGGTTCCCGTGGGATAGAGGAGAAGATTTCGTGGGATAAAGGAGCGATTCTCGAGGAATAGAGGAGAGGTTCCCAAGGGATAAAGGAGGAATTCCCGAGGGGTATCAAGTTAGCCAAGGAATTTCAAACAAGTGGTTTCAAGTTCGCTGTGGAATTTTGACCGTTTGGTATCAAGTTGACCATAGAATTTCAGGCGAGTGGTATCAAATTAGCGATGGAATTGCAAAAAATAAATTTAACCGAGATTTTTCGAGCACGCGAGCAACAATAACCACAAGTACTTCAACAAAAGTATTTCTTCGATATATCAAAACATTAAAAAAATATTTTTGTGCTATGTAGATGACGAATAAAGAGCCTGAATGGTAAGGAATCGAACAGCGTCTTCTAAAGGAATGTCCGGCTCTATCACAAGTTAAGATAATGTGCGAGGACTCTCAACGTAGATGGATAGCAGCTGTCCGGCGATTGATGTATATCTCAGGTTCGAGCATAAGCACAAGCTTCGGTTGCTCGTGCATCCATGCAGCAGAGACTGCACCTATGCTGCTGTTACTACTGCGGCATATACAGTAGCATCAGGTTAGGCTATCGCTACTGCTTGCTCTTACTACACGCTTGTTGCTGATGTGGCACTACCGTACGACGGATATCTATGTTTGTACACCTAGGATCGTCGGGTTTATGCAACGTGCTTGACACCACACGTACCAACGAGGAGAACTACGAGGAACATGATTACGCCAACAGCAAACTGCACAACGTCCCTCAGCGCCCTTCGAAATTACGGTATATACGTACCAACTCTCCTTAAGGCTGATTAACAACGATTCAATTGAGGACCAGGGGTTGGACTGCATCCTGAACTCGTCCGAAGATATCGAGTATACTAACCACTCTGGTCAAAAGCTCATAAGTGTCCTTTGTCACGTGCTAGCACGACTATCTACATGGAAACTCAAATATATATATTGTTATGAATATACACGGGAAGAAATGTTTGGTTGTGGCAATTACGTTTTCAATTTGCTGTACGCAATGTCTAAAAGATTAGTTGCCTCAACCACATCGAATAGTAACCTCAACTATTCACGATTAGTTCTCGCGAGATTAGTTAGGTTAACTAATCCAATCGTTGGGACTACCACTCGAATCGTCGGTATTATCATTCGAATCGTCGGTATTACCATTCGAATCGTTGGTATTACCATTTGAGTTGTAAGATAAATAGAATAATCGATTGGTTGTGTTAACTCATTTCTTGGTTATGGCAACTAATCTTTTTTTCCGTGTAGAGATTAGGCTTTATAGGAACACACGGTATGACGATTGAAAAACGAATACTTGATAAACTTCACAGTAAACGTGATAGAAGAAAGTCTTGACAGGACTTTGACTGCGAGCAGACGTGCGAACGAAAGCGATCAAGGTAAATAGAACCCTTTGTAATTAATAATATCCGCCCCACAAACAAATATCCGGTTTATTCATTCGCTCAGTCGTACACGGAAAGAAAAAAGTAGTTGTGAAAACTGATTTATCGGTCCTGACAACCAATCGAAATAGTTAGAATAGCGCCAACTACTCGGTCGGTTGAAGAAACTATAACCTCGTTGGTAGATTATCGATAGTAATGACCAGCTGAGATCATAACCTCAACTCATCGGTTGGTTGACGTAACGAATCATTTGGATTGGACAGCAGCCGTGATAGTTGCAGGAACCAAGTTGTTGGTCATACGTACTATTTATTACTACCAATCGAAAAAAGTTAAGACTACGATTCCGATTTAGTTTTAGTAACTAACACGCGGCACAGCATGTGCTAGAATTGGTAGGCAGAACTACTTTTTTCTTTCCGTGTAACAATATATACACAATATATGCGATATATAGAGCCTAAATACATATGGGGGATTTTCGATGGTTTCGACCGGGGTCTGACCCTCGACCTCTCGGATTCTGTCCACATTTTTTTGTTTTATTGTCTCAACCCTAAATAGAGCTAATTTTTTCAGACTTTTTTTCCAATTTAGGTTCGTTACTTTGTAATTCGTCATAGTTTTAATATGAATTAACTTCAATTTTACAACACGTACATTGAATTTTCATTTTCTTTTTTGTATGTTAAATTGAATTTTTTACATGAATTCAGTAAAAGTACAGATATATCATATTACTATACAGTATATGAATTCTCCAAATATTTTTTACTGTGTATCTACACTTGACACTGTCGTTCCAAATTTCAACTCGATCGATCAAACGGTTATTGAATTATAGGCGATTGAATTTTCGAAAACGCAAACGCACACATCCATACGGATTTATATTTTCGAGACCGCTTTTTCTCGATATTTTCGACCACTCTCAGTTTCCTAACAGGAAAATCTCGAAAACAAAAAAATTTAATGAAAAAACTTCCTCTGTGAGGAAGAAAAAAGTAGTATACGATCATCATCACTGCTATACTACTTTATAGCCTGAAAATTTATAATGTATTTCCATATTCCATCGAAACCATCTCCTCGATGGCCCACAGCAAAAAAAAAAAATGGAATCCAACTTTCTTCGAAACAAAAGCTGCCTTCGTCACCAGAAAAAAAGGTAAAGAGCACAGCAGCTACTGGAAGAGGGGCTATTAATCTCAGGTATAAAGTAAGATAAGTGAGCCGTGGAAAACGTTGGCCAAGGCAGAAGCAGAAGCAGTGGGTCGTGCACCACGTTCCGCCGGGATTCTGGAAGTAAGAAAGGCCTTTTTCGTATATAGCCTGGATATCTTCGGGGCCGCGAAAACTAATTCCAGCTTCTAATGGTTCTGCCAATAGCAATTTCTATAAGACTGAATAGTGATTTCCAGATCTCGAGGCTCTTCTCTCTTTTCTCTTTTCCTACCGTTTCCTTTTACCCCCTCCTCTGTCCCACTCTGTAAGTTCGAAAAACTTCTCTATACGTATGCTACATCAACACTATATCTGTTTCGAACGACAAGCATCTATAAAGTCTTGCGCAATTTTCGCCCGTTCCTTTTAGCCGACTTGATCTTCTCCCCTAATTTCATAAGCTGCAAGTCACAAACAATCGAGCCAAATGAGACAAATTAAGGTAATTATGTCAAGAGGGCAAATCAAACTGGCGTTCATGAACTTTTGGCCTATTGTAATTGAGCGTTTCAGCTTTAGTTCTCCAAAATTTGAATGGTTCTTACCGATAAATTGAATAAATAATGAATACTTGAAAATCGATTTTTTTACACGGCCCTTATGGAAGTGTTAGCGAAATTAATATTTAAATCGAGAATTAACATACTTCGATTAAAGATAGAGAAAAAATAAAAAGTGTCGCGAATTCGAAAGTTATTCACGAATTTTTGGGTATCATAAAAAAATGAAGTCACCGGACGCATGTTAAAATAAACTAATATTAAGTGCACGATTCCGGACGAGATGACGTTACTTAACCTAACTATCATCCGATGTTCAAGATGTCTATTTACTTGAAAATAATTGTGTCAACCTAATTGCAACAATTTGCACAAATTCTCAATTAGTTTTGATATTATCATTGTCACAGTCACAATGCAAGTTATGATAGTTATGTTGAGAAGGCAAATCAAACTGATGTTCATGAACTTTTGACCTATTGTAATTGAGCTTTTCAGCTTTAGTTCTCCAAAATTTGAATGGTTCTTACCGATAAGTTGAATAAATAATGAATACTTGAAAATCGATCTTTCTACACGGCCCTTATGGAAGAGTTAGGGAAATTAATCTTTAAATCGAGAATTAACATACTTAGATCAAAGATAGAGAAAAGATAAAAAGTATCGCGAATTCGAAAGTTATTTGCGAATGTTTGGGTATCATAAAAAAATGAAGTCACCGGACGCATGTTAAAATAAACTAATATTAAAGTGCAGGATTCCGGTGCAGATTACCTAACCTAGCTATCATCCGATGTTCAAGATGTATATTTACTTGCAAATAATTGTGTCAACCTAATTGCAACATTTTTCATAAATTCTCGATTATTTTTGGTATTATCATTGTCACAGTCAAAATGCAAGTTATGGTAGTTATGTTGAGAAGGCAAATCAAACTGATGTTCATGAACTTTTGACCTATTGTAATTGAGCTTTTCAACTTTACTTCTCCAAAATTTGGATGGTTCTTACCGATAAATTGAATAAATAACGAATACTTGAAAATCGATCTTTTTACACGGCCCTTATGGAAGTGTTAGCGAAATTAATCTTTAAATCGAGAATTAACATACTTAGATTAAAGATAGAGAAAAAATAAAAAGTATCGCGAATTGGAAAGTTATTTGCGAATTTTTGGGTATCATAAAAAAGTGAAGTCACCGGACACATGTTAAAGTAAACTAATAATATAGTACACGATTCCGGGCCAGATGACATTACCTAACCTAACTATCATCCGATGTTCAAGATGTCTATTTACTTGCAAATAACTGTGTCAACCTTATTGCAACATTTTTCACAAATTCTCGATTATTTTTAGTGTTATCATTGTCACAGTCAAAATGCAATATATAAAAAATGTTCTATATTATATAAATGCTATGACTCCAGCGTATTGACAGAGCCATCTTAACATACCTTAAGACATATCGGTAAAGGGTATAATTAAAATCACTTGGAGAAACAGAGTCAAAATGATTTAATTGCACAGTTAATAATAATCAAACGATAATACAATTTAATTATCAACGGCATAATTACTAATACGTGATGTATGTAGTTTGTTTGGAATGTTGACTCAAACTAAATATTTTGCATGACAATATTTGAATCAGCGTTGTTGAAAATAAACTTCTTATCAAGCGACAGACTGACAATTGTCTAGAACTTGTGTTCACAAATCTTCATCACTTAATTTCTACACGAGACATAAATAATATGCAGACACGATACTTTCGTGACGCAAAACGTAATTGGTTCAAGCTTAGTCTTCTGTAACCGTATTTTCTTATTAATTTACCTTATTATAAAACTTATCTACTAAATTATTTATCGAACATTATTAAATATTTTTCCATTTACGTAGGAACTTTCAGCTCGCTATCCTATATTTGTAAAAGTTAATGCAATAACGTCAATTTTTCGAAAATTGCAAGACACCATCAAATTCGAACCGTCGTTCCGATTATGGCCAAATTCATTACCAAACAACATTAAATGTACCTGCACTTACGAAGAACTATTTGTCAAAATATCGTAAATTTTACAAAAATTGGAGCATTCACGCCCTTGTTTGAAAAAATTTAAAAAGCTATTAAAATCTAAAGTTCTTCATACAGTTTGTCAAAAATTGCAACAATCAATGAATTGCCCGTTATTTCACTTGCGTGCTAAATTTTAGGTAAACCAATCGAACGGTTCTTGAGTTACAGTCGATTGAAAGTAAAACAAGATTTCCTCAGTAATATCAAACAAATTTTAACAATAAGTTTAACAAATTTTTATCTTTATATCTGATCAGAGTGAATTTTTGGGAAAACATAAATTTATCATAAACGCGACGAGAGACATTAATATGGCAATTATTGCCATTTTAATATTTTGCTTTTTCAGCATTCATGTTCGTTTCACGCAAGGAGCGAGAGAAGATACATTCGGGGCGCGCCAACCTTCATCAAAATCGTGGATCACCTGTTGAGTTCCTGTTGGATCTGCGCAAAAGTCTTTCCCTTGGTCTCAGGAGCGATGTAAAATATTAGAACAGCAAAGCCCCAAACGATGATGCTGCCAGCCAAGAAAAGCACAGAATGTCCAAATCCCCAAGTGATCGCGAGTTCGATGTACAATTTACCCATCAATGCTGCAACTATACCACTGGAGACACCCACAACACACATGCTGATGCCTTTTACATCTGTGGCAAATATTTCGGACGATATAACCATATGAGTATTCAAGAGTCCGCTATTGAATGCGAATACCTGAACCAGAACAGCAACGAGAAACAATGTGCCATATGCGCTAACGTCATAACTCATGTATTCCTTCGCAAATAAAATAGCACCAATAACAAAATTGGCAAGACCCGCGACAACGCTAGACGCCAGAACCAATGGCTTTCTGCCGAGTCTATCGATCAAAACTCCTGACAGAATAACAGATAGTATCTGAGTTACACCAATGGCAAGCGCTGCTAAATGACTAGGTATTGTACTTCCTGCGGCCCGAAATATCAGTTCACCATATGCGATGAGAGTGAAGAAAAGCCCGAAATATTGAGGTATCAAGAATGAAAGGACTATGCCAAGGGCACGGCGATTGGTACGGTCTGTAAATATGTCCCGGATGGTTCCTGGTTTTGACTTCTGTAGTTTATTGTTATTATCCTTGGGTATTAATTCCGTTATCGTTTCCAATTCGTCTTTGACATCCGTTTTGCCACGAAGCTGCTCCAGTGTTGATTCCGCCTCTTCAAAACGTCCTGCCATTACCAAGTAGTGCGGGGTTTCGGGCATGAACCAAAAGCTCACCTCGAATATGATGCCGATGGTCATTAGTACACCGGCATAATTAACGACGGATAGGTATGGACAAATCCCGAAGGAAAAAAGGATTCCGACATTGACCATAATGACTATGACTGAGCCAGAAATACCACGAGTCTGAACGGATGCTATTTCACCGACGTACATAGGAGTGATGCACATGGCCATGCCGAATGCGAATCCGGCTAATACTCGTGATATGTGGATTGTCTGTAACATCAGAAGTTACTGTATTTAGCATGTTAATTGTTATCCCGTGCGGATTGATCCTACCATTTTGTTGGTTCGTGTACGATTGGATCTTGGTAGGATTTCGGCAGGATTGAAAAAAAACCCTAGCAACTGAAGATGACGCATTGATAACACCTAAAATGACTGACAATATTCTGCCATCTTTGGTAACGACCGAAATGACAGCTAAAACGACGGAGCTTTTTTGGTTCAGAACTTGCGTGTCATTAATTCCCGGTGATGATGTCAAAATTACAGCAAAATTTATTCGTGATATGATTATAAAGTATCGTACAAAATCACGCAAGCTGAAACAGAAAAAAGCTTCGTCATTTCTGCCGTTATTCCGACCGTAATCAACATGGCAGAAAATGATTTGTCATTTTCGCCATCATAACGCCGTGATTAAACCTTCACCATTTTTGCTAGGGAAGATCGATATTGGGTCTACTTTCGGTAGGATTCGGGTTGTATAATCGAGTATCAACCGAATTTCTACCGTTTGTTTTGTGCAAAAAATCAACCCGTAACTAAACAAGTTCCAACCGTTTAAGAGTAAGTCGACAGTTGGAGTAACGGTTGGTTTTAGAAAATTCTACCAAATTCCAACCGTTACCCAATATGATGGTTGGAATTTCGTTGGTTACGGGTTATTTTTTGCCAAACCACACGAAGAGAAATTTCTGTGTTGTGACAACATAAAACGAGGACATCAAAAATCGTTATGTTAGGCTGGCGAATCTTTTGTTCGACTGACAAATCTTTCTGCTGGGCTGAGCAATTTTTTGTTAGCTTAACGTAACGATTTTTGTTGTCCTCGTTTTATGTTGTCACAACACAGAAATTTCTCTCCGTGCAACCAGTTGGAATTGGGTTGGTGTACAGTTGGTCAAGTCCGCGAGGGATTAGCTTTTGTATCGCATTATCAATGCAGTGAGCTATAAAAATAAGTTGTCCAAAATGATGATAATGTGTGTGAGTGTGTGCGTGTGCAGATTCAATCTTCAAATTGACTTCAAATTGGGTATCCAAGTGGTCTATCATATAATAATAAAATGATAATTGGTGTCAAATTTGGCGCAAAATCGAATTTTTTAAATTGCTATGTCTAAACCAAGCTTTTTTGAACTTTAATTCCCAAAATCGCAGTGACAAAAAAAATTGAAATTTTTTATAGATTTCATTTAAATTTGATTCTGTATGAACTGTCATGGAACACAGTTTGAGTACAAATTTTATGCGAATTGGTGAAGCGGTTCAAATTTTATGTCATTTTAAGTTTTGTTAAAACTGTCTTTCGAGCATAATCAAACCTGCAAAATAGAACCTTGCTAATTGCTTCCTAATTTCTTAATACATTTACCGGAGCTTCTTCTATGATGAAACCAAAATTGATTAACATACTTCCTTATAGAAGTGCCATCATCAAATATGTCAAATAATAAAGAAGCAATTTACAGCAAGGTTTTACTTTGCAGGTCATTCTGGTATTATTGATTCTTACCCAAACATGTCTTGCTAGCATGATCATTGCTGAACTGAGCACGACAGGAAGTATAGCTATTAACATCGTGCTTCGACGGCCAAATTTGTCAACGATTATGTTGGCCACAAGTGGTCCAATCAATTGACCAACACCGCCTGCACCTGCCATTGTTGATATGTCCTCTGGAGTAAAAGGAACCGGTGAATCCGGCTCCATTAGTTTTACTACCGACGGCGAAATCCATCCTAGAGTCGTTCCGATAATGAATCCGGACATCGCGGCTAGTAAAGTTCCAAGTTTATAAATCATAATGCAGCAGATTTAAAAAAATGACATACCTTAGGGTTTTTAATTTTACAATTCAGAAAAATTCTCATATAATATTTTCACAAGCCCCAAAAAACATAAGAACGTACATCACGAAAAAAATTACGATAGTAATATTTTATTATCAATCTGTATTAATTATAAACACTGGCCTTTATATTCAAATAATTTTTTAATGTTCCCAATATCTAAAATTCTTGATACAGAGCTTGATTTTTCTATTTCAAATTGCGAATATGATTTGAAGAGTCTTGCTAAGCGACTAAAGAGCTCAATCCATCGATTTTAATGGATTTTCTATGCAGTATGATCCCATTAAAGTTGAAAGGCCAGGAGAACGCATAATGTATACATGCGGCCTCAATGTTTGCGTCTAGACAATATCGATGAGACGAACACGTGATCAGGTAGTTCACATACTTGTAGCTCCGAGCGAGAATATATAAAGAGGTTTAACGAATGGTAGTTCACGGAAAACAAGCTACAGATCCGGTTTTCGCACACTTTAACTCCACACTACATATTAT
Organism: Ephialtes manifestator; assembly: GCA_963970395.1. Lineage (NCBI taxonomy): Eukaryota > Metazoa > Arthropoda > Insecta > Hymenoptera > Ichneumonidae > Ephialtes > Ephialtes manifestator. The sequence goes on along the minus strand of OZ019981.1, from coordinate 22,053,440 downwards.
GCTAATAATTCGCTCTGCATGCTGAGAAAAAAGAATGTTTGAATGAACTAAATCGGTGTACACTCTCGTTCAAATGAATTTTCCGTTAGGACTATGTTTAGATGTTTAGTTTCTCCAATAATTATTAGACTCAGTTGTCTAAAATATATTTGCGGTAACCAAAATTTTTGTTATATCAACTAAAAATTCGTTTGTACGCCGATTTAGTTCATTCAAACTTTTTTTTCTCAATGTATATAATCCTAGTAAATCGTAGCAAGAAAAAAAAATTAAAAGTCTCATTTTCTTTATTTGCATTTACCTCTAACAATAATTTAAATAAGAATTCACTTTTTACCGTAAATGAAAAAAAATTATTAGATTCAGTTGTTTAAAATACATTATATACTAAAAATTCGTTTGTACTCCGATTTAGTTGATTGAAACATTTTTTTTTCTCAATGTATATAATCCTATAGTAAATCGTAGCAAGAAAAAATTGAAAACTCTCATTTTCTTTATTTGCATGTTTCTATAACAAATATTTAAATAACAATTGACTTTTTACTGTGAATAAAACAAAGTTCAATAGTAATTGAAAATAATGATTGCTTTAGAGTCAAAATAATAAGCACTCGAAGATAAAAGAACAGTAGACAAGCGTGAATATCGTCGATACGATTATATCCGATTTATTGGTTGGGAGTAAATGTAAGAAAATTCATTAGCTTTTTGCTCAATGTGGTTTTTTTCCCGACTGCGCCAAAATAATCTCATTCCGTTCATACAAGGAAAAAAAAAGATTAGTTACCATAACCAAGAAATGAGTTGACACAACCAATCGATTATTCTATTTCCCTAGCAACTCAAATGGTAATACCAACGATTCGAATGATAATACCGACGATTCGAATGGTAGTTCCAACTATTCGAGTGGTAGTCCCAACGATTGAATTAGTTAACCTAACTAATCTCGCGAGAACTAATCGTGAATAGTTGAGGTTACTATTCGATATGGTTGAGGCAACTAATTTTTTTTCGTCACTCGTGCATGAATCGCGGCACTTTCCATCGCAGTCTTGCGAGCCGAAAGTCGCTCATAGCATGACAGATGTCAACGCGTGGTGAAATGACAGAGTCGCGCATGCGCAGTTCGCATTTCGTTCACTTTCGTCCCTTGGAATTTTACTTTCGACGTTTTTGTCCCTAGAGACGTAACCTCACTTTTCAGTGTTCGTCTCGCGCAAGTGCCATTACAAGTGCCGCAGATTCATGCACTCGTTACGAAAAGTATGATGTGCAACGAGGGTCGAATTGGCGATTGCGACTCGTGTGATTGCAGCCCTCGTTTCGCTCGGGCAGCAAACCTCGCGCTCGTCGCAATCACCAACTTTCCACATTGTTGCACAATATACTATAGACATTGTATACAGCAAATCGAAAACGTAGTTGTCACAACCAAACATTTCTTTCCGTGCCGAGTGGGTTAAGGGGATGCTGGAGTAGATTTTGATACCGACTTTGGTCGGTAAGTTTCCCGATTAGGAAACGGGTGGCGCCGACGTAGTCTGTTTACTTTTGGCAAAAGATACTGAATCTCCCAAAAAGCAATATGGCCGCACACGATATGTCAGCTGACCTTTACCGTAAGATTTAATTTGTTCTGGAAATTAGATGTGTAAAATCAGACCGGATATCAATTCTGTGATGATTTCTGAATATTCGAAAACCATCAGATGTCAAATACACAAGCCAAATCCATGTATAGTGTATACTACGGTCACGTTGCAAAGGCTCGGAGCTTTTGCAAAAAGAAAACAGACTACATCGGCGCCACTTGTGTTGTAATCGGGAAACTTCATTCGCGCTCTTCTTGACCCTCTCTGATCGCGAATAGACTACGTGAACGTAGTCTGGGTTTTGTGTGGATTCCTTTTGTGTAATTGACTTTTCGACGCTCGTAGAATATTCAGAGAACGCTAAAGAATGGACATACATTTCGATTTAACGTATGTGAGTTCCAGAATCTTGTATATTTTACCAAACAGGCGATGCTGTCAAACCCTGGCGGCCATTTTGATTTCGGAAGGTTTAGTAATATACGATTTTTTCATTTATTGTACGTTTTCACCAAATATTCGAATGTACGTCCACTCGTTTATGTTGATATTACAATCGTGTACAATTTGAAGCATGTGTGTAGCGTATTAACGAAGAATAATCAAAACTACGAAAAAGCCTGTTTTTACCGATCAGAGTCGGTAATAAAATCTACTCCAGCATCCCCTTAAGGTACCTGGCAGTCACCCAGAGGATCCAGGTTCGATTCCCACCAACAGCAAAAAAATTTACATGTATTTTTGCAGCAATAAATATGTACCGATCAATGCAATAACTCCGAATATCCTCCTAAAAGTGCAAGATAAACCGATTTCAATGAATGCAGATAATTATTTTGTAATTAATTGTTCCTTTTTATTTAGAGAAGACATATGTGTACATACGGTGCACATAATTTGTATATCCTCATGGATATCCAGTGTATGTTCGATGTACATGAATAGGTGTCGCCTTTACTGATACATTTAATATATATATGATGTGATACGACGTGCATACGTACGATATGCAATGTATGTGAAAATGCTATATGGGATTGACCCTGTATTACCCACGTGAACACAAGAACGTTTCAATATTTTATTCACGCATGCACATTTTCCTGTAGGAGGAGGAAACTGAACTTTAAAACCGGTTTTCTGAGATCACCGCAATATTTAAATTGCGCATTTCCATCAGTCTAAGCAAAACTAGTAGATGTCAAAATTAATTAAGTGGGTAAACAAGAAGTTCTTGATAGCCATCCGTCATTTCACTGTTCCTCAATAAATAAATCGGTTCCCAGCCACGAACGAGAGTCAACAGATTTTATATTGATTTAACTACGAATTTACCTTTTTGCGTCGGTCATCAAAAATCGTGTTTTAAAAACTTGTTATAAATTAAAATTTGAAAAATTACAGAAACGAGATTTCAGGATTTTAATTGGCATGTTTAATTGATTTTCGATAAATTCTGAGGTTTTGCATCAACGACACAAATATAAAAACCTTGCACATTGCTTCCTCATTATTTTTCGCGTTTTACAAAGCTACCTCTATGAGGAAGTACGTTATTCAATTTTTGGCTTCCTCGTAGAGGAAGATTCGTAAAACGCGAAAAATAATGAGGAAGCAATGTGCAAGGTTCTACTTTGCATCCTTATTTTAATTAGATAAATATACATGTTGTGGATTCGCTTTTCCTATTTCCTTATTACGTTATTTCATGATTATCATAGTGTTTCCGAAAGTGAATGTGATAATGTATATTTTTTAAAATAATTCAACATTCCATAAAATCAAAAATTTCATACCATTCGTCACTAAATTATACATATATAATGGCTGAATATTGTTTCATTTATATACAAATTTTGAGCTCGCTATCTTAAGTTTTGCAAAAGTTACAATGGAGCGATAATGTCAATTTTTTAAAAAATTCAAAACATCATAAAATTTGTTCAACCGATATTAACCAAATTCAATAGGAGTTACCGGTGTATGAAAGCGCACATTCATACCAATTTTGAGCTAAATATCTCGAAAATTGAAAAAGTTATCGCGTTAACAGACATTTTTGGAAAAATTCAAAACCGCGTAAAAATTTAACGATCGGGGGGATTTTAACAAAAACTAGTATGAACGATGAGTATTGACAGCTCTACCTATGGTGTAAATATCAGCTTGATAGCTCGCGGCGTTCCCGTGTTATAAAGGTTTACATTTTTCGAGCGTGTAACATACACACATACACACACACACACACACACACACATACACACATACAGACATTTTTTCTAAACCACTTTTCTCGACGTTTTGGACCATTCTGAGTGTACTGACACGAAAATCTCGAAAAAAAAAATTTTCACGAAAACAAAGCTTCCTCTATGAGGAAGCATAAAGCTAATGATCTTTTCACTTTTACTCTGCAATGTCAAAGGACATCAAATCATCCGGACATCAATGTCATTCGTATCAAAGTCATTTGCACTCATTTATTGTTAATGATTCGTTTGTGCTCATTTTAAAATAACTTGAATGGGATTTGAGTATACGATCATTCCTTTCTACATAAATAATTCAAGAAATAGAAGGCCAATTTAATTATGAATCAATTGGAATTTTTATCTTAAGTATTTATTTATTTCTATTTATTTGAATATGAATGAATATATACATCTATATGTCATTCTTATTTTTCTCATTCTGCAATTTTTAAAATAACTTGAAAGGGAATTTGAGTATATGATAATTCCTTTACACATAAATAATTCAAGAAATACAAGGCCAATTTACTTATGATTCAAATAGAATTATTTTCTGCCGCCTTTATTTATTTTTATTTATTTAAATATGAATGAATATGTACATGTACATATCATTCTTATTATTCTTTTTTTGTCTACCTTGTTACTTTTAAGAATTGCAAAAACAGGGTTAATTTGTCAACAGTTGCCATAGTTGTCAAAATATGTCTTAATTACAGCTTTAATTTGATTATAAGAGATTTGTGCTATCTGGGGCATTTCATTTTCACTTGCAACAAATCGCTAGGGTAGCTAACGCTGAAAAAAGTAAATTTCATGGATTCAAAAAAATCTTTCGTTTGCGGGCTGCCAAAACCAAGCGTTGTCTACTTAATTTTACTTCGTATTCGTACAACTTTAGATATCATTTAAATAATAACTCTAAAATAAACAAGAATTTTTCAGATTTTTCAATTATATGGTGCTAGAATAGTCTGAGTTCAGAAAAATTTGAAAATTTCCTAAAAATCTCAAAAAATTATTTAAAAAATCCAGTTTGCATAAATAAACGTTTGACCAGTCGCCTGTAGAAGATTAATTTTTTTTTCCTATTTTTTAATAATTTGTTGGAATCAGAAAAGCTTAAAAACTATAAGAAGAAAAATCTTGCCCACTTTGGCTGTAAGCTAGAAAATGTTGATATTCAACAATGTATTTTTCAGAATTTTAAATTATGGCACTTTAAAAAAAAAATTTTAAAAATTGCATAGACTAAATAAACAAATAAAATCTGGTGCATTTGATGGTCTTACCAATCCTTCAAAAAATTACCAGCCAAATCAGGGAGGTCGAGGGTCAAACTCAGGTCGAATCAGGATGGAATGCTCCATATAGACTATATAAAAAATATGTGTAGTTTTAAACCCAACTTCACAGGTGATCTTATATACAAATTACATATAGTTAGTATATGCATAGAGTTTATACAGACTATATACCCCCAATTCCATACGTAGGACTATATATAACTTTTTTTACTTGGTTAAGATTAAGAGTTGATTTAAAAACACTTATTTTTGGCAGCCCACAAGTGAATTATTTTTTAATCAATAAAATTTCTGTTTTTTAATACAGAGCAGTATTTTCTTTAATTGTAACATCAAAATACAGCTAAGAATACCGCACAAAGACTTTAAAGACTCCACAAAGATTCTTACTCGTGGCGATTGCCAAATACTCCCAAGTCTTCGATCCATCAGGAGACGCGTATTTGCCCTTCCCCGAACCTCTGAGCATTCTCACAAACTCTCTTAACAAAACGACGTGTAAAAGGATGTGAACGGTATAGAAGCTGATCTAAGAAGTGTCGACGATCAGGCAGTAAACGAGACTAAACCACAAACCTACATTTTCCTTATTGTTGAATCGCAATTTGTCGAGCTCTGTACCGACTTCAGGGGGGAGATACAACGATGGATGGGGGTCCAAGTTATACGATCTCTCGACTGGCATGACACTCACGTATGTGTGGCTACACATTGTATCAATTACCTCAGAATGATGAATTAAAAAATTATCATTTTATTACTACAATTCTTGTCACATAATCGTTTGACGTACGTTAATAAGAATTAACTTTGTAATTCGTATAACACCTAATCGTGATGTGAACACATGTGAGGTACCAAGTTAATTATGAAGAAAGACTATTCAAAAAATTTACATGTCATTCAATATACCGGAAAACACTTTTTAATGCATATGGGGCATTCCATACCGATTCGACCTGAGTCGGACCCTCGACCTCTCGGATTTGGTCGAAAATTTTTTATATGATTGGACCAACTCCAAAAAGTTCTGGAAAATTTTTTCAGTTTTTTTTCATTTATTTATTTTTTTTTTACGATTTTTTAAAGGTAACATATCGTTAGCTCAAATTTAATAATCTGAAAAAATTCTCAAAAATTCTGCATGAAATAACAAAATTTTTGAGCCTAAAGCCAAAGTGGGCCGGGTTTTGCTTCTATTTTTTTTCTATAAAAAATATTCAAAAATTTAGAAACGAAAGAGGAAAAGTTATCGTAAAATAAAATAAATGAATGAAAAAAATCTGAAAAGAATTTCCAGTATTTTTTGGAGTTGGTCCAATCATATAAAAAAATTTCGACCAAATCCGAGAGGTCGAGAGTCCGACCCAGGTCGAATCGGTATGGAATGCCCCATATACTGGTGTATTAAATACAATATACAAAGGCGATGTAATAAATGGCGACAACAATTACATTCTTTGTGTGGCACATTCCTCTTTTGTATCTTTGAATAAATTTATTTTTATGTAGAATTAATTGAGATATATTAACTGTGCATAAATACTTTCAGGATTGGTACATTCAATTTCCAAAATAGTTTTAACAGACCCTGCGAAAAATGTATGTTAGAAGTATTTTACTTAAGTCTTCTATCAATCAATTAAAATTGTACGGTAATTAATACACCCGGTTAATTTTTACGTCAGTAGCCAATTATTTAAATAAGTAGTAGTAAAATGTATTTATTGACATGCACACAAAGAGACATAGAATAATTGCATGAACAATAACAGTTAGATGGGTTGGTGTTGCCAATTGGCCATCGATCGAAGTCCTTCAGCCTGGGTTTTCTTTTACACCAGTGTCTGACATGATTACTTTGACTTAATAAATATATTCATAATATGAGATAACGTTACAGTAGTGGTTTTCCATTTCATTTGTTAAACTTATCAGCTGTTGATATGTGGAATGGGTCGGGTGCTTAGTTTTACGTATTATATTTTGCGCAGGTTCGCTACATCGTGGTTTAATATTGTTTTGTTGATTACCCAGATAGACAAACGTGCTTTTTTTGCAGTGCCGGCACCGTACAGTCACCGTGCCGTCATGTACGACCGAATATGACGACACCGTGACGGCATGCCGTGCCGTCACCGTGCAGTCACACCGTGTGTTCAAAATTTTTCGATATGGCACGCCATGCCGTCACCATGCTTTCATCGTGCAGTCATGCCGTGCGTTCAAAATTTCTCGATATGGTACACCATGCCATCACCATGCCGTCACCGTGCAGTCGTGCCGTGCGTTCAAAATTTTTCGATATGGTACGCCATGCTATCACCATGCCGTCACCGCGCAGTCATGCCGTGTGATCAAAATTTCTCGATATGACACGGCGTGCTGTCATGGTGACGGCATGGCGTGCCATATCGAAAAATTTCGATCGCATGGCATGACTGCACGGTGACGGCACAGTGTCGGTACGACGTGCCAGCACGGCATTCCGTCACGGTGCCGTCATATTCGGTCGTACATGACGGCACGGTGACGGAACGGTGACGGCACAGCGTGCCAGCACGGCATTCCGTCACGGTGCCGTTATATTCGGTCGTACATGGCGGCACGGTGACGGCATGGTGACGGCATGGTGACGGCATGGTGACGGCATGGTGACGGCATGGTGACGGCATGGTGACGGCACGGTGCCGGCATGTGTCAACCTGGGTTAGTAGCGAATCGCTTGGAGAGATAGCGCATTCTTAAGCTAATCGGTGTAATGCCAGTAGCTTCGTAAAGAAAAGTGTTTCGTGGGTTATGCAGAGGGTTATTGGGATGGCGGTTACGTGTCAAGCACCTGATAGCGCTGGTTTCCGCGATTTTTGCTTTTTTAACCCCTTCATTGTCAGTGGCCCCTGTAGGGGCAAGAACGTATAGGAGAATACGTTTTTCTGACAGTGAAGGGGTTAATCGCTGCTTCTTCACAATTTAGAAAAATTGCATGAGCATATTCTAGTATTGGCCTACAAATAGATTTATACATTTTGGTCAAGTGTTTTATGTGTATGGCGTGATTTGAAAATGTAATTTTCCGGAAGTGCGAGGCTCTTTGTGTGACTTTATTTTTACATTGTTGCAGGTGGAAGTTAAAATTTAGGTTTTGATCGATATGGATTCGTAGACATTTTGCTTGTTATACGACTGGTATTTCGACATTGTAGTCGAATTTTGGGCGAATCTGGAGAAATTTTGTGATTAAATATTAGTAACTGTGACTTGCGTGGATTAGGATTAAGTCGCCAGTTGTTGAACCATGTGGTTATGTTGTCTGTTGCTAGTTGTAGAGAATCTGTGGTTTGTTGCAAGGTTTTTTTTTGTGTGTTTATTTGAATAAATAATTGCAAATTCTTATTTTAGCCTCTAACAAATTTGGTGATACTTATTTCCTTTAGGTTCTTTAAATTATTTAAAACAGATTTTAAAAATGAACAATACATTTTAATAAAAAATTTTAAATACTTAAAAATTTATTTAAAACGTTCTCGTTATAAATTAATGTACCTACGATGCATTGCACGAAGAGAAAAAAAAACACTTTTCTGTTTCAAGGAATCGAAGAGACATTTATCTGCATATTATTTAAAAACATTAATGAGTCTGGCCTCATTTACATTTTATAATTCTAACATCAAAACACCTGTTTAAATATGGGGTCGTTGGACACAGACAAACTTGCACCGTCATTAAAAAATTCAGATAAGTTGACGCATCACTGCTATTTGCTGATAATATAATCCTAAATCATATAAACGCATCATATGCAGCATAGCGTTACGCAGCGGAATTAATATAGTACAAAGCCTTAAATGATCAGCTCTATAATTATGATTTCACAGTAATAATATAGCGATTATAAAACAATCACTAAACTTTCGAATAGCTGCAAAAATTATTATTTTGTAACAAAATTTCATGGTAATCTTTTTAAAAAATAAATAAATAAATCTCTTCCATTTCCCCCCCTATTTCTTAATATTAATATTTAAGCGAAAATTAGTATTTTTTGTAGGTATTAAAATGTTTACACTCTATTTGATAATCACTACATATTATTATTAGGAAATCATAATTACAAAACAAATTGTACTGTTAACTAGATTTCATGAATTAATGGGCTTTTACAACTCTGCTATAGCGATAGGTGTACAAGAACTGCCGAGAGTAGGGTAATTAATGTGCGTGGGTGTGGTACGCAATTGGAAAATTAGTGAATAGTTGCTCAGCTCCGTGCGTAGTACGTGGGTCAACAGCACGTGCCGGTCAGTGCAGCTTGGAATTACAGCAGCTTCCGACCGATGAACAGCGACGAGAGCATCGGAGAACCTGGAAATCGGGGTCGGATCGGGTAAGAATTTTTTTTTTCAGTGTAACAACATTCCCTCTGTCGTGTTTCATATTCATGGTACATTCTCAATCATTCGCTGTCACCGATGATCCAAATATTTCGTCGCGGGCAAAAATCGGGCTTATCGCATTATCAGAGTCATCGAAAGCACTTCTGTAGCAGATCCAACGACTGTAAAAATAACCAGGTTCATTTTTGCCCACAAATAATTTATATAGATTTTTTTGCATCCTCATAGAGAAAGCTTTGTTTTCATGAAAAAAAAAAATTTCGATATTTTTATGTCAGGACACTCAGAATGGTCCAAAACATCGAGAAAAGTGATCTAGAAAAAATGTCAGTATGTGTGTACGTGGCAATACGTCGTTTCTACAGAACCCGATTCTACACATCACCGACTCAACACCACCAACTCTACACAACGGCAATTCGACAGATGCCTCGATTCAACACAACAGCAACTGTACACATCACCAACTCGACACATACCTCAATTCGACACAACCCCAATTCTACACAGCCCCGATTCTACACAGTCACAACTGTCACGAGCCAAATGCACAACGACAATACTCTACACAGCCCCGATTCTACACAGGCACAAATGTCACGAGCTAAATGCACAACAACAATACTCTACACAGCCCCGATTCTACACAGGCACAACTGTCACGAGCTAAATTCACCAAAGTCCCGATTCAACACATCACCGATTCTACACCGTCAACAACTCACATCCAATCAGCGTATGTCGTTCAAGCATTCCAACTCATCGGCGCACTATGATTGGATGTGAGTTGGTGACGGTGTAGAATCGGTGATGTGTTGAATCGGGATTTTGGTGAATTTAGCTCGTGACAGTTGTGCCTGTGTAGAATTGGGGCTGTGTAGAGTATTACCGTTGTGAATTTATCTCGTGACATTTGTGCCTGTGTAGAATCGGGACTGTGTAGAGTGTTGCCGTTATGCATTTGGCTCGTGACAGTTGTGACTGTGTAGAATCGGGGCTGTGTACAATTGGGGTTGTGTCGAATTGAGGCATGTGTCGAGTTGGTGATGTGTACAGTTGCTGTTGTGTTGAATCGAGGCATTTGTCGAATTGCCGTTGTGTAAAGTCGGTGATGTGTAGAATCGGGTTCTGTAGAAACAACGTATTGCCGTGTATGTCTGTGTATTTATATAACTTCGAAAATTCAAACGCTGACAATTCAACAACCATTTTAGCTATCAAGCTCAAATTTTGCACACGACTGAAGCTTCAGCTCCTCTTTAATTACTGCACATGTTGACTGAATGGATGCAACAATTCAGATTTCGTAGCTTTTTAATTTTTTTAAAAAAGGGCATGGCCGCTCTAACTTTTGTAAAAATTAGTTCTTAAATAATTCTTCATAAGAGCACTTTCACTTGATGTTATTTGGTATTGAAGTTGGCAAGAATCGATCGAGTGGTTAAGATTTTATGCAGTTTTGAATTTTTTTTTTAATTGCCATTATGGCATTAACTTTTCCAAAATCTTATCTGATATATTGAGCTCAAATTTAGTACATGAACAGAATAATATTCAGCTATGATAAATATATAATTTAGTGACAATCGATATAAAAATGTTTGTTTTATGGAATTTTTAATAATTGAAAAAATTAAGGGTATCGCATTAACTGCGGCAAAACATGAGAGACCAATTACAAAGTAAATATGTAAACAAATTAATATGCCGCCATGATAGATATGTAATTTAGGGATGAACCAAAAAAAATTGTTTTTATGAAATTTCGGATTATCAAAAATCTAACTTTATCAAAATATATAAAATATATAAAATCAAAACATACGTTCCCAAAGGTGCGTGAATAGCCGAGTGGTCTAAAGCGCAAACTAACAATCATAGGATTCAATGACAAAAAAAATGAAGTCGATACAAATAAAAGGGAAAAATAAGCCTTTAAATCAAACGCGATAACAATAATTTTTTTCATTGTGCTTGTAGTTACAGAGGCGATTAATCGGTACAGTAAACTTTCAAAACAACCAGCACCAGGATATTCGTTGGACAGTTATCGAAGTAGTTATTCGGTGTGGTTAAACAATTACAAAATTCACAAAGTGATTATTCTCAACCATAAATAACCGTTAGTTTTGGGGAAAAATGAACCTGTTTGTTTTTACGGTTATTTTATACGGTTCTTGGTAAAAAAATAACTGGTTGCCGATATTTGCAAGTCATAACTGTCTCACCATATTTTGTATTGACATGAATTTCTTATCGTAAAGTTACTGAGTCATAGTCACGAATTGTGTAGACAGAAATTTTAGAATTTCTTAGCTTAACTGGAATGTATGTTTCCCAATATAATTTGTTGATATCTTGTTTTTAAAGTCGAGTTGTAGTCGTACGAGTCGCACCCACGACGTGACGTCGCGATAAAATGGTAAAGTTCTTTATCAACTTCGGCTAGATGGGTATAAATTCCCAGAGCTATCGTCTTTCTATTTTTTTATACTTTTTAATTTAAAAAACAAGAAAAGAAAAACTTTACGAACTCACGTAATTCTCTCATTTCAGTCGTAACATTATTTTCACTGAATGAATTTGCATGGTTAATTTTTATATGGTAACTCATGTCATTCTCAATGTTGACATGCCGTTGAAATCACAATGTCGTGATTCCGCTTGCAAATGAAGGGTTTCTGTTGTTGCGCATAATGATCATTATTTAAAAAGATTGAAACAGTGATTCCATTTGCTCCATTGTTATTCGTATAACTCATTGGAATAAAAGCTCACTATCGATTCCGCTTATTCCCGTTCCTTCCAGCATATCGTCAAAATGATCCTTTAAGGAGAAACTCTTTCTCTTTTCGACCATTTTCTTTCTTGCTCTGTTAATATATTGCCATGCTTGTATTTCGGTCTAGATATATTTTTCAACTCTTCTTCACAATCATTTTTCTTCTCTCCCCAATCCCTCTGCAGAGATTCTTATATTGTTTGAACTTTGCCATTTGCGTGTTTCGCGCTTTGTCTTACGATTTATGTCACACGGTTTTTAAATTTCTATTTATTTGGAAATGCATGATCTCCATGACAACTTTATTTTTTTTTGTTGCATTTTCCCCCTCTTATCAAGTCTCCGATGTGAATCTTGTAGCCGGTCGGCTCGGCTTTCCGTACAGTATTATTTAATTATTCGTTATCCGAAGCATTTCTGCTGCGAGCCAGTCCCCCCAGAGTGCAGCCGCATCCGACTTCCCCTCTGCATTGCATTCGCCATAGCATTTCTGCTATGGGCATAGGATAACTGCGGAAAACCTATGCCGATAGAGCCGGTCTCGTGTTCGCCTCCCGGCACCGGAGCTACGTCACGTTTCGTCGAGAACGTAAACATGACAACTTTTCATGACAGCCTTAAGGACTGACCCAAGATAGCATAAAGATGTCCTTAAAATGTGCAATGTCCAGCTGTTTGCTGTCTTTAAGATGTCTTTGACGGATGTCATTCGGACAATGTCTTCAAAATGTCTCTAAAATGTCCTCAGTATGTCTTATAAATTATTATCGTAATGCGCTATAAAAACTATAATACGGGAACAATTTGAAAATTTCTATTTTGAAGGCTTGTTTAATAGAATAAGAAGCTTCAACTTGGTGGCTTTTATAATTCAATATTTATGCAACATTATGTTATCAAATTACTCCAATTTCTGAGAGATCCATCTCATTTATCTTTACTAAAACGTAAAGGTATAGTTACAATCATAAACCACTTTTTCGAAATTAAATATTTACTATCAGAAATGAACATCTTGTTAGGTCTTCCTATGGACATTTTTTTGGGATGACCGCAGACCGTATTTTTTGGGATTTCCTAAGGACGTTTTTTTGGGACATTCTTAGGACGTCTTTTTTGGGATGCCTTAAGGACGTCTTTTTGGGATGTCTTTCAGCACATCTCCAGATGTTTTTAGGTCGACAAGGGTCCGGACAAAGAACATCCTAAAAACGTCTTGAAGTAGTCGTTAGGACGACTCGGAGACATTAACGCCAATGTCCTATGAGTTTTCAGGACATATTAAGACATTCCACGAACGTCTTTAGCTTGTTTAGGTGGTATCCATGCGTATCGCCGAAAGTGGTATGACCGAAAATCATAAACAAAACACTGCGCAGTCAGTTTGCGCTTAAGTGCGAACTTGAGAGTCATCTTACGATCGTATTGAAGATCGATCTTAAGTTCGAACTTAATTTTGAAGGTGAATGAATACTTAAGACCGATCTTAAGTTCGTGCTCAAGTTGGCGCTTAAGTGTGATCTTAAGCTGAAAATTAATTTAAATTCTTGATCAAACTTAAGATCGAGCTTTTTTTTTCTTTTTCTTTTTCCCCGAGAGATTGTGGAAAAATCTTCAGTAAGACATTGGGGTCGGTGCGCAATCCCCAACCGTGTGAGATTTTTACCCACTAAAAAACCACAATCCCTTTCTCCTTGACATTGGCCCCACCCCGGAACCGCTTTCGCATTGCATCAGGGTGGTGTTATTTCTGCGCCAACCTGGGCGCTAGATTGATGCGCTTAGGGATTAGGGGTTATGCACTCCCCTAGCGCACTCCTTTTGGTTTTTTGTCCGCAACACCTTCTCGACGTATCCCGTGATGCTCGTCCACTTCGCGTCACTCTGCAGCATTTCCTCTACTGCGTTCTGCGGAATCGGCTCTATGCCCAGGGCAACCGTCAATGCTCTCTTCTCTTCTGCCCACCTTGGACACACGAAGAACGTGTGTCCAAGTTCGTTCTCAAGTTCGATCTTAAGTTCAACCATAAGGCTGACCATGAATTCAAAATTAAGTTTCAGCTTAAGATCACACTTAAGCGCCAACTTGAGCACGAACTTAAGATCGGTCTTAAGTATTCATTCACCTTCAAAATTAAGTTCGAACTTAAGATCGATCTTCAATACGATCGTAAGATGACTCTCAAGTTCGCACTTAAGCGCAAACTGACTGCGCAGTGTTTTGTTTATGATTTTCGGTCATACCACTTTCGGCGATACGTATGGATACCGTTTAGGTGCCCATTGGGTAAAGCCACTAAGTTTCTCGCTACGTTTCCCTTCAAATATTGAATTTTAAAAAAAATGCAATATTGCTGGGTAATAATAATCCAAATCCGATATAGTTCTATATAATATAGCATCGTTTTTAAGCCGATTTCATTAAGCAAAGTATTGTAGAAATTTATAATTAATTATTACAAAATATTGTAGAAATGTATAATTAATTATTATGCCTCAAAGCCCTTAACCACACCAGTTCTCCAGCTCGTCATGGCAATTACGATCTGAGCTGAGCGATGACGTCGAATACAACCGCAAATAGTCGAAGGGCCTTCCTTCCGCCGATACTATCCGCAGCGTTTACCGCCAGAGAGAGGCAAGGGTTAGAACAATAGCCTAAAACATGGAAGCGAGCCAGAATGCCTGAGGTCGCGTCAGTCGTATCATCGGATCTTTGCCCATCGGTCTGGACAAGCCCCGCGAGTCCCGACCGGATAGTGCACCGCATTAAACAATCAAGACGATGGTGAACATGCACCATTAATATGCATAGTTTAACAGCTTTCAAGTAGTTAGCCAAATTAATATCGAAGCTTATGAAAAAATCTAGCATAGCAGTGAAAGTAGCAACAAATCGGCAATGATAATTGTCCCTTTCGATTTCCTTTAGGATTGATAGTTCCTCAAAGTTCTCATTAATAAAAAATGGAAAAAAACAATGCTATTATTTTTTATGTAATTGATGTGGATTTTTTTTATAATTCATATTTCTACTTCATATTATGCTAATAAATACTAAAAAGCAGATTTCTCAAAAAGTCTCGTCGAAATTATCGTCTAGTCCTGAGACCCGGTGAGACAAAAAAGTTTCGTCCCGTCTCGGCAGCATCATTAATTAACATTCTTTTTAAAAAAAATATCCAAATACCATTAAAAATTGAAGCAAACAAAAATTAATCTCTCTGCAACACATGTTCGTAGGCTTTGAGGTTTCGTGCCATTTTAGTGCAGCTAATTAAAGATTGTTAAGCTTTCGCTTTCGTTTAATCACCACATATCTTATATTTGCGGACGAGCGATGCGTGTTCTCGGTTTTATTAGGCGAAATTCTGTTGACTTCCGAAATGTACGCACTCTTAAAGTGCTGTACTGTACACTAGTTCGTTCCATTTTGGAGTATGCATCGGTTGTTTGGGCTCCCTCTCATTTTGTTCATGTCAATGCTATCAAGCGCGTTCAGCGGAAATTTGTTCGTTTTTTAATGTATAAGTTCGGGGTGACTAACAGAACACACAGTGTATTCCTTTGTGATGATCTGGAAATGTGTTTCCTTGAAGCGCGGAGACTTAAGGCTGAATTGGTGCTATTGTACAAAATAATCCATGGTGTTGTTAGTTGCCCCGAGCTCCTTACATCCGTCACAGTCTCTGTCCCGATGCTCAATCTCCGTAACCATAGAATTTTTTATTCTGAATTTCACCGTACGAATTATGGGTATAATGTGCCGCTGACGAGAGTCTTTCGGAATGGAAATGCCACGTCCGTGCTATTAGACTTTTTTATTTCTCCCTTTTCTGTTTTTTTGTGTGCGTTAAACCTATATATAACCATTATTGATTCCTCGTAAAAAAATTTCCTTTGAGTTTACTTTACGTTTAATTTGTAATTTGTTTTTTGTAACACGTAAATGAACAGCGGTGCTTTTCATGGCAGTTTCGCGGGCCGAAAGTGGCTAGTTTCATAACAGTGTTGAAACGATAGGTTGGCGCATGCGCAGTTCGCGATTCCTTCACTTTCGACCCTGCTGTTTCACTTTCGACCCTATAGGGTGGAAAGTTGGTAACCTGACTTTTCACTGTTCGTCCCGCAAAACACGGGCCAAAATTGGCGTTTGCGGAATGGAAATGCCGCGTCCGTGCTATTAGACTTTTTTATTTCTCCCTTTTCTGTTTTTTTGTGTGCGTTAAACCTATATATAACCATTATTGATCCCTCGTAAAAAAATTTCCTTTGAGTTTACTTTACGTTTAATTTGTAATTTGTTTTTTGTAACACGTACATGAACAGCGGTGCTTTTCATGGCAGTTTTGCGGGCCGAAAGTGGCTAGTTTCATAACAGTGTTGAAACGATAGGTTGGCGCATGCGCAGGTCGCGATTCCTTCACTTTCGACCCTGCTGTTTCACTTTCGACCCTAGGGTGGAAAGTTGGTAACCTGACTTTTCACTGTTCGTCCCGCAAAACACGGGCCAATATTGGCGTTTGCGATTCGTGTGATTCGTGTGAATCTCACACTCGTCGTACTCGCTAACTTTCAGTCCTTGTTGCACAATATACTAATAATGCACTATATCATATAATATGTTAAACATGTAATATCTGTAATATACCATTTTTTTAAATAGTTTACAAGGGACTTGTCCCGTTCACTGAAGAATAAATTAAAAAAAAAATAAAATAAATAACAGAACCAAGAAGACTCATCATTTATTTCGAATTTGGTCTCAATGATTATTATCCGCTAATTTGGAATACAGAAAGAAGTCTTTCTGTAGCCTTTTTTTCAAAATTGTATCTCAACTCGATAAATATATAATGGCGGCTATAATTTGAAATATTTATAAAGTATTTTAAAACGTGGTTCTGTGATGTGGCTCGGTAAATAGGATGCGGTTGGTGTGCCAAGCAGTTAAAAAACGTCTACGAAAATCAGCACACACGGTTTCTGCTGAGGAGGTGCCCATTGGCGTGTTTGGAGACCGTAAGAAATGATAATACACTCGCGCTGCTGTAGCTTGCACCTCTACTATGTATGTATGTATATAAGAGGTAATGTTCGAACGCCCAACTGTTCCTACATACGTTCAACTTGGTTCTAGGATGTTCGCGATGTATGCAGTAAGGGAATATTTATGCTTACCGTAGCGTGAGCACAAAGCGTATCTACCTGGGCCGCCACCAATGCAGTCTCCCCCTGATACTGGCCTGAGCATTATGCATCTATAGTTACAATCCAAAGAGAGAATCAGTAGTAGCAGCCCCAATCCCTATCTGCACAATATCACTAGCTTAATATATATATATGATGTACCAGTACAGCAGCAAATACCATAACCAGATGGTGATTCCGACAACGGAAATTATTTAGAATACAGCCTTTTTCCAGTTTTCAAATTTTATTATTGTTACGGCCGCAGGCCGGCTTATCATATATTTTATTTGCTGAGATCGTTTGCCAATACGGAGTTAGACTCGAGTGAATTTGGTAAAATTTTCAGTTTCATCGAAACTCAAGATTTTTTTGTTTGTTTGTTTGTCGAGCGTCCATATCCCTTCTATTGAGGCGTTGACTCTTTTGTGCTTTTCCGATACATTCAATTCCCGCTACGCAGTATCGAAGTCCGTGCGAATATCGTCGAAGACTGTAATCTTGGAAATGTAACAGAAGTTAATAGGTAAACTGCGATAACGTCTAAAGCGACATCGATGTCTTTTATATGCGTTATATTGGCCATTTGACACCAAGTTGGTTACCTTCATTTTACGTTTTTTTTTCTTTAAAAAAAAAACAGTTCACAATTTTTTCAAAAGCCGTTTGAATAGAAGAAGATTGCGAAGCTATCTTCAGAGGATCTCAAGAGACGTCCGCAAATTCAGTTTCCGTCGAGCAACTTCTAGAAATCGTTGTCGAAGCTGCCACAAAAACGAATGGCTGAAACATAGAATAGTTTATAGAAGTTATTGATCAATACCCTCCAAGAAGAACTGAGACGTTATTAGATTACAAATTGTGATAACAATTTTTATATTATTTTGTCAAATTCGTTTAACAGTTCTGTAGCCACTAATACATTTAGAATCTTCTTCTGTAATACTGTGAGTATTCCTTCTTTTTCGTAATCCATATCCAATAATTAGCGAGCGCTTTTCTGCAGAAAATTTTGAAAACATTTATGTGGCTTCGAGAATATCAACAAATTTATTTGAAAAGAAAAAGTAAAGTTTCATCTGATTATTTCTTGAAAAATGTATTATGCGTATGCAAGCACATAATAAAAACGTATATTTGTACAGTGGGTATCGTATTATACCTCCGCCCCCCCCCCCCCCCCGCCCCCGCCCCCCCAGCAAATCCTCACCGGGGCTTCGCCCCTGGAACCCGCCGGAAGTCCGCCCCTGCGCCCCCAGGGGTGCGTTCCGAATGACGAGGTGTTTCGTTGATCGATGCGCATGCGCAATAATCTCCGTCAAGATTTACGGTGAAGTTTAAGAATTATATTAAAAGTTGAAGATAGGGGAAACAGTTTGTTCGTTTCTATTAATTCCAAAGTATCGGAATTTCGATTTCTCACGGATTAGTCATTTATAAAGTATTAACATTTTTTATCCCCACCTCACGATCGGACAACAACTTTTTGCCGTACCTCGCGAGTAGGGTGAATAGTTGTCGTCCGATCAGGAGACGAGGATAATATTTGAATTCTTTACAAATAGGCAAATCCATGAGAAATCTAATTATTCATACTTCAGTACCAGTATAAATAAAACAATTGTTTTTTTATGTTTCCGCTTTTATTATACTTCTTAAAGTTCACCGTAAATCTCGGCAAAAACCATTGCGCATGCGCATCGAACAACAAAACACCTCGTCATTCGGAACGCAGCCCAGGGGTGTCCAAAATTCACACTAAAGCATCATTAAACAAATTGTAGCGTTGCGCCGTTTCAGGCGTAAAAATATAGTCAATTTTACTATAAACGGAAAAAATATAGTATACCACTTACTTGGACATTGGAAGCCTTTGTCTTCTTGTACATATCAGGGGTGTCCAAAATTCACCCTAAAGCATCATTAAACAAATTGTAGCGTTGCGCCGGTTCAGGCATAAAAATATAGTAAATTTTACCATAAACGGAAAAAAAATAGTATACCACTTACTTGGACATTGGAAGCCTTTGTCTTCTTGTACATATCAACATTATAATTATCGGATTAATCCTCTTTGTTAAAGTCACGTTTCTCCGACATTTGATGCCACCTATTTGTTTTTACAATAAATATGTTTTCACACAATAATTCATGTGAAACGATAAGCAGAGTTACGCAATTTTATTTTTTCAATTCACTTTTTTATATTCACAGAAAGTCATACCTCGAAATCTATAATTCCCTTCGAATCTCTGTTTCCTTCTTCGTCATTTTGACCTTCCAAATATTCAAGGATGTCGATCTTCGTTGACTCTCTCGCACACGTGGTTGCCACTTGTTTAGCTCTCTGTAATGATTTAAAAAACGTAAAATCAATCAGATTTCATCCCTTTGCAAACGACAGTTAGTGACAAACAATGACCACTGTTTGGTGCATTTGACATTGTAGGCCTTTGTTTTGGTGTTTTGAAGGAATATGGAGGTACTTTCGTAAATGTGTAGATTCAATGCGTTTCAACAAGCAGACAGCTTATAAACGCCATGACCTTTTTCATCTACCTGGCTAATCATATTGTCCTGGGCTCAATAACAAAAACAGTTTGATGTCGAACGAAAGCACATGTGGTACATGCTAAAGATCGTGGCACGTGGAGAACTATGCACAAAAGATACAAACAATGAAACTAATATGGCCGCTTGTATATAGCCGCGATATTGCGCAAATTGAACGGTTGAACTGTTTTACACTATGCATTCTGCGCAGCACACCGTTCTTCACAAAGAATAGAACCGATAGAAATGTGTACTTCTTGTTTCGCGGTAAATTTAAACACTGCGGGTAATCCGTATAATGTCCGATAATATCCGTATAATATCGTGTATTCGTGAAATCAACGAAGTCGAGTACATCGTTTCGAGTCACTATATATTCTATAAATCGTTTTTTCTCCTCCTGCTGATTGTCCCACATTATAAAAGTGAGAGAAAAGATTATAAGTTCCGCGGGCAAAGTCTTAGCTTAGAACTGATGTAGGCAAAAGGATTTGTCTCGTTACCATATGTGGCTGACAAAAAGTAGGCGACCTGCTAATTTTTTTTTACAGAGAAGCTGTACATTAAATTATATGAGCTGAGGAAAAAATTGGAATTAAAATATACTGCATTAATTTAAGGGGAGGTGAAACATGTATCACGTGACATATGCGTGCAAGAGTGATAGCTGAAAATTTCCGAACTTCGCCATTCGGAGGACATTGTTACTTATAAAAAAAGCTCTATGTCACCGGACGGAGAATTAAATTGCGCTTCCGGTGACAATTTCCTTATCCTCAAAATGTCTACGGTGTCTCGATACTTTTGTTTACAGTTTTTGTTACCGACTGAGTAGGTTTCGCCTCGCCTGAAGGCGAGGTGAAATATTCATGAGTGCGAAAAGGATAACGAATATCTTTCGGAACAAGAATTCTCAGAAACTTGATCTTTTTTGGGAAAAACGAAAGTTTTACATCATGCAGAATTAAGAGATCAATGATGAAAAACTTTTCTTTTATCAAAAAATGTTCGGCGTTCTCTGAAAGATTGATTACAGTTTTTGTTACCGACTGACTAGGTTTCACCTCCCCTTAAGGGATGATCCAGGCCGCGCGATTCGTTAATAGCGACAGCCTACTATGCCGACAAACTGTCTGTAATGCAGTTTATAGTAAAATTAAATGTAGTGATGTCGCTTTATACCTGAGCACATAACATTATCCCCATCCTTACAGATTCGGCACTTTTTGAGGATAGAATAATGTGGAACGACCTTAGTGTTCCATCTGGCGTAACTAGTAAATTTTGGCGGAAACGGATTTCGGCTGTGACGGATTTTGACGTATTTTTGAGAACCTAGCATTGTGCTAGGTTCTTAAAAGCGACAGCGTGTTCGATAAGCAAAAGAAAGAGACAACTATATCATTTGTTTTAGCTATCACATCATGTGTCGCTTGTCGGTGTGGCTCATATGAAAACCTAGCATTAGCCAGAAGTGGATTTGGCGTATTTGGTACCAATCCCGTGTCTGCAGCTCTTGCAGGAAGCCAATAAAGAGTTTGTTATTACAGTACATTAGAATGAGAAATGTACAGTAGCGTAGCATGGCGGAACAAGAGAGAAACACTAATAATATGATTTACATTACCTTAAGATGATGTGCTATACCGACTGAGCTATCGTGAGTGCAAGAGAGATAAAGCCATCAGCCATCCTGGTGGAGCGAAAGAAAAGAATGGAAACGTGTAGCACATCCCGTTAAGATGATGTGCTCAATCGATAACAGAAACTGTGATTACAATTGATCTTTTGGGCAAAATACGTTTTTTTCTCTGTTCCCAATTATAATAATAAATTTATAGATCCCAGCGCTATGGTTACTCTAACAGGTATAACTAAAAAAAAAAAGAAAACAAGTTTTAGTCTTCGGTAACGACCTGCAAATTTTATCCAATCTCACCCA